>OX439472.1:30556314-31288389 GCA_949320105.2 Crepidodera aurea | reverse complement strand
GGCTTTCGGCTTGAATCGATACCAATATAGTCTGCGATTGCCACCCTCTTGTTTGAATCAATCAACTTTGTAGAACCACCCGTTATTTATTTTATTTTTACCGTAGCGGTTTTTAAACACTTTTTTTTTAATTTATTGGCCTGCATAGTTCTTGTAGAACCGTTTTCTCTGATTGCGCCCATAAAAGGTAGGTATAAATTTCTGAAATATCGAATTGTAAATATGCAAAAATATCTCTTGAATTGACAAGGAATTTTCCGCATCTCAGAAAAGCATAAAACTTAGTCGAGAAAGACCACCTACTCGATGGAAAGATGATCTAGATCGAGAAGTTTGGAGGAATCTGGAGGAGGCCTACGTCCGGCAGCTGACCGAAATGGCTGGACGATGATGATGATGATAAAAGCATAAGTGAAAATAAAGTACTACTCATGGGGCTAATACCCCCACCGAAATTGAATTATATTTTTTAGTGGAATGAATTTGAGGAAAATTTTAATTCCTTTAAACATTACCCATTTTTGAGCATGGATAATTTTTCGTGTAATAAGTAGGAGGATTAAAATAATTTGTTTATTCTCTCTTCTTGTTCTTACCTTCTGTATGATGCGCAGTTTCGACTTCTCAACTGGATTCTGAGCTTTCGTCCTCGTCTATAATACTTTTAGCAATCATTTACTGAAAGATTTCCTTTTTACTGACATGTTAGTTATTCTAAAGTTGATATTACAACTTTGTTTCTGTGATTCTTTTTGATAAAAGATTCATATAAATTGATTTTGGCTTGATCTGGATCATTCTTAACTTTTTTTTTATTAATATTATGGATTGTATGTATTTTCCACTCTTCTAGAAATTATTATGTCTTAGAATGACTTAAAGGTTTTAAATATGTTATTCGTTTGTGTGTATTATGTATTAAAACTATGCCGTTTTCGTTAGAAGTCTTGGTATTCTTTAGTTTTTTGATTTAGTATCTTCTAAGGTTGGTGGGACGAAATCTGAAAAAACAACATTTGTCGTTGTCATTGTTGTTTAGATTCAATTTGCCATCCAAGCCCCTGAGATGGAGAGGTGGTGGCTGTTAGCTGTTTAAATGAAAGACTAATTAAAGTATCTTTTTTCTCTGAATATCTTCTTCAATTTGTTGTATTTTCATTTCGTTGAGCCCTTTTGATATTTCTGTGGCTACTGCCTAGTGCCTATTGTTTTATGTTACTATCATTTTTCTTCAGTTAGTTGGATGTTGTTTCTACTAGAGACTCGTCCAGTTGGGGCCAGTTTTTCTCTGCTATTTGAGAGGGTTTCAAAGAAATTGTCTTGATTTTTAATATTGTATATTTATTTTTGGATCACAAAGCTTTTTTTAAAAGGAACAGTTTTCACTTTAATTAATGATGTAGTGATCTGAATATATGTTTGCACTTCTCAAAATAGACGTTTAGAATCACTTTCTTATTATCACTACATTAGTGGCTTCTGTAAGTCGGAAAAATATGAAAATCTTTTCTAACGTAACGAAACTAGTTAACCCCCCGTTTTCGAGTATGCTGAACACGATAACTGTGGTTTAAACTCTTTTTGAGTTAACCATCACCCCCTAACGGCCAAAAACAACCCCCAAAATGGGTGAAACGCGAAAACACCGTCTTATACCGAGAAAAACTGCGCCACCTCCCGTTTTCGAGGATGCTGAACAGGATGGTGGTGGTATGTATACACTCTTTTTGAGTTGACCATAACCCCCAAACGGCCAAAAACAACCCCCAAAAGGGGTGAAACGCGAACACACCGCCTTATAACGAAAAAAACTGTGTCACCTCCCTTTTTCGAGCATGCTGAAAAAGACGGCGGTGCTTTTGAATTTCTCCGTGTCAACCCCATCCCTTAAACGGCCAATAACCACCCCCGAAAGGGGTGAAACATGAATATAGCTTATATACCGAAAAAACTGCGTCACCTCCCGTTTTCGAGTATGCTGAACATGATGGGGATTCTGAATCTTCTCCCCGAAGCAAACCAACCCCTGAACCGGACAAAAACTACCCCGTGAGACCTTGTCTTATGAAGTGGATAAGAAAATCCCGATAAGAGAAAATGAATAACAAATCACTGAATACAAACCGGATGATGATTCCTCGTTTGTTGATTGATCTTTTACCCTAAAAAATAGCCCGCGTACTTTTGAATGTAATTCTGTCTTATATGTCGTTTTTTCACATAAATACTAGACACAAAGTATGCGTCTATCTTTTTGGTTTAACGGGCAATTAAGAAACCTGCATCCGGCGTGTATTCAATGATCTGCGAATATATGATTCATTTTCTCTGTTGCCGTTTACTTCGGGAAGAAGATTCAGAATGCCCATCATATTCAGCGTACTCGAAAACCGGAGAAGACGTAGTTTTTTTCGGGGGTGGCTATTGGTTGTTTAAGGGATGGGGTTGACTCGGAGAAATTCAAAATCACTTGTTAAGCATGCTCGAAAACGGGAGGTGACGCAGTTTCTTTCGGTATAAGGCGTCGTGTTCGCGTTTCACCCATTTTGGGGGTGGTTTTTGGTCGTTTGGGGGTGATGGTCAACTCAAAAAGAGTTTAAACCACCGCCATCGTGTTCAGCATCCTCAAAAACGGGGGGTAACTAGTTTCGTTACGTTACAAAATATTTTCTTTTTTGAGGTTTTTTCCGACTCACAGAAGCCACTAATATAATTTATCTGGAATTCTCCGAGCAATGGGTTCCTGTATATCCATATCTTGTCTCTCTTCTGGAAATGTTTTAATGTCATATGTTTTAGATCCAGTTTGAAGCTTTTACAGAACTCAATTAATCCTTTCAAATTTTTATTCGTTCTCTTATGAGTTGAGTAATCTCTGATTGTCTCGATTACTGAGCCGAAAGTTTATACAATTTATACGTTTACCGTATATTTTAAAGTTTTCTAAAGCACACTTATATGTTTTACAAATGGGGCCCTAATTTATCCCTCATTCCTTATATAATTTTGTCCAGTTTTACAAGGCAAACGATGTAAGCATCATTTTGAAACACTGTGTATATTCCAAAGTTTCTACTCAAAATTAAAAACATTATTTGCCAATTGACACTTACTGAACCGAAACTTGAAATCCCAACTTTGCGATATACTAATACTTTCCCAATCAAATTTCTGTGATTAGATTAACGGTCCCTGCTTGACGTAACGAGATGCAAATCGAATTCAGAAATTATAAAATGTATGTCTCAGGCTCACATTTGGTATCAGAAAGTGTCTACACTACGCTGAGTTAATATGAGCAATCAGAGAAAATGACGTGGATTATTTTTGATAAAATTTATTTTTATAAAACTCATTTTTTCTTTATTAAAATTACATCACTTAAATTTAAGTTAAAAAGCATTTAAATTAAATTAAAAATGTTAATCATACTGCAGAAAATGTTTAATGACCTCCTGCCGCAATTAAAAAAACAAATAAAGAATTATTAAAAAAAATGTTCGTTCGTTAAACGGGCAGAAAATAACTTTTATGAGTAAATAATAGAATTATTTGATTTTTTTTGTTCATAAGAAAGGCCAGTTTATACCCTATTTGATCATTCTTACGAACAAAATGTCTCTTTCATGCTAATTGGTGATGGGTAATTGTTTTTATAACCAAAATAAGAAACATACTTAATCTCTAATAAAATATAGTTTAAACTTTAATATATTTTTATTTTTAAAAAGGATAAAACTTCAAAATACTTAATCCAAACGATTACGAAAAATTGGAAACATTAAACAATGAATGAAAAAGTGGGTAACTTTTTAATTAATAATATTACACAGTACAAAAATGAAACTAACAGCAGCAGTTTTAAAAAATTATAAAATAATTAACAGAAAGTTAAAGTATCTTAAAATATGCTGATTAAAATTTTAATCATACGCTTATTTTCCCATGGATTATTGAATAAAGAATTCACAAAACCGTAGCCAGAAAAATGTTTGAGTGGACATTTTTAGCTTAAATAGAAAAATCGTGCAAAAATTAATTCTTTAATATTAATTAAATCCTTCTAGAAGCTTTTTTTTTTAGAATATAGCAAAAATATATTATTTTAATTGTAAAATTTAGGTTTACTACATTTTTTTAAATAGTTTGTAAAAGCCAAGCATTCTGAATTTATACATCTGAGTAACGAAACAAAGCAAATAAATTTGTTAAGTGTAACAATTTAGATTTAACTTCATACTTTTAGTTTTAGAGTCTTAGACAAACGCTGCGATATCATGTATTTACATACCTGTATCGCTACTAGCTTTTGTAGCTTTTAAGGGAATAATACAGAGTTTAAAGTATGCATACTGTAACATTGTTGCCTAATAAGAATCGTAACAGTAAAATTTCCAATTATCATCCGTTGTCAGAAACATGCCTTCCTATCTTAGATAATATCAGAGCAGTTAAAACAGTTACCGCTTTCTATGTCTCATAGACATACCTAAATGTTTTTTACCAGGGAATGCAAAATTATAAAAAAATTAAGACCATTAAATCGGTTTTTCCAGTAGGTACGCTTTCTCAGAAAACAAATTGTAGTGATCCCTTTAACTAATTTGATAGTAGTAAGTTGGGTTCATATATTTTTTTTATACCTCCACAAGATATTTCACAACTCTGGCTTAAGTAACAAACCTTTGGATCTTCTACAAATACTGTTTTTGTGAACCAAAAGAAGATAAAGCGAAAGTTTACTTGGTCACTCAATAAGTTCGCGGTATGATTCTGGCACTATTGACAAACCCATAAGATTTCTGTAATGGTTTGGTCACATAATAAGAATGGGAGAAGATAGAACAGTTAGAAGAATATGCAAGGCATAAATGGAAATGGAAAGGTAAACCTAGTCTGAGGAAGTTAGATTGATGGATTGAAAAAAAATAGAGAGAAGCCTGCATAAATAACTCACCACAGTAAGAGAACTCACCATTCCTTTCGCCCCCAGAGGTAGAAAGGTTCTAGAATTAAGTAAGTGAGTAAAGACGCATTTACACTGTTTCGCTTTTGATGTACATCCAAAGTGAATCATCCAGAGTAAAATCATCCAAAATAGTCATCCTTGTTTACATTTTTTCATCCAGTTTTGTGGTTTCACTTTTATCAGGCACATTGTTCACTGCTCATTTCGAGTCTTGTGTATATTCTGTGAGGTGCAGCAGGATGTCTCGTTCGAGAACGAATTCGAGGATTATTAGAGGCATTGACTTAATTTCACGTGTACTGAACTTAATTATATCGACAACTGACCATACTCAAAGACGTGGGTTTCAAAGAGAGAAAATCTGGGAGCTTCGTCATAATGAATACAAGAATTTAAAAATGTGGGAGGATCCATTCGAATATCTTCTCGAAAAAAATAACTCCGTTGATTAAAAAAAAGATACTTGGCTTAGAGAAGCTTCGAGCACTGTAATAAAACTACATATAACGCTACGATTAACGGATGTGTACTGGAGTAAATAGTGAACGAGACTAAACTTGTTTACATTTTTCACCCCACCCTTCATTCTGGATGAATCATCCGTTCAGAGAACGACTCTGTCATCCAAAGTTTGATTTGGATGAAACACAAATGAAAGGCAATTTACTCTTATCACTTTGGGTGATTCTTCCAAGTTGAACATCCAAAGTAACGAATGTAAATATTCATTAATCTTATTATTTTTATTTTTTTCTGGTATGCAAAGTATCTGCATCCTTTACTAATATGCTTCTGTTTAGGCTATCTTGATTTGGGTATTCGCCTGTTATTCTGTAACCATTTATTTCAAACGATGTTAATATATTTTATTTTATATGCCAGTTTCTGAAGTGCAATTCTTCTATATTATAATTGTCTCCTTTCTTAACACTATTCACCCCTGCGTCAGCTTCACTATCGAATTTGAATCTAACTTTTCCTTCCCTTTTTAGATTTGTTAATCACCAGGAATTTATCATCTTCTAGTCTTCAATTTAGCATCTATACACTACCACAGATTGATTCATCAATTACCACTCTAACCACCCTAAGTCACATAAATTAGCTGCTTTTTAACTGTTTTCTTCATAGAGCCTTTTCCTTACCCCTCTCGGACCATGCATTCAATTCTGAACTTAATATCATTAAATAACTTGCGATTAATAACAACTTTCCTTTAACATTGATCAATAAATTAGACAGTCGATATTTCAGCAGATTTAAACTTTTTTCCCATCATCTCACTCCTCCCTCCCAGACAATAACTTTTTCCGGTTCTTTACATTTTAATGGTAACATTTCTTATAAACTTTCCAAAATTTTTAGTAAATTTAACATCAATGTAGCTTTCAACACACAATAATTCAGTCCTTCTTAGGCGACTCTAAAGATAAAATTTCTTTTCTTCATCGTACTGACGTTTACAAACTTTTTTGTTCTGATTACGAAGCTATTTATATCGGCCAAACAGGTAGGCGCCTCAAAACTAGGATTAAAGAACACACAAAAATGATTGAAAAATACAAAAATATAGACCATATTTTCCTTCTAGATAGCTTTCAGACCTTTTCTAATCAACCTTAATAATTCTTTCATCCCGGTAAGACACCCTCTTAATAGGCCTTTCTCCAAGATCCACCTTTTCCTTCTGTTTTTTAAACATCGATCATTCCCGAACCCTACATTTTAACTTCTGTCAATACGTCAATACATTTCAATACTCTGGTTTTGTACCCAATCTCTAATTGCATTACCTTAATAAGAATTGGATTTATGTGTCATTCTTCGTTTTTTTTTAGCGATTGACATCCTTATGTCATTTGGCACCATCTTGTTCATTCGGCTTTCTGTAATGACACATGATTTAAATTTTGATTCGTCGTTCTACTTTAAGCCCCCTTATTCAATGGGGTACTTTTCTTTCTTGTGGTTAAAGTTTGATTTAACAACTTTAGCCGCAATGTTATTTTCACACATTTTACCTGTTTCTATAAATTTAATAATGTAACAATTTGTCTACCAAGTACCATAGTTTTGTAATTTTCTTAATCTTTGTTTGTGTTTTCAACAACGTTTTAAACTTTCTAGTACTTATCATTTTCCCATGGGTAAGTTGTGATATTGTATATTTAGATTTTGAGATTGTTAGTTATCATAAATACTTTTCTAGGCATAATGATGGCGTTAGGCCGAAACTAGTTGCCGATTTTAATTGTTTAATAAATTTTCTGTGGTACTGATTTCGAGAAATAAATTTTCGGGCCACATTTGAGAAAAATAGATGACTTAATCTACTTACTTTTTAATATCTTTGACGTTTTTAATCTGCTAATGTTTGGGGATTTGAACTTAAGTTCAATTTTCTTTTATTTTCCTTTGATTAGTTTCGGGTGGGCGACTAATTCCTTTTTCATCCCCCCTCCCCCCCCTGGTTAAGCCCCTGCTCTGTCTCCTTTTTCTTGTCGGCAAGTAAAAAGCTTAATGCACTGATTAAAGTATTTCATACCGCCTAAGTTTAATTAAATTTCTTACATAAATAATTCAAATATTCTCGGCCACTTAACATGAGCCGAGAAACTCAGGAAGAACTTTTATTATTGCTACGTGACAGAGTTGGATTAAGAAGTTAAAAACATGACCAAGGCGCTGCGGACCGTTACGATGAAAATAATTGCACTTCATAATGAAAAACGACAACCAGGTTTGCATTTTGCGAATGGATAAATTTCCTTCGTTTTATATTCCACTTTATTTTTTTTGTATATTCTAACAAAGTTACATTATTAATTGCTTTAGCTCGGTTTTGCGTACCATAACAAAGAATTGAGCGTGTAAGGAAGTCACGAACTTTTTTGTCCTTAATTCTTTCGACTAAGAATGTATTCTGTTAACACTATTTTTAGAAGGGTAAGCTTTATTTATAACTGTTTTTTTATCTCACATTTTGTTGAGAATTAATTTCTTAATTATTCCGGTATGACCTTTAAGGAATTTAGTTTGTTTCAATAATAAATAAACTAGTATATAAAATGTGACTCTGTTAAGCCTGTTTTTGAACTATTTACGTTCTTATTTCTTTAGCCAAAAAATGTCTTTTTTCATAATCGCATATTCACAATCCTCTTAAATTTTACAGAGTATGTAGTAAATTATTTAGATTCTCTATAGCTTGGGTTGTGTCTTATACATCTGTAGTTCTCCACCTAAAGCAGGTCTTCTATCTAGTCTTCAATTTTCTAGAGGTCATTTCCTGTTTGGTTGTTGTCTTGATTTGTTGGCGTGTGTTCTAATCACTTCATGTTAAAATGGTACTATAAGGACATTGTGGATTGTTCGATTTGTAATGTACCAGGATGCATCTAATACCATACGTAGGTTTTTTGATTTTAATATTTAAAAAAATGGGCATCCCCCAGTATGACCAGATGAGTATCAATATGGTTATACAAATAATTGTTAGCTTACTTTCCAATAATAGTTGTGATTTCTTGCATAGTAACCGGTACATCTGCCTTACTTTGGCTTAGTTTCGTTTTCTTAGCCATTATGTGGTATTTTGTTGTCAGTTTTTGATCTAGATGGAGTCAGAAATATTGAACTATGGTTTTCATTAGGACTGAAGCTTCATTCATGTCCCTAAATGTGTCTTAATATATATTTTTCAACGATATAACCAATTTTGCAATATATCTAATTTTCCTGAAACTCTTTCTCGATGTAGATCAGATGTTAGGACATTTCTATCGTTAGCGATAAAAACTAGGTACATTGTTGTATGGTGGAGAATTTTCCTCTATAGAGCTAAATTGTTGGGCTGCAATTATATTGTCTATTGTAGATACTTTAATTCTACTTAGCAGTCTGTAAGTAGGGTATGAGGCAGTTAACTCAGTTTTGCGATCAATATTATTTGAGGATACTTCCACCGGATCGAAAATTCATATTCATAGAATGCTATTGTAGATTAAAGTCAATAGTACAAATGATTTTCTGGGTAGATATTATAGGATTCCTTTAAGTATTGGTTCGTAACCAGGTGCCTTGGTAATGATAGCTGACAAGGGATAAGCTGATAATCTTTTACTTCGTTGGCTTACCTGTTTTCATAAAGTTTTGGTCTAAGCTAGTATGTTTCCAAAGCGAATCATCGTTTGGCGTTAGGTTGCTAATATAGTGGGCGTCAGAGCCGCTCCGATTTTATGGACAAGTGAATTTCTTACTTCTCTCCCTGCGTGCTCTTCTTTTTTCAATCATAATTTCTCTTATTTTGTAGAAGTATCTCATGTTTTTGGTAAACAGTTTCTTTGATTACAGATGTAGCTTTGCAAGCTGCCTTTTTTGTTTTAAAATTTTACCCTTTAAGGGGTTCATGTTTCTATTTCAAACTTCGCAAGAGCTCTCGGGTATAGAGCTCTGTTGTTAGTCGATTGTTGCAACACCCTGTATATAATAATACTAATTGTGCAAGTTTGAGAAAGCAAAAGTATCATTACTCGAAATAAAAAGTAAAATAAGTTTTACCAGTTAATTGTAGCATTTTTATCTTTTATCAGTAGTCGTATTATAAACTTAAACAGCTTCATCAATAATACACTCGTCAAAATTTTAATCTTTTCTGGCAAATATACGGTTTTCAGCGTTAAATGAAATCCTTCCCGCTATCGAGTAACCAGACTGCATTGTTCTCCCAAGATATTTTCTTTGTCAAAGAAGGAGACCTTTGATATTAGATCTTAAATCAAAAGACACCGGAAAGTTGAAAAAATCTTGAAAAAGGTTCTTTACGTAAACGCTCTTTCATTCTTTTAATATTGGAATCTTATATTTCATTTTAAATTTTTTCACATAATTTAACGCGGTTTCCGTAACAGTCATAGTTAATATAGAAATGAAAACTAAATTTTATATATACAGACTGTCCTGTGTCTAGGTGACGCAGTTTTTTTCGGTATATAAGGTATATTCATGTTTCACTCCTTTCGGGGGTGGTTATTGGCCGTTTAAGAGATGGGTTGACTCGGAAAAATTCAAAAGCACCGCCGTCTTATTCAGCATCCTCGAAAACGGGAGGTGACGCAGTTTTTTTCGGTATAAGGCGGTGTGTTCGGGTTTCACCCCTTTTGGGGGTTATTTTTGGCCGTTTGGGGGTGATGGTCAACTCAGAAAGAGTTTAAACCAACACCATTGTGTTCAGCATCCTCGAAAACGGGGGGTAACTAGTTTCGTTACGTTTTTTTGAGGTTTTTTCCGACTCACAAAAGCCACTAAGGATCACATTTTATACTTGAAGCGTCAATTACATTTACTGTGTATTGTTTCTGGAAGTTTACCAGAATTTTTAAAAGTATTTCCCATTACAATCAATATATTTTTGCGTTTAAAAAAGATCAGTTTTTAAAATATTTCTGGAGACGTCATTTTTCTCACATAAACATTAAATACTGTTAATTGAGGCAGTGCAAATAACAGATGCCGCATCGTATAATGGGACACACCGTATAACACATTCAAATTAAAAATTATCAGCAAAAATAAGTTGAAATTGCTCAAAATTATAATCGACCTTAACTTGATTGAAATAAACGTCATTTTGATCATTCGAGTATCAAAACTGAAACGAGGGCAAAAATAAAATTAATTAACCCATTTCAGGTTGCGCCACTGACCCATTCGCAGGAGACTAATTATGGGCCATGATTAAATTTTACCCATCCTAAACATAAAAGGAAGTACAGTGCTCAATTTTGTAAGCGCTACTTATTTTTGTTCTGAAGCTGTGCCAGGGGTTGTTTTCTTTAATCTTGTTATACAGAGTAGAGATGTGCTTTGGAATGTGGGATTCTGTGGCGTTAAAATATTTTGTTTGCGTTTACAAATTTCGAAAAATAATTCCGAATTCGAATTATGCGGTCGGTTGATTGCATTTAGGAGTGTCAAAATATAAACTGATATACACTGTACGTAAATTTTAATCGGAATAACGAATTTATTTTAATTATTTTTTTCATCTGTCAAAACAGTCAGATTTTGTGGTTTCAGCCAATGAGAGGTCACGATCCTAACCAATCATTGAGTTTTATATTGATTATTTTTTTCATCTGTCAAAACAGTCAGATTTTGTGGTTTCAGCCAATAACAACTCAGGATTCTAACCAATCATTGTGTTTTATACTGATAAAACCGCTTCGTCGTTTTTGTTTTTTGATTAAACTGTGTTTACCTATTTGAGATGTCAAATGTAAACATTTGTCAATTATTATTATACTAAAATGTATTGCAAATCTATGTTAATAACCAAATTTCAAAATGTATTTGTAAACTAACCTGTTTTTATTAGTTTATTTCAACATTCATTTAACATTTTTAGATACCTCACTTTAACAATAAACTTAAAATTAATTAAATTAAGAAAGACATCATTTCATTCTTCTTCTTCGCTTTTATTTAAGGCGCCGTTTCGCGGGGTAGCCAGTCAAAAAATCGCCTTGGTGGCCCTGTATGTAAAACTATAACAGCTCAGGTTTCAATTTAAATTGGTAAAGAAAATTTTCAATATTTGTATGTAAAGTGTCTTTTGCATAAGTGACTATGTTCTGTGTTTTTAATACAAAATGATTCAAAAAATAATCCTTTCAAATACGACTCGTCCTCTGAAATTTTATAAATTAAATTTTTGATCTTCATACTCAAACGCCTTTATTTTAGGCAAAACCACTCAAACAAACTGATTTAAGATAAAATCACTCGTCCTGCGGACTCGTGATTTTATCAATCAGTTTGTTTTCGTGGTTTTTCCAAATAAAGACGTTTTCGTGAAAACTAAAAATTTAATCGATAAAATTTGGAGGACTCGTGGTATTACCTTTGATAAAACCGCCTCTTCGTTTTTGTTTTTTGATTAAACTTTGTTTACCTTTTTTGAAATGTCAAATATAAACATTTAACAACTTATATTTAGTATTATCAATTATTATTATACTAGAATGTATTACAAATCTATGTTAATACCCAAATTTCAAAATGTATTTGTAAACTAACCTGTTTCTATTCGTTTATTTCAAATCGCTTTCACACACATACTTAACTCACTTCAACACTAAACTATTTTAAATACCTAAATACTTCAAATTACCTAAATGAAGAAAGACTTTCCATATCAGTCTATAAATATTATAAATGTACGTATTATAGACATTAAAACTAATACTAAACATAGAACTCTCCATGGCATAAATCAGTTCTTCTTCTTCGCTTCGTTTATGGCTTGCATACAAGTGCATTCAGCCATAAATCCGTTTAAAATTGACAAGACAAGTAATCAGTTGGGCCTTGTACTTATATATTTGCCGGTTAAATTTAAAAAATGGAGGAGAAAATATTGAACACTTGTGTGTAAAGTGTCTTTTGTATAAATTACTATATTAATACAAAATGATTAAAAAAATAATCTTTCGAAGTACCACTCGTACTCTTAAATTTTATAGATTAAATTTTAGGTGTCCAAACTCAAACGCCTTTATTTCAGGCAAAACCACTCAAACAAACTGATTTCTACGGACTCGTGATTTTCTCAATCGGTTTGTTTTCGTGGTTTTTCTACATAAAGCCGTTTTCGTGAAAACCAAAAATTTAATCGATATTGATTAATATTAGTTTTTAATTCTTTGACTGTTTTTAAGTAAAAGATTATTCGTTCTTAGACTAAGACCTTACCCAAAAGAAAAAGTGGGCTGGTATGTAATACTTAATATTTTCTTTTTGAGTACTGGGGTTTTCATTTTGCTTCTAAAACAATTTTTTTTTAAATTCGCAAATATGCTACGATCTATCAATAAATCTGGAAATTTATGTAAGGTATTATAGGGAACCCTTGTACAGATAGATAATGGACAATGTATTCTTCTAAAAAAATGAATCTTTAAAAAAATATGCGAATTTCTTGCGTGACGATTTTATTTTTATTTTTACAGCACCCTGTATAACAAAAATAAGACTTTCATAAGATAAACGACAGGACTTTATGTCGTTTACACTTTGTTTACACTTTAGAGAAAATTTAAATAACAATTTTCACTAAAGTCAATACTAGAAAAGGTATGAATTCATTATTTGTTAAAGGATTGAATGAGTATAGTGCTATCCCAAATGAAATTAAAGCCTGTGATACTCTCGTCGCTTTCAAGAAAAATCTTGTAAAATATCTCTGATTTTATTCATACATAATATGTAGGTATTGTTAAATTTGTTTTCATATTTGTAAGCTTTTTACTTATACAGGGTGTTTCATAGTTAAACCGACATACGTTAACTGTAAATAGAGGGTACTTAGGAGATTCCAAATAACCTTGGTTAATGGGTCTAACGCCTTTAATAACCGAGATACGGGGTGTTTCATCCACTTCGGCCAATATTTTGATAAGCCGTAACTTTAGAACCAATCTGTAGATTTTTCTCATACTAGGTACAGGTATAGTGTCTTAATAGCCCAATCCTATAATGTAAGAACTACAATTAGAATCCAGATCCGAATTAAAAATATTTGAAAATCCCCAAAACAACACCCTGTATATCAAATTTTTTAAAATTGGGATGGATATTTGAAAAGAACGGAAAAAAATGAGTTAAAGCGAAAAAATTTTTCCGTTCTTTTCAAATATCCATCCCAATTTTAAAAAATCTGATATACAGGGTGTTGTTTTGGGGATTTTCAAATTTTGCAAATTCTTCTTAATCCGGATCTGGATTTTAATTGTAGTTAGTTAGGATTGGGCTATTAACACACTATACCTGTCGGTTTAACTATGAAACACCCTGTATAAGCATAAGCTATAGTGGATGAATTTATTTTTAATGTTATATATTTATGTGTTATTTATTGTAAATTGTAAAACAATTGTATTGTGAATCTTAGGATTTCCTATAAATAAACTATTACTTACTTACTACTTACTTAATGGTGAAAAAGTGCAGTATTAATAAAAAAAAATGTATAACTTATAAACAATTAAAGATACGTACAAACAAAATTTGTTCAGAATAACGTATTTATTTCTAAAGTTGCAAAATATACAGGGTATTCCATTAAAAAAAAAACGAAGTTAACACCAACTTCCGGTATAACTGGAAGTACTATAATGATGCCAATATTTTCATTAAATTAAATTAATTAAAACTCCTACATTCCAATTTTCTGTTTTCACATACCTTTACTTCACGAGATCTTTCTAACCGACGGTTTATTTGCCGCACCCTGTATAAAACGAGGTCTAGTCTTATGAATTTTTCTTCTAAAATATACCTTCTAGGGAATCTGGGGTGTCTTCGAAATTACTTCTTTTTTTTACTAGTACCGCCTTTAGCACTGTTCCTAGTGTTATTCCCGAATAATTTTAATACTTAGATCGCCTTTCATAATACGTACCATAGGTACTTATTTCGGTACCTTCTCCTCTTTACGATTTCGTTTGTTAATCATTTCTGTTAAGCTGTCTTTTCCTGGTGTTTTTCTTAATTTTTTGCTACCTTTGATAAATTAATAAAAAGCTACTGGAAAAGTTATATTCTAAAATAAAAAAAGAAAATCGATAGATAAGCTTAAAAAATGTACCATCAAATTTAAAATAAACAAATTAAACTCTGTTATGGCCCAAACCTTGTGATCCATTTTCTATAGCATACAACTGAAACACTATTGACGATAGAAAAACGGTGGTAGCTTTCTTGTAATGCCAATCAAAAATCGGACAGTTCCTATTTAACAAATATTGTATATAATAAAGGGAATAGGGTGCGGTCATGATAGACAACTAAAATGATGGATCGATGTCGGATGTGAACGAAGAAGAATCCTTTGGCAGGATTAAAAGGATTCGAATGTAGCGTTCTATTGTTTGTTGCACTCTGAGAAACTGTACGGTCTTTAAGCTGTGGCGTATTCGTGGGGGTGCTCTAATAGTCGTTCAAATAATCTGTTTTAACAAATTATATTATTATTTGGAGATAAATTTAAATTAACTATCAGTTCATATCGTGTTGGAGAACTATACAATAATAAATTTAATAATTTTTGGTGATGTTAATGTTAAAATGTCTTTTTGATGGTTTAAATGCTTTTGGTCTACATCAAGTTATTTCTGGACACATGTATCTTATCATTCATCCATCTTTTTGAATAATTCCCTGTCTAAAATCATAATTACAGGTCTGGGAAAAAATTGTAACATCTACAGATACCTTCAACGTTTCTAGTTTTAAAGATGATTTACTAAATATTCGTTGTGAAGACGTTCTAATATTTTATTATATTAATAGTTAAATATAAATTATAACAGGTTCAATTATTAATTATTTTAATGTCCATTGTCCTTTAGAGAACGTTCGTGTCAGTATATCGCGTCTAGTTAAATAGACACTTCAAGGTACAACGGGTAGAGTAAAAGTAAATAGGGACATATCGGTTAAGACAGGTCTGAGGCAGGGTGATCCCCTATCGTCGCAACTCTTCAATATAGTTTTAGAAAAGATAATAAGAGACGCACAAATTAACCGAACAGGACTTCTTTACTTCAAGAAACACCAATGTGTAGGATACGCAGTTGACATACTAGTTATGACACGGAGTAGCGTGGAGTTAAAAAGGCTAATAGTTTCACTTGAGGTAAAGGAAAAGGATCTTTAACAAAGGAAATATGCTGAAGGTGACAACAGGTATGGAAAAACAACTGGAGTTCGACGAAGTAGAGAAATTTACCTTGTTACAATTAATAAAAGGGACCAAATATTTACATGACTTAAATATTTTCTAAAAAGTAAACTGATATCCAGAAAGTTAAAAGTATATATTGTTATGATTTTTCGAAATCGTAACTTTTAATTAAATAATATTTTATTAATAAATTTATTTGGTTATTGTTCTAATTTAGAATTTTAAATAATATTGTTATGATATTTCAAAAAATGTAAAATTTTAACTTTAGTTTTATTTATTTAAAAAAATTTCTATAATTTTAATTTGTTCTTCCAATTTAATAATAATTTTTTTTATACCACCACGACTATGCTCAATTTTATATCTGTCAATCTTCCAATCTCAGGGATTCTTTAATTGTGAGTTCAAGTTCTTCTAACTACTGATAGTTTCTGTATTTGGCAAAAAATAAAGTGTTGTTTCAAAATTTAGAATGATTTTATTTTAATATAGATTCAAAGAAAAATTTATTTACACAAATCAGACTATTTACTATTATGAATTACATTCACGCCCACACACACTCAATGATGTCTTATATCTAGAAAATTCAAATTTTGCGCAATAAATTTTAACTCGGTTAAGGTTGGCACACCCGAAATATTTTACAGTGATGAAACTGTCAGTCTTAACCTCACAAATGCAAAACCACACTATTTGTTTCTGGTCTGTAGTATGTTGTAATTGATTATAATGAATTTGTACCTTGTGAATGTTCCTATTCCTTCTTCTTTCTCGTACAAACAGTGATACCACTTCCTGTTGTTTTTTAACGAAATTAATGTCCCGATGATTTCCGCAACAAACCAAACAGCTTTCAGGTAAGTTGTCTACGTGTTATTTAATACAACCACTTATTAAATATAAACAATTCGCCGTAATAATTTTCCTCCAGAATATAAACGTACTCCTTCACATTTTGTAATTTTCCTTAATAAGTTTTTTTTTACTCTTCAAAATTAATTTTCTCAAATTTTCCTACCAAACTCCTTCTACCATTTCTTTTAATAAACTAACTTTTTTTTTTAAACTTTTTAAATTCAAAAATCTTCTTAATTTTTTTCTATCAAGAAAAAAACCCTCTTCCTAATTTTTTTTAACTATCTATCAACTAACTACATTCTTTTTTTTCCGTTGCTATGTTACCCTTTTACGTCATGCAGAAATTCTCAAATTATTTCAAAATTTTGATTATATTAATTATACTTTATTTTCGATTTTATGTATTTTGAATTTCATAATTTCAATTATAACAAATAAGATACTTTCCATCTATATTCTGGTGTTCAATTCTCTACATTTTATCAATTTATAATTTAGTTACTAAAGTTGGTATGCTGTCATTTCATTTTAAATAGTTGTCACAACCCTTATTTCATTTTGCTATACAGATTGTCCTATGATTATTTTTTATTATAAAGATTGTCCCAAATTAAAATGTTAATAAAATTTTGAATTTTGAATATGATTTAATTTTGATTTTAATTTTTTTAGGTTACTATCAGAGCTTTATTAAGAAGGATTTTTCTAATAATAAGGATCTCACAATAAATCAATCCCTTAGGTAAGTTCACCTTTAACGTTTCTCTTTATCTAAAAGATACTATTTTGTTTATTTTTCTAAATTGTATTTTAAATGATATGGTTTCTTTATTTTTAGGTGACGTTCATTTTCTTTTAGCTGACAAAATAATCTTAAGAAGAAATATAGGATTGGGCATAGTCTTGGTATTTATTTTCTTGAATTTATAATTTAATTTTACCTAAATATTATAATTTTGATAATGTTAAATTTCCATTTCATTTTAAAATATTAAATTCCATTTCAAAATATATATATATATATAAAACAATAATACGTCCTTGTTGTACGATTGTGAAGTATGGACGCTAGGAAAGACATATAATTAGAATAGAGGTTTGGGAAAGGAAAATCCTAAGAAAAATTTTTGGGGTAAAAAAATAGATGAAATATGGGAACGGACAACTAACCAGGACTTAAAGAAACTATACAATGAATTGATAATAACAGCGATCGTAAGAACACCACGAATTAGATGGCTTAGACACGTATACAGAATGATGGAGGAAATAATACCGAAAATGTTGTTACAAAAGAAAATTAGCCGGAAGAAACGGAAGGGAAGACCAAAAGACTGATAGCGCATCCAAGTTGAACGAGATCTGGAAAGTATGGGAATAAATAACTGGAAAAAGAAAGCCAAGGATAGGAGGAAGTGGAAAAAGGTCACGTACCAAGACATGGGTCAATTGAGCCCGTAGAGCTATTTGTATCGCGTGCTCCTTGGCTTACACCAATTATTAAACATTTTAGGTCTACTAGATCCTCGAATATTGGAATGACCAAATGGGGCTGAGAAATTTTGCAATTGCTTCTTATTTGCACCAATTAAATAACCAGTTTTTTTAAATAATTTGAAGAAACTACATCTTGCGAAGCCAGTTAAAATAAATCAATATTTTTGTCACTCTCGCAGTCTCTTTTTTGGTTTTATTTTTATAAATATTTTTATTGAAACCAATTAGTTGATAATCTTTTGTTTCGCACTTAACACCTGCTATTGTTTTGTACGATGATGAAAGAGTGTAAAATAACGCGGGCTAACTATATTTAGATCCGAATATTTTTAGCAATTCATACGATAGAAATAGATCAGCACTGATGAATGTTCGGATGTAAACACATCGTGCTACTCATATCGAGTACCAAATGAGCTGGTCAAAATAATCGCGAAGTAGGTAACAAATAAATGCAAGACAAATATTTTTGGTTCAATACGTAGAATTTTATGAAAAATCCAACAAAAACTGTTTGTTAATTTTAATTCCCCCTGTGCCCTTGTTTTTTGCACCTTGTTGGTGGAAAAATCAAAAAATCTATACATGCCTTTTAACTAGATTTTATTGGGCTTTATGATCTTTTATTTTAGTCCATATTTTTTTTAATCGCTCTAGCTTACTCAGAACCGAGGGAAAACCACGAGGTCCATTTTGATGTACAGACCTCGTCCATTAGTAGCCATTACTTAAATTGAGACTTTTGCTTAGGATGATGAAGCGAACAACATATTCAAATTTCAGCCAATTTGACCGGGAGCCAATTCTCATAAGATTTGTGCGGGATTCTTTACCATTCTGAACTAGTATTTTGGAAACATCTTAATTTTGAGTCACTCAATGAATAAAAAAAAAATTTAGCTTTTTATTTTAATTTTAGTTAGTTTATTTAGTTAATCAAATTATTATCCATAAAAATATTTGGAAAAAAGTAGATCAAATATCATCAAATTATAATTTCTTTCCTTCTGCGATGTTGAAATATCCCACAATACCAGTTAAGTGTTATTTTTTTATAAAAAATCATTTTCAAAGTATTTCACTTTTTTATTTTCATATCGAAATTATTATTAATAATATCATACAATATTTATTTGAAATATAACTCAAATATTTGTCTCGCGTTTATTAAATTCCCAACAAAAAATAAAATCATTAATAGTACAATTAGTTTTATCATTTACGTATCTAAAATCTAAAATAAATAAAATGAAATGAAATGTTTTACATAAACAATGCGTTGGAAAAATTGTTACCGCATTTCTGTAACCCATAGTGGCTTGTTAATTTCGAAACGTCAAAAACATTTTAATTAAAAGTGGCTTCATTATCCATAAAAAAGAGTATTTAATACTGTTACGCCCCTCGCTCAACTACTCCCCCATTAAAATACGCTTTTACGATTTTTAAAATCATCATATCGTGCTTTGGAATAAAAGGTTTAACCCTTTTATGTGACATACTTTCAATTTTTTATTTCTTATCTCTACACCATTAAAGAACAATCAAATTGAAAAAAATTATTACAAGAATGATTTATTAGTCTAAACCTAGAGTCACTGGCAACAGTCAACAGTCTTACAGGTTGAAGTAACAGCAATAAAAGCATGTGCCAAGATTGAGCTAAATGACTCTCTTAAGGATAAGAGAGTATTCATTATGACAGACAGCCAGATACCCCTTAAGGCACTGCAAAGGGTAGAAGTACAATCCAAATTAATGTTGCATGGACTGCCAACATAACAAGGTCACTCTTAAATAAATGCCGCGACATGAGGGAGTGTTGTGAAATGAGAAAGCTAGAAAGGGGGCTGAGAAAATTCCGACTGGACCCGAACCCACATGTGGTAGTTCGTATCAACATGCAGACAAAATCAACTGCGTCATTAAAGATATTTATTTCCTAGGAATATCAGACGATTTCCTATCTGAAGAAGAGAACGAAACTCCCATTCCTATACTATGCCCAGCGAAACCTACGGCATGACGACTTCGGCAATTGCGGAACTAGCTAAACGTTACACCCATGCTCAATCTCTAAAGAGATGGGATGAAATCAAGGGATGCAGTTTTGCCAGGGTCACCCTGGGCGACCGTGGGAAGCTGGCGTTGAAGAAATACTTTTGGCTATGGCCAGGAAAAACCTACGTCTAGCAGTAGGATTTCTGACTGGCCACTGTCAACTAAGGAAACACCTCCATACAATAGGGCTAGTGGACACACCTCTATGCAGGATCTGTGAACAGGAAGACGAAACGGTCAATCATGTCCTATGCGATTGCCCGAAGTTATCGTCAATGAGAGAGTGCGTGTTCGGTGAGTCTTGGCCTACACCTGCCGATATAAAGGAGATGTCTCCTAGTGACTTGTCAACTTTCCTGGTAAGGACAGGATGGAGGATGACCTAGGAGGACAACTCCTCGGGAGGATTTACAATGGGTCAAATGTGGCCTAAGTGCTGTGGGACCTTAAATGGAAACAGGAATGGTACTTTGGGGTACAATTTCCGGAGTCCTTGAATATTAACCTTCCGGGATAAAAACTGAAAAGGATACGATAAGCTTAAAGCTTCAGAGTACTATCTTTTTATTGTATGCAATTATCAAAACAAGTGTTTATTAATTTCTTCCTCATTGGTAATAGCCCATTTCATATCATCAAATTGTCCTCTAAATCTTTTTCGAACCCTTTACCACATCATCTGAAAATGCCTATCTTTGTATTTTTTCTAAAGGGTTAAAACTGATACATAACTTTTTAAAATTTAAAAACTTACAATTAAAAAATATATTACCATTGAACTGGTTAAAATGTTATACTGACCCATTGAAGAACAAATCATTACAATAAATATTTAAAGAAACAGAATCAAATGAATGAAAAAGAAATCAAATACGCTCATATCGGTATGGAAAAGTAAATATCTATAAATAAATCTTGGCGATTGAAGTGGATCCAAAAACGTAAAATCGTGGCCAAAATTTTGTATGTTCTAGAATTTTATCTAATATTAATTAAAAAATTTTTTGTTTATATTTTGTATATTTTGTGTATATTTTAGTCTCAATTACTTCAGCGATAGGGGGAGGGTTAAAAATTAATTTAACTTTTGAAATTTAAAAATAAAATAACAAATTTCATCAACATCTTAATTATCGCAATTATCGCGGTATTTATTTGTTACTGTCTGTCTCAAAATTATTAAAATGTTGTGTAAACAAACAATTAATTGCTTATTTATATAAACACAAAATACTTACGGAATTTGGTTTAAGAAAAGTTCTTAGTATATACTACTGATGCAACGTTTCTTCTAATTGAGAAGTTATTAGACAAATTATACTTTTGTGACATTCGCGATATAACGCATAGTTAGTTCGATTCATACTTACCCAAATCCAAAAAAGTGCGTAAGAATTTATCATACCAATAATAACACAGTGCTTCTCAAGTTTTTCTGATTTTCAACGCGGAGTGCCACAAGGATATATATTAGGACCAACATTATTTCTTATATATATCATATATATCCCAGTGCTAACTTTTCTCTTTTTACCGATGATACCAGTATAATTATCAGAGATAAGAATACATATTCGTTATTATCTTCTTCCACTACCATCATGCAGGCAGATACAGATGGTTCTAGAACAACAGAAGGAACGGGAATAGGAGTATATGGGCCTGGAACCAAATATTCCGAAAGTTTAGGCAAATCTCCGAGCATTTTCCAAGCTGAAATATACGCCATCGGAAAATGTGTCCAGTTCAACATAGAAAGAAATTTTCGCAGACAAGAGATCATCATCATGTCAGACAGCCAAGCAGCCACTAATGCATTGAACTCCCACGTAATCAACTCCAAGATGGTTTGGGAGTGCCTAGAGAATCTAAACGAACTAGCCAAGAACAACACTGTTACACTCCTGTGGATTCCGGGACACCCTGGAGTGGAGGGTAATGAAATAGCAGATGTACTCGCAAAAAAGGGACTGAAACACCATTTCTGGGACCTGAACCCTTCTGCGGAATAAGCACCAGTACAATACTTGATGAACTTGGAAAAAGAAGTAAATAACAAAAGATCCCAATACTGGATAGGACTACAAGGAATGAGGCAGGCCAAGACACTACTGGGAAACTATAACCAGAAGAGATCTGACGACTGCGTCAGTAAAAGTAAAAATAAGCTCAGAATACTAACGGGTACCCTAACAGGGCACTGCCGGCTGAGAGGCCACCTAAAGAAACTCGGATTAGTAGACAAAGAAGAATGCAGATTCTGCGAGGATGAGGAGGAAACCTCTATGCACATTCTCTCAGAATGCATTACCCTGCAAAATCCAAGGGTACGATACCTCGGAGAATATCAAATAGAAAAGGAAGATATACCTTACCTGAAGCCTACCGACATCCTGAACTTTTTGAAAGCAATAGGGCTGGAGGAACTGCTCTAATCGCTAAGACATCCTTATCGATTGGGCAGCAGTAGGGGGCACAATAGATTTTACAGGTCGCAGTGTATCGACACCCTCATCACAGATAGATAGATAGATAGATAGATAGATCATGCAGGGCATAGCAGATTGGTTTCTAGCTAATAGATTAGCTTTGAATCTTTATAAAACTTAAAAAGTATTTTTTTAACCTCGACAACGAGTCGTAAGTAATAGGCAATGAAACAAGACACTAATATGTTCGTAGCAACAAACAACAACAGTTTATTTCGCACAATTTCATAGCCAAATGCAATACGATATAGAATTTTGGGGAACTCGAAATTTCCCTTTATATTGAGATATTAAAGTGTATCACTTACCTTCTGATTTAAAATATCTTACAATTAATCAATTTAAGAGAAGACTTAACCAACTATATTAAACAACAATAATCCATAGGCGTGGGTTCTATGAGACTAAATATTATTTTGTGGTTAAGGATTTCAGACTTTCTGTTTCAAAACTAAAATTTTTTATTTATTAAAAAATACTTTTGGCCAAGTTTCATTGTTCTGGCGCCCACTGTGCCATGTTGGATGCCAGACATAAAATACAGGTTTGTTTATTGTTATCGAGATCATCTGTAGAAAATTTAGCTTTCTTTTGCCAAAAACGAAGTGTTTATTTGGTACAAATATATAATGTTCAGTTACTATAATTAAATAATTTAATTTATGACAACAATACCTGTACACGTATTCACATGAAAAAGGCGTATTTATTAACGTATATCTAAATAAATATAAACAAAACAAAAAAATTAAAAACGATATTTAATAAAACGAACAATAAACAAAAGGCAAAATTATTGTTAAGAGTAGATAATTAACATTATTCTGGCATTACAACCCTCCGTGGATTTTAGCCTCCTTAAGGATCCTTTTCAAACGTCTGTCAAACGATTGCCTTCGTTATGTGCCTTTTTCCAATTCCTTAGTCCATATTATCGAGGAGGTAAGTTTGTAAACTACCACTTCTACGTTGTCCTGTTGGCTTTCCTGTTTGAGTCACTCCATTCAATTCGCATAATATGACGTACCTATTTAAGTCGCCCTATTTTAATTCTTTTAACAATGTCTAGATCTCCGAAGTCCCGACACAAGTTGTTTTCATTTACGGTTCATTTTTTTGACCTTTAACTAAGAAATTGATGAAGACTGATCTATTGTAGTTATTCTCTTATCTCATGTAGACCGTATTCTACTTTACCATTAGACTCCACAAAATAGAGAATACGCTTAACGTAACGCATTAGTTGCTTTGAAACCTTCTAACAATTCGCCTTGCATTCAATCTTCTTCAACATCAGTTGTGTTAAAATCAAAATCTGTCGTGTTTTTTACCGCCTTAAAGCTAACATAAGACTGCTCCGAGTTATGAAAATATGCTGTTGCGATTTTCCAGCACTGTCGGAAGGACAACTCGGTGGACATCCATCCACAGTCTAACTGCAACGAAACTTAACTATTAGATAGCTTTTCACCAACTGTAACAATTGAGATTGACAACTTAATTAACATTAACATTTATTTGGCATTCTTAGTTCCCTCATTTCTCTAACCAGTTGTTTTTCTGTTGATGGAGTCATGGGCTGTTTTAAAATCTAGGAAGATGTAGTGAAATATAGTATCAAACACACATTCCTTAGTTTTTTCTATGACCTATCTTATAGTAGAAATTGGTGAATCGTTGATTTTTCGCCTCTAGAGCAGACCAGATATTTTCCAATAACTCTCTGAAGATCCTCCATAGTAGGTAAATCAGAAGTTTGTCAAGATACACTTTGTCAACATCCGAACATGAATTCAGTTTCTTGACAGCATAACGCGAGAGCAGAAACTTAAATGATCAAAACCTTTTGCGTGTAAATTTAATGAAAACTAAAGTTTGTGCGGAAGTGCATTTTCAAATTTGATATGTTTACATACCAGAACCTAAGAATTGCTTAGTTTATGTTTAACTCTTAAGTTATTTTGAGTTGAATCTTACTGAAAATACTGTGCAATGACGGTGACGGTGACAAGATTTGCCTTGCAGCCGCATATTGGTTCTTGGCAGATCCTTCTTTTTGCGCTAGTTGATCTGATTTCTTAACTCTAAGAAGTAAGAATACCCTTATGCCTCATTTCTTAAAATTGGGTCAGTGGATTTATAGGAAACCTAATAACTAGGTTTTCTTGCTGAATTTATAAAGTTGTTTTTGGATTTTTGGAATTACGATTTTAACTCGTTTTAAGAACATAGCGAGAAGATGTAGTTATACAGCTATCCAAAAAACAAAATAATTTTTATTCACGAAAATTTAGAACATAGAATAATTAAATTTCCCATAACCACTTTAATTAGAAGAGCAATTTACCTCTTAGGTAGCCAAAATTTTGCAGCTGTAAGAAATGGATGTGGATTAAAGAAAAATAAATTTGCACTATATATTACTAAGTCTAAGATGAAAATAAAATTAAAAATTAAAATTAACGATCTTTTGAACGGAATATTCACAATAATACATTAAACAATTAATTATCACAGGTATTTTGGTTCCTAAAAAGAAGAACGAGCTTTAAATTTGGTAAAAAATTGCATTATTGTTATTTGTTTTTGATAATTGATGAAAAATATTATCAATTCATTCAAAGGAAGTTGAAATTTGATCAAACTGGAGCAAAAAAACATAGCTAATGAATTATTTCGATAAAATTTTTACCAAAATTCATAATACATTTTCTTGTATAAAGGATACTTTCTGTCTAATATCTGTAAAATATTTGGGAAAAATAATGCTAATAAAATTTTTAATTGGTTACTGTTTTTTTAAATCATTATTTTCTGAGTTAATACACTACTATAAGCTTTTTAAAAAATATTAAAATTAAAAATTGATAAACACTTTTTTTTATAAAACAAATATATTTTTAGTAAATTGATTTATTCTGGTAATATTTCAAAATTGGATCATGATATTTGCCTTAACGATTACTATTAAGGACAAAAAAAGGTCATTTTTCAAAGATCCAAATTAAAAAAAAAATTCTAAAAAGTTTTTAAGTAAAAAATAAAAATTTAATTATTTCACTTAGTAAATTTCTAGAAAATCATAGTTAAAACTGATTATTTATTTTTGTTTTAAATTTGATTAATTCTAAAATTTAAATTGTTAAAAATTTTCTACGTATACAATTGTTCTAAATATATAATCAAATATTTTATTCAAAATGCAATCAATATAATGTATCAAATGAAACAATTTTGAATTTAAGATGAAACTGGAAGTTATAATGTTTAATTTTTAAAGCCACAAACAACAATAGTGAGTCTATTTTTCTGAAATCTCCCGAAGGAAAGTTTTATTTTATGTCTATATTAATCGAGCAAACTTTGACATTCATTTTAATTATATAAGTTTTATAATACATCTTTAATTCTCAAATTAAAATAATCTAGTAAATATTTTTTTCATTATTATTTTTCAGAAAAATACGTTATATAAATTGTATAAATTATATTCACTTTTCTTACTAGTAGATACTATTAAATTTGAGTTTTTTTTAATTACAGATCTTACAGACTAAACATAATTTTTCTGTCTATTCGCAACAAAATTCATTGTAGTATATATTTTTCTGAGTGTTCCATCATTCACTTTTTTGGCACAAGGTCATCAGGAAGAAGACTCACTCACTTACTATCCCGTTACGATTTTTTTTGGCGTGAAGAAAGTGTAGCTTGCAATGTCAACCACAGCTGGTTGAAGGGGACCAAATAGTAAATAAAAATTTGACCCGGTTTCAACCAGCTAAAGCTATACATCGCCTGGCGAGGGTTGTTTACTTATGTCGGAGAAGGTGATCTCATCCAGTCACACAGGTGGTGGTAGGACGGACCCTAAGAAGGCTTGGAATTCCGTCAGTGTACGTGTAACCGAAGCCGCTGCTATTTCTGTTCCTGCTGTATCGGGACACTGTGTTCGGATCGGATACACACACGCGAGTCCCGAGCGCACACTGGGAACACGATTGGCCGGCGGTGGTCGCGCCACAAAGTCTACCACTGGCGACGCGCCGCACACAAGGGTTGTTGCAGCCGCTGGAGGGATGATCAGAGATGCACCGTGGCATCTTCAGGGGTGGCGCGACGAGGGATCGGCGTCGCGACAGAGGTCCAGATCTCGACTGAGCGCTGAGCTACGGTGGTGGCGGCGGCGGCGGCACAGCATCGCGTCGCGTCTCGAGCTAGTGAGCGCGGGCCATGCGCGCCCGGTTCATCCTCTCTGTGGTGGTGATGGGCACACCCACCACGTCCACCCGCGCCCTACGCCGACGTTCGTTTGCCGCTTCCGCTTCTGCTGCTGCTGCCGCCGCCGCCGCCGTTCCGCGTTCTTGCACATTTTCTTCCTCCTCCCCGAAAAATCAACCGGATTACTTACCTATATTCCCTACTCTGCTGGACACTTCAAAAGAATTGCCAACACTTCAAGAATGTTTTCTTGGCCCACTTTTCAAACAAGATGTTTTTTTTCTTTATCATCCGGATTAGATTTGCATAAAAAAAGCGTGAAAAAATTAAAAAATAAAAAAGTTTTTATTAAATTTTACAAAATTAGGTAAGAGAAAGAATTATAAAAAGTTTCTAGGAAACCACATTCAAAAGTTCGAATGCATTGGAAAAATTCTAACGTATCTTTCGTTTAATCTACATTTCCACTCAATTTAGGGCGATTTAATAAAAGTATTGAGGTAGTCCAAACCGCTTGACCCAATAAATATTAAATGATACTACAAACAAGGTCTGTTTACTTTTTTCGTACACTTTTATTACGATTTGCATATATAATGAACATTCATTACTTGTCTATTTCTACTTAGTAAAGATTCTTTTATTTGATTTTATGAAATCTAGGGATACCGGGGAGAGATATAAATTATTTTGTGGCATATATACTTTGCACTGGTATATCAAACTAGTATGGTTTTTTATTTTCGGCCAAATTAAAGATTTAAATATTCTCCACACCATTTTCATGACTTAATTACCCACTTTTCATCCATTTTTTTAGCAAGTTTCTTTTCCTAAATTTTTATAATGTATCAATTTTTCATCCAAGAATTAACGTCGCGTGGATTTTTAAGTTCTTACGATTTTTAAGTTTGCTTTAAAAAAATAGGAGATTTTCTCACAAAATCTGCCATTTAGATTATTGAATATTTGCATTTTTCAAACTTACAATTTTCTATGACTAAGTCGTTTTTCCATTGACTTTAGAATTTGATTAAAATTTCCAAATATTTTCACTTTTCTCTATTTTGTAACATATTTTTCATTTCGCCCTATTTTTGTTGTAGGAGTTTAGTTTTTATTTTAAAAAAATTAGAGCAAATGGTTAAAAAAACAGCCGTTTGCCTAAAATTTACAAATTCCTGCAAATTTTCGCCAGAATGACGATTTTGGCGTTGATTTATTTGGAGATATGACCTAATTTTCCAAATATTATTTTTTCAGTTAACACAATTTTTATTTTTTTTTCAGTTTTTTTCTTTTTATAAATCCATAATCTCAATTTTATTTTTTGTAAAAAAATGACATTGAATATCTATTGTTAAAATCACAGTTTCTGATTTTCGTCGGAGAAAGAAAACGAATTTAAAATTTGAATAATTTTTCCCGACTTTTTCGACATTTTTTTTCTTTTCCACTTGTTTTTTTTTCTCATAAATTTTGACATCGCATCTATCTGTGAATTTTTATATTTATTTTTCTTGCACTATTTATTATTTTTTCTGTGATATTAAAACTAATAGTCACCCTGTAGATATGTCGAATATAACGTATTTCAATTTTATTTTTACTTACTGAAAATAATGAATTTAGTTTGAAAATCTGGACTTATATTTTCCAGAAAATCGAGGAAAATTGAATTTCTTATAAGATATTTTGACATAACTTCAGTAAATCGTCCGTAACTTTCTTTAAACAAACTTTGGGAACAATTTAAGTTCGAATGAGAAGTTTTGACATTTTAGAAAATCGTTTATCTCATCCTTCATTATTATTATTCAAGCCTATTATGTAAAGCAAATATAAATTTGAATTTAAATATTATTTCTAAATATTGTTGGTGCTATTCGCACTCTAAATTTTGGCTGACTTTGTATTAATTTTTATTTCTGGAAAATGATTTAAAGGAATATTTTGCTAACTTTATAATTACTCATCAATAATTTTTAAATTATGAATAAACAAACAAAAAAATTCTTATGTATATTTTTGAATAATTGTACCTGGTTCAAATCACATTATATTGGAACATACAGTGTGAAAAAAAAATAGGGCGGCAGAGTACAACAAAGTTTATATTTATTATTTGTGAAGTAGAGTACGGCGAAAAATGTTTGACAAAAAATTTCATATATTACCCTGCATGTAGTGTATACTGAAAAACCTCTATTTTCACCGTAAAATACTCACTTTGAAGTTCAGTCCTTGGGGCAGAAAAATTTGTAACTTTGTTGACTATTGATATATAGCATTTTTGAAAACAGTAGTACATTACTGATAATATTAAATTTTTATTTCATTGACGCTGTTTTCTTTTATTACTATTTAAACTTTCAAAAATTTCTTTTCTTATACTACTGTGAAATAGTTTTGTTTCCTCTTCTTGGGGTCCGTCTGACCTAAGATCTCCGATATAGTTGAAGCATATGGGCTTAGCGTTTACTACCCATTTTGTTACTCTACCCAGCCTAGTTTTTTTTTGCACCCTGTATTAGTTTATACAGTTCTTTTGCTGAGTGTTTATTAAAACTTTTTGGGTCTAAAGCAACATTTCATTACACTCTAGATTCAGTTTTGACTCCTAGAAGTTTTTAAATTCAGAATAAACGTAAAACAATTTAATTTCCTTAATAAAACAATGTAAATATTTTTGACGCAATTCTTAACAAATAACATTGGGGTAGTAATAAGAATCTATGTTTATTTAATTAAAATTTCAGGCTTGATATTGTGTTTTCAATAGTCTATACATGGGATGCATATTTACATTTCATTAACATTGTTTTGCGTCAAAATACATATCAAAATTAGTTTACCCAACATCAAATAATCGATTTAAAATTATTCGTATTTCATTGAAATCATCGTTAGTTGTGATTATTTCAGTTAGTTTTATTTGTTACCAAAAAATTTATTAATTTAATTAGTATTTTTAATCATCGTCTATTGGGATAATTGGAGTTAGTTTTATTTGTAATAAAAAAAATTATTAATTTAATTAGTATTTTTATTATGTTGTTTAAAAACAATGGTTCAATATAAATTGACATCGAAAAAAAAAACAGTTTTGATAGTTAAATAATAACAGATTCAAAAAAACATTTTTTTTACTTCCATCTTAATGGCATCGGTTACTATGATCATTAGCAGCCTCGTGTTCTGTATAGCCTTTGTTGCGGTTTTTGGTAACAGCAAATTAATTAGTCAAGTTGGGAATCACACCTGATATAGGAAATCCAATTTAAAAATGTACTTGTAATACAGATATACAGTGTCATCCCCAAAGTACGGACCACATGGGAAACTTTTTTATCAAGTGTTTTTCGACAAAAAGTTATTCTTGATAAAAGTTTGTGCATCCCCTAAAACTAGACATGTACTAACAAAATATAGTAAAACACTGTTAATATACGAGGAACCTTCAAGAATTTGATTTTGAGACAAGAGTAAAGTACCCTTATTTTGAAAAATCTCGGGAAATGTTATTTAGAAAATTGGTTAAGCATACATCTAAATTTGAAGTTTTATTTTTTTACCCATTTTTTAAAACGAAAAAGGTTTTGCTAAAACGATAAATAGACCACATACTATATACGTCGGTTTATTTAAAAAGCCTGTCAATTTTTTTGAAGAGTGAAATAATTTTCAAAGTTTTTGGTGCAAAGTTATTTTATTTTTTGTTAACACCGAAAATTGCTCAAAATTATAATGTAACATAAACTTAATATTCAATAATATCAAATCACAAAACATCAAATCAAATAAGTATTTCGGCACAAACACAAACATATCCCCATTTCAAAAAATGGGTAAAAAAAGTAAAACTTCACTTAGATGGCCATGTCTTCAAATCTAGATGTATTTTTTAATGCTGAACAACTTATCTATATAACATTTCCCAAGATTTTTCAATATAAGGGTACCTTACTCTTGTCTCAAAATCAAATTTTAGAATGCTCCTCGTATGTTAAAAGTGTTTTACTATATTTTGTTCGTGCATGTTTAGTTTTAGGGGATGCACAAACTTTTATCAAAAATAACTTTTTGTCGAAAAACCCTTAATAAAAAAAGTTTCCCATATGGTGCGTACTGTGGCGATGACACTGTATACAATGTGTCTACTTAAGTTGGAACCGTATGGAAAACTTTTTGTTAATAACGTTCGAAGGTGTGGTATGTCTAAAAAAGTTGACAACAAAAAAATGAATAATTCCTTTATTATTGATATTTCAAAACAATTATTCGTCATAAAAAATCAATGAGCAGGAATCAAATTTGCAAAATATTTAGTGGAACAATTAAAAAATTTAATCTGGATTAACTTTTTCCTTATAAAAGGAATACTAGTAGGGGTTTGTAAGGACCCTATGAACATTTCTAAGTTTTTAAATGAAATCAAAATTGTCAGTTACGGGGGTGTATCACAAAAAAATATTAAAAATTAAAATTTTCTTAAAGTCGGAATATCTTATTAAAAATCGGTATGTTGACGTAAAATGTTATTAGAAACAAATTATTTTAATAATAACTTTTTTTTCATATTTAAAAAATAAAGGTAGGTACGTCACTCTTGAGTAAAATTCATATTTTTTTTAACAAACCTCGTATACGTCTTAAAAAATTGATATCTGATAGTTGCATTTTATGAAGAATAAATTTTTTCACAAAACCAATAAGAAAAAAGTTTTCCATATGGTTCCAACTTAAGTGAACACACTGTATAATAATAGAAAATGATTTGTTGTCAAAGCCAGACATAAAAAATGAAAGTATTAATAATCAATGAATAATAATCAAATTCTCTACAAGGACTCATATAGAAATTTCTTTAAAATAAGGTGTAACTCGCCACTACATGCCATTTGGGAGTTTTGATATAGAAAACTTCAAGAGTAAAGATCAAATTCATAAGAATATATCTCTGCAATTCGCAGTATGACTGGTTAAATTAAAAAAAAATCAGGCGAAGCGAAAAAGTGAAAACCTATTATAAAATATTTAATACGTGATGCAAACGCTCGTGTGAACACAATCAGCTGTTTAGGTAGTAGAGACAAACATCTATTTTTGTTCGACCTTTCATTTCGAATTTCAAATCGGACAGGAGTCAATTGCGCCCGTAGCGATTTTCGACGAATTATTTAATGTCAAACATTTATATATTGGATTTTAATTCAATTGAAATTTTTAAAAAGGAGTTACACGACAAAATCTTAAATATCAAAATAAAAATAATGGTATTTACCAATCAAAGTATTACGTTAGAAATGTTATATAGTTATTAGAGTTTCTCTAATTTTCTACAGATTGACAATATCCTGAAGATAGTCTATAGGAAAATATAGGAAAAGGACATTTTCAACTCATCTTTATCATCTTTTAAACGCCAGATTAGAAACATACATTTTTAACTCTACTTTTTCTTAGGTTTGTTTCTTTTTTACATTTGATAATACTAATGCTTAGAATGCCTGTTTGATATTTATATTTATATCTCCTCATACATATTGTAACTTTTTTTTTGTAAAATGGTACATCCGTAAATAAATAAATAAAATGGATACGGTGTTACAAAATTTTTTAAGAATTTCTCTGACTTATCACTCATTATTTCAACCATATGGCAAGGTAGCTGCCCAATTAAATTTTAATATTGCAAAAAATGTATTTTTAGTTGTGGAAAGAAATAATTTATTTACTAGAATGAGAGAGCAGGAGAGACAGTTTCCACACATAACTGAAACTGCACGAGAGACAATTTCCACACATATCAAAGACAGCAGGAGAGACAATTTCTACATATATCTGAGACATCAGGAGAGAAATTCCACACAAAACTGAGACAACAGGAGATACAATTTCCACACATAAAAAGACAACAGGAGAGACAATTTACACACATATCTAAGATATCAGGAGATAAATTCCACACAAAATTGAGACAGCAGAAGAGACAATTTCCACACATAACTGAGACAACAGGAGAGACATATTCCACACATATCTGAGACAGCAGATGAGAACTTCCACACAAAACTGGGACAGCAGGAGAGACCATTTCCACATATATCTGAGGCAGCAGAAGAAAATGTCCACAGAAAACTGGGACGGCAAGAGATACAATTTCCACACATAACAAATACAGCAGAAGAGTCAATTTCCACACATATCTGAGACAGCAGAAGAAAATGTCCACACGAAACTGTGACTGCGGGAGAGACAATTTCCACACCTAACTGAGACAGCAGGAGAGCCAATTTCCTGACATAACTGAGATAGCAGGAGTGTCCCTTATATTTTTGCAAGCAGTATTCTAGAGGTTATTTGACTAGTGGAAACCGGGACAATATTCCCATTAGAATATCTAATAACAATAAAAATGGTTTCCTTAATTATTGTTAAAGTATGAGCACATTATATTTTATTGGGTATTTGTGTTTGCAGTAGGATTGTTACACTTTATTCTATAGCTGTTTATAAATGCATTACTGGTTCACGAAATTTTCTTCGCTGCAATGAACAAAACACTTCCACGCTGATTACGTGAAAAGAAAACATATTTGCGAGAGTGTAATATATGTGTCACATGACTAATTTGGTTGAATGAACTACAAAATGGGACAGTGTGTCAATTATATATCCGCTTAAAGACGTAAAATTTATTTCTGCAATTCATAGTTCTTTTAAAATCCGTTGTTAATATATTTTTTGTGACGAAACGGGCTGTTGGAAACTGAAGGTCTCAATTTCAAAACGGCTGATTGAATCCGTTAGGGAACAGTAATTAAGAGATCCAGGATTTTTTAGAAAGATCAAATAACTTATTTTTTTTCAAATGATACTATAGTTTAGAGAAGAAAGGAGTGCAGTAATTTAATTTGTAGAAGTAGTACAGGTTTAAGAGGTAGACATTTTATTTTTACCTCATCCTTCAATGCTTATTTGTAGTTAAAATGAAAATTTACATACAATAATAAAAGACTTCGTTTGATTTAATCATGTTTCCATGGTTTTTACTGTAATAAACCTGTTCTTTTAACAGATAAGTCAGACTTTATTTATTCATAGCCGTATCGTATGTATTTTAATTGATTCGGAATTTTGTATTAATATAAAATATATTTCAAAACGGCTTCATTCTAAAAATATTATAAGTCCTCGTAAATCCTTGAAGGCAGAATTACTCGTAATAGCAAAGCAACATAAAAACAAATTCAAAAAATATATTAGAGATGAGATGGCCCGAGAAAAAGGAATTGAAATTCTCAGATTGCCTCCTTAAATACATTTTATAAATCCCATTTCCTCTCATTATTATGAAAAATAAATTTTTATTTTTGTTGTATATTGTATATTTTTTAAGTCAGCTTTTAAACAATCATTATGTATTATGGATAATTACTTTTTTTAAATATTAACAAATTGTTTTGTTACAGGTATGTGGCAGTTCATTATATTTTTATTGACATTGGTGAGTAAAAAATTTTATATTAACGCAATTTGCCAAAGTCAGAAACAATTTGAAAAAGTCAAGGGTTTTTTAAAATCTGTGAACAGAAAATGTAAGTATATACTATGCTCGAACGTAGACTAAACAGAACGGTCAAAGACAAAAATAAAGTCTGAAAATGTGTCCTGAAAAAATACTACCCACCCCAGTGATCAACTATATTTATTATTACTATCTGCTACTATATCTTACTTTGTACGAAAGTTATTTATTTTCTGTAGGAAAACAAATCCTTCAATCAGTCTCAAGACCTTGTCCGTTTGTTGAAGTTTAGCTCTAAATTTGAGGGGAAAAAAATCAACAAGTCAAATGCAATTGATGGTCAAGGGACGAGCCGAAACCTTTTCAGATCGATGGTGAAAAACTGACGGGTTGTCAGCCAGATTTCTGAAACTTGGACGAAAAACTAACTTTTTATTTATTATATACGTAATTTTGTGAATTTAAAATAACTGGGTCATAATGCAAATTGTTAAAAAAACAACCACGCAATCACTTCTATTTTTACCCCATCCCAAACTTCTTTCTACGTTGAAATATATTTTTTTTGACATCAGACTTCAAGTCGTCAATTTATCAACATAAAAAACGTGAAAGATCCGGAACAGCTATAACTAAAAAATGTATTTTTCTTCTACGCTTTTTACATATTTTTTCGATATTTTCTCTACCAATTTCTTTACTTCCAGCAAAGAATCCCATCTAGCGCCGAAAAATTGAGGTCAGGGAGTTTATGATCTATCAAAATCGAATCTGTCAAAGGGATAATTAACATTTTTTTGTACAAACAAGGTTAATTATGTAATCCTTAAACATTCTGGTACATCAAAACATCATTATTAATTAAAAATTACCAATATAGCTCATAATTCCCAATTGTACTCCTTTGTTTTTTAAATTACTTATGAATAAATATTTTTTCTTATGTTTTATGTATCTAGAAAACTTCAGCTATACTTTCGTCGATTAGAAAATATATAAATCTAGGTTGAATTGACGTATCTTTGTTTGTATAAAATTTTCTAGGTCAGCAAATAAATAAAACATGAAAAATAAAGTAATGGTTACATGTCGGTATTCCATTTCTTACATAGGTATACTTAATATTTGAAATGAAGAAAAAAAAGTGTTTTAATTATAATTAGAAATTTTACTTACTTTAATTAATTACCCAGTGACCCAAAAAAAATAGTTTTAATAACTTTTTAAAAACAATGCGAAAATTATGATGGGAACTTTTTATGTTGATGTATATTGGGGTAATTAATGGAACTTGGGAAACTTTGGTGAAAATTAATGTCAATATAACCAAATTTATGATAATGAGTATCGATCCACAGTGTAAGTAGTTAACTGAGAGGAATTTAAACATTATTACATCTAAAACTTGTAATTTATATACCTAGATGTAAATCCAAATGAAATAAACCGTTTTCAAAAATTACAAAAAAATTATACCGGAATTAGACATCTACTTTGTTATTTCAAATGGCACGTACCATTTTTCTTTTTCTTTTTGGATTTATCATCAAATTCTGAAGAAAAAATTGTAAACATAACACAGGTTTAACAGTTTCCGAGATATTTGAGATTTTTGTAAACATTTTTGAAAAACGCGCATTATGTTCATTTTTGCACAATTGGTCATTTTTGACTATTTACCATATCTATTTTGATGACAGTAAGGAGCATTTACTAATGTCAAGAAAAACTGAACGGTAAGTAATTCACTTCAGATTTTTTACGTCGATAATTTCAAATGAAGGATCCTGTACTTTATTATCATGACTGAATTAATTTTTTATTCTCTTTCGATCTGTATTAGCATTCCCTATACCTAAAGTTTCGTATTTCTGAGGTATTGCTAGATTTATTATAATTTGGAGATATTTTACATAAATTGGTTACTAATATAATCTAGCATGCCATGAAAATTGAAAATGAACAATTCATTACCTATGAAATTTACTATGAGCGTAATTAATAAACAAAATTCAGAAAAAACTTAGTATATGAAAAATATTGATTATTTAAAAACCTATTCATAACAAAACATGTTCAAAAACACAGGATATTTCATTTGAAATTATCGACTTATTGAGAATTAAAAAGATGGACGCTCCATTCTAGACACCCTATATAAAATATCGCATTAGCCGCATGCTAGAAGGATATTCTCACAATATGTGTATACAATTTGAAATTAATAGCTTAACAACCAAGTCAGATGCAGAACATAACGTAAATGCGTGTTTTTCAAAAATTTTTACCTGTACATCATTGAACCTAACATGCAAAATCCATGTTTTTAAATGTTTGCAACAATTTAATGAGCCGCCAAAGACAATAAAAAATTAAGTATCATAAAATTATATTCAAGATAGATTTAAGGACTATAGTAGTATAAAATACTTGACTTGGTTATATCCAAAAATAGAAGGAATTAGAAAAAAACATTTCCACACTTTTTATATCTAATCTTCGGTATTCCAAAACCCCAAAAATTTTGTATGTCACTTACATGATGGTTTTATTAAAGTTATTTCATAATTACTTTAGGAAGTAAGACCCAAAAATAATTATGGAATTTCATCACAAGTAAAGGCCGAAACAGTCAAGAAATTAAAGTTATTTAATTATTTTTGCGTTATTAGAAAACTCTCTATTTTTTTTCTATGCACAGGGTGTTCTGTATCAATATTTTAACATTTTTTTAATATATAACTGTTTCACCTAAAAAAGGATCAGACTTTAATTGAATTTGCTTCTAAAAAAATATCAAGATATTTGTATGCGAAATAAAAATATTTGAATATTTAAAACATGTTTAAAAAAATCTTTTATGTATATATTTTTTAACGTAATTATTTTTTTGTGCAAGATGTAATTATTTAAATAAACATTTATTTAAAATCCAAATAATATTTTGCCCGTTCCGTGAAATTAATCCAAAAACTGTAATTTTAAACTAATAAAAAATAAGGAAATGTTTTGAAGCCTTCGCCAAAATTTAAAAGGATTACAGAAACAAATCATTCCTTATTACCACCAAATTTTATTGGTAACGTAAATATGAAATATTATCATGAACCTTCAACAAATCCAGAATGTCAACAATCTCCTTACCGACTAACAAAAAATATCATCAAAATAGCTCATATAAAATCACTTGCTACGCCGAAAATAACCCAAACCACGTGGTTTTATTTTCTTCGCTCTTACGCGCACTTTTACTCTATTTCTGCGAACACACTGTGTTTTTTAAAACCGCGTTTGTCAACAAGATGCATCGCTTTTTGGCACTCACAGATTTTTTTTTGTATGACAATGAGAGAAGAAAGTTTGCGGGACGACGTTTTGGCATCTGTGTGTAATGCTTTTGGGCCGTGGAGCTGCTTGAATTTGTGAATCCGCGTATTCGCAGCGCGTCGCGGCGGCCGGCGCTTGCGTTGCTTCAGTGCCGGACTCTCATTAAAATGGAAATATCGGAAAGTTATGCATGGACATGACTTAAGAGCGGTGGCAATTTTTAAAACTTCAGTATGTGAGTTTAATGTGATTATAGTAGATATACAGGTCGTTTCGTAGGTAAAGGGAAATATTTTAAAGGTAGGGAGAGGTCTTGGTTTCCATAACAGAGTTACAGAGTGTTTTATCAATTATACCTAATTATTAATTTGGCCAGAACTTTTGAATCGCTCAGTAGATGTTTTCCATGTTTTGCATTTTTGGTCATTAAAATAAGTTGTTGTTCTCCCGCCACCGATTTGAATGGCAAAATTTTGAAACTGAAAGTAAAATTTTGTAAATTGTTTTTTTTTATCGTTTAATCTTCAAAATGGATTTATTTTGTTCATTTTAACACCATTTTAAGTAATATTGTAAATTCGTACTTTAAACAAAATATTAAAGTGATTACTTTTTAACCCCCTCGTAAAATATAAGTACGGACCTGTAGGTACACCAGTATAGTGTACATAGTATACATAGATGCTCTAACATTATCATAATTAGTAACAACACAATAAATTAAAGTTTTTGAATCATCACAAGATCTTGTATAATGTTCGGTACTAAAAAAATTGAAATTAAAACTACCAATCAATAAACATCTTTTACCATCAGCAATTTTCTTTTTTTTTACATTCCCCAGAGCATCAAAAAAACCAGCCTTACTTGAACTTGACCCCCAATGTTCTATAGATTATTACGTATTTTGATTTTTATAAACAAACACTAATACACCATGTCAATTAAATGAGTTTTATTAGACTTAACTTCAACATCTTCCCTTACGAAAATTAATACTCCACCAGTATAACGACTTGTACTACCTACTACATCTAAACATCTGGTACCTTTCAATATAAAGTTCAGCATCATCTATATCAGTACATGTTTCACTAAGAACAACTACATAAGGCTTATACTGCTCAAATCATATATTTAAATCATAAAAGTACAATAATGTGAAAAATTTTAAATTTATGGTATAAACAGAATCTAACACCCTTAGTATATTAGACTCCTGTTTGTTTTTTAGTATGTTCTAACTAACACAAAGTAAAACTGGATCATACATTATTTATTTACGTGTCAAGCTCGGAAAGTGATACTTTACAGAGCGAGCATGCAAGTTTCAGGGCGACGCCGAAGGGGCAGCCCTGAAAGCATGCGAGCTCTGTAAATACACTTTCCGAGTGTGGCGCGTACAATATTTTTTGTGCAGCCACCAATAATTTGACAATAATATAGGAACAGAATATTTATTGCTTTTCCCACAGTTTTTTTCTTTAAACAAGCTAATAACTTCGGAAATTTACTAATATCAATGTCCTTCTTGCTTATTAACATTGTTTTGAGCACTCCATACAGTTGATGATTTAAGTGTGTTTGATTTTATAGCTAAATTATCTAACAAAAAATCTTCTCTTCGTACCATTTTTCGAAAAATTTATAGGCTTTTTCATACCTTTCCTTGGATTTTGTTGGTAATAATGCATTAGTGGCGGCAGCTGCCGCTTCTTTAATTTCGAATGGAATGTTTTCTACTTTCTTCGCTACTAATCTTTAAACGGTTTAGAAACTTGTAATAAAACACAACGTGCATCAAAACGTCAAAAACATCTACTGACAGATGGCTACAGTATTGTCATGGCAACTGTGATATTTAACATACCCTTCGAAAATTATCTCTGGCTAGACGCTGGTATTTTGTCTTTAATGAAAATTTTGACACAAGAGCTCGGGAAAGTAGGTACTTTGCCGAGCAGTTATGTCACTTTACCGAGCAGTTATGTCAATTTTCCGATCTAGACCGGCAACGACGCACTTTCCGAGCTAAAAAATGATCAGAAAAACGCATTTTCTAAAGTGGTGGCACAAAAAGATTTTTCCCTACAACTTTTATTTCTGCCTTCTTGACATGAGAAAAAAACTTCTGGCTATTATTATGCACTTTTGCTGGTATAATTACCTATAAACTCAATAAAACCAAACTCAACAAAGTGAAATTCAAAGTATTCCTCATCTAATGTCAGAAAGTTAATTAAATTTCTTCACGTTCTTAGCAGAAAATATAAAAATGATTTTAAAAATATTTATGCTCTCTGGAATCTTAATTTCCTTTAATTATGTAAACGGTTGAGATGTTAAATAAGTTATTCGTACAATTTCATTGGCCCTAATTAACCTGTCAAGTTTTGTTTTGTCAGTTTCAGTCCAGTCCTGTTGCATAAAATACGCAAACGGACTTTTTGCACGCAACCTTCTCGTGTTAAAATTTTCCTTGGGAAACCTTGACAGGGAATTCAACACATTTTCCCTGCAGATTTGTACAACCAGACATACCGAATGGTCTTCAATCATAGTCCAGTCATAATTTTTGTATATAAGTGACTACAAATAAAGACACAGATGGTAAAAATCTAAATATAACCTAAATTTAATTAAGTGGAATAAGTTATCCATTTTCTCAAATGTGGCCAAAAAGTTTTATGGAATAAAACAGCTCAAAGTACCACATATATTTATTAACGATGAAAATTAAAGTTTAGGCTACTAGTTTCGGCTACAAACAGCCATCTTCAGGCCTAGAAAATTTTCTATGTTACATACCGGCTTTGAGCTGTTTTATTTCATTAAATTTAATTAATTAAATTCAACTAATGAATTTTTTTTCTTAAAATATACAAGTTGAACTGAATTGAATTGAGTTTTTTCAAGAAGGTGATAATCTTATAAGGTCATTCTTAAGATGACTCAGTTTTAAAAAATTTAGGTACAAAATTAAATTACTTTTATTTTGCTTGTTTGGTGATTAATTTTTATTTAAGTTTTTCTTCACTACTTTAACACGCAAATATCTCGAAAATCTATAAGAGTTAGAGCAAAATGGCCTTCTTTGGTTTCTTTGAAGTTTGTTTCTAAATTAAGAGCTCTTTACATCTACACAATCAGTTTTCAAAACCAAGTTTTAGAGAAGCAAAAAAGTTTTTTCTACAAAAATTGTGTGACTGTGGAAAAAAATGAAATGATTTATTTTCTATAGAATGTTCGAAGAACAGGAAATTCGCGCCAATTTTTAGAGATTTTGCTTTAGAAGAAATTCGAAACAATTTTTTTACTAACCAAAAAATTAAGATTTTACCAGCAGATAAGAGATACGCGACGGTTGTTATGGATAATAACAAACGAAATTATCGAGAAACAAAATATTCCAAACATTACTTCAAGCCCAGTTGTCAGAGAGTTTGACCTCGCACAAAAAGTGATCTCGATGAAACTTGGCACTTAAGTACTTGAAAGGGTGTAGAAAACAATAAAAAAATAATATGAATATAAAATAATATAAAATAAAATCGAAAATTTGGTTTTTCCATTATATCTCGAAAAAAAAAAAATTTCGAAAAACTGATAGCACCACGTGAAAGAGCGGAAAATTTTACTAAAAAATAATATTATAAGTTGTTATATATAAAAAATTACTAGAAATAATAAAGCAAATTCGAAAACTTTACGCGCGCGAAGCGTTCGAAAAACTAAAGTATCTTTGTCTAAAATGTAGGCAAAGAAAAAAAAAGAAAGCATTTTAAAGGGGAGAGTCTAAGCTTTCTCAGGAAGTCATTAGTTTTTAATTTTTTTTTGTTTTCTCATAGAAAATTTGACCGGAAGTTATAATTTCTAAAATTCTCACTGATTTTTATAAAACTGAAGATATCCATTAATAGAGGCATAACAAAAAAAAATCCTTGTACATTTATTATCACTATATTTTTACTTTTGATTTAAGTATAATTAAAATGATGAACATTATCTCTGTTTTTATTTATTTTTATTTATATTATATTTAGTTTTTGTCAATAAAGTACTATTATTATTATTATTACTAACACATTTTTTAAATAATTCTTTGTTTTAGAAATCATATGGCAACTAACAAAAGTACGTTTGCTACTAATAATATTAAAAAATTTCGAATTATTTTCAGCTCCTGTAACCCATCTATATGTTACGCCATTGGTAATACGCACTAAAATTTTCCCCTTTAATGCTGCCTTCGTTGACAAGACCCAAGAAAGGTCATTCGGAAATTTACGTGACTTTGGCAATAATTTCTGTTTTTTAATGTCACTACCGTGAAAAGAAGATGCACTTCATATAGAGTAATTATTTTTTTTATTAACATCATAAAATTTGATGGTAACTTTTGAATAAAATATATCGTTAGAATACAATAAAATGCATAATAAAAGTTTGTTTTTCTGGGATAGTTATTTACATTGTAAACAAAACTATTTTTTGATTATTAATGAAAATTAAAAAATATATATGATATTAATATATTTTCTAAGAGCGGATTCAATGACTGACAAAGGAGAATTAAAAAAATTCTAGTAGATTTTAATATACTTTTATATTAAATTCAGGACTGCCTGATGAACCCTTATCTACAATCAAAATCTTTTTTTATACTTTTTATTTTTAAGCAAAATTTTTTTCGTAAAAAAAAGGAGACCAGTTGTGAAATGGATAAGACGCCACACTTTATTATAAACAAAAATATCAAAAATGGTTTTATTTTTTGTTGGAAAGTGGTGTTTTGCAGATTCCTAGAAGCTTGGAGAGACCTGCTACACTAATTTTCGGTCACGTGACGTACAATATTCACCGAACAAATTGTTCGGAATCTGAATTCGATCTGATTGATTCTTTGTGTTTATGAATTTTAAAATTCTGACTTCAGATTTTGATAGAGCATCAAAAAGTAAGCTTAAGGTTTGATGTGCCCCTCCGTACCCCTTCCGGAACAACTTCAAAATGGGGTCCAAAATATGAAAATTTTGAAGTTTAAAATGACATTGAATTTAAAGTACACAGTGAATGACGATTTTGGTAAAAGTGAGTAGACTGTGGCTGTGTGGAGTAAGATAAGAACTGTCAATCTAAAATTTTATTAATACTGTCATTACAATTTGTTCGGTCTATGGCAATGCTAGAAGAGTATTTTTTAAGACCGATACTTTGATGTAAACTGTAATTTATTAAAATTTAATGTCAATACTCTCTTCTTACCATAGATGGTAGCACGTCTGAAAATGTTATCTTATAGCGGATATAGCTATTGACTTGTACGAGTTTGGAATTTAATTTATTGGATTCGAAAAGCCTAACTGATGAAGTCGAAAGACAGAAACCGGTCTTAGGATGTCGAATCTAATAAATTAAAATTCCTTACTGGTTTACTCACTTTGTATTAATCTCTGAAAGGGATAAAAAAGAAGAGAGTGACATCTTGACTAGATTCAGTCAAAATTTAATGTCAATACTCTCTTCTTACCATAGATGGTAGCACGTCTGAAAATGTAATTTATTTTATTTTATAAAATAGAGTGATTACCAAATACTAAAACTAGATAAAGGATACAACTGCATAAACTGACCAAATACATTATTTTTTAATATCATTAAAAAAAATTAAATGCAGATTTTTTACACCCTAATTTATTACATCCATAAATTGAAGAAGCATCACAATAACAAAAGGTTTGCGCGTCACATTCAAATTACCAAACAGGTCGAAATCCGGTTTTCTATACTTTCATTCATAAGTGAAATAATGTGAATAGAATATCCGCCACCAGAGCCATTTTAACGAAAAATTACTGTCATGCAGCTCGGCCAATTTATTAAATTTATTATTATTTTGGTCGCTTCCCAGACGACCCAGTTATTAAATTAATCGGGGCTTGCAAAGGCCTTTTATTATTTTTGGACCTCCCTCTCGCCAGCATTTGTGGTATCAGTACAAGTCCGGACCTTTCACCGCTTTAGTCCTGTAGCCGGATTATTTCTAGAAACCATGTACTTTTGTTTAATCTCCTTTAACTTCGTGCTTTTAACATTAACATTAACACCAATGAAGTATAAAAGTTTCTCTCCTTTTGCATTATAAGATACATTCAAATATTAATAAAATGTCTAGATGTAAATTACAACTTTTATTAGCTTTTAGAATGCATTGCAATACTCATTCAAAAATCACTTTAAGACAAAGAAAATAACACATTTGGGGGCAATTTTTAAATTCCATTTCGAAAAAATGACTCGCCTTTCGAGGCGATCCAAGTCTGGAGCCAATTTTCGATTTCTGCCTGTCAAATCGTGCTGCATCCTTTGGAACAAACAGTAATCAATTCGATAAATCGAATGTGCGACGGGCACAAAACTCCTGTATGCTTTAAATCCGAGTACTTTGATGAGTAATAATAAATAATAAAAATCATTTTGTTTTTTCTACATTTTCACTCTTTTCCCATACACAAAACAACTTCAAAACTGCGAAACTTTGACCCATTTGGAAAAGTATTCAATACAGTTTTATCGCATGTACAAAATTTTTTATTTGCAAATTATTGATAAAATAAAAACGCGATTCTTCTATCCAGTGGCGGTTCTAGAAATTAAGGGCGGAGGGGGCACACACATCGCTAGGCGCCCTGTATTCGATAAAAGGGACATAGGTATTTAAAGTAATACTGTATTTATCATAAAAAACAAAGTAATGTTACAATTAAAAAAACCAAAAAATATTACAATAATAAAATAGAATATATATGTTATTATTTACAGTAGTAAATGCCTTGTTTTAATATTTTTAAACTCGTCCAGTACGACAGAAAAATTTAAGTTTTTTTAACGTTCTGATTCTATGCTTAAGAGCAATCCGGAGCTCTTGTAAAAAGCAAATTTCACTTCTATTTTATGAGGATTTTCTAATGTATATTAGTGGAGTGAAATTAGAAGAATATATTCTGAAAATGGATGTACGAGCTAAGTCAACTTTTTTTAATTTTTTCGATTTTATACATTTGGGCTGAAGCTTCGCGAGATATGTGCCAAACACGGCATTTTTGGTATTCCATTTTCATTTTTTTATACTGATTTATATTGATTTTTTCCCTCACAAAAATATTTCTTTAGAACCTGAAATATTTTTTTTATTTTTTTAAAACGTTTTTTGGACTGAAATACAGTTAAGAGAATCAAGCATAAATATCGCGATAAAAAAATTGGAAAAAAATGAAAATCGAATTTTTATTTTTTTATTATTCCCTAAATTGGTCACTTTAAATAAAGAAATAAAATGTTGGATTTTCTTAGACAAAAGTACACACAAAATCATCCTTTTTAAGATAACAATTTTTCTCTATTATTTTTTCAAAAATGGCCAATTCAATTTTTTTTCGAAAAATGCCGATTTTGGCTGGATACAATACAATTTTTTTTTTTTAATTTTTACCATGTCTTCCCGACATAAAAATACATATTTTCTTCAATTTTTAAGAAAATTCGAGGATTCTTTGGTTATTTATTGCCAATTGAGTTAAAAAAAATAATGTGTGCGAATTGGTTTTTTGAGGTTAGGATGCATTTTTAAAAAACCCTACTATACGGATCGATACTCTACTTCATCACGGTCATTCTATTCTTTTTTATTTTTCCACGACTCTTAGAGCCGGAGATATTTAAAAAATAGTGAAGTAATCCAGCCCAAATTTATTGAAAACATTTTTACAACTATATGTTGGGAACACTTGGCGATGGAATGTTTCTCGGCAGCTTTACATTTCTGAAACGATGAGGCAGCACTATGTAAAGATATTTAAAAAAGGGTGGGAAAGCATATTATTTAAAAACTTGATATTTGATATTTATTAAAACAAATGGGAGCAAATATTCATAGATTTAATACAGAATGGCGCGGACCCTTCTTTTTGTGATTTTCCATTTAAAATTAACAAAATAAACACTTTTCGAAGATTTACAAAGAAATTTCACAAAAATCAGACTAAATCTAAAGGCTAAAAATTTTTCAAGGGGTTCAGTTTGCTCTTAATATAGTCAAATCGTTCAACATTTGCTCACCTATTGTGGATCTAACATATGTTTTTATATTTTTTAATCTACTACAATTTGGCTAGATTCGGAATTGCATTTTCAAGTAATATTTCTTCAGTTACATTAATTTGATTATTTTTAAGTTCTCTAAATAACAAATTAAAAGACTGGTATTCAGCAATTACATCACAAAAACGACATTTTGTAAAATGCGGGGGGGGGGCGGGCATACTGCCCCCCTTCGCCCCCCGTGGCGCCGCCCCTGCTTCTATCCCTTGTAAATAACGAAAAGTAGTAAATTATAAATTATACGGTACTGCACTTCCAATTTATTTAAAAAACTAGTATTTTTTAAAAATATAAGAAATACAGAAATTTTAATTTCTTTATTAATTTATTTAAATAAAGTTTATAGCATTAAAAATATTACTTTAACGCACTAGTGCCTTAGTTGAGGTTTGAGCAGAATCCGCTGATATTGATGTCACTGAAAGCAGTTTTCGGGCAATCGAATTTTTACTTTTCAACGAATTTTCGATGTATCCCTCGACGACTGTGGAAGATTTCCATCCCTCATGCCGCTTAATTGTCGTTAAATTTGGAAGTTGCAGAAATTTAGCAATAGCAGCAGGAATTTTTCCAAACGTATTTATTCCGACAGGGTTTTTCGTACACTTACCTTTCACATGGTTTAGGAAAAGCCTCCACGTTTTCTGAACGAAGAGCCCTGTAACTCCGGTAAAAATCCAAATAAAATTCTGCATCGATAGTGAAATTTCGTGGAACCTTGGTTTTGTAATCTAATATCTTCATTAATACTGAACAAGAAGTGCCCATAATTACGGACGATTCGTTTGAGCCAAGCATTGCGAAAAAACTGTCGGAATATGAGCAAAAACAATAAAGTTATTCTTTTTCATGACAACGGTCGGTGTCATGTTGCAAAAGTCGTAGAAAAATATTTGGAAACGCGTAAATGGGATGTTTTAACGCACCCTCCGTATTCTCCGGACATTGCTTCTAACTACTGGTTGATCCGAACGATGCAGTACGATTTGACAGGCCACCGATTCCCTTCTTCCGCAGAAATCTAAAATTGGTTCCAAACTTGGATCGCCTTAAAAGAGAGATGATAGAAAGCTTGCTCATGCAGCTAATAGCCTCAGGCTGCTAAAGCTCATTTTCTGCCATTGTGACACAATATACTATTAATTGATCTGTTCATTCGTTTTGTTTGAAAATAAATACATTTTTGGACACAAAAAAACGTACCAAACCAATTTGTACTCCCAATACTATTTAATTAATAGGTAAATTGGATTTGATAGAAAATAATTAATTTTTTATCGAAAAAATATGACACAATCTCACCAGCGACGTGACTATATAACGTAACAAAACGCGATCCTAATAATGGAACATACAATACACTTCATCTTGCACCATGTGGTCGTAATACCATCTAGTTGGAATAACATGACCACCCTTGTAAAATTTTATGAAGGGTTGAAAGATGAATCGTGAGTTTCGAGCTAATGGGCTTTGCGAAAGAATGGAGAACTCAAAACTTTTTGCAGTGATATTTGAATGACTGTTTTAAGGTCGAAACTTTTGCTAAATTGTTATTTGGATGTTTTAATGCGTTTGCTGTCTCGAATTTCATTATCCGAAAACAAAACAGTATCGTTTATTTTCCAAACTGCTATGGTGCTATCGAACGCGCGTTGCGAAATGGAAGAACAAGAATAACTGTTTTTTTAATAAATTAAATTCGTATTGGTATGGAAATCATCGATTTTTCGACAGAGAAACGATTTCGCGTGTGTTTTAGATTACAGCAAGAACCATGTATCAAAGTAAAACAGATCTAATTCAAATACCTCAGAACGTTTGAAGGAGAGACGAATAAAGACTAATGTAGAAATGAAATAGAAAACAGATCATAATGATAAAGTAAAAATGGTTTTGCAATTTGCAAAAGATGCCAACAGAGATGCTAATAAAACAAACAAAGAAGAAAAAGAAAAACATAAATACGAAGAAAAAGAATAGAAGGTTGAATAGAAGGAATAGCAGAAGCAATTAGGATTTGTAGATTGTTCGGCTACTTTTATAATTTGAGCTTTTTTATGGAAACCAGTTAGTGTCGTTGTCTGAAGCCTTCAAGTGTACAACAATTACATATGATACGCTTGGATATCTGGTTAGAAGTTCTGTGACATTTTTCTATGCGTACTTTGTCAATTTTTGCTATTTCTATTACAGTCTTGTGTCCTCTTACACACATCTTTTCACTTTGTGTACCTATTTCATTCTATTTGAGTGTGCATTGTTTGATAATACATATGTATGCTTGAAACTCCCTAAGAGACAACGACATTCCTGGGTTTACTCTTATTACAATAGAGAAGTTATCATGATACTAAAACCAGGGAAATCACCACATGAAATTACATCTTACAAACCTATATCACTACTTCCTGTAATCTCGAAACTGTATGAAAAAATATTACTAAAAAGGCTATTATAGAAGAAAAGAAACTAATTTCATCACACCAGTATTCAGAATTATTAGCATCAGATATATCAGAAAGATACTTTAGCATTAAACAGGAAGAAACATATTCTAAAATTAAAGAAATTAAGGCAGGAGTACCACGAGGAAGTGTATTTGAGCCAGTCCTATACCTATTAGAGCAAAATATAATTCCCACCTTTGCAGGTGACACCGCTATCATGGCAGTAGGGAAAACCCACGCATAGGCTGCAAAGAAACTACACACATCATTAGATAGAATGATTAATAATTCGACCAATCGTTGGAGAATCAAATTAAATGAAAATAAATCGGTACATGTTAATTATAATAACAAAAACAATGAGTATATACCAGTCAGAATAAATAATACCCAGATGCTAATTCAGCAAAGGTTCTAGGTATTAACTTAGATGCGAGACTTCGCTGGAAAGTCCATGTCAAAAAGGAACGTGAAGAACTCAACATAAAATTCAAAAAAATGTATTGATTGCTTGGAAGAAATTCTACCCTGTCATTATATAACAAAATATTGTTATGCAAACAAATTCTGAAACTGATATGGACATATGGTATCCAGCTTTGGGCTGTGCCAGTCAGAGTAATTTACTAATAATACAGAGATTCTAGAACAAAGCATTAAGGTGCATAGTCAACGTCTCCTGGTACTGCAGAAACAGTGACCTCCACCGGGACTTGGAGGTGAACACTGTTAAACAGACAGTTAACAAATTTGCAAGAAGTCACGAACAACAACTCCACCAACACGTGAATGTCGAGGTCTGGACAATAGTGATCTAGTAAGAAGACTCAAGAAACCCCTTGAGTTAGTGTAAGTGAAAGAGACAGAAAAAAGCAGAGCATAGTGCGCAGTAGTTAAGTAAGGTTAAAAAAAATAGTAGACTTTAGTTATCCAATCTTCAAACGTATTAATTTAAGTTGAATAAAAATTACTCATTGATCGTTATGTGATCAGATTGTAATATTAACACTAATAAATAAAAAAAAACATATTCTAACCACGGAGGACCTGCCTAGCCTAGAAAAGAAAAACAAAATCGACGTCTTACAATACAATAATCTACATAAAGTGTCTCTAAAGTATTTTAAAACTGCTATAATTTCCTATTTTGCAGTAAAACGAGTTTCCATAATTTACTTTATTCACTGTACGTAGCAAGTTATGCCTTTTCTAATATTCGCCTCACAATATTTATTCAGAGCATTTAAATTTTGTACGCGAATAAAAAAGAGAAAGAAGAAAAAACCGCAAAACTCCCTTCTAATTTAGCACCGACTCGACGAAGTTTAATGTCTGGAAGTTTCCTCTTTAAATGGCCTTAATTGAGTTTTATTTTATTTTTTACGCACTTCCGAAACGTAAATTCGGCCACTGGGAATGTGCTACTATTTTTTTTTAGAATTCTACAATTCCCCCAAACTTCAATGCTCATCAATCGTTGAAAGTATCTTTATTTTATGGTTTTTACGACAGTTCAATATTGTGTTAAAGAAATAAAAAGGACTTGATTTCCTTTCAAACGAATTTCTAAAAGATAAATTCCAACGATAAACATTTATGTTAAGATTACAGTGCCATTAGTAATTTAAATTTTGGAAGGATAAAAAAACACATGTATTTTAGAAGAGGGGCTTAGAATTCGTGATTTTTCAATGTAAAATAAATTACAACAATTTAAATTCTAGTTATTTTTGTCGTTTTTTAAATGCAATGTAAATAATTTGAGAAGGAGGAACGGTGGTATAGCAATCAAGGGTGGGGAAGATCACTAGAACTGAAATTAGATAAAATGTTTACTAAAGGATCGTCGCTAAAATTTACTGAAAATCTACTCTTCATTGTAGAATTAACAACACATAAAAATTGAGTCTAAAAAATATATTTGCAGATTCTTCCTAGAGGAAAATAAAACTGTTGTGGATGTATAAATATATTAATAATATATTGTAACGGTTAACTCAATTGACCAGCTCAAAAAGAGAATACAAAATTTAATATTCAATACGAAGAGTAAAAAAGAAACAGATAATTTCATTAACACCAATAAAATAACTATTCATTATACTTCAAGTAATCACAGGACAGAATGTGATTTCAAAAATAATGTTTGAAACTAATTTTAACATAGTAATTGTAAAAGAAACTATAAAATTTCAAGTGTCAAAATTTAACGTGGTAATCCCATAAGAGATTTTCATGAACAGATTTAGGGTATTTACAAATAATCTAGCAAAGAACTGAATAGACAAATTTAAAATAATATAATCTCAGATAAGTCTGCGATCATATTAACAATGAGAACATTATTATATTAAGTGTTTGGAGAAAAAGAAATTTTAAACTTATATTTCATCATGATACATCAATATTCAAGGGAAATAGTATAAATCGGGAAGATAAAGTGTTGGGACTTCTAAAATTGAAGAATTACAGTAAAAAGGGCAATAATAATAGTTTTATGAGATTTAAGAAATCAATAATAACGAACATAAAAAGTCTTTCTATAAAGTTAATATAAGTAGGAATTGTACAAAAATTACATCAAAATTATTCTTTCAGCAACACTGATAAAAGAATAAAAAATCATTACCTGTCAAGAAGTGACGCTATTTTTCAAGAAAAAGGAAAAAACTTTTAAATCAAGAGAAGAAGCCACAATTATTATCCATCCTGTCCTGCATCCTGATTAAGAGATCCAGAGTATCCTGATCGAATTGTATCCTCACTAAATTCATCCAGTCTCCGTTTTTAAAAACATTCCATTTGTATTTTTGAAGAACATCCATTTAACAATAACTGTAGGAATAAGGAAGACTTAGTCTTAAATAAAGGTACCAATTTTCATTAAATATGGATATTTAAAAACATTTTAAAACAATACAAGGCCATAACTAATTTTTCTAAGGTTAAAAATTACTTAACCTATAAATAACTTAGGTTAGAATATTGGAGAATAAGGTGAGAAAATAACAATAAATTTCACTTGTAACTGTTAATTTTTCTTTTTAGAAAATAAAGATACACTTATCTTATTCGACCATATATTTATTGCACATTCAAGTAAAAGGGTTTTCGTTACTGAGTTTTTTGTCATTAATAAATGTTTATGAATTTACCTCAGAAGTCATTATTGATTTTTAAAATTACGAGCCAATTAGAAACACACCTGTGGTTAAGAATCTCTGCTCTATATAGTAGATGGCGCCCAATGCATTCTGTCAAACGTAAGAATTTACATTCTGCCTGAGCTTACGAATTTATTTAAAAAAGAAAAGTTGGTTAATAAAGTAAGTAAATTAGAAATAACTAAATAAAAAAGGAAAAGAGCTATAGTCGAGATTAGTTGATTCAAAAATAAAACAACAAAATTTTATAGGTTATGCACTAACATTTAAAATTGAAAGTCAATAAAAATAAATCACAACACAACAATAGTACAGTACGTAACAATATATACATAACCAAGTAATTAAAGTAAGAGATGGAAAAATTTCAAAAATTTCAAATATTTCAAAAATTTCAAAATTTCAAAAATTTCAAAAATGGTTTTCGCATATATGGATCTGAACAATATTTATAATATTGTTACTGGTGAAGAAAATACTCTTATAAAGGTTATATTGGTCTATATAGACAATCGGCGGTTACTTGGACAGCTAAGAAGCAGAACAGCGTTGCAATGTCAATAACAGAGACCGAATGTATGTTACTTTCATTATCTTGTAGGCAAGCCATATACTTATGTCTTGCCCAAAATCTTGTTCCAATTTTATTCTGCGACAATCAGTCAGCTTGTATTATCATTTTTTAGTTTTTGGTAATTTGTCAAATAAAGTTTATCTGGCAAAATCTTTTTTAAATAATTAATTTAAAAAGTCGAAGCCCGCAAACTATGATGGTTCAAAAAAGAAACTTCTCGTCCGCGTTATCATACAATATTTTTTATTCGAGTATAAAAAATATTAATAAAATAAAAAAAAACCAGTTCTAATTTTAATTTTATAGTTTGCCACTGTCAATGGATCTTATATTAGAAAGTGTAGTGCGATAAGAAGTAGGTACTAAAATAAATAATATATACACAGTACTTTTGAAGCAAACTAGTATGTACATTTTATAAACACACCAGTGTTATTAGAACTTTTTCATTGAATTTCAGGGTTGCGAATAGACATATGAACATCTCAAGCAGTAACTGGTTCTCTCAGAACTTTCCTACCATGCTATTTCAGAATTGTTGCATCAATAAAAGTGCTGTTTATTTTCTTCTAATTGGCAATTGCTTTAAACTTATTTATGATTGTTACCCTGTATGTACAATTTTATCTAATTTAAATCAACATTTCCCTTGCCATTTCCAAGTATTTCTATTTACCATCTATTTAAATAAATTACTTTGCAATCGTACATCTCCGCATTGACTTCATTTCCCTCAAGTACGGACTTTATTAGCGTACTGTGATCAATAAGAGCCAATAAAATGAACTATTATAGTCAAATGAATCTGTAGGTAAGCACTTTATTTTCTTATAGCATGTTAAGTTTTGCATAATCAATATTTGAGTATACGTTCGCGTGCACCTTCCACTGCTACCAGCAGATTGGATTTAATTTCGTGTAATTACATATTTTACATATCAACATCAAACGGTACTTTACAAAACAAAACGTAAGATAGTGATCTCGCGCTAATTTTAGTTTTTCAAAAAACACATACGGAACGCGCTAATCATGGACAATTTGAAGTTTAAATACCGTAAAATAAGTACATGCATAATAATTTTGGATCTATAATTTACATACTTGTATTTTTTAATAACGCATTCCAAATTTCTTCCACAATCAAGGGGTTTTTAGGTAAAGAAAGACGGAAGAGGTAAACATGACACAAAGTGATAAAGGCATCACTCTGGTAATTCATGAAGATCCAGTAGTAGATTACTGGCTACTTATGCAAAAATGTATACATATACTAGAGAACAGTATTATTTATAAAGCAGCAATTATTACCATCTGGAGTTATGGATTCAAACTATAAGGTTGCTCTAATAAAACTAGCGTTCCGTTCAGTCGAAGAACACTCGTGTGATTGTACACGCTGCGTGGTATATAACAAACCAAATATATTATAACTAGATCTTCAAATCCCAACAATCGAAGAAGAAGAAAAAAGTCAGAATTGCTGAATCTGGTCAATTTGTAACATTGCATTTGTTCTTTTAAAACTTCCCATGCAATAGAATTGTTTGCAAAATTCGAGTACTTGAAGATGTATTTTCAGAAATATAATTTAATATTGATCTTCCAGACACAATAGTTCTCAGGTCATGCGATATTCGTAGGTAGACTCGGACAAATATAAGAATAGACCGGAAGTATGATGATGGCCGGAGCGCAAAGGCGGAGCTTATTATTCAGTGACGCAGGTAGAATGATCTTTACAAGTAATCATGTCACAGTCACAGTACACTAGAATATACACTGAACACTGATTTGCCGCTCTTGTGAAGCTCCTGTTATCACTCGGTACTGCCTCGTTGTTAGGTAACGTACGAATGCGCAGATGTAGGTGGTGACAATTACTGGTCTATTCTTAGAACAAAGAACAATCAAGTGGATGGTACAAAAACACTCCAGTGGGAAAAAACGAATAAAGAAGCAGCATAGAAGTAAAAATAACAAACAACTCTATGGGGTCGACAGCAGTCAGTAACCTGTCTAAAGAGGGGGTCGGTGAACAACAATTAATTAAAATGATTTGCCACAGTTCAGCCAACTCAATTAAGCATTATCTGCAAATGGATATTGAGCATTATTCCAACATCATAAACACCCTTGGAAGTGACGCCTCAGAACCTCCATCTAAAAAACAGAAAACAGAAGATACTTCAGCCACTCCTCGAGCTTCTCACTCTACAGCTGGACCCATCAACAACATTAATGATTTACCTACACCCAACGTTATCAATGAGTTAACAAAGATTTCAAACAATACTCCTACTGTGTACCAAGATTGCAATTTATATTTTAATTGTACCATAAATAATTAAGTTTGTAGTATTTTGTGATTAAATAAATTACTTATTTTTCAGTTTTCAAATTAATACCTACATATTTATTATGTATGGATAAACATATAATAGGTAGTATGTTTTGTAAGCTATGTATATGCAGAATAATCTGTTACTCATGAAATAGTCTTGTCAAATACCATTCGAGCATCTAATTTTTCCTGTGAAAAAAATTAGATGCCTTTATGATATTACTTACGAATCTATACCGGTAAAAAGATTGGAACTTCAGTGATTCGATTTGAATATGGCATCATTACGTCGTGTACGGTGGCTCAGCTTGCAAAGGCGGTTACATTTCAGTATGTACCAGTGGTCTGTCAGTGCTCTAGTTCGTTCCCAGGTCTAGAAAATGAGATTTTTAAATAAAAATTTTCATTGTCTAATTCTGGGCATGATTTGTAGCGTAGATTAACATTAATTACTTTGATGTGAGTTTACGCTGCAAAGATTTAAATCCTGGGGGAGTCCATCGTTGTCGATGATGGTGTTGTGAGGTTTTCCCACAACTGTAAAGCAAATACGCCATCAATCATCAGTAAGTCGCCCCAGAGCGCCACGGCAAATAATAATAATAATAATAATAGCCGTCCCTCCCCCGCATAAGCTGCAGAGCTTCTGGGGTTCATTCGTAAGTGAGTGAATTGCAGGGCGTATATTATTATTATTAAAAATCAACAAGGTCCTGGAAACCTCGTGGATTCGTTTTCAACGTTAGATGGCGCCCGAATAGTCGGAAACTTGGCACAAGTATTAACTGAAAAATTTGTAATTTTTTCGTAAAACACAAATATACCGTACAATAAGCTAAATAATGACTTAAACCGGGTTTTAAAAATGCGGTGTACTTTCCAGAGATCGCTACCGGAACTTTGCTCATTTAAAAACTGATAGAGTCTAGTTTCTACATGCTACATAATTTTTATTTGTGTTAAATTAATTATTGTTTATCTTAGTGACTCTATTTTCACTTAAAAGAATCTTTGGTGTCCTTAAAGTTGTGCAGTAAGTTTGAAGTGTCACATTTATTCAAATTATCCTAGTTCAGAAACTTTAACAGGATTTCGTGAAGAGCTAACGTAATAACTTTTTGTCCAATTTTATATCTCCTCGAAACTAACTATAACATTAACGCTATAAAGTTTTATAATCTCAACTCGACTGTAGCATTATATGGGAACAGTAGTATAGTAAGAAAAATGCTTGGGCGCACATTCAACTTTATTAACATATAAAATCGGTGCCAAATGCAAGTTAAATGCATTACGTGATTGATTTAAATAAAGGAAGATTTGGCAACGAAGATGTGTCTTTATACGAAAACTGCTGACATATAAAACGAAAATCGCGCATTCGAAATGGCTCTCGTAAACATTTTGAGGATTTTTTTACGTTTATCGGCAAATTAAATGTCTGAACATTTGGATCAGATCAGGTATTAGATTTTTTATGGGACGGGATAGAGAATTAGTCGACTTTTTATATAGTTATTTTTGAATTCTTCTATTCCGCAAGTATTGGATAAAATATTAGAAGTAAATGTTTCCAAAGGAGTGCAATCTAGAAAAAAAAAAGGACTTAAGGAAAAACCATAAACAAATGGATAAAAAATATGCGAGATAGTATCAATAGGGAAAATGATAACCAAAAGTAATAAAAAGTGGAAAATAACACAAAAAATTTAATATTCTAGTTGAACTTTGGTTCTAGTTAGCTAGATCTATTAATAAATGTATTATTTTTTAATTTTCTTAAAATATCCCAGGCAGCAGGACGATCAGTAACAGAATGACAATGCGTCAATCATGAGAACCTCAAAACGTAAACAAAACACGAGTTTTCGGTTCCCAATAAACAACACTTGAAACGTGGGGGTGTACACGTGATCTAAAAACCTCATTGGTTAAAGGCTATTCTACGAGAGATACAATTTCTCTTCTAATGGAAATAAAACCACTTATTTTAAAGAAAAAGGGGGCTTTAATTGACGTTTCGACTTTCTTGATCGAAAGTACATATTAAAAAATTTACTATAGAAACAGAACACTTGATAATCTTACAAAAATATGATAGCCACAGAGGAGACGCAGAAAGATTTTGAAATTGAAGATGTCAAAGTCTGTTTCCATCATATTTTTGTGATGTTTCTGGGAACGAATTTTAAAAAAGGGTAGCGCATTTGCATATTATAAGAGAATTTATACTTCATCATAAATGAAGTTTTCTTAATAATATCATAAGAAAAAAAACCAGATAAAAACTTATGATACTATCCCGATAGAGGGTATCCTTTTTACAATTAACTCTTTTTGTAAAATAGACATCCAAATTTTTGAAATATCAACCGAACATTAGAAACACATTCGTTATTATTTAAGCATATCAATGCTGCTTCTTTAACTTTGCAGTTATAATTATTAGGTTCTTTTAATAATCTAGTTGAAGAATTCCATTGTATGTTATGACCAAAATCCAATGCATGTTCACATATTTTTGATTTTTGGAATTGTTTATATACTACTTGATTATTTGAACAATCTGCTGGTGTTAACTTCAAGTGTTCATTCACATAATACTAGAGCTGCAGATTCATTAAATTTTTATGTTAAAACTACCAACAAGGCCAGTTCGATGAAAAGTTTGTTCCACAAGGGAATTGTGCAGTTCAATAATCTACCGAGGCATATTAAAAATAGCCATAACGTAGGCGCCTTTAAGAGATCATTAATCCACTTTAAAAAACCAACATTTAGCAATAAAGTGTCAATTGTATCGACCCGAATTTTCTTTTCACATGTTTCTTTTGTTGTTACTCATTTGTTTAATTTAATGATGTTATTTTATTTTTTTATGTAATTTGGACATTTGTAAATTATCTATTATGATGTTAAATAAAATAGTTTCATTTCATTTCATTAATATTATATAAAAATGTATCAATATTTTCGCTATCGTGTTGCCAAATTGCAAAGATATCATCTACATATCTAAACCAGACATAAGGTCTTAAATTTTGTTTATTTACAATTTCCATTTCAAGATCCTCCATGAAAATATCACACAATTTTGGTGATAAAGGTGAAAGATGTTTTTATAGTTTAGAAAAGTCAGCATCCAGTTCGAGACTCTCTGTAAATTGTTTAATCTCCAAAATGGTTATCCTTTAGATGCATACTTACTTTTCCAGGAAATTACCAAATTATGCATATTCTCCAAGTATGCAAAACTTAACAAAAGCAATCGAAAATTTAATCACAGCATTCAGTATTCTTATATCTGATATACGCATTCAATATACGAAGAGGAAATTCGGAATATTAAGCTAATATTGTTTTCCGCAATCCCTGCAGCCATTTTGTCAATAGTTTGTTTTCCAAACAAAGAAACCTTCAAAAAGCGCAACATCGGTGAATGCTGATGTAAATATCCATCTAGCGTTGAACTGTACGTTATAAAAATAACAATTTTCTGTAATTGTCTTGTTTTTGAACGCGGATTTGTTCTGTACCGCAAAACGACGACGTAAATTTACAAAATGCTTTTTATTTAATTTTTTATGTAATAGTTTATATCGATTTTTTTAAATTAAAAAGACCAATAGGGAATTCTTAAAAAAATATTTATCATTTGTTTTTATTGGCAGTATATTTTATTATTAATTTATGAATTTACTTCGTACATAAACGTTTTTGGGGTAATTTTTTATTAATTTAGAGATATGACAAAAGAGGCGCCACATATGTTGTGCTGAAAGAAAAGGTTCAGCCGCAATTTTTTATTTCTAAACAAAAACTGTACTTCTTTTAATAGTGTAAATACAGCTGATTTCGAGAAATTTGCTATTAAAAATACGTCTATAAATCTTCTTCACGAATAATAATAACTATAATAATATTAATAATAATAATAATAATAACTTTATTGTCCATGTGATCAGTTATACATGAAATGGGACAAGTCAAATGACAGTATATAAGATATGGAGAAAAAAATAAACGTATAGCTAAAATTTAACAGTTAAAATGTATACGCCAAATATTCTTCAACAGAATAAAAACAGTTATCAATCAATAACTTTTCTACTTTTTTCTTAAATAGTTTCAAAGGTCCTATTGATTTCATAATATTAGAAAGTTTATTATAAACTAAAATACCCATGTATTGAGGGCTTTTTTCAAAAAAATACAGAGTTATGTATTGGTATCATCAAATCATTTCGAGTTCGAGTTAAATAATTATGGTAGAAGTTGTTAGTACGAAAATGTTCTAGGTTTGATTTGACATAAATTCAAAGTTCTAGAATATAAATACAAGGAAGTGGTAATATACGAAGTTCCTTAAACTTTTCTCTGCCTTACTGCCTATACTTCAGTGACGCTATTTCTTAAAGCTTTTTTTTGAAGGTTAAAATCCTGAATACATGAGCTGATGATTTTCCATCTATTCTCAATAGATGACTCTCAAGTATATCATTCATCCTAGGAGTAACATGAATAAACACAGTTTTTTCTTTATTAACAAGTTTATTTTCATCAAACCATTGTACTAGCTTATTTATTCTAATTTGAAATTCAACAGTTAATTGAGAGATATCATTATTACAATACTGCCATCATTAAGCGTTAGAGCTAAGTCATTGATAAAGATTAAAAATAAAAGAGGCCCAAGGTACGCCACAATGAACTAAACGTGTTTATGATAGACAAGAATTAACGACTGTTAACTGATTTCTGTCAAATAGCTAGGAACTCAACCACTCACCAACTCTTCCTCTAAAACCATACTTACAAAGTTTAACATTAAGTAGACCATGATCTACTAGATCAAATGCTTTAAAAAGGATGTTTAGGACAGCAGTTTGAGTAGATCTACCTGTCCTGGTCCCGTGCTGACTATCATGAAACACGTTATATTAAAACCACTTTTTTAAAGTAAAAATGTTTTTTATAGTGGAGTGCCGCTAGTTGTAAAAAGTGAAAAACGTCGAATGAAATTATCCTTTTTTAATGAGTTAATGTTAAATACAATTTTTCATGAAAATAAACCCCTCCCGAGTCATAGGGCGTAGAAAATTACGATTTTTTTAATTTCATTAAAAAATATCTATTTTTTTAATTTCATTAAAAAATATCTATTTTTTTAATTTCATTAAAAAATATGTATTTTTTGAATGAACATTTGCTCAAAGTCTTGTTTCTTTAAATGTTTTTCAAAAATCAATACTTTTCACGCTATTGACCAAAAATTGAAAATGTCTTATGAAAAACAAAAATTTTGCTCAACTTTAACAGACCAAAACTTAAAAAATAATGATCCCATAGGGTTAAAAATGACTGGACAATGGGCAACTTGCATATCTTCCGAAAAAAATATATGTTATTCTACATCGTACATCATTCATTTCTGTGCAATTGGGGAAATCCATTACGAATATTTCATTCTGTAATAAATTAAAACTTGAACTGCGCTATTCTCCGCGGCCATCTTGTGACGTCAGATGGCTCGTTTGTGTTATTGTTGTCATTAAGAATATCGCTCTAAACGTTCTGGATATTTAATTTGCTTGTGTTTGTTCTTGCTGGATGACTGTAGTGATGGATGACAAAACCAAACGATTTCACAAATATTGTATTGTTCCAATGTACAATAATACGTCCTCTAGTAGTCGCAGTAAATTGTATTTTAAAGGTATACTTTATTATACTAGTTGTATATAAATTATAACTGGGTATTTCATGCAAATCTTTTCTCTAAAGCTTCATGAAATATCTAACCTTGCATTTTCTTGAGTAACAGCAAAAGATAATTCCTTTATTACACTAGGCATGAAAACACTCACCTTAAAGCTTTTATTCCTCTAATTTCTGTACTTATGAAGTCCGTCTTATCCAAAAAATAAGGCCATCATAATAGTCAATTTTAGGTAAATTATCACCGTCAAAGTTTTAGAAATGTATGTAAAAATCGTAATTTTCTACGCCCTATAACTCGGGAACGGTTTATTTTCATGAAAACTTGTATGTAACAATTTTTCCTTAGTTATTTGTACAAACATATCTTGCATTAATAACTAATAAGAGATCCTTCACCAAAAAATATAATTTTTCAATTTGTTTTCGCGCTCCCACCAAATATTTCAACGTTGTGTACATCAAAATTTGCCCTTCGCGTCTACATTACGATAATTATATTCAGAATATGGTTTGATCCTATAATTTTTTTAAAATCAGAATAAGACAAAATAAATCAGTAAATACTGTATCTCACGTACTTTTTTATCTTTATCTTATCTTTTTAAACATTCTAAGAAAGATACATGTTTATAATAGGAATATTACAATCATGTACAAAACAGATGTTTTTTTATCGATTTGATTTTAATTCTAATAATCCATTTTATTCGAGTTGGTACTAAAAATGCTACCACTACATCACAATTCAAATTCTAAGCTATTTCAATTGAAATGTATCAATTTTACCAAAGTTTTCGAGAGTTTTGGAATTCACTGTATACCAAGTAACGAATAGGGAATTCAAAAGTAATAAAAGACCGATACACGCACGTGTCAGGAACGATCCATCGATCGCAATTTTTTTGTTGTGTGTTAACTTCCAAGACAAGTAGCCCTACGGCAATTTGATATTCCATGTGGTGATACGCGTTCTGCACGGTGGTCCATTAGACAAACAAATCCGGACGAATATATAACGAAGAATTTTTTTTGTGGTAAAAATCCCGTATGAACAAACTTTTTTCGTGAGTCCACATAAGCACACCGAGAGCGTATATTGTTGATTACCAGGCGATAAGACTCAAGAATCAAGACTGTTCGAGAAGGAAGAAGCAGACTTAATATTGTATTTGGGTCCTATATTTTGGTTTCATTCTGTATGTTGTCGCTCTCTTTCCTCTTCAGTATAATCGTACGTTAGGACTCCTAACCATGTTCTCGGGTTCTCTAACATCTTTAATGTTATGTTGTCTGGGTCTATGCTTATATTCTGTTCATAATATCCTAGGGCAATAGAAGCATAACTATCCTGGGGCGGGAAGTATAAACAAGAGGTTGTTTTTAATGACAAATCCATTAGAACTATTGAAATATGTGAACAAATTTTACAAATGGCTTGAAAATTACGTCAAATCCTAAAGTCATTGGCAAAAATACATAAGATAAGATTTATCCAATTTTATTTACAAGAAAAATTGTAGGAAAATCAATTGGCATTATCGAAATTTACAAAAAAAGTTCTTGGTAGAAAAGTGAAGAAAGAATTTGGGAGAAAAAAATGTGAAAAGGAAAATAACCTCAACTCCTAAAACCGTTAGCCATAATAAAATGTGGGAAAATGGCGCAAAAATGTAGAAAATAACACAATATCCTAAAATTAACGTTATAGTAATTTATGTAACAAGGGAATTATAAGGGCCTTAATTCTCGAAGGCAAAGTTTGCATCCCGAGGGCCTCGGGCCCGAGGGACTGCAATTGCCTGTCGATATTTTTTTATTGCACCAAGTAATTACCACTACATGTCAAAATAAGACTCTTCAAGCATTGACAAAAGTAAGGTGTGAATTTTGAAAAAAATATTGTAATTAATCATAAAAAATATCGTCTCTTGGTTAATAACTACCAATCAACTTGACCTTTTATGTTAATTTTCGTCCAGCTTTTGGTGTCAGCTCGAAATCTGTTCATTGCTTTGTTTGCAAAGATCGTAAAGAAGTGCGGAGTTATGACACCGTTCATGAAATATGTAGGTGGCGAAAGTTATCTCAAAGCGGCTTATATGAAAATATTTGAAAAATCGCCCTTCAAGGGACAATCGTAGAAAAGCGTTCAGGTTTCAATCCGGGCGAAATAGACCCAAGAAAAGTTACTCTAATGTTTTTTGATATGTCATCGAAGTGGAAGATTATATTTGTATTTAGGAAGTTAGAAAAATATGGGAAAGATCCTTCAAATTTAATTATATTTATGCAAGATTTATTTTATTTATTTCTTTAAAAATTTGGTTGAAATTGTCCAAAATTAGTTGGAATTTATTATATATTCTTATACTGATTGTAGTTATTCTGAAATACAAAAACAAGAAAAGTAGTGTTAAATTCACGTCTACAATAAATCCTGATAAACCCGATACTGATACTAAAAATTTATAGAATATCTGCAGATAAAGAAAATTCCTTATTCGTTGGGCAAGCAAGGCATTTTAGTTTTGCTAGACAACTTTGGAATCTATAATTTCGTAACGATGCAAACTCTCAAATAAACTTTTCCAGCTTTTCCAAGAACGTATTCGAAGTTTAAATGACCGTGCTAGTTGGCAGTTGTTGAAATACAAGAAACTTATTGAGTATTCTCGGTTCTGAAAAGTCTTGTACAATGGCGTAACGTGTAAATAAAAATATTAATATGCGCACCACTGTTAGAAGCAACGATTTTTCCTAGAAGAATAAAATAACAAAGTTTCGTTAGCCTATACTATATGGAAGTATCATAGACTCAAGTGAAATTGACAAAAATGAGATTTCAGGCAATAGAAATAAAAATTCTTTGATATAGTCTTTTTCCTGGAAAAAATCGTCTTTGTTGATGCTGATGTAACAAGTATCGCTAGAAAATCTTTAGCCATTTTAGATATGATTGTAAATGCAGCCTCATGCGTCTTCCACCATTTTAATATATTTTCTGAACTATCAGCCCTTATATGTAGGTATATGAATATAGACTTTATTAATAAAGGTAACAAACCCACTTTTATCACGGCAACTAGGAAAGAGCTGCTTGATATCACCCTAGCTAGCTGCTTTGTTACAAATCTAATACAGAACTGGCATGTTTCTGATCAGGTCTCGTTGTCGGACCATATAATTATACGGTTCGAGGTTGAGGCCGCGACGGAACAGGTCCAGTCCTGCCGAATACCAAAACAGACTGACGATCGAAACTATAGAGGAACTTGAAGTGACCTCCCAATGGTTGACTCGTTCAATAATTAACTGCTATGAGGAGGCCTGTCCCATCAAGACCAAAGCCTTCGTAAGAGATGTGCCATGGTAGAACAGGGAACTTAGCAAGTTAAAGGCGCAAACACGCCAAAAGTTTAGGCAACTGGGATACTACAAGAAAGCTCTAATGGAATACAATAAAGAGCTCAGAAGGTCTAAGAGAAGAACATGGAGGCAATTCTGTGAAGGGATTAATAATGTAGCTCCAGCAGTACGCCTCCAAAAAGTAAAGTCAAAGGACCACTTTAACGGTATTGGACTTCTAAAAAAGCCAAACGGAGAATTTATTGAAACCATAGAGGAAAGTATGATATGCCTATTAGACTCTCACTTTCCTGATTCAACATCAACATCAAGAGCTGCAAAAAGTCAAGCGGGAAAATCTTCACAATAAACAGAACTAAATGGGCTATTAATATCTTTAAGCCCTACAAATCTTTCCAGCCCTGCTACAAAAGGGCTCTGATATCTTAACTCCTCATCTAATCTTTAAGCCCTACAAATCTTTCCAGCCCTGCTACAAAAGGGCTCTGATATCTTAACTCCTCATCTAATTAAGATATTAAAGATGAGCTTCATCTTGGGATACATTCCAAAAGGATGGAGAGAGGTTAGGGTCTGCTTTATTCCTAAGAATGGCAAACGTCCTCAAGAGGAACCGAAGTCCTTACCTTCTTTCTACTTAAAAACATGGAAAAAAAACTTGATACATACATAAGAAGTGAATATCTACCACATATACCGCTTTACGAAGAACAATTTGCCTATCAATCAGGCAAATCCACTGTAGATATCTTGCATTGTCTTGTAAGAGACCTTGAAAAGGCAATTGCTTCAAAGGAAGTAGCGCTACGCGTATTCATAGATCTAGAGGGTGCATTTGATAACACTTCATATGAATCAATCAGCGCCGCCGCAACAGCAAAAGGTATAGGACCTTCCATAATCAAATGGGTTCAAGCCATGCTAAATACTAGGAAAATAATTACCTACCTCGGAGATCAATCGACTACTAGTAAAAGGTTGGCCTTAAGGAGGAGTTTTATCACGTCTACTGTGGTCACTAGTAGTTGATGACCTCTTAGCAAAGCTCAAAAGAGAAGGATTTCGTGCTCTAGGCTATGCTGACGATTTAGTTATAGTGGTTAGAGGTAAACACGATAGTATTATTGCCGATCGTATGCAATATGCCTTAAACCTTCTAACTACCTGGTGTTCGGAGGAAGGGCTGTCATCACCTATGCTGCGCTTGTTTGGTGGATCAAAACAACGCAGCAAAGGGCAATAAAAGTGCAACACCTCGCTTGCATAGGGATTACGAATGCCATGAGATATTGCCCTAGTGCAGCCTTAGAGATAATGCTGGACCTTCATCCACTACATCTACATGTGAGGAGGATCGCTCTGGAAAGTGCCTATAGGCTAACACAGGTCAAATCTCTGAAACCCGGCGACTTAACGGGGCATCTTGAGATACTAAGGGTTGGAGCAACCCAATCCATGAAGATGCCAACGGACTTTGTCTACTAAACAAGATTTCGAACTCACGTTAAACGTTGTCATCAACGAACGTGAGTTAACACAAACCGAAGGCGCTCTAATTACAAGAGGTGTCCTCACGTACTATACTGATGGGTCAAACACAAACGAAGGAGTAGGAATAGGGGTTACAGGCCCTAGAACTAGGATGTCAATAACCCTGGGAAATACTCCAACAATATTCCAAGCGAAACTATTAGCAATAGATTTCTGTGTCCAAAAGTGCCTTAAAAAAAGCCTCAACTTAGCCAGAATATTTATTGCATCCGATAGTCAGGCTGGTTTAAAGGCTTTGAAGTCCACAACTTATGAGTCCAAAACAATCTGGAACTGCAAACAATCCCTCAAGCAACTGACTAGTCACAACAAAGTAACATTGTTATGGGTGCCAGGGCATAAAAGAATTGTCGGAAATGAGATTGCTGATGGTCTCGCAAAAGAAGGAGCTTGTACTCCTTTTATCGGACCAGAACCATTCTGTGGTATCCCAAAAAGCCGCATTGTGGAAGAAGTCCGAAAATGGGAAAAAGAACTTTTGCAGTGCAGCCTATTGGAAAAACATTTCAGGCCAAAGACAAGCAAAAAGGTTAATACGACCTTCTGCTCGATACGCTAAATTGCTCTTGGAGCTTCAGAAATCTGATCTCAGAGTAATCACAGGAATTGTCACTGGGCACTGCTAACTCAGATACCATATCTGTAAAATGGGCAAAGGGGACAGTGGAATATGCAGATTCTGCAATGATGCAGATGAGACGGCGGAACATATTATCTACAACTGCAGGGTAATTGTCCGCCAACGCCTTAAGTACCTGGAACAGGTCTTACTAGAGCCTGATCAGGTTACAGGACTAGTTCCAAAACGGATAAGAGGCTTTCTGAAAAGCCTAGATCTTCTGGACTAAAACGTATATGTAGCGTATACACAAAAGATCTTATAGGTCGCAGTGTAGTAAGGCCAATAGGCCACTTTGTAATCTAGAATCAACAATGTAGGTGTAAAGGTATAAAAAAATGATTTTTCAAGTCAAATCAAACTGGATTTGACAAATCGAAGTAGTTTGATTTGATGCATCTCTATTCTGGTATGTGTCCAGAATTGCTCTGAAAAGCTTACAGGTGGCTATTATTTTTTTCTCTAATATTAGCGTTTTTTTTCAAGATTTTTTATATCCACTTACGTTTAAATGTCTATTCATCTAATTACAATAGTCATTTTTTTATAGATTAGACCTCTAACCTGCTATTTTTCAAACCATCCAATTATTATAGCTAATAATTACCATTTAAAAAAACGATGGGTTAATAAGTTCATTGTCCACTGCCCATCAGAGAAAAATATAACGCAGTTCCTAACCCCATTGATTACCGGAAAAACGAGATAATCCGATTAAAACGTACCCCTACGAAATGAAACACGGCCATCTATATGGTGGATGTGGTGCACAAAGAATGATGGAGAGAGCACGCTTCCTCTGCTGTCAGGTGAATTAGATGGGTAAATTATGAGAAGCTCAGCTTTGCCGAGACATTGAATAATCACCGACGATCTGATGAAATTATTTAACAACTGACACTTTATTTCGTTACAACTACTCGTTTTGTTACCCGTCTCTTAGATATTTCCTTCAATTTCCTTTTAAAATGAACGGAGGAAACATCTGAGCGAACAAATAGAGATCTTGTGAAGGACTTTTTAGGAAAACACACTTAAATATTAATGAGATATGGTCTTCTGCGTTTGTAATCTTTTTCGATGAAAATCATGTCTCTGAATTTATCTGAAAATACGTATTACTTAGAAATGTTCGCTCTGATACTTCTGGTAAACCTTGTATACTTACTGCATCAGACCAACTGTATCTTCTTACTGGAGTGCACGTAATAATTGGGAATTTCAAATTAAAGATGTGCGCATTCAAACCCATATACCCAAAGGGAAATCCAGACGTAATTGACAACTATCTTCGTTAAATAAGTTTTATTTTCAGTTTCTTCCGTAAAAAACTGTAACTTGGTTACTTCGTTATCTCTTCAAGCTGTTTGTAATGTCGTTACGTGCAAAAACTTGTTTTGCGCTCCCTCTTGTGTATCTTTTTTGTAAGTACATATTTCAGCATTCGTTTGAACTTTTGTTTTTTCGGGCACATCTCCCAATAAATTTGTTTGCCCTCACGAGCCGCTTGTGCCACCATCACTAATTCTTCTTCCGTCAATTTTCTGCAAAATAAATGCCTGGGGCTGGAGTTTTCCGTATCATACAAGATGCTTTTGATTTGTGGGAATAAATATTTAAACTTATTAAAATAAACCAAACCAATTTTAGTTTGTATATTCGTGTGATCTGTTACCATTTTCGAAAAAAAATTGTATTTTATCTAATTTTCAAGTTCAACATTCACCAGCGTCTCTATTTATTGATCTTCTCATATTTGTATGCATTATGCGTCTTGGTGAAACGTTTTGGCGAATATGTAAGAAAAAAGAATGACGAAAACATGCCAGACGCATATCCAACGTGTGTTTCGCTTGATGTAAATTATATTAAAGCATAAAAATAAGAAAGATACTTTTTCAGAAAAATATTATTCAGTAAAACTAGAGTGATTTTTATTTTCCTCTGTATATTTAGATTACATTACAGTAAGGCCGGGATTTAGACGGGAAAAGCAAATATTTTTATAGAAAACTTAAGTGTTCCCCAACAGATTATTGTATGGTTAATTCAGAAATCTGAAAATTATATTAAATTATACTTTAGTTTATTTTACTTTACTTTTATTTTTATATTGTAAGTGTACAAAAAACCTAAAATAATTGTTACAGGCCTATTTATGATTGTTCCCCAACAGGTTGTATGGTTAATTCAGGAATCTGCAAATAAACAAAAGAACAAATTTTAAATTAAATTTTGCAAAAATTAGAAAAAATGATAGACTAAGAATGACGTTGGCATAATTTTCACTTTGATGGTAGATTTATGTTCAAATTTAAATTTATATAAATTTACCTGTACATGTTTAGGTGTTGATAAAACAAAAAGGATAGCATCAGCAATATCATCGGCTTCTAAGAGTGGCATCTTATTCTTTCTTTCTATTTGTTCTGGAGTTAATCCTTCTGTTACACCCCCAATCATTTCAGTTTTCACTGCTCCAGGACTAATGCTCTGAAAAATAAGATCACATGGAAAAATGTAACATAAGACAAAGATACGAATAAACTATACCGGACGGCTCACAAACTTTTTGCGGCCAATATCTCGAAAACTATTAAAACAACAAATGTTAATTTTACCAAGGGTAATTCTTTCTTTCGGTACTTAAGACTTCTGTATAGGAATGCGGAATTTGATGAGAATTCGTAGAAATTATTTTATGACTATTTCTTTACGTCATTATACAAATAAAGTTTTAAATTAGTAATACCGATATGGATAATTTCAACTGAAGTAAATCGGCACAAACTTACAATTTTAATTTTCGGATTAACGTACTTCTGATTTTAAAGTAATTTAATTTCTAATTACACGGAAATCTACTAAGATGGTTTGATTCTAATGTAAGAAATAGGTCTCAGCAGGTAGCCTTGGGTAATTACACATCTATTTCTATCACTCCTACATCAGGTGTACCACAAGGATCTTATCTTGGGCCTTTACTCTTTAACCTGTATGTCAATAATATACGTAGTTGCTTTAAATTCGCTAAATTTATCATGTATCATTCTATAACCAGCTTACCCGATAGGACTCTGTTTCAGCATGATTTAGATAGACTTTCTGATTATTGTACGAAAAACAGTTTGTTTTTGAATGCTTCTAAGTGCAATTATATTCATTTTACTGAAGTAATACTTATTCACACAACAGTTACATCATTAATGAATCTACTCTTTAGCCAGTGGGTAAGGTAAAAGACTTGGGTATATTCTTGCATTCCAAATTACTGTTTGACGATCATATTTATTATATCACTAGTAAAGCATATTTGCCTAAGTAGGCATTAGGTTTTATTTTGAGAACAAGTTAAAAATCCTCAAACAATCAGAACCTTATATATGGCTTACGTAAACTAGTTATAAAATAAATAAATAAATGATTATAATAAATTCTAATTATATTTCTGTTAATCTCCTTTAATTTGAAAAGGACACAGATGGTTAGTTTTATGGATGTTCAACTAACTTCAAGCAATATTGTCAAGCTAGATTTTCTTATATTCGATGTTAATCTTATAGCCTATCCATATGATTTTAATTTCTGAAGGCAGATTGTTATATAATTTTACTCCTGCATATTCAGGACTTCGCTCATACAGCGAACGCAACATATTTCCATTTCTGGTAGGGTAGTTATGAGTATCATTTTCTTTTGCAAAACAGGAATTATTTTTCAAAAGTTGTATCATCAGCATACAAAACAATTTTATACGCAGATATATTTCTGGGGAGATCATTAATATAAAGCAGAAATATTAACGGTTCTAGAACAGAGCCCTGTGGTACTCCACGACTTACATTTTATAATTCTGATTTATAGTTGTCAACCTTTACGCAAACAAGAAACTAACCATTATAAAACAACCCTCTGAATCCCAAAGGTTACAGTTTCTTTTCTACAATGTCTATATCTATTATTGGATAAGTCAAAAAAGAGTGGTTGAAATTTAGTCAATGCCTTCCACATTTGTTCAAAGATGCAATCCTTTGTATTACTTGGACTTCAGTAACTTCCATATAATGAAATGTCTGTGGTACAAACATAGTGGTATAATTGTTAAAATCAGTACTGAATTACTGGCACTTGATGAAAAATGATTTACGAACTCGTTGGCAATATCTTTTATCAGATACTAATGAACCATTAACTTGGATTGTGTTAATGTTAGTGTATGTTTTTTTACCTAATTTAGAATTACAGTTTTCCAAATTATTTTTTGTTTTTCTTGTTTGTTGTTTTTGTTATCATAAATGTATCAAATTCGACGATTACGTTTTTACATATTATTAATGTGTGCCGGAAACAGATCTTTAACTTAAAGTACAAAGAGCAATCCGCTCTCTGCCAGGGCCAAAATAGTTAATTAGACTAATAAAAAAAGCGGCATATAGTGGATGTGCTCGCAACATGTCATTATATATTATTATAAATATTACTTCATGCTTATACGATTTTGTGAATTATAGGCAGATTGTAATAAAATTGGGATGTACAAAAAAAAACTTACCGTAATTTTTATTTTGGACCCTGAAAGGGAAAGTTCAAGGCGTAAAGTTTCAGTCATCGCTTTAAGTGCATGTTTGCTGCCTTGATAAATATGCAAATACGGAAGTTTAAGAATTCTAATTCCTGCTAGGCTGTTGATATGAATAATGTGACCGTCGATATTATTTTCTTGCATCTGTTTGATACCCTCTTTAGTAGCAATGCAAGGACCCATTAGATTAACATTTAAGATATTCGCCCAATCTTTTGTGTCGAATTTCGTAAAAGATCCCATTTGAAGAACACCCGCATTGTTTATTAGTATGCTGACAGGGCCAACGTTTTCTTTTGTCCATTTAAAAGCTTTCAGTATATCTTCTTCTTTGGATACATCTACTTGCAGTGGATATAACTTTCCTTTTTTGGACGAGAGTGCTTTCGCAATCTCATCTAATTTGTCTTTTCTTCTGGCAACAGCAACAACCTTAAGAAAATATTTTTATTTATTATTTTGCTATTAAACCCAATTTTAGATGAGAGAATTTGATTTCCGGTGTCATCATTCTAACAACAAGCAAATTCAACTTCCAAGCAAATTCACTAAACTCTATTGGCTATTTAACAAGCGCTCCAAAACCAAGCTTTTGTTGTCACATGGAGTCCAACTTTGGGGCATTGCTAGTAGTTCAAATATAAAAATTTGACAGCAATTCTAGTCTGAGACACTTCGTAATATCTTAAATACCTCAAAGCCAACTAATAATGAAAATACGATCGTGGAATAGGCATATTATTGAGGACACGCAACCGCATTATCAAACTTTCCTTTATTTATAACAAAGGTGTGCCAAATCCCAGTAGGGGGGATTTTCGCCACCGTATTTGGCCAAAAACAATTTTCATCGTGTGTCTCTTAGGGAATATGTCTATAAAACAAATTCAATTTATGTTTTAGTATTCTACCATCCCTAACGAGATTGCCTTGCATATAAGGATGTTGTTAACAGCCAGATATCGTGTTTAACAGAACTAATTATACAAGGTGTATGTGTGTGTGTGTATCAAAGTTAGATACTAGCTCTGATCTCAGATAGAAAAATCGTAGAAAAGTTATAGCCACTAATGGGTCAATTTTTTTTATTACATTTTTAAAGTTTAAGTTTCTTTAAGTTTAAAGACTCTAAGCGTACTTTTGATATAATATATTAATATGTTGCCCCTACTCCTTACCATAGGTTTCATTAGGAGACTAGTAGTAATCTGAATCGTTCAATAATGGACCCTAAATGAAGCTCAGAAATATTGAAAATTATGAATATTCAAGCTCCGAAAAACGGTAAAAAAAAGGGCTGTGAATTTTCCGTCACTTGACGGAAAATTATCATGTTTGTAATAAATCGGGTCAAACAATTAGTTCCCGTTCATCTAAATTCGTATGTTCGGAAATCTAGAGATAAAAAATATCCCCAAATTTACAGTGATACGCCCGCCAGGCTATATAATTACTATCTAAATCAGACCACTTAAAATTTTAACAAACAATTCCAAACTTCAAGTTTATATCTTTTCGGATGGATTTTATACCTTATTCTTATCTTAATTGCTTACCTTTAAACCTGCTTCAACTAATTTTTCTGCAATTGCTTTACCTATACCGGAACTAGCGCCTGTCACAAAAGCAACACTACCGACCCACCTATCCATTTTTAAACAATCGAATGAGTAACTATCAAGTATTTATATATATTTATTTTTTGGTTAATCACCAAAATGTATCCATATTTATTTAGATAATAGATAAGCTATTTAAACTGTTTTTTGTATACATTTGTCAAGGACGGTGGGAATTTAAAAACCAGTGGCGTTTGCTTCTACACTTATATAAGTAAAGAAATCGAAAATAATTTATTTTCAGTCTTATGTTACTCCTTTATTAAAAATTCTTTATTTATAATTTTGTTCCTGTAAGAAGATTGGAGCAGATGTAAATATTTTCTACCATTTACCTTACAAATATTCCAACATGCTGGACAAAGCATTCACAAATTTATTTATGTACAAGATAATTTATAAATGTTTCTTCGTTATTTTAATAAATTTTGTTGTAATATTTTAAATTATTGAAACTTTTTTATTATATTTCTATAAACGTTGTCATTTTTAACATCCCATTGTAGCATTAAAAATATTATTTTAAGGCACCAGTGCCTTAAAATGATCAAGGTACTTTTAGACGGTCAGTTCAGTTTTCCGTTCAGTTTCAGTTTCAGTTCCGTTGTCAGCTCAGTTTGAAAACTCTGCCGTTGTTTGACGATCAGTTTAGTTGTCAGTTGATAACCTAATTGCGGTCGCGTTGTGCTTAGGACTAAAAAAACCACGAAAAAATAGAAGTAAATGGAGTAAAACTGATACATGAACGGACAGGTTTGATTAGACATCCGTTTAACTGACAACTGATACGATAACTGATGGAATTCCCATCGAGCCACGTCTCCGTTTCAGTCTCCGTATCAGTTACAGTTTTTCGTTTTTACACATACAAATAACTGACAGTTCGACTGAAACTAAGACTGAACGGAGAACTGAACTGACCGTCTAAAAGTACCTTCACTTTAAAGCACCAATGCCTTAAAGTAAATGTAAAATTTTGTTAGTAAATTTGCAATTCATTTAATTTGTATTTTGTTTAGTAACATGAATACTTATTTTATAATTCACAGAATTTAAAAAATTAAATCCTTACACAATTCTACCACTATTAACTGAAATGACCGCATTCCTAGTTGATGTTTGAGCAGAATCCGCTGACATTGATGGCACTGAAAGCAGTTTTCGGGCAATCGAATTTTTACTTTCCAATAAATCTTCGATGACTGTTATAGATTTCCATCCCCCATGCCGCTAAGATGTCGTTAAATTTGTTCCACTATCAGCTAGTAAACTTTACGACGAACGCCAAAAACAATGTCCAGTATAGAGGTAAGAATTTGGAAGTTGCAGAAATTTAGCAATAGCAGCAGGAATTATATTTTTTTTTTCGTACACTTGCCTTTCACATACTTTTAGGAAAAGCCCTCCGATTTTCCACACTATGATATCTAATATCTTAACCAATATTGAACTTTTTTTTTGACAGGTGAGAAAACTCATATTCCACCCCAACGCTAAGGTCGACGTCTATCGCGACTGGGAGTGTGGGACTCAGGGGTGCTCTACCCTGCCTACCCACCAAACCTCACCTCTTCCCAAGTACACCTGGAACTGTCTTCCGACTTACCTCAGGTGTTCCCGAATCTTGTATCACTCCCGATGTAGCCTCTCCTCTTCTTCCTTTTCTTTCATAATTCCTGTGACCAGCTGATAGCCAAGGTTCCAGTTAACATCATTCTGCCTCATCCATGTCAGTATATTATCCGGATATACACGGACACCACTTTTGTTCTCAAAGTCAACTCTGTGTCTATTTATTTATTTTTTTATATACAGTGATTTTAGCCTAAGCGTTGGAAATAGCAAAAAAAGTTTAGTTTAGTTAAAATTTGTCAGAAGGAATTCAGAGATATTATAAAAAACACACTGCATACAACATAGTAGTTGTTTAAGTTTTCTTTTAAATTTTTTTTTGTAAGATTTTTCAGATCTGAAGGTAAATGGTTATATATTTTAATACTTGAATATAAAGGGCCATTTCGAGAGCGACTATATTTATAGTTTGGAGGTATTATATCTTGTTTTCGAGTGGGATATTGATGTCTGTCATTTGGGGTAAGAAGTTCATTTCGATGCTTGTGAATTAATAAAGAAGTTTTATAAATATAAGTGTTTGTCATGGTCATTATTCTATTTTCTTTAAAGAATGGTCTACAAGAAGTTCTAGAAATTAAGTTGAGAAGCGCTCTAATTGCTCTTTTTTGAGCCGTGAATATGGAGTTTGCGGATACCGCAGTCCCCCAAAATTCAATACCATATTGCATTATACTATGAAATTGAGCGAAGTACACCGTTTTTGCTACAAATATGTTAGCATGTTGTTTTATTGCAATGCAAATACATATTTGCTAAGAGATTTATTAAGTTGATTAATATGAAAGTTCCAGTCAAGTTTGTTATCAATGTGAATGCCTAAGAATTTTATGTTGAGACAGGAGGTGATAGTTTCTTGACCTATATTTGTAGCAACTTCGTCCGAGTTTCGATATAGGTTAAAGGATATATTTTGAGTTTTGCCGATATTTAATGCTAGTCTGTTAGCGAGAAACCAATCAAAAAAGTTCAAGTTCAATGTTCAAGTCAAGTAGTGTCTGAAAAGTGCTCTGTTAAAAGTTAAATTATGTACGTGAATGCGCACGAATAAAATAAAGTGTTTTGTATCAAAATATTCGGTGAAAAATCTACTTTCTAGTGAACTTTAAACATACAAATAAAAATGAACCTACAGTGAGTTTAATTGCATAAACAGCATTTATTCTATATTCTTATACCTATGCGACAAAACAATAAAAAAAGAGGTAATTATCTAAACAAAAACTAGTAAGATAAACTAATTGTGATAGCTGATAGCAAACCCTTTAAAATAACGAAAAAGACTAGACAGTGGCGGATTTATTTTTAAATAGACTATTACTATATATAAAATTATGAATGATATGGAAAATGATATATCAAATACTGATTTATTTAATCGCGTGTTTAGGCTAATCAAATCTGAAAGTGAACAAATAAAAAAGGAGATTAAATCTGAAAATAGTAAAATATTAGAAAAAATAGATGCATGCATTGACAGAATAGATAAGATTGAACAAAAAACCAAATTTCTTGAAACCAAGTGTTTAAATTTTGATCGAGTAATTCGTAAGAATAATATTATAATAATAGGAATCGATATTGGTCCAAATGAAGATTTAATTTCTTTGGTTCTAAATAAAATAAGGGAGTTACTCGTGATAGATATATCAGAGGCTGACATAAATAATATATACACCATAAATTTGGGCAATAAAAAAGCGATTAAAATAGAAATCGTGTCATTTTTAAAAAAATCCCTAATATTAAGGAATTGTAATAAACTAAAAGGTAAAAATATTTATTTTAATGAAGACTTGTGTTATGAAGATAGACAAGACAGAAAACTTCTTCAAAAACACCTAAACATAGCGAGAGCGGGTAATAATCACGCAAAAATTAAAGGTCGCACATTAGTCGTCAATAGCGAAGTGTACACCATTAAAGCGTTAAAACAAATGGGCTTAAGTGAAAATAGAGAAGTGACAACTCCAAATAGTCCCGTTGAACAAACAAAGATAAAGCCAAATAGTGCCCCACCAACACCATCTCCAGATAACTACTTAACTTTTTTTGAAGATAGTTTAATGCAATTCACTTTAGATACACCACAAATTCCTAACACAAGCACGCTAAACCAGCAGAGAAAGAACTCAGTGACAACTAAAATACTAGAAGCCGAACTATCTGAAATTTGTTCAAATAAATCTGAAAACACACAAAAAGAGGCAAACAAAGAAGTCAAGAATACTGAAAAAGAAGTCAAGAACACAGAAAACGAAGACAAGGAAGAAAAAAAGGGAGAGACGAAACAAGAAGAAAAATTAAAATTAAGAACAAATTCTACTTCTAGCACATCTAATAGAGTTACAAGAAACAAATTTAGCAAGTAACGTGCATTATTTACTTTATTAATTTACTCACTTTATTTATTACTCTCATTTTATTTATTTCTTACAAGGTAGATGTTAAGGCTAACTTTAAACACGTATCTATTCATTTTATTTTCTATTTTACTGTCGATTTTAAGATAATTATCTGTACTAACATTATTTATTCTATTTGGTATTAAAAGTAGTTTATTTTAAATTGTTTAGGCTGTAAATTAAATTATTTTGCTTAAAATTCTGGGGATTAAAAGAATGGTAGAAAACCCATAAAAAGCAATTCCATATTTCCGTATCTATTCATTTTATTTTCTATTTTACTGTCGATTTTAAGATAATTATCTGTACTAACATTATTTATTCTATTTGGTATTAAAAGTAGCTAAAAATACAGATGATACTCAGAATTATTTAACTTTGCTTACTGAATATGGTTACCTATCGGCCATAAATACTATTACTAGACCTGATTCTGGATCCTGCGTAGACCACATTTTCATAAAAACAGATAATAACAACTTGGATAATATAATATCAACAACTGTAGAAACATTCATTACAGATCATTTTGTAATATTATTACAAATTATGCTTAAGAATTGCAAAGTAAATCCTATTATGAACGAACATAAAAATTATTACAAACAAATTAATAAAAAAAAAATTATTACAACACATGCAAAATACCAATTGGCATGAATTTACAATAATAAAAAATCTAGATTTCGCAGTTGGAAAACTTGTAGACTGCATTCAAGATGCTGTCGAAAAATCTGAAATTAAAATTAAAATAAAAAGTAATGAACGAAAACGAAAGGCTTGGATATCTGGGTCATTGATTAAACTCATTAACAAAAAAAATGAAATTTACAAGTAATAAAAAAATGATCCACAAAATGTAATTCTGTGCAATGAATACAATAATTATAAAAAAATATAAAAACCCAAATTAAAGAAGCAAAAATGATATTATAGAAACATTATTGATAAAAAGAAGAATGACTCCAAACAACTTTGGTCCGTAATAAATGAATTAACAAAAAACAAAGAAAAACAGTGTATAACACGTATAAAATCTGAAAAGGGGAATTTAATTAGTGACCCAAATCTCATAGCAGATGATTTTAATAACTTCTTTACAAATATAGGAATAAACTTAGCAAAAAAAATTAAAAAAACAAAAAATTATCAAGAAAGAAGGAATGTATGTAATAATTCCATATTTTTAACTCCCACAACTATTACCGAAGTAAAAAATATAATAACAAGTTTAAAAAAGAAGAAAGCTCCAGGATTGGACAACGTAACTGCAGAAACACTGCAGCACATTTCAGACTTTATAGCTGCCCCACTCACTAATATTATTAATACAAGTCTCTCTACGGGTATCTTTCCTCAACATTTTAAGCAGTCTTTGATTATTCCCATATATAAAAATGGCGAAAAAAACGAAATATCAAACTATAGACCGATAGCTCTGATATCTGCACTAGGGAAGATTCTAGAAAAAGTAATAAAAAAACGACTAAATGGTTTTTTAGACAAAAATAAATTGCTATCGACAGCCCAATATGGTTTCAGGGAGGGAATATCTACTCAAGATGCGATTAGGGAACTGACTAATAAAATTTACCAATCAATTGACAAGAAAAAGCCATCAATAGGAATATTTTTAGACCTGGCTAAAGCTTTCGACACTGTGGACCACTGGCATTTACTAAATGCTCTTGAAGATATGGGTATAAGGGGTAGAGCCTATAATGTAATGAAATCGTATTTAAGTAACAGAGCACAGAAAACTAAAATACAAAATGTCATCAGCAAAGATCAAACAGTTATATGTGGTGTACCACAGGGAACAGTTTTGGGACCCCTGCTATTTATTGTATACTTAAACAATCTCTTTTTAGTTGAAAGTAAGGCAAATATTATTAGCTTTGCTGATGACACAGTAATGTACTATGAATAATAACTTGAAACAGTTGATTGAAGAAGATTTACCCAAAATAAAAATATGGTTTGACTACAAATTACTATCTATTAATTTTAAGAAAACAGTATACTTACCCTTCTGCAGTCTAGCTTCAGGTCTTCCCCAATTTCAAAATATCGCTATCGGGGACGGTACATGTATATTAACTGAAAACAAAATAAAATATTTAGGTATAGTAGTAGACAATCACTTGCGTTGGGATAAGCATATTCAATACTTACTAAACAAATTGCGTAGTGTATTATTTAAATTCATACAAATATCACCAATCCTAAAGTTACCAGAGAGAAAAATTTTGTATCACAGTCTGTTTGAATCTCATCTCAGCTATGGAATAATCGGATGGGGTGGAGTCACTAAAACTCAATTAAAACCAATAGAAATTATTCAAAAAAGTTTTTTAAAAATAATGCTTAACAAAAACCGAAGATATCCTACTGAAAATGTTTATCATGAAACTCAAATATTTGATTTAAGGCAATTATTCTATCAAGCAATACTCACCCATCAATTCCAAAATCAAAATGAACTTCACACAGCTTTACATCAATATGGCACAAGGAATAGAGAAAATTTCTTGCCGCCACGTATGAATAAATCAGTTGGACAAAACAGTTACAGCTATCTAGGACCAAAAATCTTTAATAGTATTCCACCAGAGATTAGAGAAATAAAATCAATAAAAAATTTTAAAAAATCTACAAAAGAATTTATAAAAAAAATGCCGCGTCACTTCTTCCACAATATAATAAAATAAAGTATTCAAAAAAAAAATTAAACTGTAAGCTTTAAAAATACTAAAATTATAATAATAATAATAAAGTATAAAGTTTAATCAAATTCATGTTGTAAAGGTAATTATTTAAAATTAAAAATAAATGGGTCACTCTTTCTTTCGCTAAAATTTAAAAAAAAAAAAAAAAAAAAAAAAATTAAATTATGTATATTATTAGTTTTATGTATATAGTATATTTTTACATTATGTTTTTTCTATATATATATATATATATATATATATATATATATATATATATATATATATATATTTATGTATGTCATGCACAATCTGTCATTGTACATAGTACAGTGAACAGATTCAGTGGCATTCCTAGTTTATTTACATTGTGTAATATTTATGCATATTTTTGTATTTTAGTAAATAAACATTATTATTATTATTATTATTATATGCCTTGCATGACGGTAGTAGAATACGGCAATTAAGAATCTTTGTTTATTCCGCTGACAATTATACTGGTATCATCGGCAAAAAGAGAAAAGTGAGCATTGGGAAAATTTACAACCAATTTTTTACCATATATATATATATATATATATATATATATATATATATATATATATATATATATATATATATATATATATATATATATATATATATATATATATAAGAAATAATGTTGGTCCCAAAATAGACCCTTGAGGAACTCCGCATGGAACATCGACAAAACTCGAGTAGTATTGATCGCACCTGTTGTTGACGGCATGATTAATTCGTACGCACATTTTACGGTTCGATAAGTAAGACTCGAACCAATCGTGTGGTGCACCTCGAATACCATAATAATACAATTTTTCTAATAACAATTTATGGTCAACGCAGTCAAACGCTTTTGACAGGTCACAAAATATACCTAACGGATATTGTTTAAGTTCTAAGATTTCATATAACTTCTCAATTAGAGCAAACGTTGCATCAGTGATACTAAGATCCTCTCTAAAGCCAAATTGACATTGAGTAAGTATTTTGTATTTATTTAAATAAGAAATTAATTGTTTGTTTACACACCATTCTCATAATTTTGAAATAGATGATAATAAGGAAACACCACGATAGTTGCCCGGATCAAACTTATCACCCTTTTTGTGTAAAGGTATGACTACTGATTTCTTAAAAGCATCAGGAAATATTCCTTTGACGAGCGACATGTTGAACAAATAGGTTAAAGGTCCCTTTAGAATATCAACATTTTCTTTTATTAATGTAATTGGGATATTATCTAAACCTGACGATTTTTTTGGTTTCTGGGCCAAAATGCTTTCTGAAATATCGCTTTCTGTCAAAGGCTTAAAAACCATTTGTTGCAGGTAGCTATAGCTACTATTTTTGCTTTGGCTATGGGGAATTGTTTTACCGGAAATTTGTTGAAAGTGAAGGTTAAATTTTTCAGCAATTTCGTTAGGGGTCGTTATTAAAATATCGTCAATTTTTAGACAAAAATTTTCCTTCTTATTTTGGTGTTTTTTATTAAAATGTGAAACTAGATCCCAAGTGGTCTTCGACTTGTTGTTCGATGACATTATTATTTTTTGAAAGTAAATGTTTTTTGCTATTTTTATCGTTGTAGTTAATACCTGACAATATTTTTTAATATATTGTAATATTGCACCATTTCTTGTAAATTTTTTGAGTTGCAATAAAAATCTTTTATTTTTTGAAGACTGTTTTATTCCTGGAGTTAACCATCCTTTATATTGTTTTTTATTAGTTATTTTTTTACATTTTTCCGGAAATGAATTTTCAAAACAGAAACTAATTGTTTCCTTTAAGAAAGAAAATGCTTCATGTTGGTCAGTCTATTTATAAATTGCGATTAGAGTAGAATTTTGTAAACATTGTGTAAATTGTAATTTATTAGACTCACCAAACGATCTTCGTACTTGATATTGATCATGAGTGGCAGACTTTTCCATATTCATGACTAAAAATTGAGCTTTGTGATCGGACAGTCCCATCTCTATTGTAAAAGCCTCAAATAAGAAGTTAGCGTCCAAGTTAAAGAAAATATTATCAATTCGTGTGGCAGTTGACGCAGTTACTCGAGTAGGCTCTAAAATTGTTGGTTGTAAATTGAACATAGTCAGTATGCTTTCGAATTCTAATACATTCTTATTTTCACGATCTAAATCTATATTAAAATCTCCGCATATTACATAATGATAATTTTTATGTTTTGTATACAATTCATTATTCATTTAACAAGTTCCACAACATATTAAAAAATATTTGTAAATTTCCTGAGGGTGGTCTGTAGATGCATACAATAAATAATTTAGTTTTATAGTTACATATGACAGTAAATTCAATGTTTTTATCTATTGGAATTGTGTCTAACTTTTTCACTGGATCGAATTCTAAATTGTTCTCGACAAATATTGCCGCACCCCCATGGAAATCCACTTTCCTACAATAACTATTAGCTAAGTAATAATTGTCTAAACTATAAAAAAAATTTTCTCCCTCCTGCATCCAATGTTCCGTGAAACAAATTATATTAATGTAACCCTTTGAGTTACAGTCATTAATGAAAATATTTAAATCGTCAAGTTTGTTGCGCATGGAGTGAACATTGAGATGCATAATAGTGAAAAGTTGCGAACGTGGATTTAGGCCCTCACTCCTTTCCGCAGGCTGTAGTTTTTTGGAGCTGCTGAATTGGATGGCTGTTGAGCTAGCTGTTGAGATTGTCCTGGTTTTTCGTCTATTTCATCTATTTTTTGTTTAATATCTTCTAGGAAGTATTTTTTGTTGTCCGAAAATATGTAATTTTGTCTCATAAAAGCCACTTTTCCTGAGTTTCTGAACTTTTTCATGTATGGATATAGAAGCTTTCTTTCCTCCAACACTTTCTTACTGGTTTTTTTTTTTTTCATTATTTCATGTTTCTTTTGTACCGAGTTAAGTTTTATCATAGGCGGTCTAATATCACGACCATCCAGTTCTACTTCTAGGGTTTCATTAATTATGTTTAAAATATTTTGTGTTATTTTTTCGGGATTCGGGAAATCTTTTTCACTTAAGCCGTATACAACAATATTATTTTTGTTATTACTATTTTCTAAATTTACTATTTTCCGTTCAAGTTCAGAGACCCTTAATTTTAACTTCATTTTCTTGTTTTATTGAATCCATGCCAGTTTTTATGGAATGGATATCAGTTTTAATTTCTTCGACTGTTTTTAGCAATTTGTCAAGTTTTTGCTCCATTATTTATTTATTCTCTCTCGAAAAGATATCAATCAATTTATCAAATAATTTATCAAATAATTTTCTGTACCCAGAGACATAAAAAAAGTGGATTGATTACTCACTTGTAATTTGAGTTTTTGATATCTCTTATCCTATATTTAATTTCAAGATAAAACAACAATTTTTCACTAATTGAAGAGCACTTAAATATACGTGTTTACGTGTCAACGAAACAACTCCGCAATATATGCAGGATACATCTCGCACCTTTTTTATTTTAAACGTGTATTTCCTAAAGCTCCCGTGACCCGTCAGGAACTGCGTGAACTAATAATTTGTATTTCGAAATTTGCAATCTATCCATGCTCTCACGTCTGGGATTAAACGCTTCGTCCATTGTCTCGTCTCCGTTGTCTCTTCCCATCTTCGCTGCCATCTATTCATGGTCTACTCTCTTTCGTGCCTCCTTTTCCTTTCCTCAACCATCAGATCAATTGGTACTGTCCCGGCGATCACCAGGACAGCCTCTAGGGATACTGTCTGACACGCCCTTGCCACCCTCAGCAAACCCATATTGAACTGGAAATGCCCATAACTTCCAAGTTGTCGAGAGTCAACTGGCAAAGCTCCTCTCTACGGAAGCACCAAATATTCCCAAAATAATAGCTACTCTCATCATAAGATACTCGTCATTCGGTGCGCACTTCAAAAACTATTCGATTTGGTCTCCAATCAAGATCTTTGATTTTTGAGGTTGCAACATAAAAAGCTATTGTTTGGGATTTTTAAATTTTGTGTCAAAACTTTAATTACTGAGTCCTGTTAAATTTATAATCCGTTAAAATACAGGAATACCTACTTATGTAATGGGACACCCAATAGAATGACTGGTCTCATAATCGTTTTGTAAATATTTAACATTGTTATCCTTGAAACTTTTGTACACCTGAATGCTTCCTCTAACTCTGCTAACAATCTTGCACCTTTTGTAAATTTTTCTGCCTTTGTCTTTATACTACCTAGACAATGAATGGCGTAATTATCAGATTATTTATCTTTATTAAACATCTCAAGAGAGGCACTTGTGTTTATAATTGTGAATATTGTAAGAGGTTAACAAACAAATAATTACCACGCCTTTTCGAAAACAATAAAAAAATTCAATGGAATTTATCAATCAGTTTTTTTTAAATAAAATTCAAGCAAAAAAATAGATTTTAATGAATTCAAATAAATAAAAATCTAGGTAACTTCAATTTTCATGATAAAAACATATTTTAAAAATATTTAAAAAACATAGAATTTATAGACAAAGGAGGTATAACTAATAGGAATCAAAAGAAACTAACTTTTGGCAATTTGGTGCAATTTTCGCACAAAAGAAAATCTATAGTGAGACATTGTCAGTGGAAATATATCCACACAAGTCGCGTCTGTAATCCACAACTTGCGAATATGAGGATGTTAACTTCTAAAGACACCGGCTGTGTATAATATTTCAAATACCGCTTTTATAACGGGTGTGTTTGTTTCACTGAAAATTTCTTTGTCTTTGTAAATCTACTGACTTTTTTCGGATCATCAACTTCGTGCAATTTGCAATATCAGTAAGCGTATTATCATAAAAAAAAAATCCTCAACATTTCAGCTGTTTCTGGAAATCGATCTCTACCTAGGTAATCATTAATATGTCGAAATTGTTTACCATCCAGTCAACGGTTTCATCAACTGTGTATTCATCAGAATTGCTTTGGACGCTAACATGATTTTTTTTCGTTTTCCGCTTCTCCCCAGATATGTTTAAGATGCTGCTGTTCTCTGTCGTAGTTTTCCATAACTGCTAAAATATTATGAACAGACTAAAAGAATATTGTATTTTAGTAATTCATTCACAACAAAATAATAGTTATTACAGTGCAAAATGAAATAGCGAAACTCCCACATGCAAATAAAGTCCGAGTGACACTGTCTACCCCTACAAAAAATCTTGTTGATATCTCTTTTAGTTTCGGTGCTAGAGATCGAGTGGAAATAATTGGCGCACCCTGTATATATTCTTCGAGTTGTAAAGAGCATATTTGCTAGCCGCTTAAAGTAAAATGATTGCCACCTATAAACAAAAGTTCTGGCATTATTAGCTTTCGATTGCAACAGTGCTGTTAAAACAAAAAAGTTTATACAAGGGGAAGAAAGACGGACTTCTATATTTCAGCATATTACGTGGTTAATAAACCTAAATACTGAGAAATCTTTGAGGAAGTAATATGGAGCCAGATATACACATATACATATTTGCCCAATGTTTACGTACTTTTAATTGGGGTGCCATATTCCGCCGAATTAAAAAAATAAAAAAAAAAAACCAGTTTTAATATATCAAAGTGTGTATTTAAATTAGTAGCCTAAATTAAAAATCTTTAAAACAAATAATTCCATCCTTCATACAGTGGATCCTGTAACTCTCGTCGGTGATCTGCCTCTGGTAAGTAATAATTTTTGGTAATTTTTATCATATGTATTGTTAAGTGGTTGTATTTTATGAACAGGAAATAATAATTATAAAATAACGATTATATAAGATAATTTAAAAATAATTATGTGTTTACAAGAAAATTTTGATTATTTGAAGTCAAAGTGAATATTAACCATACCAGCTGTGACTTCTTACTCTTAAGTTTACTAAACGTCACTAAGGTGCCAGCGCGTATTTTTGGTGTTTCAATATAAATTATCGAGACCAATTAAGAATAATATCGCATGACATTAACCATAATTCAAAAATATTGAATGTTTAATTTTCAATCATAAAATTAAATATAACATTCAAAATGTTCAATCGTATCAAACCGGCAACACGGCGCGATTACCAATTATTCAAATCAAACCGGCAACGCTGCGAGTCACGTAGGTGTCCGGATGTTTAATTTAAAACATGATAAAATAAATTTCAATTTTGCATTTCGAATAAGAGGAGGCAAGGCGGAAAGAGAGATAGATATACCGGAAATACCGACAGCCATCATTGTTTCACATTCCAATGCGTACCACGACGAAATACACAAACGTGAACGCGAATTTTTAAGTAGTATTCATCAATGCTCCGGGGTAGTAACACCTCGTCAAATCGTGGGACTTAGCTGCAATCAAGCGGTCCATTTTGTTTTAAATTCTTCGTCGAATCATTGCCATGGGCGCATCACTTGAATTAAGTTAACAAATTTTGTTCGGTTCATTTTTACACTGATAAAAAGATATTTTCTGAATGATGTGATTCATTTATTTTAACCATTACTATTAATTAGTAAATTACACATGTGCTTTCCTGTTATTTTTGTGCGTTGTTTTTCGTTAATAAATGTTTAATCGCAAGGTGCTTGTTTTCTTGAAGTTCTGCAGACAGCAAAAACCAACAAATCTACAGTTCCACTGAAAAATTACAGACATTCGGTTAAAAAAGCGGCGTTGCTAAACATCGGCCGACTTGGTAAATGAATACAAAAGAAGTTCTCTAAAGTAGAGTCCTTAACATTGAAGATAATTGGAAATTTCAAATTAAAGATGTGCGTATTCAAACCCATAGACTTATAATATTTATAAATGTTTTTCTACGCACATGCAAAAAACAGAACTTTGTTTAAACTATTTTTAGTGGAAAAATTGGTTCTTTATTGCGCTAGTGTAATAAAATTTTTATTGTCATTTTACTACAGCGTATTTTGACATGACAAACATAAACGTTCAAATCGACGCCACAGTCCATTTTCTGTGAGTTTGCATTACCTTTTACACAATTGCATATTTGATATTATTTTTGTATTACTTTCAGCAGCTATAATTAAACAAACAATGTCTTCTTAAGATAATTCAGTCATAATCAAGACTGATCCGCTTTATTCTGTGGACGTACCCTCATATGCGCTCATGGCTTCTATGATTTGAATAATGCAAATGCAGTTCTAGAAACGCCAGTCAAAAATTATTCTGACAAATGCAAAATTTGAAGTTTTAAAATGAGTAATATTATCAGAAAAATTGGTGATAGTGACAAAGAAGAATTTATTGGGACCCCACCAGAAGTCAGTAAAATAGCAAATGACGTGTCCAACTCGGCCTAACGGTCTCGCTTACAATAAACACTTATTTTTGCACTTGTTGAATAAATAACTATTTGAGTTTTGATTCTTGACTCGAAACCCACCTGGAACCAGCAAATAGAAAAGGTGGCGAATAAAGCGGTGATCTCCCTTATGGTCACCAGACGACTGTATGGAAAGAAATGGGGGGTTAAGACCAGGCATGTTGTATTGGTTATACAACATAGTGATCAAACCCTCAATTACATATGGGGCAACAGTGTGGTGGCCCAAGACACTACAAGGAGCTGCCAAATCAAGACTAAGCAAGGTGCAAAGACTTGTCCTGGCATAACAGGGGCAATGAAAACCAGGCCCACAGCGGTCATGGAAACACTGCTAGGTCCCGCTCATAAACAGCACCCTGTATGTTAAATTTAAAAAATATGTTTGTTACATTTGTGGGGCACCAACGTGCTTAATGTATGTTAAATTTAAAAAAATATGTTTGTTACATTTGTGGGGCACCAACGTGCTTAATTAATCCTATTAAGTTGTAATCAATATTATTTGGCCCAATGAACTATTTGGTTAAAAGTATATTATACCAAAATTTATTGTAGTCATCTAGTCCCATGAAAACAGATTTACAGGACTGTACTAGGAACTAAATGTCTCCTTACATGCAACACCCATTTTATTTATTTTTTTCTATCCTTCCATTTTACAGACTTTTTTTCGTTCTTAGTAATATGTTTTTTTATATAAAATAATATGGTTACTATTAAGGTATTATTTGATCCACATTTTAACTTGCAATAACTTAACTTAACTTTTATTATTTTATTATACGTGTACATAAAACCTAAAATAAGTGTTAAAGTCTATTCACCGAATTTGCGCCCGTTTAGGATTAAGTAAGAAAAGGTCGACAACTGACCAGCTGTTTTAATCGTATTGTACGTAGAGGTAACACATAGGCGGGTGCCAAATTTAACCTGTAAGAATACAGCTGGCCAGTTGTATCGACCTTTTCTTACTTAATCCTAAACGGGTGCAAATTCAGTGAATGACCTGTACATGCCTGTTCGGGTATAGGTAACAAATAAATAAGGTGGAATTCTGCATTTTTTGACATATCTTGGCAAAGAATTGACATACAAACATGTTTGAATAGTCAAAATTGTAGGAAATTTACCGCTCTACAACAAAGTATAGGAATGCCTTTGCCGTGGGACGTAAGTGAAAAAACCAATTGAGGAAAAACTGAAGGGAGGTCGAAAATTTTGTAGTTTTCCCCCGCTCCTCTTTTAGCACAGGGTTCTCGTGGTCGACTGGACTAGTGTACAAAAAACCTAAAACAAGTATTATAGACCTATTTATGATTGTTCCCCAACAGGTTGTATTGTTAATTCAGGAATCTGCAAATAAACAAAAGAACAAATTTTAAATTAGATCCTGCAAAAAAAATCTTTTATTTAGAAATCACACAAAAGAGTAAGTGAGTAGTGATAATAGACTGGTTATAAACCGAGAGGATGGTAGATTTACGTTCAAATTTAAATTTATACAGGGTGTTTCATAGTTAAACCGACATACGTTAACTGTAAATAAAGGTTACTTAGGTGATTCCAAATAACCTTGGTTACTGGGTCTAACGCTTTTAATAACCGAGGTACGGGGTGTTTCATCCATTTTGGGCCAATATTTTGATAAGCCGTAACTTTAGAATCACCCTGTACATTTCTCTCATACTTGGTACAGATATCGTGTGTTAATAGCCCAATCCTATAGTGTAAGAACTACAATTAAAATCCAGATCCGGATTAAGAAGAATTTGTAAAATTTGAATATCCCCAAAACAATACCCTGTATATCAGATTTTTTAAAATTGGGATGGATATTTGAAAAGAACGGAAAAAATGAGTTAGAGTGAAAAATTTTTTTAAGTGCACATCCCATTCTACTACTGGAGTTTTAACATCAAATGCATTTTTTCATTTTCACAAGCAGTAACTTTCGAAATACCTGGTAGATTTCTTTAATATTTGGTACAGGTATCATTTTTTAGTAGCCCAACCGTATAATGTAAATCCCCAAAGCAACACGCTGTACATCAGATTTTTTTTAAATTGGATCAGACATTCGAAACGAATGGAAAAACTGAGATATTTTTATAAATGCCCATCTCGTTCTACATATTACTAAACTTTTAAAGTTAAAATTCAATTAATAAAATACTTATTGTTATTTTGGCCATAGCCATAACTTTGGAAACACCCTGTAGATTTCTTTCATATTTCGTTTGTTTAAATAGCTCAATCGTACAATACAAGTTAAAATCCAAATCCGGATTAAGAAAAATTTGTAAAAGTTGATAACATCGTTTGGATTTAATTAGGTTAGTCCAAAAGTGTATTTTAACCATTTTTCTATTTATTTATGGGGTAATATTTAGGTCCTTTACAAACAATAATTATAAATGTAAACATAATTCAGTCATTAAAATCTCTAGTGGTACAAATACCTGTGTAATTTTAAAATTCTAAATTCGTAGCAGGTAGAATATTATTATTGGTAGTACATTTACCTCCGCCGGGATGAAACACCCCGTATCTCGGTTATTAAAGGCGTTAGACTCAGTATCCAAGGTTATTTGGAACCACCTAACGTATGTCAATTTAACTATGAAACACCCTATATTAATTTACCTGTACGTGTTTGGGTGTTGACAAAACAAAAAGGATTGCGTCAGCAATATCATCGGCTTCCAAAAGTGGTGTCTTACTCAATGCCGCTTTTGGTTCTAGACCTAAACCTTCTACGACACTCACAAGCATTTCAGTTTTCACTGCTCCAGGACTAATGCTCTGAAAAAAAAACATTATTGGGAGTGAATTTAGTGTGACATGGAAAAATGTAACATAAGATAAAGATACGAAACAAACTATACTGGTCGGCTTACTAATTTTTACGTCCAATATCTCGAAAACTATTAAAACGACAAATGTTAATTTTACCAAGGGTTCATCGTTTCTTTTTGTTCAAAAGACTTCTGTATAGAGACGCGCAATATGGTCAGAATTCATAGAAATTATTTTATGAGCATTGCTTTACCTCATTACATAAATAAAGTCTTAAATTAGTATTACCGATATGCTGCACAAATGATGTGAAATAAAATCACACAAGCTCCCAAGAAAAAAGACATTAAAAATGTCATGTCATTTCTTGGGAGCTTGTGTGATTTTAGTTCACATCATTTGTGTTATTCCCAAGGTAATATTTTTGAAATTTTTTTCTCGGAAGATCATGCTCTGTATCTGGTGGGACCAAAAGAGTGTTGTTTACTATGAGGTGCTGAAACATAGCTATTCGATTACCTGCGTTGCGAGAAAAACGGCTGGAATACGAGCAAAGATATGATAAAGTTATTTTTCATCATGTCGCAAAAGTCGTAAAAAATATTTAGCAAATATAAATTTAGAAAATACTGCTAATAAAAGTGAGATAACGTTTGATAACGACTGAATAGAATAGTAAATAGGTGTTTATGTGTAAAATAGTTATTTATGTGCCAAGGACGAAAACTGTCTATTATAGTCGAGTCTGCAAATTGATAGCCGAGGCTAGCAAGCAGGCGAGACAATAGACAAAATCGACCATTTTTGAAGGCAAACACTTTTCGTCCGCAATCACTTTTCATCCGCTGTGGTCACTAGGATACGGCACGGTGCTTGCTGTGGTTACTAGGATACGGCACGGTGCGAGTCATTTGAGGACGAAAAGTAGGTGCCTTCAAAAATAATTGACTTTTCATTCGGAAAAACAAAACTTTATTGAAGTATTTATAGTGGAAAAGTGGTTCTTTATGGCACTAGTGCCATTTTCTGTCACATGTTTTCGTCTTCAAAATTTATCTGTATCGAATTCAATGATTACGTTTTTACATAATATTACTGTGTGCCGGAAATAGATGTTTAACTAACCGTAATTTTTATTTTTGACCCTGAAAGAGAAAGTTCAAGGCGTAAAGTTTCAGTCATCGCTTTAAGTGCATGTTTGCTGCCTTGATAAATATGCAAAGTCGGAGGTGTAACAATTCTAATTCCTGCTGTGCTGTTAATATGAATAATGTGACCGTCGATATTGTTTTCTTGCATCTGTTTGATGCCTTCTTTAGTAGCAATGCAAGGACCCAGTACATTAACGTTTAGGGTATTCGCCCAATCTTTTGTGTCGAATTTCGTAAAAGATCCCATTTGAAGAACACCAGCATTGTTAATTAGTATGCTGACAGGGCCAACGTTTTCTTTTGTCCATTTAAAAGCTTTCAGTATATCTTCTTCTTTGGATACATCTACTTGCAGTGGATATAACTTTCCTTTTTTGGACGATAGTGCTTTGGCAATCTCATCTAGTTTGTCTTTTCTTCTGGCAACAGCAACAACCTTTAACAAATATTTTTATTTATTATTTTGCTATTAAACCCAATTTTAGATGAGAGAATTTGGTTTGCGGCATCATCCTGCTAACATCAAGCAAATACTAGAGTAGTCGAAACGATCAATAAAGCCTTCGAAACGAAACAACTGCCTTCCTTCACACAGGCATTCGATAAGGTATGACAGCGCGGTTTATTTTAAGCTAAATGAAAAATAAAAACAGACATGTTCTCTAGTAATTATCAAAAAAAAACAACTGTCAAATATCTTGAGAAGAAGCATATTTTTACCAAGTGAACGTAACTGCTAGCTCAAATATAATAATTTGACAGCAATAAGATACTTCGTACTTCGTACTATTTTAAATACATCAGATTACAACAGATTGAGACCTCAAAGCTAACTAATTCGGTTCGTGGAGTGAACATATTGAGGGCATTATCAAACTGTCCTTTATTTATAACAATAAGGTGTGCCAAATCCCAGTTGGAGGGATTTTCGCCACCATATTTGGCTAAAAACAATTTTCATCGTGTGTCTCTTAGGGAATATGTTTATAAAACAAATTCCATTTATTTTTTAGTATTCTACCATCCGCTGCGAGATTGTCTTGTATATAAGGATGTTGTTAACAGCCAGATGTCGTGTTTAACAGAATTTATTATACAAGGTGTATGTGTGTGTGTGTGTGTCAATGTTAGATATTAGCTCTTATCTCAGATAGAAAAAACTACATTTTTAAAGTTTACTGACTCTAAGCGTACTTTTGATATAATATATTAATAGGTTGCTCCTACTTCTTACCATAGGTATCATTAGGAGATTAGTAGTAATCTGAATCGTCCAATAATGGACCCTAAATGAGGCTCAGAAATATTGAAAATTATGATTATTCGAGCTCCGAAAAACGGTAAAAAAACAGGGCTGTCAATTTTCCGTCCTTTAACGTTAAATTATCATGTTTGTAATAAGTCGGTTCAAACAAATAGGTCCCGTTCATCTAAATTCGTATGTTCGAAAATATAGAGATGAAAAATATCCCCAACTTTACAGTGATACCCCGCCATGCTGATAATTACTATCTAAATCATACCACTTAAAAGTTTAACAAACAGTTTCAAACTTCAAGGTTATATCTTTTCGGATGGATTTTATACGTTGTGCTTATCTTAATTTCTTACCTTTAAACCTGATTCAACTAATTTTTCTGCAATTGCTTTACCTATACCGGAACTAGCGCCTGTCACAAAAGCAACACTACCGACCCACCTATCCATTTTTGAATTGAATGAGTAGCTATCAACATAAGTATCTACATATATATTTATTTTTTGATTACTCATTAAAATGTATCCATATTTATTTAAATAATAGATAAGTTATTTTTAAACTATTTTGTTATATGCATTTATCAAGGACGGTGGGAATTTAAAAACCAGTGGCGCTTGCTTGTATAACAAAAACATTAACATTTTGTGACTTTTTTTACGTTACTTAATTATCCTTATAAAAATTAAAAATGGCCTCCGCCCATGTTTTTAAAAACTTCACAGAATAGAAGTTGACTGGGGAAAGGTATTTACATATTCTTGTTACCTGAACTTATGGAAGACATTTCTTTGGCACAACGGAATACAAAGCTCTGGCTCATAATGCAGGTATTATTGCGGATGGATTGGTGCAAATGGACCTATAGCATTGCCTCCCCGCTCGCCAGATCTAACACCACTGGACTATTTTTTGTGGGGTTAACTTAAAGAATTGGTTTATCAAGCACAACCTGTGGATTTAGATTATCTTAAATTCGTGAAGCATGTTTTAGCGTTACATGTTTTGCAGCTGCAGGAAATGATTTTGAATACTTGCTGTAATTTTTTGTTCGTTTTTTGAATTGCATCATAGGTATTTTAGTTGAAATTCAAAAAGTTTATGTTTTTGTTGTTATTAATAAAGAAATACCAAGTATGTGGTATCGTTGTATTCCAAATTGAATTACAGGCAATTTTGAATACATTTGAAAATAAAAAGTGAGGGGTAGCGCCACAAGGATGTCAAATGTAATAATTTTTTTTGTATCTCATTAAGAAGGTACTTTAATGCCATTCAAAGCAGTTTTTTATTGTTTAAATATCTCGTCAAATAAGCATGTAATAATGTAATAATTTGTAATAAGGTAATAAATGATCTCTATTCTCTATAATAAGGAAATAATGATTTCTACCTCATAAGAAAACCAATTCACTGAAAAAAATCCATAAAATAGATTGGCCCAGAAGATGTAAACGTGATTTCCAATGTCCACGTATAGGATCATAATAACGATGAAGGAATGTCAATGTCAGGAAGGACAATCCAAATAAAAACTTGAAGGTATAGAACTGAATTATTTTAGAATAAAACTCGTGATAAAAAACTCAAAGTGAGGTTATATTTCATTATTAAAAATCACAAACATTTTAAACTAGCGCTGTGTCAAGTAATGCAAATAGTTAGAACCAAACGAAAAATAGATTACAGTTTGCATGACATAGGGCTTAGTGGTTCATCTACTCACTGCTAGAGGGTGGTAGAGGAAAATTAATTTAGAAATAAATAAATTTGTATTATAAGATATCTTTTGTGTGGGTTTTAAAAGGTTTGGATGAAAGAGAGTTTGAATAAGTAATTTAATAGAATAGGGTAGTTTGAAAATTTGTTTAGAGGTTATTTGTTATAGTTGTTCTTTTTTCTAGTTTTTTAATAAAAGAAAAAATTAAGTAAATGATTACAAATTTTATATGAGCTAGCTATAGAACCTATGAGAATTACATCATTTTATATAAATACTAAATTCATAATAAATTTCTCTCTCTCTCTTCACTGGATTAAAACCACTTAGTTGTTGAAAAAAGTTTTTAATTGACGTTTCGGCTTTCCTATCGAAAGCCGTTATCAAAATGACATAACAAAATAAATAAATTTACTATAGAAACAGAACACTTGATAATCTTGCCAAAATACGACATCAACATGTACACTTAGAATAGATTTTGAGATTGAAGATGTCAAAACCTGTTTCAATCATATTTTTGTGACGTTTCTGGGAACGAATTTTGAAAGGATAGCGCATTTGCATATTATAAGAGAATTTATACTTCGTCATAAATGAAGTTTTCTTATTAATATTATCATAATAAAAAACCAGATAAAAACTTATGATACTATCCTGATATAGAGGGTATCCTTTTTGCAATTAACTCTTTTTGTAAAATAGGTATCCAAATTTTTGAAATATCGACCGAACAATTAGAAACACATTCGTTATTATTTAAGCATATCAATGCTGCTTCTTTAACTTTGCGGTTATAATTATTCGGTTCTTTTAATAATCTAGTTGAAGAATTCCATTGTATTTTATGACCAAAATCCCATGCATGTTCACATATTTTGGATTTTTCGAATTGTTTATTTTTAATGTACGATTGGTGTTCATTAAGTCTAATATGAAAAGGTCTAGATGTTTCTCCTATATAAAATTTATTACATTCGCATGGAATTTTGTAAATACAATTTTTTTGTGTTTTGAATTTCATTAAAAGGTTTTGTATTTACTATTAAAGATTTTAATGTATTATTAGTTTGAAAGTCTGTTTTTAAATTAAATTTATTGCCAATCCTTCTAATTTTTTCCGATAATTTTGGAATATAAGGGATTTTTACTATATTTGAATGAATTATTGGGGGATTTAAATTTTGATCTTTAGTTTTGATGTCTCGGTAAAGTTCACGATTTATAAATTTACTTAGATAGCTGTTCTTAATCAAGACAGATTTAACAAGTGTTAATTCATTATTTAAGATATTGTCATTTGAACAAATTGTTTTTGCTCTATCGGAAAGAGATTTGACAATACCTATTTTATCTGGTTTTTTCTTATGATAATATTAATAAGAAAACTTCATTTATGACGAAGTATAAATTCTCTTATAATATGCAAATGCGCTATCCTTTCAAAATTCGTTCCCAGAAACGTCACAAAAATATTATTGAAATAGGTTTTGACATCTTCAATCTCAAAATCTATTCTAAGTGTACAGGGTGGCCAAATAAGAATGCGAGGTACTGTATCTGGGAAACTATCCATCGTAGAGGCTTGCGGGAATAAAAGTTATTACTAAAACGGGCAAGAGAAAAATCTGGAAAATATTTTCAAGTTTCTGAAACGACCGCTAGGGGGCGTAACTGGAATCTTGAATCTAAGAAAGTGATGTTTCTGTGAATTCCGCTATATTAACCTAACAAAAAAATACCTGATCTTTAAAGTAGAGGATAATTTGAACCTTTTTTATTTGACAATTTTTGCTGTATCTCTAAAAATAAAGTAGTGGGGGGTATTCAAAAGTTTCAGTAAAAAACACCCTGTATATTCAAAACGGCTGAGCCGATTTTAAGAAACTTGGGCTGATTGAAAAGAGCTATTCTTGGGCTACAAATGCTATAATATTTAAAGTTTTGTTAGTTTCAGATGTCGCCGCTAGAGGGCTTTTTTCGACATCTCGTCAGAAATGGTTAATTTTCTCAAAAAAATTAAATGCATACGTATGATTTCTTTTTCATGAAAAAGTAGCTAAATAATACCTAAACAAGCTCCCGAAAACCGCATCTCGATATCTTGTTCCTAACCTAAAATTTATGCCAAAGAAAATTTTATATGGAAATCCCTTAAATTTTTATTTTTTAAACTAATTAATTCCTTTTATTATGTAAGTTGTGGCCCTAAAAAGGACCGATTTAAAAAAAAAAGGTTTTTAGTGCCCCCCGTAAATGCTCTAAATGCTGATCATCACGCTCTATGCATTGCTGAAGCCTCTCATGGGTAGACAAACCTGCAGCTTCAATTTCGGCTCTCGGTATGTTACGTAATGCATTACGAATCCGGTTTTTCATATCTCTCTGGTTGTAGGTTGAGTCTGAAAATCAAAACAAGTTAAGTCTGGTGATCGTGCAGGCCATGGAAACAGACTTCCCCTTCCAATTCACCACTGTTGTAATACTGCATTACTATGCTCTCGCAAAATAATAGCATATTGTGCTGGGCAACCATTCAACTGCAAAAACAAGTTTTGACGTGTTTCCAGTGGAACATCTTCCAACAACAACGGTAATATCTTTCTTGAATATTGCCGCTTAGGCATTGCTAAAAAAAATAATTCTGCCTCCCAGTATGCCACAACACACATTTAAACTCCAACGTCCTTGGTGCTGAACTTCACGCAACCAATGCGGATTTTCTGCAGACCAATAATGCATATTGTGCAGATTTTAAAGGTGGCTTCATCGGTCCAAAGAATTTGATTATTAATTATTGTGTGAGAGCATATTAATGCAGTGTTACAACAGCGTTGGATTGGAAGAGGAAGTCTGTTTCCATGACCTGCGCGATCACCAGACTTAACTTGTATTGCTTTTCAGACTTAACCTACGACCAGAGAGATATGAAAAACCGGATTCGTAATGCATTACGTAACATACCGAGAGCCGTAATTGAAGCTGCAGTTTTGTCTACCCATGAGATGCTTCAGCAATGCATAGACATTTACGGGGACATTAAAAACCTTTCTTTTTTAAATCGGTCCTTTTTAGGGCCACAACTTACATAATGAAAGGAATTAATTAGTTTAAAAAATAAAAATTTAAGAATTTACGTATAAAATTTTCTTTGTCCTAAATTTTAGGTTAGGAACAAGATATCCAGATGTGGTTTTCGGGAGCTTGTTTATTTAGGTTAGGAACAAGATATCCAGATGTGGTTTTCGGGAGCTTGTTTAGGCATCATTTAGCTACTTTCTCATGAAAAAGAAATCATACCAATGCATTTAATTTTTTTGAGAAAATTAACAATTTCTGTCAAAATGTCGAAAAAAGCCCTCTAGCGGCGACATCTGAAACTAACAAAACTTCAAATATTATAGCATTTGTAGCCCAAGAATAGCGCCCAAGTTTGTTAAAATCGGCTCAGCCGTTTCGAATATACAGGGTGGTTTTTACTGAAACCTTTGAATACCCCCCACCACTTTATTTTTAGAAATATAGCAAAAATTGTTAAACAAAAAATGTTCAGATTATCCTCTAGTTTAAAGATCATCTATTTTTTTGGTAGGTTAATATAGCGGAATTCACAGAAACATCACTTTCTTAGATTTAAGATTGCAGTTACGCCCTCTAGCGGCCATTTTAGAAACTTGAAAATATTTTCCAGGTTTTTCTCTTGGCCATTTTAGTGATAACTTTTTTTTCCGCAAGCCTTTACGATGGATAGTTTCCAAGATACAGTACCTCGCATTATTATTTCGGCCACCCTGTATATGTTGATGTCGTATTTTTGCAAGATTATCAAGAGTTCTGTTTCTATAGTTAATTTATTTATTTTGTTATGTCATTTTGATAACGGCTTTCGATAGGAAAGCCGAAACGTCAATTAAAAACTTTTTTCAACAACTAAGTGGTTTTAATCCAGTGAAGAGAGAGAGAGAGAGAGAGAGAATACAAACCACTATGAGCTTCCGAAATGAAATTATAATAAATTGTCTTTTCACGACAACATACCTATTTGCCCAATGTTTACGTACTTTTAATTGGGGTGTCATCCTCCGCCGGGTTAAATAGAAAATATAGACCAGTTTTAATATATCAAAGTGTCTATCTAAATTAAAAATCGTTAAAACAAATAATTATTTCTTCCATACATTGGATCCTGTAACTCTTGTCGGTGATCTGCCTCTGGTAAGTAATAATTTTTGGTTGTATTTTATGAATCAACTAGAAATAATAATTATAAAATCTCGATTATATAAGATAATTTAAAATTAATTATATGTTCATCAAGAAAATTTTTATTATTTGAAGTCAAAGTGAATAATAATAATCTATAGGGAAAAGTCCAAACATCGATTAAAGATGCTATTTATAAATTTAAAAACAAATACTGGTATGATTCAACATTTAATTAATCGTAATTTAAACATTAAATCTAAAGATAAAATTGGAAGCACTAAGTAAAATTTCAATCTCAAGCTAAGGTTTTTGACCCATCCTTAAAAATCTCCTCCGAATATATAAAATTCCATTTTTAAAGAAGAAGAAAAGACACGCCGTTATCATTTTAAAATGCAGTGACCCTAATTTCATGGTCTTTGCTCGAACCGATGTGACTGTCTTGCTAATAAAACTTCTAAATGCGACTACCGTAATGGCAATTTAGAACTTTTTAAAATACACTCTCACGCTATATAAAGGCGGAATGTTTCATCTTTATGAAAATGAGATTAAAATTGCAATGGCAACGACGATGATAAGGAAATTTTATGAAAATTGACTTATTCATTCGGCAACCGGCCGCGGTTTCGGAAAATGAACACGAAGGTGGGTACAGGGACGTATTCAGGGTACCAGCAGGTGTAAAATTTGTCATATTTAATTATCTTTATTATTAAATAGTACAAGAAAGATACGTGTGTTTTGTAAGGATTTTTCTTGCCTCAAAAAAAATTACGCCTTACGCATGACGCTTTATACCGGAAGACGCTCGGGCGCCAGATTATTTTACGTGGTTTATTCCACAACCCTTAGAAACGGCGTCTTACGGGCACAGGTAGCTTCAGATGGAGATACGGAATCTCCAGGGGTCTTGTTGATTTCAGACTAGTTTATTAGTAAGTGACAGTAACGGACTTTAATCGCTATTGACATGGAAAAAGAATTTCCAGAAGCTGAAAACGGACTAATTGCGAAAAGGAAATTCAAAGAAACTTCTTCAATAAATAAACTATTTCGGCATTCCAAAATCTCAAAACAACTACCAGAGTGATATAGCTATGAAAAGGGGAATTTAATTAGTGACCCAAATCTCATAGCAGATGATTTTCAAAGAAACTTCTTCAATAAATAAACTATTTCGGCATTCCAAAATCTCAAAACAACTACCAGAGTGATATAGCTATGAAAAGGGGAATTTAATTAGTGACCCAAATCTCATAGCAGATGATTTTAATAACTTCTTTACAAATATAGGAATAAACTTAGCAAAAAAAATTAAAAAAACAAAAAATTATCAAGAAAGAAAGAATGTATGTAATAATTCCATATTTTTAACTCCCACAACTATTACCGAAGTAAAAAATATAATAACAAGTTTAAAAAAGAAGAAAGCTCCAGGATTGGACAACGTAACTGCAGAAACACTGCAGCACATTTCAGACTTTATAGCTGCCCCACTCACTAATATTATTAATACAAGTCTCTCTACGGGTATCTTTCCTCAACATTTTAAGCAGTCTTTGATTATTCCCATATATAAAAATGGCGAAAAAAACGAAATATCAAACTATAGACCGATAGCTCTGATATCTGCACTAGGGAAGATTCTAGAAAAAGTAATAAAAAAACGACTAAATGGTTTTTTAGAAAAAAATAAATTGCTTTTGACAGCCCAATATGGTTTCAGGGAGGGAATATCTACTCAAGATGCGATTAGGGAACTAACTAATAAAATTTATCAATCAATTGACAAGAAAAAGCCATCAATAGGAACATTTTTAGACCTGGCTAAAGCTTTCGACACTGTGGACCACTGGCATTTACTAAATGCTCTTGAAGATATGGGTATAAGGGGTATAGCCTATAATTTAATGAAATCGTATTTAAGTAACAGAACACAGAAAACTAAAATACAAAATGTCATCAGCAAAGATCAAACAGTTTTATGTGGTGTACCACAGGGAACAGTTTTGGGACCCCTGCTATTTATTGTATACTTAAACAATCTCTTTTTAGTTGAAAGTAAGGCAAATATTATTATCTTTGCTGATGACACAGTAATGTACTATGAAGCTTCTGACTGGAATAACTTGAAACAGTTGATTGAAGAAGATTTTCCCAAATAAAAATATGGTTTGACTACAAATTACTATCTATTATTTTCAAAATATAATATAAAAATTCTACAAAAGAATTTATAAAAAAAATGCCGCGTCACTTCTTCCATAATATAATAGAATAAAGTATACAAAAAAAAATTAAAAACATCAAATTCATACATGTTGTAAAGGTAATTATTTAAAATTAAAAATAAATGGGTAGTATGTTTTGGATTCCTATAATTTGGATCACTCTTTCTTTCGCTACAATTAAAAAAAAATTAATAAAAAATAAAAAAAAAAATTATTATTATGTGTTATTATTATTATTATGTATATTATTAGTTTATGTATATAGTCATATATTCTACATTTATATTTTTTCTATGTATGTCACGCACAATCTGTCATTGTACATAGTACAGTGAACAGATTCAGTGACATTCCCTGTTTATTTACATTGTGTAATATTTAATAAATGTGTATAATTTTGTATTTAGTAAATAAACATTATTATATTATTATATTACTAATCGAATATTTAATTTAGTTTTACAATAAATTAAAAAATTAGGTTCATTACAGTTTATAGGTAGGAATAATTACAAGTTATAAAAGTTGTATTTTACTTGACGAAGACTTCTTAAACCTAATGCCGTTTCGCTTGTATACATTTTAAATTGCTCTAGTTATACATCTTAATTAATTTATTTATTTTGCATCATATTTATAGGTTTTTGGCAATGAATTCGCGATTACTTCTGAAATAAATATCTGGATACGTGTTCGGATTAAAAAACATTTTCTGGTTGAAATATACCAACATTTTGAATATCATCTTATTATTTCAAAGCTTCCTTTAACGTTCAGGAATGTAACTTTTGACACTTATAGTTATAAACTTTTAACTTTTAACATTTTGCCAGTCTGGAAATGCAGGAGTAAAATTTCTTATCAAATTTTAAATTTGCTATGCAACGCATGCAGTTTGTTAAGTAATCTTTGAAAGTTTTTCCAATATGAGCAATTTTTCTACTTTCAACAAAGTTAAAGAAGCTTCATTTTACGAGAATCCGTGTAGGGTTGCTTAAATAAATAAAACGTAAAAAGTACAGGGGATAATTAACAAAAAAAATACTTGTAGTATGTATTCACAGCAAAAACTCAAATACGAACTTCCCAGAAGTACGGAGCAAAATTAAAAAGACACCTGATATGAAAAACATTGTAACTATAATTTACTTAGTTTACAGGAGAGCACTTTGAAGATTTTCAGGCCATATTTTTCATTGTAACTTTTTATTTTTTTTTTACATATCAATAATTTTCTGGAACTTTTCTTATGTTTATTTCCTCATGTTTCTACTTGTGTAAACTATTCAATTGTGAAACTAGCGGAAACACAGTTTTAGTCTAGTTACGATGACGTATATTTGAATATGTTCCCATGAAAACCATTGTAACTATACATACAATGTTATTTACATAATTGTTTGTACAAGTACATGTGTATCGATGAATGGTAAGTGATATGAAATGAAGCAAATACAATTGTTATTTGTCTATTATTTAATGAAAATAAATGAAATTTACATTTGTGCAATTTTACAAACTACATAGACATTTCAATCAAACATTGCATTCTTGGGAGTTTTCAAGAGAATTGAAAAACAAAACATATTCTTACAAAAGAATAATGAACCAGTGGGCGAAATACTAATCTTTATCATCAACTTACAATGTTATTTTTTCAAACTAATGAAAAATTGTATAATTGTATCACAACTTACAATAAACTCATTTTGATTCAAACAATAAATTTTTCGAGAAAAACATTGTAAGTATATTACTTTACAATGTTTCAATGAATAGAACTCAATTAATGATAAGAATTTGCGATATCATATCTTATGTTATTATTTGGTCTAATAATAATAGATGCAATTGAGATACAATGAAAATTCTTGGACTCAAATAAAGATCGTTCTTTAGTGAAGCTGTTTGAGTTATAGAAGGAAAAAATGGTAACTTGAGTTACAATGTTATTCATATCAGGTGTCAATATAAAAATACTTCATAGGTTTCTTCACACACCGATGATTTTTTTTGTCAATATATATAAAACGAATAATTTCTTTTTTCAACATAAGTTTCTGGAGCAGGATTGATATAGAGATTTTAAATTTTAAAAAACTAAAAGGAAGTTTTTTAAAGTCTGTGAAAAAATGTACTAGTATGTCTCATTTTCCCCCAAATTTAGGAAAAACACATTCAAACTCTATCAAAGCAATTTTAAACTTCTTGCATTTTTAATTTGCCGGTTTCTCATTGGTTGCAAAGATAATTATGGTAGTAGAAAGACTAAACAATCATAGGCAGGGCGGAGAATGAAGTGATGTACGAATAATGATGTAAAGACCAACTTTTAAAATTTAATAACAGACAAAACAAAATGTATTGCAGTTTTATTTTTCTGTAATCGGTTAATAAAGTAGTTATTATTATTAAATATTTGACGTTCTTTTTAATTTATTAATAAGTATACTACCAAAGAATGAACTAAATCGCCTAGGAATTAGAGGCATAGTATCCACTCCTGTTAAAATGTATGTATCTGATAATTTAATAAGCAGTGATAGAACTGTGTCTTGTGGGATACCACGTAGTACTGACCCAGGTGCTGTATTCGAATTCACTGCATCGAAACTTTAAGTAATCTTTCACACAACGCAAATATTTTTAGAACATGTATTAATTAGAGTTAAATCACCCTGTTTAGGTGATTTAACTCTAATTAATACATATTCTAAAACACTCCCACCTTTAGTCACGTTTACAACTGACTCAACAAAAGTCAATACGAAAATTTGGTCGGAGGTCTGACTTCTCTACCAGATCTCGTCCGAATCTTGCCATCTTGAATAACCATCTCACAATCAAGTTGTCTTCTACGGATGAAGGCCCACATGATTTCTCTCTTTGTTTTCTGATCCATTCTCTTGTACATCAAGTTCCATAGGATAAAGTCGTTAAATTGGTCTCATAAGTTTTCCAGAATACATATGTTGACATACTAATCGAATGGTTGATACTTTAGAGATCAATCAAGTTCAACCCTCCTGCAGATTCTTGGTGGGGAGGTTGGTGGGAACGACTCATACGAATCCTCAAACAATTATTACAAAAACAGTTGGGAAGGGCTTGTTTGTGAATGTGAAGCCAATTATCAATACTGAAGATCTGATGCCAGTCAGTCCAAATGTTTTTACAAGATGTGAAAGAAATTGGTACACCTGATTTGAATGAAATCGACGCTACATCTTTGAGAAGGCATTTGAAATATATCCATAGAATTACACAGTCCTTGCAAAAACGATTTCGAAAAGAATATCTTGATCAATTAGTGAAAACTTAAAATTGGAGATTCTAACGAGACTTGATTGGCCTTTGGGTATTTTCGAGACGGTTTTTCCAGGAAAAGATGGGAAAATTCGTCTTCTGGAAAACTTATGAGACCAATTCAACGACTTTATCCTATGGAACTTGACGTACAAGAGAATAGATCAGAAATTAAAGAGTTGGTGACTTGAGAAGAAAACAGAGAGAGAAATCATATGAGGCTTCGTCAGTAGAAGACAACTTGACTGTGAGACAAGATATACCGATGGTAATTCAAGATGGTACGAGTCGGACGAGATCCGGTAGAGAAGTCAGACCTCCGACCAAATTTTCGTTTTGACTTTTGTTGAGTATTCATCGGGTTGGTGTTGACTGCAATAAATATAACCCAAACATGAGATTAAAAGATATAATTTGTTCTATTTCAATTTGAAATATCTGTTGCAACTGGTTCCAAAGTCGGCCGATGCACTTGTTTTTTGTGAGAACACCGCTTCTTTAAATATTGTTTGACTCTTCTAAAGTGGACTGTATAATTTAATTTTTTTTTTCCCAGAATCCCAAAAATGAGGTACACATGTTACTTTTATTAACAGTTTTATTAAAAATTTTAACGAAATAAACGTAACAAATAAACAACACTAAAATACTACAATGATTCACAGTACTTTGAACCCAGTCGCTCAGAAATGAATTTGTATTTGAATATTTGGTTACTTAACTTAATTTACGTTACATCGAACGGAGATGTGGCTCGATTAAGATTGAACAACCCACTGATTATTGGGTATTTAATATCCCGATTACAACCCCTTGGACCTAGTATGGTACCAACGGGAGTTGTTTCACCATAGAAATCACCTAGAATTTGTCAGAGAAATATTGACGAGGTTTCGTTACCCCGGAGTAGTGATGTGGAGCGTTTAAAATTCAAGTACATAGTAATTCAAATTATTAAATTATTAAACTGTTCGAGGACCGCGTTTCGGTCTCGTCTGAATCTTGTTAAGTCACGCCCACTTGTCTACGTTCAAGAATGCGGCTACGTGACAAATGTGAGGTGCCATGAAGATTTTGACTTTATTTTTTATTGTTTTAATTCAAATATATCTGGCATGTTACCAGTGGCGCGGTTGCCATTTATTTTATATGAGTGAAATGAATAATTATTTAATTTTAATGGAAATTAAACATAATTTATTTAAATTAAATATTTACTTTTGGCTAAACTTTGCATGGATCAAAATTATTTTCAATTTAGAAATGAATTTATTAAACAACATGAAGGAACGGCTATGGGCAATTGTCTATCACCGTTCATGGCAAATCTCTTTCTGAGTAAATTCGAAACCAAGATTAGTCAAGAATTTGAGTATTTCCCAAGGATATGGTACAGATATGTGGATGATGTATTTGCTGTTTTCGATACTAAGAAAACTAACTTAGTTGACTTCGTGACAAAATTAAACTCTCAATTTCCATCCATAAAGTTTACCTATGAAATAGAAAACAGGAAAACAGTAACGAGAATAAGTTAGAATTTGACATTTTTAGGAAAGATACCGCCACAAGCAGGTATATCCCACCAGATACTTTTCATTGTAATCAACACAAAATGACTAGCTTACATTTCATAGTACATCGTTTATTTAACTTCCCACTAAGTAAAGAAAGATTTAATAAGGAAAAGAATTTGATTAAGGATATAGCTGCAATAAACGGTTATGACGAAGACTTAGTTGACAAACTAATCAACAAACATAAATTTAAGAAAAACCTACGTGACACCACGTTTTTCCAACACAGAAAATAGACTGAAAAATTCGTTTCAATACCATATAATCCCACTTACACCAAAGGACTTACCAGCGTGTTCAAAAAAGCGGGTTTAAGTTCAGTTTTTCAGTCTAACAACACTTTAAAACAGTTATTAGGTAATTAGACCAGTGTAAAAAGTGAAATAAAATAATAGTAGGATGAAACCCATTGGAAAAGGAAGAGAATATAACAAACATGAAAGGAAAAATAATTTACAGGCGCTCTGGGGTCGGGAAGTGGAAGGGGGAGTTTTTAAGGGTAGAAAACTGTTTATCTCGATTTCCGGCAAAACTACAAGTCCTATGGAAAAAGTTAAATAGCAAAGTTGTAGGTAATAAAAAGATCTACAACTTTTGTATTTATACTTTTTTCACATAACCTCAAAATTTATGTGAAAAATTCAAATAACCAAGTTTTTGGTCTTTTATTTATATCTTTTACAAAAAAAATTTTTTTTCACGAAATTTGGTGTAAACTTACCTTTTTATGTTCCAAACACTCTGTAATTTTTTTGTTTTAAAGTATTTATTTTTTTAACCTTATTTTGAATTAATATCGAAAAAGCAGTCTAATTTTCAATCAAAAATTCTCACGTCAAAATATCTACTTTTTTAAAAAACTCAGTGGGCTTTTTGTTCGTTGAAATCTCTACTTCTTGATGATGTAAAAAAATATATATTACTATGTTAAATGTTTTCAAAAAATGTAAAAGAAATTTTTTTTTAAATCATCATGTACAATTTTGAGCTATTTATTAAAATTTATACTTTAATTACTAAAAAACGTTAATGTAACACGGAATCTTACTTTTTTCGAGTAATTAAAGTATACATTTTAATAAATAGCTTAAAATTGTACATGATATTTAAAAGAAAATTTCGGATTCGAGTTTTTTCCTTTGTTTCTGTATGTATATATATTTGTATGTATATTTTTTTACACTATCAAAAAGTAGAGATTTCAACGAACAAAAAGCCCATAGTTTTTTAAAAAAGCAGATATTTTGACGTGAGAATTTTCGATTGAAAATTAGACTGCTTTTTCGATATTAAGTCAAAATAAGGTAAAAAAAAATAAATATTTTAAAACAAAAAAATTACAGAGTGTTTGGGACATAAAAAGGTAAGTTTACACAAAATTTCGTGAAAAAAAAATTCTTGTAAAAGATAAAAATAATAAACCAAAAACTTGGTTATTTGAATTTTTCAAATAAATTTTGAGTTTATGTGAAAAAAGTGTAAATACAAAAGTTGTAGATATTTTTATTACCTACAACTTTGCTATTTAACTTTTTTCCATACGACTTGTAGTTTTGCCGGAAATCGAGATAAACAGTTTTCTACCCTTAAAAACTCCCCCCTTTCACTTCCCGACCCCAGAGCGCCTGTAAATTATTTTTCCTATCATTTTTGTCATATTCTCTTCCTTTTCCAATGAGTTTCATCATACTATTATTTTATTTGGTTTCAAAAATTATCTGCACTGGATAAAAACAGTAATTTGGAAAAAAGTGGTATTTACGAAATTAGTTGTAGGGATTGTGCTAGAAAGTATGTTGGGCAGACTAGACGCTCTGTACAGGTCAGATTTAAAGAGCACATGGCTCACTTAAAATATGGGCGTACGGAAAAATCTAGTATAGCCGAACGTGCTTTTAATCAAAATCCTAGAATAAGTATAGACAATGTAAAATTACTTAAAAATGTATGTAATTGTTGGACGCATTTGAAAGTATAGAAATGTAAAACTATTTTAAACAGAGACAAAGGACCAATTCCTCTTAGTCCGCTTTTTAGTTTAACCCATTAGGTACGGGCGGGTTAGTCATCCTTGGCTGATTAGTCACCCTTGGCTGATTAGGTCACCGGGGATGACGGTGCTTGGCACCGCCGGGGGAGGGGGTGTTAGTCATTTAGTATAAATAGGTGTTAGAAATAGTTAATTGTTTAGTCTATCATCAACTCCTGATGATGCCAACATCGTTGGCGAAACGCGCGTAGAGTGTGTTAAAATTTTTGTTTTGGTTGAGTGGTCGATGATAGTTGAAAAACTTATAATTTATTTAATAAAAAACGATATTTAAAAAATCGGCGCGTATATTATTATTGTGCCATCTGCTTTTAGATAAATTTGATTTGTTTCTCGTATAAGAGTTTTGTACCCTCCTTTTGAGTATATCACTGACAATAGGGACAGCTAGTCTTGATAATCAATGGCCAGTGGATCGACATCAGACGGGCACGTAATCTGAAAGGCCTCACGTCATTCGGAAAAAGCACGTACTTTGATTCCGGGGGCACAGTCAAGTCAACCCAGCAAGCCATGGCCGTGCGCGCCATCTGGGGGTCACTTAATTTCGTATTAGCAGCAAAAGCTACCCGGAAGACAAACATCTTAAACGTTATTATTTTGTTGATTATCTCGTTCGCATGTGGCTAGGAAGGTATGTTGAAATGCCAATAAGCTGAAATAAGCCCGGAAATGTGTTTTTTGGACACATGTAGAAAATAAACTACTTGAATTGCTACTTAATACTGTTTGTCGTATACCAGTTTCGCTTTGATTTGTCTTACAATAAATGGTATTAAATTAAATGGCCCTAAATAAAAAAAACTGTTTGAAAATGAGTGTTGTTGTTTTTTAATTTCAGGAGTGGGACAATTTTTCTATACTTTTTTATAACGCTACTTACATTTTAATACGTGAATATTTGCTTCTCAAAACTTCTCTGAGAAGCATTTATAATTCAAAAGTTTAATTCAGTTACCTTGGAAAAGTTTCATATATTTACTCTGCGAAACCGCTTGTGTGCCCTTTCGGTGAGATCAGTTTTAATTATGGTGCTGTTTCGAGTGTGTATGTCTACATTATCATAATTTATATATGGTGTTTTATTAAAAGTTTGTGCATGATACATAGCGAGATCATAAATACTGCAATCATTCTGAGCTAACTTTAGAAAACGACATTTTTAAAGTTTTAATGAGCTTTTATGAAAAAGATAAATCCTATGGTTGTTTATACAGGATAGTTCACGGCAGGTTATTTGTAGATTCATCTGAGATTGGTGAAACAAAGGATGTCCAAAAACTATTGGTATATATAACTTCAATATCCAAGAAATAAGCGAAAATTTAAACAATGCAGAAAAACTGCAAAAACCAAAACTCTTTTTATGATGTTTTCTGACATTTCTCCAAAAAAGGGAGTCGCCAGGTTTCAGCAGCTCCCTTTTGGTCTCACCAGATACAAAGCAAGATCGTCAACCCATGTATGTTCAGCTTTTTCTTCGTGGGATTGTCGTAGAATATCAACTTCTCATCTCCAGTTACAATCCAATGGAAAAAACCTTTTCTTTGTTACCTTTGAGTCAGTTGCTCGAAAGTGAAAAATTGCCTTTCAGCATCTCTCAGTACATATTGCACCCAATTTCCTTGTTTTTGAATCATTTCCATGTGTCTTAATCATATGAAAACAGCTTGTTGAGTCATTGCCAATGATTCTACAAGCTCTTCTTGCGTTTGACACTGATCTTCTTCGAGTAATGTCCCTAATTCTTTGTCCTCGAATTTTTTGGGCTGTTCAGAGCGAGTAGCTTGTTTCCGATGCTGAAATTTCCATCCTTGAATTTTTGTCCCCTTTTTGTTTTTGCTCAAAATTTTTCAACTTGTAAATAAGTAACGACATTATTGAACTAATAATCTTTGAAAAGTATGCAGTTTTTATTTATTTAATTTAAACACTAATAGAAAAAATAAATTTAAATAAAATAAATACAGTAAACATTAAATAATGTTTAATCTCTGAATATTTTTTATTCCACACCATAATTTAAATTTATTTTTCACGAATATTTGTTTTATTAACAATTATTTCAGGCAAATCAATTTTAATGAATATTTATCCTCTTCCGTTTCGGCAATTATGATGGTTTATAAATAAATTTCGAGAGGTGTTCATTTGACAATCTAAACAGCTCAATTGTTTTTATTTTACTCATAAATACCGGTTATTAACTCTGCAGTGATTTTATGTATTTTAGAGATTCAGTACAGTACTAAAAAAAATGTTGAACTTTCCATATTAATTGTCATTTTAATCTCAGAAAATTTCATTTATTTCAAGAATTTTTTTAGTTTAATTTTTTTTAAAATGGTGTGGAAAATTACATAAAAAAACTGCCAAAATATTTAGTGATTATAATGTCACTCTGGTGGTTACATGAATTTTATTGTCTTACAAAAATCTTTTGACTAATATTTTCATTATTTCTTATTTATTTTTATATCCTTTTATTTTTATATTATCTGTAATAGAAATTAATTGTACAATAGGCATTAATATATTTTTTTGTTGCAGGTAATACAAACGATAAAATTGAACATTGTCATTGTACGGTGAGTAGGTAATTATTATCTCTACGTATGTTATTTTGCCATTGGCTTATTAATAAAACCAGGATTCAAAATAATTTATAAATTGAATGAATTTTTAATATCATCCGAAGTTATTTTTGATATTATTATTATTTTGTGCACACACGAAAGTAGAACCGGTTTATTTGTATTTTCAATTTACTATTTTTCTTCTATTTTATAAAATTTATTTCTTTTTTCGAAATAATGAATTTTCTTAATAATGAAATTTTCCTTAATATGCCATTTTTTTGATAAGTTAAATAAATTAAATTTAATTGAAAAAATGGCACTGTCATCAAAATAGTTTCGAAAAAATGAAATTTCTTCAAAAAATTTTCAATAATTTAAATTTTGTCAAAAAATGAGATTTTGCTGAAAAACTAAAATTTTGTCTTAAACATTGCACTGTGTCAAAAAATATGGTCTAAAAACTGTTTTTTCGAAAAAACTAAATATTGGATAATAAAACAACTTTTATATTAAAATGTTTTTCATTTTTGACTTTTAATATAAAAAAGTGGTTTTATTATCTAGAAAAAATAATATTTGAAAGAACAAACTACTATGAATTAAAAAAAATTTCTACTGAAAAAATTAAATTTCGTCTAACATATTGCATTGTTATCAAAACAGTCTCGAAAATAAAGCATTTGTTCAAAAAATCTGGTCCATAAATTGAAATTGTTTCATAAAAAATTGTAAAAAATTAAATTTTGCTGAAAAAATTTAAACATGGCATTGGATTTAAAAAAATCTGGTCCAAAAAGCTTTTTGATATTAATGTCATTTATACAAATTTTCTACTCGGAAGTTCTGACGAATTAACTATTATTTTTAATTTGTTTTAATCCTGTAATAGTAAAAGTTTATCAAAGGTAATACCACGAGTCCTCAAAATTTTTGGTTTTCACGAAAACGGCTTTGTTTGGAAAAACCACGAAAACAAACTGATTTTATCTCAAATCAGTTTGTTTGAGTGGTTTTGCCTGCAATAAAGGCGTTTGAGTATGGAGACCAAAAATTTAATCTATAAAATTTGAGAAGACGAGTTGTATTTGGAATGCTTATTTTTTGAATCATTTTGTATTAAAATCAGAGAATATAGTAATGTATGCAAAAGACACTTTGCACAAAGATGTTCAATATTTTCTTTATCAATCTCACATAAATCTATTCTTCTTCAATTTTTAAATTGAAAAATCAAATATTGAGTAAACCAGTAAGGAATTTTAATTTATTAGATTCGACATCCTAAGACCGGTTTCTGTCTTTCGACTTCATCAGTTAGGCTTTTCGAATCCAATAAATAAAATTCCAAACTCGTACAAGTCAATAGCTATATCCGCTATAAGATAACATTTTTAGATGTGCTACCATCTATGGTAAGAAGAGAGTATTGACATTAAATTTTGACTGAATCTAGTCAAGATGTCACTCTCTTCTTTTTTATCCCTTTCAGAGATTAATACAAAGTGAGTAAACCAGTAAGGAATTTTAATTTATTAGATTCGACATCCTAAGACCGGTTTCTGTCTTTCGACTTCATCAGTTAGGCTTTTCGAATCCAATAAATAAAATTCCAAACTCGTACAAGTCAATAGCTATATCCGCTATAAGATAACATTTTTAGATGAAGTCGAAAGACAGAAACCGGTCTTAGGATGTCGAATCTAATAAATTAAAATTCCTTACTGGTTTACTCACTTTGTATTAATCTCTGAAAGGGATAAAAAAGAAGAGAGTGACATCTTGACTAGATTCAGTCAAAATTTAATGTCAATACTCTCTTCTTACCATAGATGGTAGCACATCTAAAAATGTTATCTTATAGCGGATATAGCTATTGACTTGTACGAGTTTGGAATTTTATTTATTGGATTCGAAAAGCCTAACTGATGAAGTCGAAAGACAGAAACCGGTCTTAGGATGTCGAATCTAATAAATTAAAATTCCTTACTGGTTTACTCACTTTGTATTAATCTCTGAAAGGGATAAAAAAGAAGAGAGTGACATCTTGACTAGATTCAGTCAAAATTTAATGTCAATACTCTCTTCTTACCATAGATGGTAGCACATCTAAAAATGTTATCTTATAGCGGATATAGCTATTGACTTGTACGAGTTTGGAATTTTATTTATTGGATTCGAAAAGCCTAACTGATGAAGTCGAAAGACAGAAACCGGTCTTAGGATGTCGAATCTAATAAATTAAAATTCCTTACTGGTTTACTCACTTTGTATTAATCTCTGAAAGGGATAAAAAAGAAGAGAGTGACATCTTGACTAGATTCAGTCAAAATTTAATGTCAATACTCTCTTCTTACCATAGATGGTAGCACATCTAAAAATGTTATCTTATAGCGGATATAGCTATTGACTTGTACGAGTTTGGAATTTTATTTATTGGATTCGAAAAGCCTAACTGATGAAGTCGAAAGACAGAAACCGGTCTTAGGATGTCGAATCTAATAAATTAAAATTCCTTACTGGTTTACTCACTTTGTATTAATCTCTGAAAGGGATAAAAAAGAAGAGAGTGACATCTTGACTAGATTCAGTCAAAATTTAATGTCAATACTCTCTTCTTACCATAGATGGTAGCACATCTAAAAATCAAATATTGAGCTGTTATATATTTAAATACAGGGCCACCAAGGCATGCGCGATTGAGTTTGGCTTAATTCGTTTAGACTGACATTTCTGAGTTAATGTAATTTGAGGACCTATTCTAAAACTGATGTTTTTGAATTGAGTTATGTGTGACTTAGAGACATTAAAGCGATTTGAAATAAACAAATAAACAGGTTAGTTGGTTAGTTGGTAAGGCGTCTGCCAATTCAGCTTGGTTAGTGTTCGGAGAGTAGGTTCGAATCCTGCCGCATTCAAGTGGAATTAAAGTCAGATAAGACTTTGGCAAGTGCAAAAAGGTATTTGTGTCATACGCAGTTTCATTCACGCCGGACAGGCCGGATGAGATCGGATATCTCGTGAAACTGATAGGGGTTGGTGACACAATTACACACTTGTTAGTCGGTAGATCACCTGCATGACAAAGGCATAGTCCTGGGTTTAAGGTGATTGAGGACCGTGGTTCGGAGCCCACGATAAGCTGTAGGTCACGTCCAGTTTAGGCCATTAGGGCAGAAAAGAGACGTTAAAATTAACAAACAACAAACAGGTTAGTTTACAAATACATTTTGAAATTTGGGTATTAACATAGATTTGCAATACATTTTAGTATAATAATAATTGATAATATTGAATAAAAGTTGTTAAATGATTATATTTGACATTTCAAAAAAGGTAAACAAACTTTTATTGAAAAAACAAAAACGAAGAGGCGGTTTTATCAGTATAAACCACAAAATCGATGAGAAAAAACTTTTTTTCACAAAAATATCCAGGAAATTGTAAATTAAGTCGCGAAAAGTACGTCCTAAAATCTCTATCACATTCATTTTATTTTTGAGGAAAATACATCGAAAATTGTGTTTTAAAAAATACAGATTATCTGTATGGATATATGAGAGATCATTTAACAATAATTTGTTCATACACATTTTTATCGAATGAATAAAAATTCAATATTTTATCAATATTAACTAAAATAACCGAATAATAGTATATTATCTAACAGGCTGAGAAATCCCTTATTATAGCTGATCCCAGAGAGTATGCAGCCGAGGCGAATTGCCGACGCCAAGCTGGGCCAAGCAATTAATATGATTTCTCGACCGTGTTGTATTATATACTATTTCTTTTTTCATTAGAAAGAGCATTTTACGTTAACTTGAGTTGCCAAAAAAATAAAACAATTCTGGTTGCGACATTTTTCAATTATGACTTCTGTAATAAGCGAACTTTTTCAATCCAATTCAACAAACTTGCTAATAACGTTAAGTTATTATACTGGAATTCGATAGATGGAGACACCTTGACAATGTAAACTAATTGGACTTTCATTATTGTACATGGAGTATAAAATTCAGAAAAAATATATATGATATATAATATTCATATTTTGATACGCTTGAAAAGAAAATCTCTTATACGACACTTTCCATAAAAAAAGTGGACCAAAATCCTACATTTACCAGGTTTCTACTTTTAAATATTTTATAAAATTCTGTCAGCTGAACCGGATTCCATTATCTCAACACGATACAAAGCATCTTTCACTCTGGATGCTCCCGCGAGATCCTCATATAGAAAAACAAAAGCTTGGGTTTGTCAGCAAGGTGTTCAAGGTGTTTACAAATGCTCGCAAAGGGAGTTACTAAAACAAATAAAAAGGAGGGTAGACGAAGACGAAGTCGTCCTCGTCGGTGCCGATTGTGTTTGATTTGCTCTCGAGTTAGAGGTCGAACTAAATTAAGGGCCAGTTATAATCGTCTCTTCTGGATAAGACAGACTTAACATTGTACGGGCAGCTGGGAGAAGTGAACAATTATTTTTAAGTATAAAATGTCGGATTAGATCGACAATGGTATGAAGAAAAAGGTTGCCTAAAAAATGTTTTTACCAAATTTAAGCTTTCTGCAAATGGTGAAAGGGTTCAAATATGACCAAAATATTCCTCGGCAACAAATGCTTGAAAATTGTGGACAACATCTTGTAATAGTTCATTTCTGTAGTTCATAGTGGCTTTTGGTACCTCAATTACTCTTCTCGTTGGATAACAAAACCACTTTAAATCAAGAAAGTTTTAATTTAACGTTTCGACTTTTAATTTTTAAATTGTTTCATTTCCTAATAAAGAAAAGTTAATAAAGCTTTATTCTCTACAAAAATTAAAAAGAAAAACACTGTTCTTACCTTCAGTTTTGACGAAAGCCTTGCAGCTAGTTTTTTTCAATGTGCATGCCCGCTTAGTAAACCCCTAATGGTTCTTACTTAGGCACCCAACTCGCCTATACTGGTACCCAACTCGCCTATGAGATTTAAGGACATGGTTTCAGATAATCTCACTGAAATTCGTTTCTACTATACATAAAGAAGTAAAATTTCTTTCGAATTTGTTACTAATTTACTAGGACATAAACAACATGTTCCTTTTTTTACAGGTTTTTAGCATTTTAGCAAAATTCAATCATAACCACACAACTTTTATTTAAAACATTTTTTTGTATAAGCGATAATAGGGTGGGTAATTTATAGTTAATTACCCCGTACATCGACCGGCCGAAATGCAGCGTATCCGTTTTACCTGAAACGCATGAAAAGGTCCAGCGGCCGAAATGGGACAAAAAGAGGTAGATTTTTCAAAACGGCTGAAATGGGAACGGCCGAAATGGCAAATCACCCTGTTGGGGCATATCTCTGCCTCTAGTGAAAACAGGAATAAGTTTAGTTATGCCCTTATGTTTTTATTGGTTTTATAGCACCTTCAGGTCCAACGACATGAGTAGGTCCACAAAGGCATAAATCGCGCTACGTCAGATTTTTTAGATACCTTAGAGACATAACTATAATTATAAAATAGGTTGATGCTGTTACTAGGGAACAACTAATGATGTGGAAAGCAATAATTCGTTCATAAGGGCATAACTATAATTATAAAGTAGTTACTAGGGAACAACTAATGATGTGGAACGCAATAATTCGTTCATAAGGGCATATTTCAAATAAATTGCAAAAAAAAATTATTGAATTGCAGTATTTCAAGATATAAATATTGTGTAACCCATAACCTTTTTATGACAGCAATTACTTTACCTAATATTGTTATGGCTTAGGAATGGTTTAGACTATTTTATTGTAAGCAGTCTCCTGAAAAGTACCGTTTTCCAGTTATGCCGTTTTTCACTAGAGCCAGTGATATAGCCCAAGGAGTAGTCGTTTGAAATCCAGAGGTTGGTGCAGTGTGTGACATTTTCTAATGTCGTATTTCTTGGGAGCTATGATTTTACTTATTTCACATCATTTATACAGTTTTATTACTCCCAGCAAAATATATCGATACCAAAATATTTCATTTCTTCATAACAAAATATAAAAATAATTTTTACTTTTTGGTTTCTTGAGATGAGGATTCAGAGTTAAATAAATAAAACAATCTTGGCAAAATTAGTATAAAAACGTTTTTTTCATATAAAATGTTTAAAAAGTTGGGTTGAAACAATATAACTGTGTAGTCATATCCAAGCTTGGCATTGACTTTTTTACTATTTTTAATAATCATTTTAATCTTTGGATTTTAATTTGAAATTTCTGTGAATTAACGAATTCGTTATTTCACAGAAAAATTGAAGTTCATGAAAATATTAATAAGTTTTTAAAATAAAATCCACAGATTAAAATGATCATTAAAAATAACAACAGTCAATGCCAAGCTTGGATATGACTACACAATTATATTGTTTTAACGCAAGAAACTATTATACGAATATATTTATGTTAAATTAATTCTTATTTATAATAAATTTGCAATTCGAGAAATTAATTGTTTCATCTGCAACACCAAAAATCATATTGTGATCTGTATTTCATATGAAATTACTAGAACTAGCATATGCTATTGGATTATTAGTATTATTTTTATCGATTTGATGTAAAATTCTATTAGTGAAATATCCATTTCAACAAATTTGATAAAGTTTTTAGTGAATGACTTTTATTGGCATTTATTTAATTTGATATTGACGTATAAGTTAAAGGTCGTGCTGCAGAGTAAATGTAAATATGTACTCGATCTTGATTGGTTAAATTCAGTTGCCTTAGGATTATCGGTTATTAAAAGTGTTGAATTTTCATTATTCAACGCTTTTTAACCAATCAAATCAATTTTACATACACACTATTGAATAACGAAGGTCAAATTCCGGTTTGTTTTTGGTTTGTTATTTGACATTAGTAGACAAAAATAATTTACTATAGAAACAGATCACTCGACAATCTTACAAAATATATCAATAACATAGAACAGAGAAGTAGATTTGGAAATTGAAGATGTCAAAATCTGTTGCCAAAATATGCAACAGATTACACTGGTCAACATTTTATCTAGGCTTGTATACGGGCATCGGAGATGGTATCCTAGGGTTTTCGGGGTTGCTGATTACGATGAGCGGGTCGGTTAGGCTCCATCAGGTCATCAGGTCATTTGAAGGCCAAATCCAGGAATAACCTCAAAAAAATCTGAAAAAATTCATACATATGTTTTTTGGTTGCTGATTTCGAATCCGTTATTTGTTTATCCCTTGCTAGAATCCTAGAGGTCACTTGAGGTTATTTTAAATAAAACAGTCAAGGGCATGTTGAAAAATCTGAAAAAACTCATGTGTACGTTTTTCAGGTCCATTAGGTTAGGTTCAAGGTCATTTGAAGGTCAAATCCAGGAATAACCTCAAAAAAAACTAAAAAAATTCATATATATGTTTTTTTGGTCGCTTAATTCGAATCCGTTGTTTGTTTATCCCTTGCTGGAATAGAGGTCACTGAAGGTTATTTCAAGGTCATCTTGAGGTTATTTTAGATAAAACAGTCAAGGGCATGTTGAAAAATCTGAAAAAACTCATGTGTACGTTTTTCAGGTCACTGAATTTTAATTCGAGGTCAGTTGAGCTCCATCAGGTCAGGTTCAAGGTCATTTGAAGGTCATATGATAGATAACAAAAGAAAAACTTGAAAAAGTATTTGATTGAGAATAGAATTCAGATTTAAGTCTGTGGCTCCAATTGCTTATGTTCATATTAAAAAATACCAAGAAATTAACATTTGACCTTTAAATGACCTTGAACCTGACCTGATGGCGCCTAACCGACCCGCTCATCGTAATCAGCGACCCCGAAAACCCCGATGCCCGAAGCCCATGTACAAGCCTAGATAAAATGTTGACCAGTGTTATTCAGTGATCTGTTTCTATAGTAACTTATTTTTTATTTTGATATGTCAATTTTTTAAAAACGACGTTCTAACTGAAAGTCGAAATGTTACTATAATTTTCGACCCGTAGATTTGCGGTTTTTACAGAAATTTTCGAAAAAAATTCATGTGCCGAACTCCCCACAAAAGTTATTGAATCGAACTTGTTTTGCGTAGATTCAGCGACTCTTTACTGATTCGGAGTATTTAAAAGTTAAAAAATAAATAATAATCTTAAAAATTTATTAAAAACCGGTTCAAATGGAGCAAACAGTAGGGGACATCAACGTATATCTCTGGACATTAGAATTCTGTTTACTCCACACCATTTTTAAACCACTTATGTTTATGATGTCTAATGTGAGGAAACTTGTTTGCTATTTGTCCCTTAGGATTCGATTTATGCTTAGTTTTTATAGTATTTTTTTGTGCTTATATAGGTATATAGGTATACAATCGAAGACCCTTTTTTCTCATAAGAACAATCTGAATATTTATTTAAGTTAGGGGTAGCCATATGTGAATAGTAGTAATTAGTGGAAGGGTGATGAGAAGAAAATACCTTTATGTCTCACAGAGTTACTGTTTATTTTCTACGACCGGTTTCGACATATCAATGTCATCATCAGATACCGTAACTTTTCCATACAGGAATTTACCACAAGATTTCACATAAAACAATATAAAGGTCAATTTTTGTTGATAATTTATAAAAATTGTGAAAATTCGGACGAAAATTTGTTAAAAAATTCAATATGAAATAAAACAAACACAATATTCCAGCAGTCAAAAAATTCAAATTAAAAGTTAAACATTAAAACATTTTTAAAATTCGGAATTTTATCAACCATTTGTTATCAGCTTTTGAAGGCAAGTACTTTTCGTCCTCAATTGACTCGGATCGTGCCGTATCCTAGTGACCACAGCGGACGAAAAGTGTTTGCGCACGAAAAGTGTTTACGGACGAAAAATACTTGCCTTCAAAAATGGTTGATTTTTCTTTCGGAAATTAGTACGTTTTTGTAGAGGTCGACGAAAAAATGTAATATGCGCCTCGGCGAAAAACTGTCTATTGTCTCGCCTGCTTGCTAGCCTCGGCTATTAATTTGCAGGCTCGATATTAGACAGTTTTTCGTCCTTGGCACATAAATAACTATTATGAGATGAGGGACAACATTAATGATTTATTTTAATTAAAATTCGGAAAAGGAACATTTACCTACTTTTAAAAAAATTATTTTTTTGTTAATATGAAATTTTGTAGATTTAGATAAAGAGATTTCAAATCTTTTTCTATTTGTAAATTATTTTTACGGAAGGGGTTCAAATAAGGTATCCAAATTGTGTGTTTAGATTTAAACAATGTAGACATTTTTATTTATACACCCTGCTTTAAGGGCAAAAAATAAAATGTAAAGTTTGTGTAACTACAGATAATCATTAATGATTGATAACCGCAAGCTAGTATTTTCTAAATAAAAGGTTGAAACGCTCGAAAAGTTCTTTAAATACTTCTCCTTAATTTATTTCACAATCAAAATAGATTGAGTTTTCCTTATTCTTATCAAAAAATCTTTTTTCTTAACAAACACGAAGGACCTTGTTGATAAGTGGCGTATTTTCCCTTTAACCAGCACTGATCTAAGTGATTTCACGGCCATTATTCTCAAAATGAGTTCCCTTAATCTCCGGCAACTTACAAAGACGCCACTACCCGCCAGCCACCCGACCACGCACGACTTATGTAGGAAAAAATAAATGAGAGAAGTTCCCAAGCCGCCTCAGGTGACACTTCCTCATTGGCGTATACAAGCTTTATTAGTTGAGGAAAAGAAAATTGGAAAAGAGAGAGACAGATTTTATGGCGTTTCAAAAGTTTATAAGAATCTTTAAATGATTGTAAATCTTAAAAATATTTGTTTTTGTAACATTGACGTATGATTGGAAAAGAGTCGTATTTGAAAAATACAGAATAAATTGTTAGCAATAACACCAAAAAATTACATATATTGGAGTTCCTCAAGGATCAATATTACGTCAATTTTTGTTCACTGCATTTTTTAAATCTGTTTGACAATTACTTTAAAGATCATAAGCGCTGATGAAACAAATTTAGAGCTAGATAGTAATTAAAAGCTACAAACACAACACTGGAACACGTTAAAAATGTTGAATACAATAATAATATAGTGGAACTGATAAAATGCCAGGATTGTTGCTCTTGAAAAATATCAGTTTTTTGATATCATATTGAAATACTCGCTTTTTAAGTTTTATAGGTCTTTAGGTCTTTTCTGTGGCTAAAGTATCGTATTTCATTATGTTAACCATTTCAGAGAGATTCCTTTTGGACAGAGATGACTCAGATTATTATCATTAATATTTTCGTGTTTTTAAACTCAAATTGATGTTCGGTTGAAATACAATGCTCAACAAGTGAAGTGGTGTTTTTTAAGTTTAATTTTTTTTCTCATGTTATTTAAGGCGTGTTTTTAAGTATCTTTTGGTCTGACCTACGTAACTTTTTCCACAGTTGAGGCAAGGGATTTTATATATCGTCAGTGTCCTGGCAATACCTCGTATCTATCAAAACGCAACTTTACAGGAGAGATAAAAAACTGTTTTTCTGTTCTGATGAACGTCATTATCACTTTTGCTACAAAACTACCATACAATACTGTTAGATACGAGATATTTCTTCCAGATACAAGATATTGTTTGAACTGATTGACACTGGATGCAATTTTTTGCGAGTTACAGAAAGTTACAGGCGTATGCAGTGTGAATAAAGAAATAGAATGACGTAATAATCTCAATTCGCCAAAAATGTAGATACGACGTATTGCCAGGATATAGATATAACATTTGATCTGCTTTCCAGAGCGGTTTTTTCTTTGGTCCTACTAAAAAAGTGTTAACACAGTAAGTGTGTTTTCATTTTTGACAGTTACTTTTATTTTTGAAGTAGGATCTTCTAGAATAGTACCTAATTTTCTGAAAGATATTGGTATTTTGAAATATCTTTTATTATCTAATTGATTATCCTTATCGTACGACTTCTATTTTGAACTATGAAAACAGGACTGCAAACTTTTATCATTTTGTCTCATAGGATGCTGTGAACTGAAAATATAGGTTTATGATTCCAATTTATCAAAAGGTTATTACTTGGAGTTCTTATTACTAAAGTGTCCAAAAAATCCAGACTGTTATGTTTTTTCCAATTCAACTGTGAATTGGAGTTTTGAACTGTATTGTTTAAAAACATTTAACAGTTCATCTTGTGTTCCCGTTGGAATTATTAGAAAAATGTTATCAACATCTTAATGTCTGAACTTGGAGAGACAGTTTAGATAGACATTTATCTTTTAAATTTTACCTTACTAAGTGAGAGCAAATCAGGGACATACAATTGCCCATTCCTAGATCAGATAGCTGTTGATAAAAAACTCCATTGTAATTGAAATAGTTGTAAAAACTCCGTTTGATTGAGCAGTGTATGTTCTTCTATCAAAAACCATTTTTATTAGAAGTTCTGCACTAGTGCAACAAAGTAAAACTTTTAACACAGTTGAGAGTGCAAAAAGTAGTACTTAACTTTTTGCACGATCGTAGAAAAAAGAATTTTGAAATTTCGAAAAAAAGCTTCAAAACTATCATATAAATTTTATAGAAATAATTGTTAAAGAAAAATTGTCGGAACATTTTGAAGGTTGTAGAAAAAACCGTGCCAAATAAAATTTTTGAAAAAAATGAAGACAAAAAAATTTTCAAAACAAGCGAATTTGGTTCAAAAAAATATTTTTGCAAAATCCATTCGGCATGGTTTTTATGTTTTTCCAAAATTTATTTTACAAATTTCAAGATTTTTTTTAGTGTTTTCCACTCACATGATGTTTCTTCCTTTTTTTAGTTTTTCGTGTATTTTTTTCGGCAATTTTGTTTGGACAAATTTTTTTACAAAATTTATTTGGCACGTTTTTGATTTGTTAGTTCAATTCTGTAAACTTTAAAATTTTCAACAATTTTTTTTTAGACAATTATTTGGATAAAATTTATATCGTCAGTTTTCTTTTCCCCAAATTTCAGAACTTCAAAATAATTTTCCGACAAATTTTTACCCTCACATAATTTTTATGAATTTTTATTCGACAATTTTATTGATGAATTTATTTTCAAAATTCATATGGTATTTTTTTTACAAACTTAAAAATATTTTTCGACAGGGAACGTTGGGAATTTGAAAATTTCAGATATTCAATAGCATAACGAATTTTTTGAGAATTCTTCAAAATAATTTTCCGACAAATTTTTACCCTCACATAATTTTTATGAATTTTTATTCGACAATTTTATTGATGAACTTATTTTCAAAATTCATATGGTATTTTTTTACAAACTTAAAAATATTTTTCGACGGAGAACGTTGGGAATTTGAAAATTTCAGATATTCAATAGCATAGCGAATTTTTTGAGAATTCTTCAAAATAATTTTCCGACAAATTTTTACCCTCACATAATTTTTATGAATTTTTATTCGACAATTTTATTGATGAATTTATTTTCAAAATTCATATGGTATTTTTTTTACAAACTTAAAAATATTTTTCGACAGAGAACGTTGGGAATTTGAAAATTTCAGATATTCAATAGCATAACGAATTTTTTGAGAATTCTTCCAAGAAGAAATTCATTTAACTCCTTCCGTCCATCAAAACATATATTCAATGTCTATCGTGTATTTTATGAATATAATTTTCCATATACCCTGTATACATTTAAAATGTGCCTTAATTTTTAAATACCATCGAATGAACACCTTTTCTCAATACATAATTAATTCAGGAGAAAATTCGGGTTTTAACCGAAAGGTTCACAGAGCTAATCCCGATCCCGGTTTTATCCCTCTTTAGACGCCCTTGTCCCTATTTTGGATGCCGTCGACGAACCATCGGTTCATCAGTAGTAGTTGTGATGGCCCGCACGCCTCATTCTTTCCGATAAACTTTCGGACAACCTTTACTTTTTCTCGTTGCAGAATCTCTGATCGGGATTAAAAGATGGCCGCCTCCCGTGGATCTCAGCCAACTTCGACAGCGTCATCAAAGTGGCGTTGCCAGAATTTTCTTTCTTGTGGAAGTTTGTCTTGGACTTGAAAATCGCGTCTTCCGCATGAGGAACTGGCATTCGGAGAAGTAATTTATCATTGTGAAAGCAATATTTTTAGGAAAATGTCGACCATATTTTTTTGTTTTCTATTTTAATTAAAATTTCACACACCCACATCGTTGCTTATGTGATATTTACGTGGAATTGCACATATAAATTAAATTTATATTAAAAAACGTCAAATAAATAGCCCAGATTTTAACCTCTCATAAAATGTGCTATCGCTGAAACTAGGCTCTTAGGTGTAGAAAACGATAAAAAAATCTTTGCTGCTCTAAAGTGTATGCCAAGTTCATAATTTTGAAAACAAAATCGAAAATTTGGTTTTTCCATTATATTTTTTGTCGTTTTATACACCCTTTAAACTACTTAAGAGCCTAGTTTCAGCGATATCACCACCAAAATGAATCTTAGAAATGGGAAAAGAATAGAAGAAACTATGGAGAAAATGTTTCTTTTTATGCAGAAAATGAATAAAAATATAGAAGATTTGGGAAGAAAAAAATGTGAATAGATTAATTTGTTGGAAAATATAAAAACTAAAAAATTATATACTGAAATTATTGAAACCTTTTCAATTGACGCAACAACGTGGGGCTGATTAAAATAAAGCCACCAAAATGGATCTTAGAAATGGGAAAAGAATAGAAGAATCTATGGAGAAAATGTTTATTTTTATGCAGAAAATGACTAAAAATACAGAAGATTTGGGAAGAAAGATGGAAGAAAGACAAAATAGGATAGACGGAAGATAAAATGGGAAAGATGATGAAAGACAAAATGGGAAAGATGGAAGATAAAATGGGAAAGATGATGGAAGACAAAATGGGAAAGATGGAAGACAAATTGGGAAAAATGATGAAAGAGGAAATAAAACAAGAAGTAGCGAATGTTTAAAAAAAAATAGAAGAGTCAACTTTATATACTGAAATTAAAATAGAAGACACGAAAAAGGAAATAAGAGTGGAGATGATTGCTAAAATAGAAGAAGTAGAGGTGTTATAAGAGATAAAATTGAAGGAAGCTAAGAACAAGTCAAAGAAAGAGGTACAAGAAAACAAAAGTAACATCAATTCAAGAATAGAAAAAATTGAAACTAAAATAGAAACAAATAAAGAAGAGGTTAGAAAAATTGAAAGAAATACAAGAAAAAGAAGAGATTTTCAAAGAAAAAATTGAAAAAGATGTAAAAGAAGTCAAGCAAGACAATAAAGAAGAAATGAAGACAATTAAATTGGGGGTACAAGACACCCAAGAAAGGATGGAAAATCTAGAAAGAAAATGGTATGAAACTTTAATAGAATTTCATCAACAAGTAGAAGAAAGTGTGAAGGAGACAGGAACAAAATTAAGAGAAGAACAAAAACAAGATGAGAATAAAGCAGAAGAGAGAATTAAGGAAATACAGAAGGAAATAGACAATTTGAAAAGAAATTATCATAGATGGAAGATGAAATTAAAAAAAAATAATTTTGGAAGAAAATTTAAAAGAAGAAATAAAAATGAATTTGGGAATAGCAGAGGAAGAGAATTTAAGTATACAAAAAAAAATACAAGATTTTTGTGGAAAAAGTAGAAATTAAAATTTGATTTTATTAATTTTTTTATGATAAAAATAAATTAAGAAAACTGGGGGAATGTTGTAATAGTGTAAAAAATGGGGCAAAATTATTGGAAGTATATTTTAAAAAAAAATTATTAAAAAAAACTATGTAAAATTGACCAAACTATACTAGAGACTACTGTGATTTTGAGCATATTTTGAGCCCTGAATATATATAGTTTCATTTTAATAAATTTAAAAATAATGTAGACCTTAACGATAGACAACTAACTATACATTTGTATGCGTTTGCTGCTAGAAAAAAAAAGAACATTGGCACAATTTTATCTTTAAGTGAACGAAAAAAAATTTTACCTGCCAACGCCGCTGATTTTTGACGTGTGACGTCACTGCTTCGCTAGATTTTACTACCAACCTACAATTTTGGACTTTATGGCAACCCAGACAATTTGATTGTTTCAAGTCATTTAGAAGCGACAAACTTTTTTTGAAGTCGAGTATTTTAATTTTTATTGGTGTAAATCGAATTGTCATAATTTTGCTAGTATAATGGACATCATAGTTTGCAACAAAGTGGCCAAAAAGTATCCCGAAAAACCGCATTATTCAATATTTTACTTTATTTTGCATTTTAAAAAATATTGAGAACTTGGACAATTTTTCCAAAGGATAATAATTTAAGAGTGAAACTAAAAAACATAAATTCTAGTTCTTGGCCATCGTCCTCAACCAGAAAATATAAAAAAAATAATGATTTTAAGGATCAACCTTTTGCATTTTCTCGGTGCAACGTCTATGCCGCCACAAAAAAAAACTTGATCAAGTTTTCAAGTCATGTCGTTAATTATCACTTTGGAGGTCACTATTTCTCGTCGATGGATTTTCTTCATATTCAATTTAAGGAGAATCGGAGGGAATTGAAAAGGGTGCTGGCTGGTGGTGTGCTGTGTTCGTTGGAATGGGGTCGCTCGAAAGAGGAGTCAGAATTCAATGAAACGTGTTCGGTAGAAATGAAATTGCTAATTAAATCAATTTGGTCCGAAATACATCAACACAGCGTTCGTCAATGGTTCCAAGAAAATTAAAACTCTATTAGTTGATGAATATAAAACAGACGTTGAAACCGATCTGGGAGGAAACACCGAACTTTTATAATTTAGGCAAAATTTGCGGGATTAGGGAGTATTTTAGTAGAAAATAATGTAGAGTTCATGATATAGCCGGTTAAGCTTAGGCGATCTGATATCAGTAAACAAATCCTTTGTTCTACTGTCATTAGTACTGTTAATTTATTATTTTTGGAATTTAATTCTGCAAAAGAAAAGAATGGCTCAATGAAGATGAGAGATATTTAAAAATCATTTCAATTCAAACACATACAAAATAGGGAATATTATGTGGCGTTATTGGTGATACTAAATGTAGAAAAAAAAATAAGGTATACCATTGAACTGACGATCAAAATTTGTGGATTTGATTAATTAAAAATTTAGAAATCGTTTGTCACACACAAGATGCCATTCCCCACTCAACCATTCCTAGCCGTTTGCACGGGTTCTACTTAATAGAATATAAGCAAAGCGTAACCATAAGTGAAACAGTTGGTCTATTGATACATAAGCTAGGCTTAAATCACAATTTAGCTAAGCTGTAAAATTTCTCGACTAGGTTCTCTTAGCAGAATTAACCGTACTTTTTAATGTCATCATATTGTCATCACAAATTAAAGAAGAATCGATTAGTATTTACCTAAGAGAATTGACAGACGACAGCAGTACTGATTATTCACTCTGGAAAGCTACTAAGAGATTGAAAAGACCCATAATGCGAATACCACCTGTCAGATTGGAAGCTGGTAAATGGGCAAAAAGCAACAAGATTTGCAAATCATCTAGAAAGAATCTTTCAACTTCATGAAAATCAAGATGAAGAACCCACTCTGGAAGAACATCCACAGATTGATCAATAAATAGAATTTACCTCTCCCAAAGAAGTAATTACCGAAATAAAAGAAAATATCAATCCGAAAAAAGCTCCAGGTTTTGACTTAATTACTGGAGAAATTTTAAAATAATCACCCAAAAAAGCAATAATTAAACTAACTAACCCAATAAATGCTGCCTTCAGACTGAAGTATGTTCCCAGCCTTTGGAAAATTGCAGAAATTAAAATGATACCCAAGCCAGGGAAACCACCACATGAGGTATCGTCATACAGACCGATCTCATTACTGCCTGTTATGTCGAAACTATTTGAGAAACTCATACTCAAAAGACTAAAACCACTTATCGAAGAAAGAGAAATTATCCCTGATCACCAATTTGGATTTAGAAATAAGCACTCGACGATCGACCAAGTTCATAGAATAACCAACATTATAGTACATTTGTGCTACTATCTTTCTTGATGTAGCGCAAGCGTTTGATACGATTTGGCATGAAGGCTTAATACATAAGCTCAAGCTTTTCCTTCCAAAACAATATACAGATATCCTCCATTCATATATATCCGAAAGATAAAGAAATTAAGGCTGGAGTACCACAAGGAAGTGTCCTAGGACCTGTCCTATACTTACTGTACACATAGTTAGAAAACAATACCATAGCCACCTTCGCCGACGACACTGCGATTCTAGCAGTAGGAAAGAGCAATGAAGAAGCAACCCACAAGCTACAAACAGCTATCTATCTTATCTATGACTGGACGAAGAGATGGAAAATTAAACTTAATGAAACTAAATCACTCCACATTAACTTTACAAAAAAAAAGGATAGATCATATTCCAGTCAGAATAAGCAATAACCTGATTCCATATTCAAACACCGATGGAAAGTGCATGTTAAAAAGAAAAGAGAAGAACTTGGACTGAAATATAAAAAATTGTACTAGCTAATTGGAAGAAACTCCACTCTGTCTCTACATAATAAGCTAATGCTTTATAAGGTTATACTTAAGCCTGTACGGACCTATGGTATCCAACTATGGGGATACACTAAAGCAAGCAACTTAGCAATCATTAAAAGATTTCAAAACAAAGCACTGAGGAACATAGTAGATACCCCTTGGTACATTCGCAATAGTGACCTCCATTGGGATCTGGAAATGGACACTGTTGACCAGACCATCAAGAAACTAGAAGAGTGCAAAAGCAGAGCCTGTGTGTGCACGTTAAAGTTTAGTGCAATGCATTCTACAGAACCTAAGGAACGCTGATGAGTATACCTTAGTTTTAAGTTTCAAACTCTATTAAATTGAGTTAGAATTAAATTGCTCATTCGTCACTGTTGTCCAGATTGTAATATACCTTTATGGGTATTTAATAATAAAAAAAATACTGTCATCAATTATTCATTGTTGATCGAATGGTTAATGAAATGGATTTGTTACCAGCGATTATTGTATATGAAGATAATGGTCTTGATGAATTGAATTTAATAATTCATGGAATTCCAAGAAGAGTATATAATCGAGCAGACTATTACAATAGTTTTGACGAACTCACATTTTTCAAAAGATTTCGAGTTACAAATCCCACAGCAAATTTAATATTGAAGAGATCCTCGATTTGGACTTCATCCAAATCGAGGATCCTTATGATTTTATTGTAATATTAGTTTTACACATCATTAATGAAATAAAAATTATTTGTGGCCCAAAAAATTCAGTATCACATGTTGCTCTTCTGATTACAACAATAACAGTGTGGCACCAATGAACCAACTATCGATATTTTTCAAAAGAACAGTTTTTTCTGCAGCAGAAAAATTAGGGGCCCTTTTTCTTCGTCACCCATTTCAAACTGAACTCCAACAAAAACCGCATTTATGAAAAACTCAAATGTATCTGTCACGTCACTGTTAGATCAAACGATCAAAATTACTAGTTTTCAGCGGTGCTGTTAGCTCATAGTTAGGCTAAGTTTTTTCAAAGAATGACTTTTGCAAACCGGATTGAATTTATGGTACACCTTAAGTTTCTCGCCTACTTAGCTAAGAATAAGTTTTGATGTGAACCTGTGCAAATGGCTCTCAGCGTTGGGTTCTAATTAACAGTGCCGTTCCTAAAGTGGAACTGGGAAATACTAACCAAGCCTACACAAAACTAATGAGACAATAAAAAAATACCACGAGAATGCCTCTCACCCTTTTCTTTTCTGAAAACTAAACTAATCGCAAAAATTTTGGAAACATTTGAGATCAATGAGTTTTACAATATTAGTTTATCTATAATAATACACTTATATGCTCATAATCCATTTCATAATGAGATCCATTATGATACAGATTTTTATTTGGCAATAAATCTCTATTTTTACAAAATAAACCCCACAAACCCTATATCAGCAAAAAGCTCTTAAAAAATGCCATGCAATGATGAACTAAAATATAGGGTGATGTATTTGAAAAAGTCGAGTTATTGCTATTTGTAATTTGTCATTTTCAAAAAATCGTAGTAGGCGATAGAACTTCGATTCCGAGTTCGCCTATATCTCGAAAGATGCGCTAAAGCTTAAATAATCGATTATGGACTGCAGAAATACAAATTATAATTTTGTAGAATTTTTTATAGAAATATGAGTAATTACTGTTATTGTGTTATTGTATACAAATATAAATATAATATTTATAGTTCTTCATTATTTGTCGGGTGTAGATAAAATAGCGTATCCAACTCCTCCTTCGGCTCGTTTCGTATCCCGGTTAATGCTCGTGTATTAATAACAATCATTACATGATCGTTGCATAATATACTATTATGATACAAGGACGAGAAATGTTACTTTTTCGGACGACTATGGAGTTTGACAAACCATAAAAGTCCGAAAATGAAACTTCTCGTCCGCGTTATCATAGAATATTTTTTATTCGAATATAAAAAATATTAATAAAATAAAGGAAAATACTAGTTCTACTTATAGTTTTATAGTTTGTCAATGTCAATGGAGGTTCTGTTAGAAAGTGTAGTACGGAGCTACACAATTTTTAAAAAACGCGTTTCATTGCATTTGTATAGTGTAAGAAGTACTAAAATAAATAAAATATACGCAAAATAGCATGTAGAATTTATAAACACAAAGTTTTGAATTATGATAAACTAAACCAGTGTTATTAGAACTTTTTCATTGAATTTGAAGGTTGCGATCGGTTCTGTCATTGTAATATAGACTACACTAAAAAGCAACGCAACAAAAGTGTAAGAAATGTCAAATTTCAAACAAAAATAACCTAAAAATCTCACTTGTTTTTTTTAAACATACCACAGCCAGTCAATAATAAGTTATTTCGATAAAAAGATGAACCATATATTATAGAACACAACTATTAATTTAATGGTAAGCCTTTATTTTACTTTCCCTGACAGTTCTCCCATCGAAAAAGTACGAAAAAGTCCTAGGACAGAAAAGTTGTTCTTCTTGTTATCGTGTACTGTACCGAATTTGACGTTTTTTGACATATTTAAATAAAAAAGTATTTAAATTAGTCCACTTTAAATCCTTCATCCATTGAGTTAAATTATTTTCAGATTGTTTACTCCTTTTACTATATTTTTGGTCTTGAAAGTGTTTTCCCGCATTCTAAGTAAATTGCAGTTCATTCCTTAACGAGAATAGATTGCAAAAGTTTACTTCCGCATACTCGATTAATTCAACCACTCAAGTTAGAGAACGATTTGATATAGCCGAATGCGTAGATTTATTAGTTTATTCATTTTGCTTCGAACTATATAATATTTAAGTTTACTAAGAAGAATCGTCTTGTTCTTAAAGTGGTTCTGTATTAATATTGTTCCAATTCAACTTTCAGACGGCCACTGTAAGCGTTCTACTAATCCCGTACAAATATTTGTTTATTCCTGACCGGGATATTATAAGCTTATAACACCACAGTTACGCTATCAATAAAAAGGGTTATAACTCTCTTGAGATACTAGAGGTGCCTTAATTTTCCGTTGATAGGCTCAATTTCCGTTGTTAGGATATTCTGACGTTTGTTGAATATTGCTGTCAGTGTTTCATTATATTTATCCAACACATGACAGTTATGACTGTCATTATTAATGTCATTTTAGACAAGTAAACTATCAAATAACACACTAGTGTGTTATAATTCATAACTCACTAGTGAGTTATGAATTATAACTCACGTTCATATTTAAAGTAGTATTCTATTTATTTATTACCATTACAAGCAGAATTCACATTGATATTGAAATAAAAGGAAAACGCTAACGGTTTGTTCGAATTAGAAGTCATTGTAAAATTCGTTGGTTCATTGGAACCAGACGCTCCCATATCGGTACAGCTGCTGATAGTGCTGGAAGACGCCGACGTATTAGAACCTTGTAATTTGTATTTTGTTGTACACCGATTCTTCTAGGTATCCTTCTGCTACGGTCGAGGACTTCCATCCTCCGTGACGCTTCAAAGTAGTCATGTTAGCACCTGCATTGGCCAAAAGAGTCGCCGAAGACCTTCTCAGGCAGTGACCGGTGTAGAGCGCTGGTTCCTACAATTTCAAAAACATTGCAATTCTTGAAGGTATCTTCGACAACGTATTTATTCCCACACACTGGCTGGTATACCTCCCATTTTTGTAAAAAACAAAAAAGCGGCTAGAACTAGTATTTTTTGGTCTCAAACACATGTATTTTTTAAAACAAATTGATCGGGTTCACTGAAAATCCTTCTTCAAGTATGGTGAAACTTCTCGATTTCTTGGTTTTAGTGTCTGGCAAAACTAAGTGAAAATATTTGCCTTTGTCTTGAATGTTTTCTATTTTAAAATTGACCAATTCATCGCATCTAGAAGCACTGCTAATCCCCATTATCAAAGCCACTTTCATCAACAGGTACTCGTTGTCTGAGCTTCGTTCAAAAACATCTCTATTTCAGATCGTTCTAATATCTTGGACTTCTTTGGTTTGTATCCCTGTGATTTGCTTTTGAAAAAGCTCGTTAGTTTGCCATATTTTTTTATAAAGGTTAATAGTCGAGCGAATTTGGTCCATAGCGACGATAGGTCTAATTTTTTTTGCAAATGTAAAAAATAAGCCAATAGAACATTTTTATCGATACCTTTTCTCTTCAGTGAATTCATCCAAGACCCAAACATTTTGAACTCCTTGTCGTAAGCATCTCGGAACTTTTCTGGCAAAATCTGCATCGCTGCTTCTTCCGCTTCCGTAAGGATATCCTCAGGAACGTAATTTTCATCGGTTTCCTCCATTTACTATACTTTTTTTTCTTCAAAAAAGCTTCCCTTTTCTGAACGGAAAACTGACAAGTGTCAAAATTTATTTAAATATTTGCTAACAATGTATCATGACCACCATGGCAAACAAACAAACAACCTACTTTGACCAAAATGTAAAAAAGTCACTTTTTTTTACTTTAACTTAGTCACCTCCTCCCTTCAAAACCAATAAAGATATTTAAAATGCTTTTCAACAAAACATTTTTACACCTTTTCTTAATTTCTCTTTCAAGAATTAAAGATTTACAGCTGTTAGTTTTAGAGTAGTGAAGTAACCAAAGCCAGCATGACAAATCCACAAAAAACTTTGACATAGTTGGTCAGATTTCGTCATTGAATCAAATAATAGTTATGTAGTAGCAACTATGTATTCAATAATAAAGAAAAAAATACTTGGAACAAATTAGCAGCTGTTTAAACAATTCAAAAATAAATCAGCCAAGTTAAACGTATCAATAAAACCCTAATAAACTAGAAAAAGGGCTCCAGGACAAATATACAAAAATTCAAACCGAAAAACCGGTTTTTAGCATTTTTCTCGATAATTTTTTAAATATCTACAACTTCTACATTAAACTTTTTTCCATAGAATGCATATTTCAGCCCCTAGTGCCACTATTGATAAATCCATATGAGTTTCAAGAGGGCTTTGGACACCGACTCACGGGCTTCGTCACATCCAGTGGCTATAAGTACCTGGCCAATCCAACGAATTCTTCAGACATTGCTTCGAGATGCGATGTCTCACTGATGAGGCACAAAAATGTCGAAACCGGTTTGGGAATGACAGGCTTATTAGTAACAAAATCAAAGTAGTTGATTTGGTTAACAACCTTCCAACTCGCGTCTGAATCGTTGTAATTCAACGCCTGTGGGACTTTTGTCCCAGGAGTAGTTGTTTTCGATTTTGACGCGATTGCATTTACAATATCATTTATTATATATTAGTTGTGGTACTCGACTTTGAGTTTTTTCGATTTTTTCGAGTTGAATTTGAAAAATTGGGCAACATTTGAAATATGGAAAATCTGTTTTCATTTCATTTCAAATGTCTAATAATTTGAAGGTGTTGGCAGGGAGTAAAATCCATTCGCAATCCAAAGATACTACAGGGCATGCATTATAATCAATGAAATGAAAGAACTAAATTTATATTTATATTAATGTAAGAACAGTAAAAGAAAATAAAAATAAAATCAAAAAAAATAATGTTGAAAGTATGATATTTTTTGTTGTCGAAGAAATCAACATTTTTACAAACAAAGCGAATAATCAACTTTAAGGATAAATACTAATAATAAAAATCTCATCTATCAAAATTGTCTTAACTTTTTTATGAAAAACCGAAAAAATAATTGTAATTTAGTAAACGCCGATGATAATAAGGAAATCTAGAATTTATATATCATTCCAAATGAAATGAATTAAAGTTATACTGTATTTGGTATAATAAGACTATAACAGTTAAAGTAACAGTCGTAAAATATTTAAGATAATTGGACGGAATGTACTGTTAATTACTAGAAATTTCTGGAATTAAGAATTACTTATAGCGATTATGGGGCATATAAAAGAGCATCGGTCGTCAAAATTAGTGGTGTAATCCCCAGTAGGTTGTAAAACCATCTAAATTTTCGCTTTTACGATCCTTGCAGGTCCTTTGAATTCTAATGTCCAACTTAAAATTCCTTTTCCTCTGGGTACTGTTCTCTTATAGTTAATGCGGAAATTATTCACTCACTCTACCAACCACTCTCACTTTAAAGGTGTAGTTAATTTTGTTGTAAGCTGACGCCTAAGGCGATCTGAAGTGTTTCGTTGTATAAATCTAGCTGGACCAAAAAAGCGATTTTCTCAAAGTTTCACGAAATTAATGCCTGTAATAAATATACCAAAGTATGTAGTTTAGAATAAAACTTTAACAAACCTTTTAAACAAAAAAAATAATTGATACCAGAGCAAAAACTGAAAAAACTTACGACAAAGAGCTTCACGTAATCTTTATAAACTTCAAAAGTGCATTTGACTCAATGATACTAGAAAGAATTATGAGAAAAGTGATGATGTAGCAAAAATAACAAATATGCACGAGGACTTAAAGCAATCAGTACAATAAAAATAGAAGCAAGAAAACATAGAACAAAAAAATTTAAATTATGTCGAAATAAGAAGAATATTCTACTAAATAACTAAAAACAGTTTCCTTGTTTAAATCTCTAGAGTGCCGACAGGGCAAACAACACAAGAATAAAAAACGAATCCAAAAAGGATATCAAGTATATAAGAGAAACAAAAAGTTATTAAAAAAGAAGAATTTCGGAAAACGAAACAAAATATAGATATAGAAGTTCCTAATAAGGCCAGTCATCATGGAGGCGGCGATGATGAGCATAAAGAAGATAAATACCTGAAGATAAACGAAAAAAAAAAACAGTGAGGTCTATTTAAGGACCAAATATAACAGGAGATGGAAGAAAAAATAGAGAATGAATGAGGAGGTAAATACATCAAAACATGAAAGCAGAATTATTTGACAAGATATGTAGAAGGAAGCAAACAAAAGAGTAATGCAATTGATCTTACTATGGCCAAGAAGCAAAATGCAGACCAAGAAAAACAAAAAGGAAAAATAATAGAAGAAGACATGCGTAAACTGGAAAATAAAATGCCAGAATAAAGGAATAAATAGAATTTTTGTTATCGTCATTTAAACTTTCTTTTTTTGACAAACTAGGTCTGTAAATAAGAGAACCATTTTGGGTCCAAATGGATTAACAAAATGGAACACTGTTGAATTTGCTGAACTGGGATTTTACTTAAAAAACATAGTCTTCTCTTAAACTTTAGCCAGTTTTAATACGGTAATTTCATTCCTTGATTTGGTGACTGAGAATTCAGTGTGATTCGATGTAAAGATTTCTCCAGCAAATCCAGAGTTAGATTAAGGCAAATTTCGTTTATAGAAGTACATTAACGCCCTTTTTATGCAGACAAGAAAGAATATGGGACAAGAGAATACAGAATGGTTTCCAGATTGGAAAACTTTATTGGAATGAATTTAATTAACCGTCTAATGTCTAATTGTAAAAAAAATATATAAAAAACCCTCATTATATTGAAAGTGTTTTTGAATTTGAATTATTGAATTTTGTTTTAATTTTTTTACCTCCAAGTAAATAAATTTTCAATTTTTTGGAACTTGTGATTCTTTCCAATCTCTCACTTTATTTTAGTATCTTCATTATTTATGTAGCTCTTAGATATATTGATATATTTTACTTTTTCATCGCTTATTCTTAATCCACATTTTCTTACTATTACTCTTCAATTTTTCTTAGTAAAATCTTTAAATTTCCTTACATTTACTTCTCCACACTTTTTCAAATACGACAAAGTTTTAAAGTCTATTTGCATCCAGATGTCATCAAAAAATATCGCAGACTCTCTAAGGACACTGTAATAATTAAAGATCTTCACAATCCTGTAAGACGTTTACCTTCATTTTCAGATAGAAAAAATGATTAAAAAACAGCACCTTGTTGTTTTATTAAATGCATAAAATAAAGTTTCTCAAAGTCAAAAGCAACCGGAAACTTACAAAGCCCTTCTGTTAGCTGATACAGGGTCGGTGCATTTTATATGCCTTTATCACAAAATATCGGTATTTTCTTTATTAAATAAACTGCACCAAACTTTGAATCCTATCTTGTCTGGAAAATATATTAGTTTTTCGTATGTACCTTTAATGTTAATTGTAGGAATAAAAAGTATCTGGAACGAGATTTGAAAGTGCCATAAATAAAAACACAATAAGTATCACTGTTAAGTCATCCTGAAGAATTAACTTTTCAAGTAACTTTTTATGTATGAAGAAGGTGCCGCTGAAATAATTAAAGCCGGCAAACCTTCTTACATTCTCATTACTTGTGCACTTTTAAGAACCGATTGTAAGTTTCATAAAAAACCAGTAGGGAACTTACTTTCGTCATTCCATAATATTTTATTTTAACAAGAAAGAATCAGTAAATTTGCTGCAATAAAATTTATTTTTCTTTCTAGATCTCCAGGGGTTAAATATTGTGTTGAGTATATTTTATAATGATGATTTGCCTTTTTCGGACAACTTTAGTTACATTTTACATACTAGGTATATACACACTCTTGATGGGAGTTCTGTATAATTATCCCATTCTTAAAACCATCAACGTAAATATGTTTAATTAAATGTTGTCGATTTAAATATTTTCTTTGTGGTTCAAGAGCTTAAAGGCCGGCCCTTCTTTTAGCTGATGAACGTCGGCAATCTCTCGTGGCGTATATGAAAAGTCGGTATCATAAACTTAGCGTTATACCAGCAGCTATAGCACTATAGCAGCGGACCGATGCTTTTGCTTTTGGCTTGTTTCGTGTTGCGGTTTCATGAATTAATAATGCCCATTTTCTGAACGCGATAAATCGGAATGGGAAAACTTTTAGAAAAACTGTTATGTGAAGTGGCGCCATGCCGGCAACTTTTACTTATACACAAATTTGTACACTTTGAATCCCGTCATTTGGATGAATTACATTTGGAAAATGAAGAGGTTTTTTTGGTTCCTTGTTGTATCCAGTATGTTTAGGAACTGTCTTACTTGTATTCTTGCAACCCGTTAAGATTTATCTGACTTAGGTTAAACAAATTTTAAAAGTGACCTCTTGAGTCTATACAGTGAGAATCTCAAATATTACATCCTACAAATGTGGGTGCTCCTTAAAGCCAAACAAATAAATAACAGTGTGCTTTTGTGCAAGTGAAAGTTTGTCAAGATAAATATAAAAAAATCTGTTGTGTCGCCACAAGACTTTCCCGGCAGTTATAAAATAAAAATTAAAAAAATTAATTTGGTGTTCAAATTTTTTAAAGTCCAAATCAAGTGATATTTGCTATCCCAAAAAAAAAATTCGTTTCGAATTTTTTTAAACTAAAAATGACATTTGAAATATTATAAAAGGAATTTTGTTTACTTTTTCTTTGACATCTCAAATATCATTTGGATTTTAAATTTTAAATTTTTTCCATTGCTTAGTTTTAAAATTAAGGAATGAAAATTTCAGGATGTATTTACAAGCCAGTGAGGCACCTAAATATCAAATAAAAACTTTAAGTCTTATAAGGTTTCGCGATGTACATAGGGCTCCTGCGCCCCCTGGTGGGGTGGTTTCAACCAAAAACTAATAGGTTCAATCCCCGATCACCCGAAACCCACATACCAAATTTCAGCTCAATCGGATTAAGTGTGCGGACGCTATCGTGGAAGAATACAGACAGACAGACACACAGACAGACGAACAGACTTCCATCGGAAAAGCCTTTTAATCGTCTTAGGGGACCTCAAAATGGATATATCCGTCGTTATCTCAATTTTTTTTAGCGCGTTCACAATACACAATACACAATACACAATAATAAACAATTCGATTAATTTACTCCTGAAAAAATTAAGTATTACCTATAGCCCAGGAGTTGAAGCTGTGGTCCTGATCCAGTGATTTGTTCTAGTCGTCTGAGGTGGTTGAAACGTGTTCGACCTGCAGGAATTATAATGAACAATTATTGCTATTCGTAAGTAATATCATAAGGGCATCTAATTTTTCCGTAAAAAATCGAAAAAACGCGTTGCTAAATAATATTTTAACGAGAAGCATGATTGCTGGTGGCAACAAAAATCCGAGTCGAAGACGAGGATTTTTGCACCTGCACGAATCCATTTTGTTAAAAAAATATTACTTTGCATTGTGTTTTTTCGATTTTTTTCACAGGAAAAATTAGATACCCGAATGGTATTTCACAAGACTATTTCATGAGTAACAGATTATTCTGCATACACCTAGCTTACAAAACATACTACCTATTATATATACATACATAATAAATATGTAGATATTAATTTGAAACCTGAAAAAAAGTAATTTATTTAATGACAAAATACTACAAACTTAATTATTTATAGTACAATTCAAATATAAATTGCAATTTTGGTACACAGTAGGAGTATTGTTTGAAATCTTTGTTAAGTCATTGATAAGGTTGGGTGTAGGTAAATCATTAATGTTGTTAATGGGTCCAGTTGTAGAGTGAGAAGCTCTAGGAGTGGCTGCAGGATCTTCTGTTTTCTGTTTTTTAACTGGATGTTCTGAGGCGTGTTTATGATGATAGTGCTCATTATCCATTTGCTGTGGCCAGTAATTTTAATTAATTGTTGTTCACCCACCCTTCCTTTAGACAGGTTACTGACTGCTGTCGACCACATAGAGTGGTTTGTTATTTTTATTTCTTTTGTATTTAATCCTTCCTTCTCTGCTGCTTCTTTAGTCCATTTCGAAAGTTCGTTTTTTTCCCACTGGAGTGTTTTTGTACCATCCACTTGATTGTTCTTTGTTCCATGATGGGTTTACTGTTAAGGATAATCTATCAGTAGTTATTCTAGATGAACGTTTAACCATTAGAATTTTAAAAAGACGGACTTTACAAAAGGTAGGGTTCTTCGTGTTGTGGACCAGACATTTACTATCGGCCATTTTTTTTTCTCCACCCTGGGCTGTTTTATTGAAGAGAGGATTATATTCTACTCTTTCTAAAAAGTAGGATTTTTGAAAATAATGAAATCTGCAATTGACTGCTTCTCCACCTTTCCAGGCAAGTTCTACTGAAGCGATATGGTAAAATTTTCGCTGGAGTGTCTTCGTCCCATAATAAAACAATTGCGTAAGTATTCTTCCAATTTTAATGAAGCACAGCTCGATTTCCTTTTATTGGCGCACATCTGCAAATTCCTTCGTTTCGCATTACGAGCTCCCCTACTAGACTTGAAGATAATATCTTTAAATGGATCAAAAATTATTTTCCACTTTATAAAATACATCTCTTGCATTTTTTTGCCACGGTGTTCCAGATTGTCTTCACAACTAGTTCTTTGTAATTTTCATCGTTTTCTTTCTTCATATTCCACGCCCAATCTTTCAGGATTAGGTTTAGTTGCTCTAAACATGTAGTTTCCAAAAGCTCTTATTTTTTTGCCTTGCAGAATTCCGTTAACTGTTTCCATATTGTCGTATGGGTTTTAACGGTATTGTACGGTACACAGTGGCGGCACCACGGGGGGACAAAGGGGGACAGTATGCCCCCCCAACGCCCTTTACAAAATGTCGTTTTTAGCGCCCCCTTCGATTTTATAACTATTGATGTAATTGCTGAATACAAGTCTTTTAGTTTATTATTTAGAGAACTTAAAGATAATAATAATAAAATGCCTTTATTTAGTATTGTGATACACAATACAGTAAACAATTTAAAGAGGCGAAGTCTAGCTTAGCTACTCCACTTAACCCCGTCATACAATAAGAAAATTTGGTTTACGCAGAATAAATTTTGTATTTTGTAAAGAAACGATTGGCAATGTCAAAATTGCCGAAAAAAAATGTTTGGGCCATTTTTGAGGGAAAAAGTGAGTTTTACAGGATATAAATAGACCTAGAATTTACAAAAAAAAAATCAAAAAAATTAAAATTTGGTTTACGCGTAATGAATTTTGTATAAGAAACGATTGACAATGCCAAAATTACCGAAAAAAATGTTTTGGTCATTTTTGGGGGGAAAAGGACGTTTATAGGATATAAATGGACCTAGAATCTACAAAAAAAATTCAAAAAAATTAAAATTTGGTTTACGCAGAATGAATTTTGTATAAGAAACGATTGGCAATGTCAAAATTACCGAAAAAAAAATGTTTGGGCCATTTTTAAAGGAAAAAGTGAGTTTTTTATGATATAAATGGACCTAGAATCTACAAAAAAAATTCTAAAAAATTAAAATTTAGTTTACGCAGAATTAATTTTGTATAAGACATCATTGGCAATGTCAAAAATTACCGAAAAAAAATGTTTGGGCCATTTTTGAGGGAAAAAGTGAGTTTTACAGGATATAAATGGACCTAGAATTTACAAAAAAAAAAAATAAAAAAAATTAAAATTTGGTTTACGCAGAATGAATTTTGTATAAGAAACGATTGGCAATGTCAAAATTACCGAAAAAAAAATGTTTTGGCCATTTTTGAAGAAAAAAGTGAGTTTTTTAGAATATAAATGGACCTAGAATCTACAAAAAAAATTCAAAAAAATTAAAATTTGGTTTACGCAGAATGAATTTTGTATAATAAACGATTGGCAATGTCAAAATTACCGGAAAAAAATGTTTGGGTCATTTTTAAAGGAAAAAGTGAGTTTTTTAGGATATACATGGACCTAGAATCTACAAAAAAATTAAAATTTGATTTACGCAGATATAAGAAATATCCTCTCATTGCTTAGATTTTTCTGTCGTTCTGGACGACTTTAAAAATATTACTACTGTAAATAATAACATATATATTCTATTATTTTTTTTTATGATAAATACAGTATTACTTTAAATACATATGCCCCCCCCCCCCCCCGCCCTTAATTTCTAGAACCGCCACTGACGGTACACTTTTCTCAATCGCCAGATCAATATTAGTCATAGAATCCAAAGCGACTCATTTTCACTACATAAGCTGACTAGCACTGTTTAAAAACAATATTACAAAATTTATTGACAATAAAATCAGAAAAATTGTTTAGCGTCGTTTCTGGTGTCCTAGGAGGAGACCATAATTAGTTGTTATCAAAGGTATTGTAATTTTTGGTGACAACAGCTGTCAAGTTTTGCTGCGGGTAAACTCGAAAAAGCTACTGACAGAAGCTGTCATACAGTTTTTTCATCTAGAATCCATTTGTAATTCAAAATTGCGCGTTTGTGATTGGTTGAAATTAAGACAAGGGAAGTAGCCATTAATAAAGGTGCTATTTTAAACATTTTTAAGTAGTTGGTTTTAATAAATAATAATATAGTACAAATAAATCGATTTAGTCGCGGCTTCGTGCGTAATTTTTTCATTCGTGCGAAATATGCTTCTTACAACACTTATTACGTTATATTCTATTATAAAACATAATAGTGGTACATTATACTTGCATTGATTCATTAAGTTATTAATATAAATCTGTAGAAATAGGAGTTTACGAGATGAAATGACAAAAATAATTATGCTTATTAAAATTAATTTCTATAGTTCACACAATTTTGATGATGCCAACATAGTTGGCGAAACGCGCGTAGAGTGTGTTAAGATTGTGTTTTGGTTGAGTGGTGCGACGATAGTGTTTCAACTTTATTACATAATTAAAATACTTAGTGAGTCATATAGTGATAGGGGTTAATTTAGAACGATACATACAACATTCGATTGGGAGGCTGTTTCGAATAATGCCGAAGAAACACAAGGGAGGCAAAAATAAAAGAAGACAGGCAGGAAAAAGATGGGACGATTTAATGGCAATAAATTAAAAATAATTGATTATATTTATATATAACTCATCAAATAGTATGGTTATTGATTGTATATAAATAAAAGAAAAATTTATAGATATCAAGTAACTTTATGATCGCGTTGTACAAATTTGACGTTATAATTTGTTTAATCAAATTCCTACACCGGAAAATTTATGGATTCATGTGTTGATACCTAATTACTTCCAGCATCGTATAGGTGTAAAATGATACCAGTAATGGCGGTAGTGCAGCATTGTTACCATGGAGTATAGAGCAGATACGTTCTTCAGACGACTGCATAATACCGAGCACGTGATGCCGTCCTCGTTTCTAATTGCAGACACTTATGAGCTTCGTGAATTAGACACTCTGTTGTTGGTGAAGCGATCATAACTTCTAGTGTCGGACATAATGAAATGGGTAATTAGGTTTGTGCTATCATATCATTTGAGCCAGTTAATTTTGATACAGGATCGGGTCCTATCCACCATCTTAAAAATGTACTTTACTAATTGTTAAAGTTTTTTTGTAAAAACAAAAAATCATTTAAGAGGATGAGTAACGTTACGTACTAGAAAACTAACGAGAGAAAACGGTTATAAAAGATTATTCTGCAGGATCATTTGTCAAATCATATCAAACGGTCTATATCCTCAGATCAACACGGATTCATGGCAGGTAGGTCTATGGTCACAAAGGCCTTGGACAGAAGAAGTCAAGTAGATGTAATATTAATTTTAATGTACAAAGTATTAGTTGAAATTCGTTCATTGAATGACTGTATAAGTGCTTCTCCAAAACTGTTTAAGTGATATAGCAAGTTGGTGTCAAAATAATTCACTTCCGTTGAATCCAGACAAATTTTACCTCAAAATCTAAGAAAATGAACTCTTTTTCAAAATTAGTTGTATCTAGCATCAAAAACATTCAATTCTATTTAACTTTTAAGTTACATTCTTCTGAATCTGATTGTAACTTTTGAGATACCCTGTATGAAAGTAAGGCTCTTTACAATTTCTCCGAATAAGAAATTTTCGCATCTATAGGGACGCAGTTGAAGATTTTCCAAACATCGTAATTTTATTTTTAAAACAACCTGTATAATAGCATACTCTAATAGTATTTTTCTGCATAACTTTAACGCCATCCACTCCATCATAAGTAAATGTGTTGGTTCATGTAGAAAGACATGTTGGATACGCTAATTTTAAAGCGATGTATCACGCCTGACGCTGTTAAATTCATCAACTTAAATCATGAAGCATGGGGCACATTAAATGATAAAAGCCCAGCTCAAAACAGGGTAAGCTGACTTGGATCACGACTTGATGTTCCAATTTATAATATATGACGTTACTGAACAACGCTAGCTGACCGATATCCGAATTAAGGCCATAATCCTCACGTTGTTGAGTGGTGGATTTTCTTCGAAACTCTCATAGAAATTACTAAATGTTTTTAATTATTTAAGTGTACCATTAATACACGAATTAATATACGAAGTGGTTTAAAGACGCATTATTGAAAATGAACCTTTTAGATGGATAAATATGGAATAAGAGGACCAGTAAGTAATTTAGTGAAATCATTTTTAAATAATAGAAGACAATATATTACTCACAACAATGTAAATTACGAAGCAAAGGAGGTTAGACACAGGGATCCGTATTAGGGCCTTCGCTGTTTATTTTATATATGAAAGACTTACTTTCGTACGTTGATATAGCAAATATTTTTTTATATGCGGATGATGCAACATTTTTAATCAACAGCAAAGACACTGATATGCTGGACGGGATGTCTGTCGAGGTATAGGAACAAAGTGAACAATACTTCAATGCAAATGTTCTGTGTCTAAATAAAGATAAAACCAAAGAAATCAATTTTATAAAAAAAACTGAAATTGCACAAGGAGAACACAGCGTAAGATTACTAGGTTTCCATATTGATAATACCCTTAGGTAATTGGAGAACTCATACTGACGAACTTTGTAAAAAACTATCTAGAGGGCATTTTGCTATGAAAAAGATGAGAAGCCTACTGTCAAAAGAGGTCCTTAGAAACGCGTACTTTGCTTTGATTCAGTGTCATATACAATACGGGGTTCGTCAACATCAGCAAATGATGTCTTCATCTGTCAAAAAAAAATATTAAGGGATATGGTTAAAGCTAATTTTAGAGACCATGCAAGCCTATTTTTATTGAATTAGAGATTCTCACAATACGTTGCTTATACATTTTGAAAGCTATCATGTTTGTTCATAAATATAAACATAAGTATGCCATTGGATCGATGATACACATAATACACAACTACAATATTAAAAACAAAAACCTGATTAGACTGACAAAAATGAATCAGGAAAGTACGCTAGACAAACAGAATTTTATTACTGTAAGATATATAAAACTCTTCCTCTAATATGAACAAAGTTTTCATTTAAAAGATTAAAATTTATGGTAAAACGGGCAGTTGTGGGCCAGGCATTTTATGAGGTCAAGGAAGTTTTCGATTTCGATTGGTTGACTTCATTTTAAATTGTATTCTAATTATGTATAAAAATTTGGTGCATTTAAATATGTTAGGTTTAATGTATTATTTGTATGTGTTTGTATTTACGTAAAGTCGCTTATGTATTGACGACTGTATAGTATTGTATTTAACTTATTTATGTTAAGTGTAAATTATTTTTTGACGTGTCTAAACATGTGTCTGTTACATTACCAATAAATTTCTTTCTTTCTTTCTTTCTTTCTTTCTTTCTTTCTTTCTTTCTTTCTTTCTTTCTTTCTTTCTTTCTTTCTTTCTTTCTTTCTTTCTTTCTTTCTTTCTTTCTTTCTTTCTTTCTTTCTTTCTTTCTTTCTTTCTTTCTTTCTTTTTTATTTCTGGTAAAAAATGGAATAGAGGTTGCATGTTTCACCCCTTTAAAAGATCACAACAAACTTTAAAAAAATATTCATAGGTAGCCTTTTTATTGGTAGAACACGCCCTCAAAATGCAATTTTTTCTCATTTTTGGAAGCATGTAACTTTTCAAGAAAAGACCTAAGAGCTTTTGTTTACATGAAAGACCCCCTTCAATTTTCGACAAGGATTCACTCCCTAAAAACATTCGCACGTATTTGGTAACACCCTGTATATGGGACGTGATTTAATATCAAACTGCAATAATCTGATACCTTTTAATAATGTTTCGTGTTATGTACAGTACATATATAGTCAATTTTATGGCCTAAATTCACTATTACCAAAATCTGTTGTCAATATTTGTCAACCTTATCAATGTTTGGACGAGTAGAGATTTCCACAGAAGCTTTTAAGATGTCAAGTCTCCCCAACTTTTCAAAAACGGCGATCCTAATTCACCAGCTAATTGCGAATCCTAAATAATTCTAAAAAAGCGTAAAATATGTAAATTCAGTGCTGTCAATACTCAAATACGGCTACATAGAATGCGAATAAATACATAAAATGGAATGCCGAACAGTTTATTTAAAAAGGAAACCATCCTGGCGACCAAACACGCAAATTTATTTTTTTTTTTAATCATTTTCGACATGCTCTGTTATTTAGCGATCTTTAGGTCTACAATAAAGTTACAACAGTTAAATTTCATTTTTATGTTCTTTTTTTAATCAGTTTTTATAGAATACTTAATAATACTAAAACTTATTTTTTTTCTGTTTTTATCTTCATCCTTTACGTAATTTTTAACCAAAGAAGGTGAATCTTTTTTATTTCATGTACATTTTTTTAGGAAATGGAAGTTTTACAATTTTGTGTATATTTTAGAGGATAAAAGTTTAAAACGAATTTGCACCTACCTTCCTGGTTTCGCAAAATTGCGCCACTCCTTCTATTGTTTTGGTCGTTGAGAGGATTTATAAGAAGGCTATTCACCTTTTTGAAATAACAGAACGAATTCCAAAGGGGAGATTTCGTTTTACCTTCTCAATGACTTAATAACGATGAAACAATGAAAATATTTCTTTAGGTATAAGAATTTGGGTAATTTGATTTTTTCATAGTAAGCGTAAAATTTGTAGTTTATTTCTTAACAGGGTATTTTAATAATTAAATCGTAAAACAATTTAAAAATCGACAAAGTTGACGAACGATCGAAATATGCCTAGAAATCCGAAAAACTGAAAATTACAAAAAAATAAGAGAAACATTTTAAGGACGGTTGAAACAAAAGACTAAAAACGTCGAAAGACGCCTCGAGACCCGAATAAACACGAAATAAGGCGAAAAAAAAAAGAAAAAATTCGAATCCCGAAAAAGCAAAAAAAAAATTAAAAAAAATCGAAAAATGCCAGAACGGTTAAAAAAAGCTAACGACAAAACACGCCTAAAAAACTCGAAAAAAGAAAAAAAATAATACTTAATTAAGATAATATAAAAATAATTAAAGCAAAGATACTTAATGACATCCAAAACTTCTTAAAACTAAATTAAAAAACTAGTGTTCCCCTTGTAGACGGAAATTTTTGACTCTCAAAAAAACTAAGGGAGACTAATTTAAAAATTATTTTTATTGACAAAACAATAATAAAATGTCTCGTAAAAAAATAAACAAGTTTTTATATTATAACTTTAAATTCAAAACAGACACAGTATTGAGGTAGCGTTTTTTGTCGAAAAACTAATAGCACTTCGTGAAAGAGCGGAAAATTAAAATATTATATTATAAATTATTTAAAAAAAAAATTGTATTACTACGCGCGCCGAGCCGTTGAATACAAATATTCAGGCGAGGCGTTCGGAAAAACTAAAGTATCTTTGCCTAAATGTACGCAAAGGAAAAAAAGAAACCATTTTGGAGACACTAAGCTTTCTCAGGAAGCCATTAGTTTTTAATTTTTTTTTTGTTTTCTCATAAAAAATTTGACCGGAAGTTATAATTTCTAAAATTCTGACTGATTTTTATAAAACTGAAGATATCTATTCATAGAGGCATAACAAAAATAAGTCCTTATAAATTTATCGTCATAATACTTTTACTTTTGATTTAAATATAATTAAAATGATGAACACTATCTCTGTTTAATAAAACTTATGTTCTATTATGATCATTTTTGTTTACAACATTCATTCGACGCAATTTTGATTTGTATTCAACGGCTCGGCGCGTGTATTTTTTGAATAATTTTTTATAGTAATACAATTTTTTTTTAAATAACTTATAATATAATTGTTAGTAAAATTTTTCGCTCTTTCACGTGGTGCTATTAGTTTCTCGAAATTTATTTTTTTTTTTCGATATATAAAAATCCAAATTTTCGATTTTATTTTGATACGCTTGAAAAAAAATAGTTTTTTTAACAGCCAAAGAAATTTCCCAAACTGGCGTTGCGATTATTCACCCCTATAATTTTATGAACCTTGTTTTTCTCATGTAAAATTTTTGTCATTTTGATAAAGATCGTCTTATACAATTTCTGTATCTCCCATATAACTTTCAACCTCGTTACCACTTCACAGCTACGGTCATATATTTTTTTTATTTGTGAATTATACGCTAGTTTGGACTAAAATTTCAGATTTTTTTTACAGCTATTCTCGTATTTTTCTCGTATAATAACTGGCTGCTCCGCATTCAAAAGTAAATATATCACTATTATGCTAATGCTTAACATCCACTGAGACGTTTCCAAGGGTTTCCCTGTGGAAACGCAGGAGAATGAGATGTGGAAGTAGGAAAACAGGAGCGTCGTACTATTTCTTCTGACCTATATTTTCTAAAAATTAATCAATCGAAACAGATTTACAACAATGTTTTAAAATGCAAATATCTAAATAGAGTTTCAATTTTTTTAGGAGTTGTGTTTATATTAAAAATTATACAAAACTACGTCACTGGAAATATGAATCTTAAAAGATCCTAAGAAATTAGTAAGAATTAAGTGTGGAAGGAAGGAACCAACCAAAGTTATTGAAAATATTTGCCTCAAATATTGTTTTTGCTGTAAAACTACATGCCACGGTCTCATAGCTCGATTTTCTTTCCCGGATTCTTGGGGAATATTGGATTAAAACTGGGATCAGAAAGCGTAAACCATGTTTACACTTGGTTTTAAGGCTTTAATTTATTACGTGCTAGCGGCTGGTGCTATATTTTCCTTTTTTTAGTTTTTTCGTGTAATATATATTGTTAAAAGCTGGAAGTAATGCTAGCAAAAAGCTCGTATTTACTTGTTTGTTGGTGTCATCGTAAATAAGGAGCAAAATTTAGAATCTGTTCTTTCCTCTATTTAATTCCATATATATTTTTCGAACTAACATTTTTCAAATTCACATATAAAGCGTTTAAGATATAGACCTTATAAAACTTACTTTAAATATTTAGAAAGTGTTTTTTTAAATAATAATAATTGCATTATTTAATATCTATTAATTCGCCACTCCCAAAGTTATTAAAAAATAACTGAATATTAAATTCGCCAAAATCAGAATTATACGTAATTTTAAAAAAATCTTAACTTAATTTAAATCAATTGGTGAAGGATCACTACAAAATAAAAGAGAGTAAATTTTGGTGAAGATACTTTTTAGACTTCAACTTCTTCAGTGTTCCGGGATGTTTTAAAATATAAGCAAAATGGGAAACCTGCACATGTTAGAGGTATTGGCAAGTGCAAGAAAAAAGATAATAGGACATTACCAATGTGCATTAATTTAAGAATGGTGAACGGTATTGGATATGCGGAAGGAATAAATCAAATTCAAGAAAAACAAATAAAATTGTAATAAGACTAACCATGACCGACCGCTGTTAAAAATGGATTACGCACAAGAATATTCAACAAAAGTTGGAGGCCTCGAAGAGAAAGACATTGCGCAGAAAATTGGATAAGAAAAAGGTGTGAGAAACGTGGGAAAGAGGTAGAAATATCCGATTTTAATGCATGGTTGGTTGAAAGAATTAAGAAAGAAAGACTAATTAAATATCTAGGACGTAAAGTACCAGTAGAAAAAAGAAGCAAGAAGAAAATAGAAGCAGACTTTGCCATCTAAAAAATTTCAACAACATCTAGGATCAGAAACTAATATTGTATTCCCCATTAGAGTTAATATACTTTGGCATTCTGCCATCTAAAAGAATTCAGCAACATCTAGGATCAGAAATTAATATTGTATTCCCCATTAGAGTTAATGTACTTTGGCATTCTGCCATCTAAAAAAATTCAGCAACATCTAGGATCAGAAATAATATAGTATTCCTCATTAGAATTAATACACTTTGGCATTCGGCCATCTAAAAAATTTCAGCAACATCTAGGATCAGAAATAATATAGTATTCCTCATTAGAATTAATACACTTTGGCATTTCAGCAACATCTAGAATCAGAAATTAATATTGTATTCCCCATTAGAGTTAATGTACTTTGGCATTCTGCCATCTAAAAAATTTCAGCAACATCTAGGATCAGAAATTAATATTGTATTCCCCATTAGAGTTAATGTACTTTGGCATTCTGCCATCTAAAAAAATTCAGCAACATCTAGGATCAGAAATAATATTTTATTCCTCATTATAATTAATAGACTTTGGCATTCTGCCATCTAAAAAATTTCAGCAACATCTAAGATCAGAAATTAATATTGTATTCCCCATTAGAGTTAATGTACTTTGGCATTCTGCCATCTAAAAAAATTCAGCAACATCTAGGATCAGATTAATATTGTATTCCCCATTAGAGTTCATGTACTTTGGCATTCTACCATCTAAAAAAATTTAGCAACATCTAGGATCAGAAATAATATTTTATTCCTCATTAGAATTAATAGACTTTGGCATTCTGCCATCTAAAAAAATTCAGCAACATCTAGGATCAGAAAAAATATAGTATTCCTGATTAGAATTAATACACTTTGGCATTTCAGCAACATCTAGGATCAGAAATTAATATTGTATTCCCCATTAGAGTTAATGTACTTTGGCATTCTGCCATCTAAAAAATTTCAGCAACATCTAGGATCTGAAATTGATATTGTATTCCCCATTACAGTTAATGTACTTTGGCATTCTGCCATCTAAAAAAATTTAGCAACATCTAGGATCAGAAATAATATTTTATTCCTCATTAGAATTAATAGACTTTGGCATTCTGCCATCTAAAAAAATTCAGCAACATCTAGGATCAGAAATAATATAGTATTCCTCATTAGAATTAATACACTTTGGCATTCGGCCATCTAAAAAATTTCAGCAACATCTAAGATCAGAAATTAATATTGTATTCCCCATTAGAGTTAATGTACTTTGGCATTCTGCCAACTAAAAAAATTCAGCAACATCTAAGATCAGAAATAATATAGTATTCCTCATTAGAATTAATACACTTTGGCATTCGTCCATCTAAAAAATTTCAGCAACATCTAGGATCAGAAATTAATATTGTATTCCCCATTAGAGTTAATGTACTTTGGCATTCTGCCATCTAAAAAAATTCAGCAACATCTAGGATCAGAAATAATATAGTATTCCTCATTAGAATTAATACACTTTGGCATTTCAGCAACATCTAGGATCAGAAATTAATATTGTATTCCCCATTAGAGTTAATGTACTTTGCCATTCTGCCATCTAAAAAATGTCAGCAACATCTAGGATCAGAAATAATATAGTATTCCTCATTAGAATTAATACACTTTAGCATTCGGCTATCTAAATACTTTCAGCAACGTCTAGGATTAGAAATTAATATTGTATTCCCCATTAGAGTTAATGTACTTTGGCATTCTGCCATCTAAAAAAAATCAGCAACATCTAGGATCAGAAATAATATAGTATTCCTCATTAGAATTAATACACTTTGGTACTCGGCCATCTAAAAAATTTCAGCAACATCTAGGATCAGAAATTAATATTGTATTCCCCATTAGAGTTAATGTACTTTGCCATTCTGCCATCTAAAAAATGTCAGCAAGATCTAGGATCAGAAATAATATAGTATTCCTCATTAGAATTAATACACTTTGGTACTCGGCCATCTAAAAAATTTCAGCAACATCTAGGATCAAAAATTAATATAGTATTTCTCATTAGAGTCAAACAATATACGTTTGCATTCTGCTATCTAAAAATTGCAGCAACATCTAGGATCAAAAATTAATATTGTATCCCCCATTAGAGTTAATACACTTTTGTATTCTACCATTTCAAATATTTCAGCAAAGCAAAGCAAGATTTATTCAATTCCACACGGGTAGTCTGTTTGGTACTTTAAACTAAATGAAGTATTTGATTTTTCTTTTTCTAGTCTGTCTAAGCGAGCGGTTTTTAAATTTTGCCCTAATGAGCAGTCCGAAATATAATATATAAAATGTTAACAAAATAATCTCTTGACACCTAATCCCTAACAAAGCATTTCGTCGAGCCATATAAAAACCTTCAAACCTCTCACTTTTGTATCCAGTCTATATAGGGGAACTTGGGTCAGAACAGGATAGCGCACTTTTATCAATGGGAGTGTGCTGCGACCTCTCATAGAGACGTTTATCTATATATTTGAATATAAGCGAAGACGCTGCAGCCATTTTGACTTAGATTGTTAGTACAGTAAAATTAGAATTGTAAATGGAAAAAATTAGGGGCAAGCTGAAATTTTGCAAGTTGTTTTTCGTCAAAGGGACGAACTCAAATCCAAGTTTTTGACCTTCAACCCCTTGCAGAAGGGTGGTTTTTGGGGGTGAGTTTGTTTTTTGGAAATAACTCGCTCATTTTTAATCTTACCAAAAAACTTTCAAGAGCAATTTTGTAGATAATTGCATTTCCAACAACTTTTAATTCTTGACTTTTTTTCATAACTGCATTACTTTGTTTATAACAATTGTTTAAAAAATTGAAAAAGTGGTTGTCTGTATAATTTTCTTGCGCAATGCCTAAGATAAAGCGCATTTACAATGGTCAAATCTGCGACATCGGCGATACGAGCCAATGACAATCGAGCGAAATCATCGTTGCGACCTTGCAAACGTTGTACAAGAGTACCTCGGATGCTGTTTTTAGGATGATTGTCACTGGCTTTCGAATATTGTCAGCCAAAAGCATAAGTTTTTGAAATCAAATGTTTTCGGTACCTGCTTCTCTAATGCTAATGCTAATGCTAATGCTAATTAACTTTTCCGACAAGCCACGTGCACCGTAACGTAACTTTCCGTAGAAAATGTCTTCATCGCCTCTGGCGGTACTGGCTGCTAATAGCAAAGGAACCCATCTCTCTTTCACTACTGCAGTTTTCTCTTCATTTAAAGATGATTTGCATAGGATACAATTGTCAATTTTCCATGTATGCGCATCCAAAGTGATAGTCGATACACAGTCTGCACATGGCAGAAGGCAGAAGGCTACTGAAAAGTTTTTCCGCCTTATCTCAATGACCAGATTGTTTTTTCAAGCGAATTTTTTTCAGAATGCAAAATAATGCGGTCTCATTCAGTCTTGTCAGTTTTTTTAATCAAATCGGTGGAAAGCTGAAAAAAAAAACGAAAAAACCACTTTTGCAATTTTTTATAAACAAAATAATGCAGTTAGAAAGTTGTTGCAAATGTAATTCTTTACAAAATTGCTCTTGAAAGTTTTTTTGTAAGATTAAAAATGAGGGAGTTATTTGCAAAAAACCACCTTACCCCCAAAAACCACCCTTCTGCTAGTGGTTGAAGGTCGAAAACTTGGATTTGCGTTCGTGCCTTTGACCAAAAACTACCTGCAAAATTTCAGCTTGCCCCTAATTTTTTCCATTTAGTCAATGGTAAATTGTCTCTATTCACTGTATATAATATGTCTAGAATGTCCTCACTCGAGAACAAGAAGATGAGCTGCTAGCATGTCTCAAGTTAATGGAGAGCAGACTGTTTGTTCTAACGAGCAAACATCTCAGTTAGTTAGCATACCAACTAGCAAAAATAAATGTCTTACCCCACAGGTTTGACACAACAACTTGTGTAACAGGTCATGACTGGAGTAGAGGATTTCTTAATGGGCATCTTACCCTGTTTACTACCACTCCAGAAAATACATCTGGAGCAAGAGCAATGGGATTCAATGAAGTAGAAATTTCGCACTTTAACTGTATTCTTATTAGAATTATTAATATGCACAAACTGACAAAATATTTAATTGTGTAATCCTAAAAGACATTCGAAAGTAATAGCGCCTAAGGGAAAGAGGCAAGTAGGAGCAGTAATATCGTAAGAACGAGGAGAAACAGTGACAGCGGAGATTAGCATGTCTGATTCTTACATTTTAAAGAAAAAACTGAATTGATGGACGATCTCACAAATTGACCAACTAAGAGTTAATCATCGAAACCCAACCTGGATGTTCATGGGTACCAGCTTGTTCCAAGATGATATGTGATCAAAAACACTCAGCTTTTCAAATGTCACTCGGGGTTGTCATACCAATTCCACTAATAGGACAAATTATAATGGGAACTTCAAGAAAAAAGGGAAACCTCTGGTATCCAGGATGCTTTTGCCAGCAAAGAAGAATAATAGATGAAAAATGATACTGCAATTGCAAAAAATCTCTTTATGAACATTAAAACTGAAAAATCGAACACTCAACAATAAAAAACTAAGGAAAAGGAGAGTAGGAAGCCATTATGAAAACGAGGACAGAGAGTGGGCTAGATGAAGAAGAAGCTGGGTGTCTTTACTGCGGGAACTTCTAGTCCATTTCTAATGACGTCTGGATTGCACGCCAGCACAACTCATGTGCTGGCATAGACAGTGAGGCCGACAAAGAAATTTTATTTTGTGAATATTGCCAGGAGGCCTAACAATTTTTAGTTTGATGATTATTACTTATCCGCTTGATGGGGCAGAAGGGGAAAAATATAATATGTAGTTTTACGTGATTTTCGGATCAGATTATAATATATATTGATGTTTTATACCTCCAGGAAGTGTTTTCTTATGTATCCTAATTTTACAAACATTGTTAAACATTAAGTATCCCGTTACGCCCCGAGTTCCCCTAATTCTTTCACGGATTATCCACCTTCTTCCCACACGTCTTTCGTAGCAAAGCTTTACCAATCATATAACAAATACTCTGTAATAGAGAAAAAGACATTGTGTTCAGACTTAATCCAATAGTAGTTGGGGCTAGTTTTCTTTATTGCTTTAGATTCCATGATTGAAAGGATGTTCGTTTGGGATGTGCCGGTCCATCGGACTGTAAGAAAATGCGCTGTGTAATCTTTCTCTTTATTTTCTTTTAATGAACTGTGCTTTGATGTAGAAGAAGAATAAATAGACTTCAATTTGCTAAGGAATTCTGGATTTAAATTTCGTTAAAACGAAGTTCTACATCATTTCTAAGAATCCTATGTATTAAAATATTGCGTGTCCTATTTACGCCATTATTTAGTAATTCAATACATTTTAGAATGGGATAAACCAGGAGATGTAACAAAGAAAAGAAACCTTAAAGGCGACACTTGATAACAACAATTTCTGCTTAATTGGCGATTAGATTAACACCCAACGGAAGATTTGTAATTCTCTGAGGTCGGCCAGTAATTTATCGTTGCAACAAATCGAATATTTCAACTTTTTTTTTTTATTAAACACCCATAAAGGCATTTAGTATATTACAATCTGATCAACAGTGACCAATGAGCAATTTCATTCTAACTTAATCTAATAGAGTTTGAAACTTAAAACGAAGGTGCTTTGTTTTGAAATCTTTGGATGATTACTAAGTTCTATCCTTTTCTTTGTAAAGTTAATGTGGAGTGATTTAGTTTCATTAAGTTTAATTTTCCATCTCTTCGTTCAGTCATAGATAGGGTGGATAGCTGTTTGCAGCTTGTGGTTTGCTTCTTTATTGCTCTTTCCTACTGCTAGAAGGGCAGTGTCGTCGGCGAAGATGGCTAAGGTATTGTTTTCTAACTCTGGAATATCACATGTGTACAGTAAGTATAGGACAGGTCCTAGGACACTTCCTTGTGGTACTCCAGTCTTAATTTCTTTAAGATCGGAATAGGCTTCTTCTTGTCTAATTCTAAAGTATCTTTCCGATATGTATGAATGGAGGATATCTGTATATTGTTTTGGAATGAAAAGCTTGAGCTTATGTATTAAGCCTTCCTGCCAAACATTATCAAACGCTTGTGCTACATCAAGAAATATAGAAGCACAAATGTTTTTCTCTTCTAATGTTGGTTATTCTATGAACTTGGTCGATCGTCGAGTGCTTATTTCTAAATCCAAATTGGTGATCAGGGATAATTTCTCTTTCTTCGATAAGTGGTTCTAGTCTTTTGAGTAGGAATTTCTCAAATAGTTTCGACATAACAGGCAGGAATGAGATCGGTCTTCTAGTTCAATTTTGTGGTCAGTAAAAGTCCAAGTACTACCTTGGAAATCTAAAAAAAAACTAATAAAAATATTGAATCCATAAGAAATGTCGGAGGAATTTTGCTGTTCCAGCCCTAATCGCCTTAATATTTTGGCTAACGAAAACAAAACTGTATGATTAGGTTACCTGTATTTGCTGCTTCCTATTCGTCCTCGTAGACTTTGAAGAGGGAATAAAATAATATTAAGTTATCTCTGAATAGGTTAACTATTTACAATGTAAATAAAATTCTTGCTTAGTTTCTTCCACATTTTGGACCGGGCGGAAATTTGTTTTTAGTGTCAGGTGCAAAATTAAATTTTTGTTTGTCTTCGCGCTCTATTCAAATTATCGGTTTTTATTGGTTTAGACTTTGCGCTCTGTACAGATTACCATGGGCGTGCGTAATGTTTTTATTGGAAATTGAATTATTTTATTTTATTTTTTGATTTTTATTTAGTGTACAGGATTGGCTTTTATTATTTAGAGTATTTAAATATGTTGGATGTTTCCCAACAAGGAACCAGAATGACACTTGTAATAGGGAGGGCAAGGAAAAATGTAGTTCTAATATACCAAATTTGGGTTGGTTACCCCAAAATCGCTAATGACATCAATATTAACCTTACTTGGAATAAATACAAGGTGAAAATTAAAAAAAAAAAAACAAATACATGTACTGCAATGCTGATTTAAATGTTTAATATGTCAAATTAAAACTTTTTCAAGAAAATAAGTGGTTTTATTCCATACGAAAAGAGAAATTAAGTTTAATATGTCCTTTAAATTAAGAAGACTTTCTGCTCGAAATTCCCACGTTAAAAGGTAAGGCTTTTTGAAAGCAATAGGACTGAAGGAACTGCTCTAATCGTTGAGACATCCTCATTGGAGGGGCATTTCTAACTCGGACAAACCTCTTGTTGGCTTTTGAGAGTTTGTTGTAGGGAGGCAACCAGGATGACGATAAAACACAATTAATATCTGTAAAATAATGTTAAAAAACCACGCAAACCACCAAATGAGACAGATATACGTTATTCATCATTATGAATTACTCCTAAGGCTTTGAAAATCAAACCTATTGAAACTATTGGACTGAACTGATATATGGATGCAAAGTAGAAAGAATGGAAAAAAATATTAATACACAATAAAATCATCCGAAAATTGTGCAGTCCAATGTATTCTTATCTCGCTAAAAAGTAAACTCCCATCTTGTTATTGCCTGAAGTATCCACAGATCGATTATCTAACCTCCCCTTAATCTTATATCAGTTAACAGTACGCATATTTCCCACCTCTTTAATCATGCATAAATAACAGTGTATAGGTGTAAACGGGGGAATCACGTGTTTGCTGAATCATACCACGTGACAGAACTGTCACTTGGCAAGCCGATGATTTATTGATATCCAAAGTAATTACCAACTCCAGGAGCCTACATCTTATTAGGAGAGATTATATCGGATTACTTATATAAATTACAAGGTATCCATCGATATGAAAGTAATTTATAGGAGCCCGGTAAAAAGGAGCTGAGAACCTCCGCAAGCAAGATAACGGCTGGGATAAGCGATTCCGAGTTTTTAGGCTTTGGGATAAATCACAGGGTGACATTAAAACACACACATTAGAAGATAAGCTTTTAGGGAATAAAACGTATTGAACTTTTAAAGTATAAGATTCTTGTTTCTGAAAAATTGGTTGAAAAAGTTTTCTGTGTAATCTATTTACTAAATAAATTTATTTTTTTGTTATCAATTACATTTGGGGCAAAATATGTTAATAAAATAGCTCGTGAATGAAAATTTGTCAACCAAAATTGCTCAACGAAACATTTAATGAGAAGCCTCTTTAACATAGAATTACGGCCGGTTATGGTAAAAACTGGACATTAAAATTCGTCGACAATTTTTCATTAGAGCCATACCCTCATCTCAAAAACATCAAACAATTTCCATCTGGCCTCGTTTTTCAATAAACCATTTATCAATCATCTAACACATTGCCGTTGCGACCATCTGATAAGTTTTTATTGTTATTTTTTATTTCTGCTGCCCGATCCCATTTTTTGCGAGTCAATTTTCTTCCGCTACGTTTGAGATAATCTATTAGATCTGTTGGCTTTTACATTTTGATATATACTTCGTATATCAATTTTTTTTGGTGACGTGCGCGATGTGCAATATATCAAATGAATTTGTCAACTCACGGTGAAGCACAATGTCGATAAATTATGGATAAACTAAAAATAACAGGCCTGAATTTTAAGTGGAAGGGAAACGGTTTCGACATTTTTTCCGAGGATTTCCAGTTTGCATAAAGGTTTTCACAACGTTGACTTGTAATCAGATCCGCATGTGCGGAATTTGCTATGTACACTATATGCAATATTCCATTTACATCCGACATAGTATAAAAAAATATAACTGTGGGCATCTGAATTGTTATCTTCCAAAGTACCGCATTTTGTCGTAAAAATACTAATTTCTCTTTGTAAATATTCCCATATGCTGCATGAATATGTTTTGAGATTTTTCCAAATAAGTACATAGAAGTTATCAATATATTGTAAAAATATAGTTAATATTACACCTTTTTTTTCTAATTAGGAAAATTAATTAGATTAATTTTTTAATTTATGGAACAGGGTGGCCAAATAAGAATGCGAGGTATTGTATCTGGGAAACTATCCATCGTAGAGGCTTGCGGCAAAAAAAGTTATTACTAAAACGGCCAAGAGTAAAAGCTGGAAAATATTTTCAAGTTTCTGAAATGGCCGCTAGGGGGCGTAACTGCAATATTAAATCTAAGAAAGTGATGTTTTTGTGTGAATTCCGCTATATTAACTTAACAAAAAAATACCTGATCTTTAAAGTAGAGGATAATCTGAATCTTTTTTGTTTGACAATTTTTGCTGCATCTCTAAAATTAAAGTGGTGGGGGGTATTCAAAGGTTTCAATAAAAAAACACCCTGTATATTGGAAACGGCTGAGCCGATTTTAACAAACTTAGGCTAGTTGAAAAGAGCTATTCTTGGGCTACAAATGTTAGTTTCACATGTCTCCGCCAGAGGGCTTTTTTCGACATGCCTTGGTATGATTTCTTTTTTATGAAAAAGTAGCTAAATGTTGCCTAAACAAGCTCGCGAAAACCGCATCTCGACATCTCGTTCCTAACCTAAAATTTAGGACAAAGAAAATTTTATACGAAAATCCCTTAAATTTTTATTTTTTAAACTAATTAATTCCTTTTATTATGTAAGTTGTGGCCCTAAAAAGGACCGATTTAAAAAAAAAAGGTTTTTAACGCCCTCGTAAATGCCTATATGCTGACCATCACGCTCTATGCATTGCTGAAGCCTCTCATGGGTAGACAAAACTGCAGTTTCAATTACAGCTCTCGGTATGTTACGTAATGCATTACGAATCCGGTTTTTCATATCTCTCTGGTCGTAGGTTGATTCTGAAAATCAAGACAAGTTAGGTCTGGTGATCGCACAGGCCATGGAAACAGACTTCCTCTTCCAATCCACCGCTGTTGTAATACTGCATTAATATGCTCTCGCACAATAATAGCGTAATGTGCTGGGCATCCATCCAACTGCGAAAACAAGTTTTGACGTGTTTCCAGTTTCACATCTTCCAACAGCAACGGTAATTTATTGGCCAAAAAGTCAAGAAAGATATTTCCGCTTAGGGATTGCTCGAAAAAATATGGCCCAATAATTCTGCCTCCCAGTATGCCACACCACACGTCATTGGTGCTGAACTTCACGCAACCAATGCATATTGTGCAGATGTTAAAGGTGGCTTCGTCGGTCCAAAGAATTTGAAATAAAAATTCTCCATTATTCTGCGAGAGCATATTAATGCAGTATTACAACAGCGGTGGATTGGAAGTGGAAGTCTGTTTCCATGGCCCGCGCGGTCACCAGACTTAACTTGTCTTGATTTTCAGACAGAATGCGGTTTTCGGAGCTTGTTTAGGCAACATTTAGCTACTTTTTCATGAAAAAGAAATCATACCCAAGGCATCCAAATAACGAGTTCATAAAAATTATTACTAACCAGCTGATTTTTGCTACTTAGTAAATATTTCTATAATGAAATGGTCACATAGTCCTACATATTGAGTGGTACGTTTTCCCAATCCTACGCTTGGAAATTGTCGATTCGTCGCTAATATTTTTTTCATTCATAACTGTAGGACAAAGATAATACATGTTATGTTAGTGCATTCTTTGCTCAAATAAAACAGTGTCCTACACAAAAATGGGTAGGTAACGCTAATGCTACAAGAATATTGAAAATAACGTATTATATCACAATTGCGGTTTTGTGTTATTTTCGGACACATGTAATCGTAAGCAATACTTTTTTTAATTAACTGTAGAACTGTCAAAACAAAACAAAAAAATACAATTAATCTTCATCGCTTTGAACATCATTTTCCTAATTTTCATCCCCATTTTCTGTGTCATCTGACTCTGTAATAAAATAATTAACAAAATTACAGCATAATCATCAATAACTAAGAAAAGTAATAATAATAGAAGATGGCCTGTGGGGGCTAGCGATCCAATAATATTCGTATTTGCCCTCAATCAATGTCCATCCATACTTTTCTGTCAATTTTTCGGTGGGGCTGCGCATGTGTGCATTACACCATATACTGCAAATGTATGATGTCCGATTATTTTGCTGCCACAATTTTTGTTTGGTTGGTAGAACATAATGAATTTTCTCGTTTTGATTTCTGCATTTGAATCTTTTTTCGAACAACTCGTATCATACTTTGTCAATATCGTTTTTCGTTTTTAATGAACACAATCTACAGACATTCTCTTCAAGAATTCGAAATACTCGATGTTGTTAACTCGGTACGGTCACCATATAATTGCAAAAAAGCATTTTGAAACTCCGTATTTTTTTTAAGAATATTAAATGGCCTCTTTTTTCCTTTGCAGTAGAAAGCAGGGTTGTAATCGTTCCCCGTAAAAATATGGCATATAGTAAGCCAACGTGATAATTATTCTTCAAGCTTGGCATGAATTACGTTGATATTCAGGTACAATTTTTTCTTTCCTGTGCTTCTATCAAGTTTTTGAAATTTGCCAACATTATTACAGGTATATCAGAATCCGTACAATGTACCTGCACACGATAGTTGCTGTTAAACTGACAAATATGGTGAACAATTTTGGTGTCAGCTTCTTCGTGATAACAAGAGAGATTATCCTATCAATACATACCACTTTTTGTGTAGAGCGGTAGGTAGGTAAGGAAAAAATTAAAATGTTAGGGTGGAATCGACAATTTCCCAGCGTAGGAATGGGAAAACGTACCACCCAGTATGTGACCATTTCATTATACAAATATTTAATAAGTTGCAGAAAAAAATCAGCTGGTTAGTAATAATTTTTATGATCTAGTTATTTGGACATATTTGCAGTGGAGGACGCTTCAGTTAAAAAACCATGCATTTTGTAGGACAAACGTTTTTTATAAAGTTATCGTTACATATAAATACAAAACTAACTGTTAGTCATAAAATTTTGATACCCCTCCAAACCGACACGTTTTACACCTGCGCAGTTTATCAGCTACCACTATCGAGAATTTTCCCAGAAGAAAAAGTTGGGCATCTCGTCAAACCGAAGCTACTGATAGTGGAGTAGATCTGGTTTTGAAAACGAAGTCGCTCTTTTCGAAAAAAAATTTTTGTGATTATATAGATTCGAGGTCCCTCTTTCACGTGATCAATGTATGAAAGCTAAGGGAGGTGTGGAGGGGATGTAAATTAACATGTAAAGATATGGAAAATCGGTTTTTCGCACGTAGCTCGCTGAGTTTTATTCGGATCAAAACGCTTAAACTGAATTTTAACGCATCCAAATCGGTCTAGGGGTTCTTGAGATATTGCGATTTGAAAATATATGGATTTTCGCCGCGGCGAGAACACACCTAGAGCCGTGTTCGCGTTTTTCTTATAGAAGAAAATGACTTAGAAACTTGATTTTTTTCCTCCGATAGATAATCGTGATCCAAGCATTGTGTCCAAATTTCAACCCGCTAGTTTAATTTGAGAGGGATAGGGAGGGCAAACACTGATTAATTTTTGACTCGAGGTAACTTTTTTAATTCTTGACCAATCCGGGTCAGCAAAATGGCAAACTCTTTAATAAGGACACTGCTACAGCATCTATTAAGGAGATGATGGTTTTCGCGAAAATGGACAAATGGCGACTGAATTTTGGATTTTACAAATTTTATTTTTCGATTTTCGCAACGAAAGAGTAAAGTGGGGAAAATTTTTTATGCGCCATCGGTTGCGGAATTTTTTTTTTCTTTGATTTGAGCCCTATAAGGACTCGATCCGATAATCAGGAAGGGAGGGAGGGGGGTAAACGCGTTTTGCCCTGTAGAAAGGCAAAGGATAGGGTTAGTGACTTTGTGTTAGGCTCATTTTCAAGGGCAATCAGTTCTCTTTTTTTTACCCCAAAGGTATATCTATATTAATGCCTGCGGGAGTGTGTGATATATTTATAAAAACGAGTGCGCTCGCTCAGCCGTCGTGAAATTAGATGCCGGAGAGATGATGTGAGAGAAACGAGATATAAAAGGGAGAGCTTAGCTCCTATCCCGGCATCTAATTTTACAGCGGCTCAGCGAGCGCACTCGCTTTTATAAATATATCACGCAAACCTGCAGTCCTCTATAAACTTAGAGCCTTGTTGCAAAAAAAAAAATCTTGAAAGAGAACTGATTGCCCTTGAAAATGAGCCTAACACGAAGTCACTAACCCTATCCGTTGCCCTTCTAAAGGGCTAAACGCGTTTACCCCCCTCCCTCCCTTCCTGGTTATTGGATCGAGTCCCTGTAGGGCTCAAATCAAAGAGAAAAAAATTCCGCAACCGATGGCGAATAAAAAAATTTCCTCATTTTACTCTTTCGTTGCTAAAATCAAAAATTAAAATTTGCAAAATCCGAAATTCGGTCGCCATTTGTCCGTTTTCGCGAAAACCATCATATCCTTAATATATCCTCTAGCAGTTTCCTCATGAAAGAGTTTGCCATTTTGATGACCCGGATTGGTCAAGAATTAAAAAAGTTACCTCGAGTTAAAAATGAATCAGTGTTTGCCCTCCATCTCCCCCCCAAATTTAAGTAGCGGGTTGAAATTTGGACACAATCCTTAGGTCATGACTATCTATGGGAGTCCCTGTAGGGCTCAAATCAAAGAGAAAAAAAATTCCGCAACCGATGGCGAATAAAAAAATTTCCTCATTTTACTCTTTCGTTGCGAAAATCGAAAAATAAAATTTGTAAAATCCAAAATTCGGTCGCCATTTGTCCATTTTCGCGAAAACCATCATCTCCTTAATAGATGCTGCAGCAGTGTCCTTATTAAAGAGTTTGCCATTTTGCTGACCCGGATTGGTCAAGAATTAAAAAAGTTACCTCGAGTCAAAAATTAATCAGTGTTTGCCCTCCCTATCCCTCCCAAATTAAACTAGCGGGTTGAAATTTGGACACAATGCTTGGATCATGATTATCTATCGGAGGAAAAAAATCAAGTTTCGAAGTCATTTTCTTCCATGCGAAAAACGCGAACATGGCTCTAGGTGTGTTCTCGCCGCGGCGAAAATCCATATATTTTCAAATCGCAATATCTTAAGAACCCCTAGACGGATTTGGACGGGTTAAAATTCAGTTGAAGCGTTTTCGCGAGTACTTTATTTTATATATAGAAGTCGTTTCGATCCGAATAAAACTCAGCGAGCTACGTGCGAAAAATCGATTTTCCATATCTTTACATGTTAATTTACCCCCCTCCACATCTCCCTTAGCTTTCATATAGTGATCACGTGAAAGGGGGACCTCGAATCTATGAAATCACAAAAAAAAATTTTCGAAAAGAGCGACTTCGTTTATCGGGTTTTTTTCCGCCAGATCGACTCCACTATGACGGAGGTTCAGCCTGTTAGTAATCACAAAAAAAAATTAAGTGGCGGCTGCTGTACTATTATTAGTCAGTACTTTGACAGTTTTTAATTCCATTACAAATTGTCAAAGTTTGTATGCTATATTTAATTTTTATAAAAAAATTAGCATACCAATTTTTTTATATAGTTAATTTTATGTTGTAACCATACTAACGGGTGGTTCTCTAAATGATCCCTAATAGTTTCTTTTATGTCTTCAATATTTTTTATTCCCCCTATTTAATTTTCAAAATTGTGATAAATATTTTTGGGTGTAAACTCTTAATGTTACCATTAAATTTATGATTTGCCCCACTGTGATTCCACTCTAATTCCTACATATTCTATATTTTCGGTTATTCCTCTGCCTCCTTGTTCTATTTGACTTTTAGTACTCTATATCTCTCCTTTTACCTCTTTTTCTGTTATTCTATTTTCGTCTTCAGATATTTTAAAAGTGTTTTGTATCTCTTCATTAATCCTTCTATTATTTGGATATCTTTATTATTCTTAATAATTTCTCTTTCTATTTTCTTTATCTCTTCTTTGTTCGTTTACTCTTGTTATCTTGTAACTCTTTCATTATCTTGTTCTCAGTTTCTTTTAATTTTATTTCTTGTAACACCTCTACTTCTTCTATTCAATCTATGATATCCACTCTTATTTCTTTTTTTTTGGTTTCTTCTATTTTATTTTCCATGTATAACTTCGATTCTTCTATTTTCTTCCAAACACTCGCTAGTTCCTGTTTTATTTCTTCTTTCATCTTATTTCCCAATGCCTCCTTGTTTTTATTTATTTTATCTTCCTTCCAGAATCTTTTCAGGAACCACATGGAACAACAATTTTCAGGAAATATTGTATCAACATTTATTTTAGTTATGAAAAGCTCTTTAGCTTTGGGAAATACACTTTTTAATACAGGTAAATGTTCAAAATCATTTTATATCACTTCGCTTTTATTACGAATTCTTTATTACGAATTCAATTTGTTTTTCTTTTGAGCAGCGATATGCAGTCTACCAAAGTTTCTTACAAAAAGCCTCGATTTACCGGCGAAATTGCTTTTATCATTCAATCAAGTCTTATGCTAACAATTTGTCGCAATCTGTTTATTTTGTCGCAACATTTCTTAAATATGCGTTATTGGAAAAAAACGTGTTGGTCGAGACAGACACCATATTTAGCCTCCAAGATCACCCAATCTAAACCCTACCGGCTTTATTATTTGGGGATACTTAGAATTCTGATTGTACGAAAGTATCGTGTAAACTGGAGAAAATTTAGTATTGACAGTACAAACTGCGGCAGGATTTAGGGAAACGGTGAACATTTTGAACTTTTGTTGTATTTTTTTTTATTTATACTTTGTTTGGTATCAGAAATACCTTGCATTTGTCACATTTGTCACTGATACCAACCAACTTTGTGCAAGATTAGAGTCTAAAAATGAGTTATCTGCCTAAAAGATGCCATTTTAAAAAACTTCTAGCTCGGTGTGGGAGTGAAAGCGAAAGATAAGAGCTATTTTAAATCTAAAAGAGAGATTTTAAAGAAGATTATTTTTGCTAAACCAACAAAATGTTTGCTTTTACGCCAATGAAATAAACATCATCTAAAATTCCGCCTACATGTGGAGAAAGCAAAACAAAATTCCATTAACGACTCAAAACTCTTACAGATCTCCACTAAAAAGATTCTTAATTTCGATAGTGACAATTCACTTCACATTTCATGTCATTTTCTCCAAATTTTTGTAATTTAAATCTATGTCGAGCAATACCAAAAGACTGGAAAGGAAATTCAAGTAGGTGTATGTGTGGGAACGACTTGCCTGAATGGATATTTTTGGAAAATCAAAGGTAAAGAAAAAACTTGCTTAATTAACACATGGCGACTCTTTTGAATCCACGAAATTCTGAAGTAAATGCTCTGAAAAAAAGGAAATACTTAATTGGAAAGAAGATCGGTCAAGGTTCATACAGATGTCTGGTCTTTGGGTATAATTCTATTTATAATGTTGATGATGATGATTTACGATGCCTTTCATGGCATGCGAAACAAGGGCAGTAGCACTTATGGCTTATCATTCTTTGTATTTATTCAATAATGATTATTATTATTATTATTATTATTGATATGCTTAAATAATAACGAATGTGTTTCTAATTGTTCGGTTGATATTTCAAAAATTTGGATACCTATTTTACAAAAAGAGTTAATTGCAAAAAGGATACCCTCTATATCGGGATAGTATCATAAGTTTTTATCTGGTTTTTTCTTATGATAATATTAATAAGAAAACTTCATTTATGACGAAGTATAAATTCTCTTATAATATGCAAATGCGCTATCCTTTCAAAAAATTCGTTCCCAGAAACGTCACAAAAATATGATTGAAACAGATTTTGACATCTTCAATCTCAAAATCTTATTCTATGTATACTATGTTGATGTCATATTTTTGCAAGATTATCAAGTGTTCTGTTTCTAGTAAATTTATTTATTTTATGTCATTTTGATAACGGCTTTCGATCTGGAAAGCCGAAACATCAATAAAAAAACTTTTTTAACAACTAAGTGGTTTTAATCCAGTGGAAAGAGAGAGAAATTATTATTATTATTATTATTATTATTATTATTATTATTATTATTATTATTATTATTATTATTATTATTATTATTATTATTATTATTATTATTATTATTATTATTATTATTATTATTATTATTATTATTATTATTATTATTATTATTATTATTATTATTATTATTATTATTATTATTATTATTATTATTATTATTATTATTATTATTATTATTATTATTATTATTTCAAATTACTCCTTTGTTTAGGTTTTTAATTTCGTACGATTGATATTGCGTGACTTTATTTTTTTGTAAAATATAAAATATATACTGAAAATTTCGTCCATAAATTTCCGAAACGTCCTGTATAGACCGTCCAATTTGCACCGTGACATCTTTTGTCCGAATCAAATTCCTCTGATGTTATTTCTAGAATTCACAGGTTTTTTTGTCGAGTCTGAAGATCACAGTAATCGAACGCACACGCCTCCAAAAAACGAATTCCCCATAAGTAGGTAGCACTAAAGAAAAGGGTCGGCCAGAGGAATAATAAGAACGTTTGTATATATATAATGAATAATCGATAGAAGAGAAGAGGAGCGACCAACCGAGTAAGACCGGGCACAGCGTTACTCCAGATATCGACTGTGCCAGTGATTGTAGTCCCTGGCACCTGAACTAGCCCAGGATTAGGAACAAGTTCACACCTAATCCGGTCGGTCATTACCGTTAGGCACTTTAAGGACCCTTTCTTTAGCTCACAAACATTGGCGTAACGAAAAAATTGTTTAAGGGTGTAATTTACGTAGAAAAAAAATCTTCTAACTAACGAACCATTTTTTGGAAATTTTCTAAGGCTCAGAGAAATATTTTTTCGGTCAATACCTAATACCTTTATGGTTGATTTTATATGTTTACTTCTTTTTAAAAATATTTAATTAATTAATGTGCAACTTTGCAAGTACTCCTGTAGTTCTGGAGTTAGCTGGATCGATGAATGAATATATGGACTGTATTTTTTTCATATATTTATTAAAATATTATACTTATAGCGGGAATAAACAGTAACAGAACGACGTTAGTTTTACTTGTTTACTTTATTTTTTACTTGTATATTTTTAAATCATTTTATTTCGTTTCAAATTTGTCGATAAGATTTGTTTAAAGGCAAATTTGTACGAGTTATAAGCAAATAGCTTAAGGGAGCATCTACTGAGTCTGTTTGAAACTGAATTTTTTTATGGGCTCTTACTTTCTCACAGCCGGAAAAGGAGTAAAATGGTTCCTTAAGATTGATTTTTTATAGCGATATAAAGTTTAAATATCTGTACATCATCGTTGTTACTAAATGTAATTTCTTTTTTGGACCGGAATAATATTGGCGAATAGAAAATCGGTATGTTGACTAAGAAATCAAAGGCTGACAAAAAGACCGTAAAAGAAGGCGCTGCACCAAGTGACAGGCCTTCAGTAAAGAGGCGCTCATTAAAAAGATATGGTCGTTTATATGCTAAAGCCATTTTTTCAGGTTACAACATGAAAACACAGCACTTTTAGCCGTCGAAGGTACCTCATCGAAAGATGAAAGTTGGTTTTATGTAGAAAAGAAGTGCGTTTACGTTTACAAAGCAAAAAACAAGACCTGTGTTCCTGACAGGCCCACATCTGTAAAATCAAAAGTTAGGGCTTTCTGAGGTAAAGTAACCAGGCCACATGGAACCAGGGGAGCTCTAAGAGACAAGTTTAATACTAGCGCCTAGGGAATGGTAAGGTTACGGATGATCCCAACCAATCAAAATTAACAACAGTAACTTGGTGGCAATTGAAGCAGCGCTGCCAAATTGACATAATTGTCCGGTGGAGGAACCTTTTAGGGACTCTCTGATCTCAGTAGACTTATGAGTCAGTGTGTACTGGATATGTTAGATTTTAGTTAAAAACTATTGGCAACGGTGGAAACGTTAGTGACTTCAATAATTTTGTTTTTGTAAAGTTAAGTGTTCGTTTATTTTATTTTTAATATTTTTTATAAAAATTAAATATAACATTAATGATGTGATGTTATTGGTTGTATGACGACGCGTGATCATCAAAAGGTCGCTGTTTTTTGTGTCCCAGGGCTAAAGATGAGATCAAAATATTCCATGTGCAAAAAATTTAAATGCAGCAAACATTCCGAAAAGAAAATTGTGTGTGCCAAATGTGAAAAATAATTAACATTTATGAGTAGGTTTATTTTTAATAAGTAAATGTAACGATTAAATGTTTTTTATAACTGCTACCTACAACCCTTTTTAACCTGACCAACAGTTAGAAAAAGAAGAAAAATTGAATAGTTATATAAAATGCTAAAAAAATATTTTTCTTTCAAATTTCACTTGGCCCCGGGAAGGTTAAATAAGACAGAAAAGTCATGTGTTGATTTTTAAATAAACTTACACAATAAAACTACTAGTTTTTTATGCTTGTTACATTTTCATATTTCCTTATTATTTAAAGAAATAGGTTTTTTCTTGTATTTGCTTATTTTTATCAAACTGAAGAATTAGAGTAATAGCTGTTCCATTTACTTGCTGCAGGAACTAATAAAAAAAATATAATACAGATACAGGCCATTCCGCCATACTGAATTTAATACTGTATATTTTTATTTTAAAAAGTACATCATTTGAATTTTATTGTTTTTTCTTTTATTTGTACCAGCACGCTTGGTGGGTCCTTGTATTTACTAAGTCCAAATAGGTATTTTCCAATACAAAACGACCTACGCAAACCAGTATAGATACATTATTAGCTTTTCAATACTGAAAATTTAGTGATTAACGATATACATATTTTTAAACCTTCCCGCCAACACATCCTAATGACAGATGTTTTTGATTGGTCAGGAGTTTGTGTAATTTACCTCCCACTAGACGCTAGTAAGTTTAATAGGAATTTACCTGCTAAAGCTATGTGACATCGTATTCGTATTATACTGTACCTGTCTAAGATATAATTATCTTTTATTATAAGAAAAATGTTGTAAATTGTAACAGACTGAGAAATCTCTTATTATAGCTGAGCCCAGAGTCCGCAGACGAGGCGAATTGCCGAAGCCAATTACCGAGGCTTACCTTAAACTGTCAAAAATATAAAACAATTTTTGTTATTTTCTTAATTTTCTTTATTAACAGAATTAATGAAATTAAATGTACGATTTGTTACTCTTCTTCTGGTTGCGAAATTTTTTAATCAGTACTTCTTTAATAAGTAAACTTTTTCAATTCAATTCAACAAACTTGCTAATAAGATTAAGTTAGGTTCAACTGTCAAACAATGGAGGCATAAGACGACTCGAGTTAAATGGACTTTCATTATTCTACATGAAGTATAAAATTCTTTTTATGCCTGATATAAATGTTTTTGATATATAATATTTATATTTTGTTACTTAACACAGCCGAGTAAGAAAAAGAAGATGGCACTTCTCAGAGCAATTTTGTTTTCAATGGAGTCTTCGATTTAACCTACAGTTAAGAGATTCCCATACCCTTTGTCAATATATTGTCGCTAGAATGATTTGAAAAAAAAGAGCGATGAAAAACAGTAGACCGGCCTAATGCAAAAAATATATATAACCAAACTAACTAGCTCATCATTCACGACTACATGCTTCAAATGGTCCAATAATTTTACCATTAAAAAATCTTTTTAATACACAGTTACCCAAGATAATACCAGGAATTAAGAACGATGAATAAATTTGATCGTTTCCATTCTAAAAAAAAATCCCACGCTACTGATCAAGTGGTGACGCGTTTTCTCTTCTCCGATCAGTTTAAATCTAAAAAAGAGGAGCTAAAATGCGGAAAAGACTGTTTATTTTTACAACCAGAGAATAGAGGAAAGATTAGACATTGTCGAATGAAAAAAAAATTAAGGCCATAAATAACTATAAATTTTGTATGATTTGCACGTTTAAAAAAATGACAACATGCCAGTTTTTTAAGTATGAACAAATTTATGAAATTTTTTTATAAATATTGGTGTTTTATTATATTAATTCTTATTTTAATCTTAATGAAATGAAAATGTTTCTTTGATAAATAATCTCACCGCGTTTCAAACTACACAATAATGCTTTCGCAAGAAAAAAATTATTTTTTTTGCTTTGAACCTGATAATTATTTTGCCGCAATGCCTTTCCATATAATTGCTTTTGCCGGGGCTTACCGAAATATATATTTTCATAAAGAATTATTTTTATATCTGCACTGCTATCTTTTCCGTGAGATTTATTTTTTGGATGCGACTTAAAATCATATTTTGAACTTCAACTGTATTGAACTCTCTTTTTTCTTTTTAGTCCAGTTGCCAGAGAAGGATATTGACCAAAAGATCGCACAAAATGTGATATCGATGAAACTTGGTATTTAAGTACTTGAAACTGTGTAGAAAACGATAAAGAGAGTGACATTTTGACTAGAATCAGTCAAATAAAAGCTTTGGAACACACAATGCAAATTGTGTATGCAACCCCAATACATCGGGAATTATTTGTTTAAAAATTGTCAATACTCTCTTCTAATCACAGATGGTAGCACATCTAAAGTATCTTTGTCTAAAATGTACGCAAAGAAAAAAAAAGAAAGCATTTTAAAGAGGAGACTTTAAGCTTTCTCAGGAAGCCATTAGTTTTTTTTTTTTTTTTTTTTCTCATTGAAAATTTGACGGGAAGTCATAATTTCTAAAATTCTCGCTGATTTTTATAAAACTGAAGATAAACATTAATAGAGGCAATTAATTTCTCTTCGTGTTTTGAAAGATTCCCTATTAGTATTTCTCGTTTAAAGTTGTAGATGCTCGATGAATAAAAACCGTTTAATACTTGAATTTAGCTTAATTTTAAAAAGCGCTCATATATCCCGGGACATCTATGCATATTACCTATATATATCATCGTTGAAACTTGCAAAAATGTTTGGATGTCATCAGATTTATGTGCCAGTCCGACTTTTTTTCGTTATCACCCGATTGTATAATGCGTCAATCATGTTCGCGAACAAAGGGTCTTGAATCAGGGGCGACAAAAAGCCGGCGCGCGGGCGACTACCGGCCGTGTACCGGCAAAAACTACATATCAGCGACCGAAAACTGTCCGAAACGAGCATTGCGACATAAATTCCCTTATTTTACTTAATTCAGTACCAGACTGGCTTTCTTGTCACTATTTTCTATCCTAGGATTCACTTATTTTTACTAGTTTTAGCAGACGGTAGATCGGGTAAAAATAATATCCATTTCTTAGCTTAGAAACTATTTGGATAGTTTCCTCTCTGTCCTGATGAGGTGTCTCCATCAAGCATACCTCTTCCACCTCAGTTAAGGTCAGGTCAGTCTTCTGTTGGCGTTGTCATGGTGTTCTAATTTTACGCGATGTTTACTGCTTCTCCTTGAATTATTTCTTGAACGGTTCGTACATGAAGATCTTGGTGTTTACACTATAACAGGAACATTCGCAGACGACACGGCCCTCTTGGCGGTCCATGAAGACCCAGTAATAGCAAGCTCAAACCTCCAAGAATAAATGAGTCCAAATCCTAACATATTACTTTTACCACAAGTAAAGACAATTGTCCGCCTGTCTTACTTACAGTGTACAACTTCCTAGCACGACAAGTGTCAAGTACTTAGGGATTCATCTTGACAGCAAATTAAATTGGAGAGACCACATAACTAAAAAAAAGAAAGCAGCTTGGCCTAAAAATGAGTTATTGGTTCGTAGGAAGAAAATCAAACATGTCATTGGAAAATAAACTTGCATAGAACTCTAAAAAGCGCTAGTAAGTCAAACATTACAATCATGCAACGTGTACAATTAAAAGCCTTACGAATAATGACAAATACATAACAAACCAGAAAACTAATATAATCCAGAGAAAGTATAATGTACTTCCAACTTTTATTTACTCCACTTTTTGTTGTAATCCTTTCATGATTTATTTTTTATATGATTTGAAGAATTTATTGGTAAAACCTCTTAAAAATTAATAAGATATAGATTTATTTATTTTAACCTGGTGGAAATTATTTTTATATATTTTTTATATGCCATAAGAGGAGGGGGAAACTAATAAAAACGATGGAGTTATACCTTCTAGAAAGCAAAAATAAATATGTCGGTAAAATACCACATACATCTAAATATCCTTTTAAAGTAATCATATTCACGTTTGATTATAAACGGTAAATATTCATATTGTATATTCTCTACAGGATTCAAATCCGGATGATATGAGGGTCGTTTGAAAGGAGCATGATTGTGTTTTCGAGCTTGCCAACTGTTTTTGTATCATTTTGTAACTTCATACATTAATTAAAACCAAAATATTTTTTGCATTTTTAAAGTTACTATTAACAGATCTACAAGTATGTTAATATTTCTTGTAAGAATTTAAAAAAACTGTATGTGAAAAAATAAATAGAAATAAATTTACTTTAAATAATCGAATTCATAATTATCGTTATATCGATGGATTTTATCTCCATATAATTTAAGTGTAAAAATTAGAAATATTTACGATTCTTAGATAAAAATGTTTAAAAGTATACTGAAGTATAATTGATTAAACAGTGTTGTATATTCACTAGATGAATAATTGACTAGGTAAAAAAATATTTCACGATTCCTATATGTATTTCGTACATGTTTGTAAAATAAATGAATTTATTTATTCATGATTATTTATCTTTTAGGTTAAAGTCAAAATATTTAATCACCAAATAATCATTAACAGTAAAAATCACCGAACTGAGTTTAATTTCAATTCGTGATGAGCCTACCAGGATTTCTTCATTGTCTATGGCACAATTTTAATCTAAATCCCATAATGCCGTAGTCATCATTTCTAATTGAAGGGGTTGTTTATTTGATCCTCTCGGTATACATGCAAATAGAATTCGCCCCCAGCCCCCATCAGCAGCCCTGATGCTTCACTCAGGTTTCTATTAAAGTTTATTTGTTTCCTGGATATCATTATACCTACACTGTTTCTACATATTAATTAGCCCCTAAAAACTTCCATTCCCACCAGGAAGCCGATGGTAGTTCTGACAGGATCGAACTGAGCCGCTGTAAAAATTCCCGTCCGTTTTTTATCCCTAATTTGTTTTTAATCAAAACGCCTGGCTACTACTTTTTTCCATCTCTCGCGCAATTTTCGAATTCCATCTTGAAAAAATGACTCTGCGAAAGAAGAGGACCTGTGGCATACCAAATCGTGCTGCCTCCTACGGAACAACTAGTAATCACAAGGAGCATTGTCCGGAGAATATCCAATTTGAGCCTTTCCAAATATTTTTTACTACTTTCGAGAGTTTTCGCACAAAACATATAGCGCGAAAGTAAAATATTGCTTAGGTTAGGTTCTATTACAAAAAGCGCTATCCTACCTTTTCTGGAGCCCTGTCAACGGGCTTCGATGCTCTGCCATCTGTCAACGGACCTGTCATCCATCAACAGGTTTGCCAACAATTTGTCAACAGGGTTGCCAACAATCTATCAATAGGGTTGCCAACAATCTATCATCCATCAACAGGATTGTTAACAATCTGTCATCCATCAACAGGGTTGCCAACAATATGTTATCCGTTAACAGACTTGCCAACAACCTGTCAAAGGGACCAACTTCAGAACTGAACCCTAACCTAACTTTCCTGGGGGACCTGTCAGAGATTCGTAAGGCTTTTTACTCGTAGGTAACTTCAGAGCTGTCCCAGAAGACCCGTTGTATTACTACTATAGTTTTTTGGTAGATATTGTCATCGGTAAAAGCACATGTTTATTTATCTTAATTCACCGCTTTGCATTAATCCTTCTTTTGTCCCATTATTATATTTTGCTTTTATATTCTTATTAATTCCTATTTTCTTGAAACTCTTCCATATCATGATTCTCAAATAAACTTTTTGTGTATAAAATCCTAAGACTTCGTTAAACAATACGCAGTTCCGACGCTAATAAAATAAAATGTTCTAAATGTGTAGAATTTCGACACTGAATTTCTTTAAACCCCACTGAGATTTACAGAAAACTTCCGCTAAGGAATAAAAAATGAGAAGAATAAAATATATTTTATGACCTCCATATATTTTACTCTGTACTTATTTATTTATTTAGTGATCAATATTATAAGGAATTCTCCAATCGTACGAGTAGCGGACTCGGTGTGAATTTGAGGGACGATATCGGAGTTAAATCCCTGTTGTAATGGGATTTATAGCCAAGTTGTAATTCTCTATATATAGTGTATAAATTTTTGTCATGTGGTGAGGAAAAAGTTTTTGCGAAAAGTACCCACATCTTTCAAGTGAACTAGAAGAAGACCTGTAAAATTTCCAAAGTTAATTCCGGTAGGCGGGACAAGTAGCTCAGAGGGTTCAATAATAAAGAAGATTGTATGCCTTAATACCTATATTTTGGTGTGGAATCGCGTACCAAATCGTTCGAGTATAGTTTAATAAAAAATTATTTTTATATCAAAATATACCAAATTTACAATGGTACTTATTCAAAACATTCTCATTTTTATAGGAATAATCCACAGGATATCCATTACAAACTGTATAAATATCCTGGAGTCCAACTCTGAAACTTTGTCATTAAACGCTGTTAATTTTGCAACCTTTGCCTTCTAAATGAAACTTTAGTAGAGGATGTTACATGAATAGGTTTGATTTGGATATTACGTGCTCTTTCGCCTTTGCGTTTGTGGTCAATTTGAAACTAAAACTATTTATCCAGGTAGAAATTTTACGAAAATGAGACTAAGTGAGGAAGGATGGTAAAATAATCATGTTATCGTAGATTTTAGTCTTTCCTGTTCGTAGAAATTTTAATTGTGGGCATTCTTTGCAAATTCTACAAAGTTTGTTATTAATTTATTAATATTCTGTTTTAAACGAAATATGCAACTACTTTCTCTAAATTATTTGAATACTGTTCACCTAAATAGACTTCTCTCTTTCTGCGATGAAAATAACATTTTCTCTACTAATCATCATGGGTTTTTAAATAAAAAATCAACAACTACGGCAATCTATTCATATTATAGTCAATTATTATATTATCAGGTGAGTGTCCGGTTGGAATATTTTGCGTCAATCAAGAATTTCTTATAAATAAACTTCATAGTTAATGTAGATTTCTCTCATACTTGGTATAGGTATAGTGTGTTAATAGCCCAGTCCTATAGTGTAAGAACTGCAATTAAAATCCATATCCGGATTAAGAAGAATTTCTAAAATTTGAAAATCCCCAAAACAACACCCTGTATATCAGATTTTTTAAAATTGGGATGGATATTTGAAAAGAACGGAAAAAAATGAGTTAAAGTGAAAACATTTTTTAAGTACACATCCCATTCTACTACTAGAGTTTTAACGTCAAATTACATCAAATGCATTATTTTCTTTTTCACAAGCAGTAACTTTCGAAATATCTGGGAGATTTCGTATAATGTAAGGACTACATTACAGTTAAAATCCAGATACGGATTAAGAAAAATTTGTAAAATTTGAAAATCCCCAAAACCACACGCTGTACATCAGATTTTTTTTAAATTGGATCAGAGATTCGAAACGAATGGGAAAAACTGAAATATTTTTATAAATGCACATCTCGTTCTACATATTACTAAACTTTTAAAGTTAAAATTCAATTAATGCAATACTTCATTTTCATAAGCCATAACTTTGGAAACACCCTTTAGATTTCTTTCATATTTGGTACAGGTAGAACGTTTAAATAGCCCAATCATACAATACAATAACTAAAGTTAAAATCCAGATCCGGATTAAGAAAAATATTTAAAAGTTGGTAATCTCTAAAATATCATTCTGTATATCAGATTTTTTTAAATGTAATCGGATACCTATTTAAAAAAAGAAAATAAAAAAAATGTGTTATAATGTGTTGAAATATTTTTATGAGTCCACAAGAGCGTTCTATAAAAAAATACAGATTTAATTTTTCGGATTAATTCCGGTTACAAAACTCATTAAACTATCAAGTAGGCTTTGGCAATAACACATCTTTTTTTTTTCTTTTTTCAAATAGGTATCCGATTACATTTTAAAGAATCTGATATACAGGGTGCTATTTTAGAGATTAACAACTTTTACAAATTTTTCTTAATCCGGCTCTGGATTTTAACTTTAGTTCTTGTATTCTTCGATTGGGCTATTTAAACAATCTACCTGTACCAAATAAGGAAGAAATCTACAGGGTGTTTCCAAAGTTATGACAATAAGTATTGCATTAATTGAATATTAACTTTAAAGGTTTAGTAATATGTAGAACGAGATGTGCATTTATAAAAATATGTCACAAAGAAATCTACCAGATATTTCGAAAGTTACTGTTTGTGAAAAAGAAAATAATGCATTTGATATAATTTGACGTTAAAGCTCCAGTAGTAGAATGGGATGTGCACTTAAAATTTTTTCTTCTTTTCAAATATCCATCCCAATTTTAAAAAATCTGATATACAGGGTGTTGTTTTGGGGATTTTCCAATTTTACAAATTCTTCTTAATCCAGATCTTCATTTTAATTGTAGTTCTTACACTATAGGATTGGGTTATTAACACACTATACCTGTACCAAGTATCAGAGAAATCTACAGGGTGGTTCTAAAGTTACGGCTTATCAAAATATTGGTCGATATTGATGAAACACCCCGTATCTCGGTTATTGAAGGCGTTAGACCCAGTAACCAAGGTTATTTGGAATCACCTAAGTACCCTCTATTTATAGTTAACGTTAACGTTAAAATATGAAACACCCTGTATATATGGGATAAGAGTAATTGCCCTTAATTGCATTAAAGATTTTATAGTTCGAAAATATTTCAGCAGAACAAGTGCACCATAATCGTGGTGTTTCACAGGGCTCTATTTTGGACCCTATACTTTTTATTTTGTTTATCAACGACTTGGATAACATTCACATACCTGTATCTTTTACCAGCTATGCTGATAACACATCTCTTGTCTTGTCAGATAAGAGAGAAAGCTTTAAAAGATAATTGCAATTCAGTTTTTAATTTACTTAACAGAATGGTTCTCGGCCAACTCTCTTTTTCCTAATGTTGACAAAACAAAATTTATCACTTTTCATAATTTTCAAAAGCAGTGCAGCAGTATTAAATTTGAAATAAATGGCAGTGACAATCAGTAATCGACCAATAGTGACAATATAAATTGGAAAAATCACTGCGATAAAGTAATACCGAAATTACATTCATTGTCATATCAATTTAGAAACCTAAAAGACGTGTTAAATTTAAATCAATTGTTACAGCTTTATTTGTTTTTATTGTTTACCTCACAAGTTGTTTCGCTGGATACGCAAAATTTCACTAAGGACTCAGTGGTTGTTAAAATGAATTATCGCTGTTTTTAATTACGTTTTATTATTATAAAAAAAAAACAATTTACCAGTTGGTATTACATTTTGTCTTTCACTGGTTTACGGTTTACACACTGTTGCTTTGATGATGATAAAATTTAAAAAAGTGACATGAGCACATGAACAGTTCCAATATCAACTCCTGCTGAATAACTAAGCAGCTGAATATCGATGAGATACCTGTCTTATAGTAGACAAATAAAAATGTCACGTACACGTTCTCGTATTCATATCATTTTATTTATTTTTTGCTTTCGTCCTTGAGGTATCATTCTTGAAAAATTTAAAACGTAAATAATCTGTTTTTTAATAATAACAAGAGTATTTATTGATTTATAAAAATATTATTACAACCGGGAAATTAGCAACACTGTACCACTGAAAAGGTTATTTATGTAATAAAAAAATATCATTAATCACATAAAAGGGTTACCAATTCAAAAATTTACAAAATATAGAGGAAAATATAAATAATAAAGAAAAAGTAGAACAAACTGTGAAATGTTAAGTGTTTGATATTAAATATCCAAACTATCATCCAATGTGAAAAAATTTGTTAATTGGAAATGATTTCGGTATTTTTAAATAAGTAACTGTGGGTATAAGTAGATTTGATAAATTTATTTTCATGCGCATCATACATTGTTTATTAATTATAGTATCAATACACCTTAATAATTTTATTAATATGAAAGTTTCCGTACTCTTTTGGTAAACAATAGTGTCTTCTTTATTGGATATTATCAATGTGGCACCAACCAAATCATTAGAATACGATAAAAATAGAATTGGTCCCAGCACCGTACCTTGCGGTACACTTTGAAATTGACAGTCGTTTCAATTGATTAAAGTGACTTTCCAGAATTGCCTTGTGGTGGAAATATACTCATCCCATAGTTGTACAGTTTTGACTTTAATTTGTCATGGTTAACACAGTCAAATGACTTGCGCAGATCACTGCCAGGATATCTCCCAGTATTTATTAAAAATGTAGAAATATCATCATCATCCTGTGTAAAATATGTAGGAATTCATTTAGTCACAACGAGGGCAATCCAAGAACTGAAGCATCGTAGACGCACCATGGCATGTCACAAACCATATGTTACCTTAAGACCTCCGTATTCCAACAGTGCAAGAAATAATGAAACAAAAAAGTCAAAAGCACTACCTTAAATTAGAAACCAATATCCTGTTGCAGCCTCTATTACAAGAAAGAAACAGAGAACTGAGAATGGAGAAGCCTCAACACGATACTAGTGAGACTTTCTAATCAGTCTCGAAAAAAAAATATTTTATGATGTTTAATAATTAAGTTTATATTTCTTTTTCCAGTGTAGATATCCATTAAATCAAAATCTTCGATGATTTACTTGCGCAAATTCAATGCTTTTGTCACATGAACCATTAAGAAAATATATTTTCATCTTTTCTGCGGATTTCTTTGAATTCTTAATGATTCGCCCCCATTTACTCTGGGCGGCCATCAGCAATTGGAATTCGATTATGTCGAAACGCTTTTTGTTCGTCTAATAATGTACTAATTGCGGTGGATTCAAACTTTCTCAGATAACACCGACCAACTTTCATGAACTATTCTATAGAACTCGCTGTTTAACCAATTTCTACTTTTACCCGGAAAATGCGACGATGTCGAGAGAGGTCGTTTACGGGGTATATTATCTACAGGATGTATTCTTGCTAAAATCATTTTAGTAACAAAAAAATACCATTTTATTAGAACTTAACTTACACGCAAATTTAAAATGTTATTTACATCTTTTAAACTCATAAAATTTTTGATTTGGATCGGTACAAATTTTAGTGACATCAGTTTGAAAATTTTGGTGACATCAGCTTGAAAATTTTGGTGACCGCGTTTTAAATTTAGGTGACCGCGTTTTAAATTTAGGTGACCGCGTTTTAGTCTTAGGTGACCGCGTTTTAGGCTTAGGTGACCGCGTTTTAAATTTAGGTGACAGCGTTTTAAATTTAGGTGACCAGGTTTTAAATTTTAGACGAAGAAGATACCATAAATAAGTTTTGTCATCGATTTTAAGATTTGACATATTTTTTCATGACTTTTTACCATTTTCCCTACTTTAATAAAAAAAAATTTAACCCATTTCGTGATAAAAATTTTTTTCTTTAATTTAATTATTCATTTGGGTGCTTTGGTGACCAGATATGAATATAGTCTCATTCTAGATAAACTGAATTTTTTAATGTCTCCACAGATTTTTGTAAATTTATTAAAGCAGGATATTCCAATGTATACAGGGTGTATCATAGGAATGGTCAATATTTTAATCATAGGTTCAGGACCTCGAAATATTAATATTTTACTAAATAACTCTGTGTCAAATGTTATATACTACTAAGGTACAGGGTGTTGAAGATAAAATTTATTTTTCCTTTTTTCGCAATAATTTCTTTATTATTTAATATATTGACTTGAAATTTGATATGGTTATATTTTTAAGTTAGTAAATCATAGATTAGATAAAGAGGGCGTCACCTACACTATACTGGATGAAGATAAGTATCAATTTTTTTGAACTTTTTTCAAGTCTTTATGATACACCCTGTAAATTTGAACAAAAAAGGTATGCTTGTTTTAATAGCATAAATTCAGCTCATTTCGAAATATTTGCATTTAAAACATTCCAGCCACAGTATCTATTTAATTTACTTTAACATATTTCAACATAGTAGGCTTTGAAACTAAAATAAAAATGTACAGCTGTCAAATAATTAATTGTTAGATGTCATTTTGTTCACTAAATGCCATCTAAGTAGTTAATGAAAATGCCACGACACAACCATTTCTCTAATTCAGAAATGAGAGATATGATTTGTGTTTATGCACAAATAAATTTTTCTGGACTTGGTGCTGCCATCTAATAATTAATTATTTGACTGCTGTACATTTTCATTTTAGTTTCAAAGCCTACTATGTTGAAATATGTTAAAGTAAATTAAATAGATACTGTGGCTAGATTATTTTAAATGCAAATATCTGGAAATGAGCTGCAATCTGGAAATGAGCTGAATTTATGCCATTAAAACTAGTATACTTTTGTTGTTCAAATTTACAGGGTGTATCTAAAGACTTGAAAAAAATTCAAAAAGGCCAGGAATAAAAAAAATAATACCTATCTTCATCCAGTAGAGTGTAGGTGGCGCCCTCTTGATCTAATCTCAAAATTGATAAGACGCTTATAATTTACTAATTTAAAAATATACCCATACCAAATTTCAAGTCAATATATTAAATAATAAAGAAATTATTGCAAAAAAACGAAAAATAAATTTTATCTTCGACACCCTGTATCTTAGTAGTAAATAACATTTAACCTAGAGTTATTTAGTAAAATATTAATATTTGGAAGTCCTGAACCTATGATTAAAATATTGGTCATCCCTTAAAATACACCCTGTATATGGGAGTTTTGGCTAACAGTCAACCTGGAGAAGGATTGTGTTAAATCGCCTTATAACCGAGTGAAATGGTTATGTCTATCCCTATTTAGTGCAAATTCTGACTGACGTATAATATTAGTGAAAATATATACACATTCTGAAAAATAATAATTGTGGTATTACGATTTAGCGAGAGCATAAAGAAAAGCTTGTTAAATATTGAGACAGCCTTACAGTTTCTCCTCATTTATCGCGAAGAAGGGGATATCGAGCTATCAATAACGAATCGTTCGCTCGTTCGCTGCCGCTTGTGTCCGTGACTCTGTCGCTTCAATAGCTAAGTGGGGTCAACAGAGGGGAATACAGCATTGCATCTTTCTCGGCTATATGACCTTATATTATTATTGGTTTCCTTATTACTCTTGTAGATTTCGGCCTATACCAAAGAAATATTTTGTCCGAATGTGTATAGAGATGGAACGGTTAAAATCGATAAATCCATACTTGTTCTGGACGAGACACTGGTTAAGCACCTTAAAATTCTACTAAAAAGTCTACTAAGCTTCTAAGCATAAAGCTGCAATAGATCTAAAAATTGTTCATTTTTCACATCTAAAACTAAAATATAAAACAAAATTTGCATAAAGACAAATTTTACGGTTACCACTCTCATAATTTATATACCCAATAAAAGAGATGGGACATTTCCTAAAATCTCGAATCTTGTTTAAGAAATAACGTCACCAAAAGCATAGAAATTTAAAGCTTCTTCATCACCACAATCATCATAACTACTTCATATAAAACACAAAATACGCGAGGCAGTTTGGCGTTCTTGTGATAAAAATTTCGAGGTAGTTTCGGAAAGGCAACTTGAATATTTTTACGAAAATTGTGTTCCATCTGTTCTATCTCGGTTTTATTACCGGCTTGTTTTTCTCAGCGAAGTAACCTAGTCTGAAACTCTCTGTATCTAAATTACGTGAATATACCTGTTTTACAGAAAGTTTTAACACCCTTCGCGTGTAAAGTTGAGAAGGTGCGAGGAGAGGTTAATATGGGTTTATCTTAATATGGTGACGACACAAGAAAAGTGGAAAATATACGGCAATAAGAAAAGAATCCCCAGTTTCATATTCTTTTTTATATAGGAAAAGACGTCATGAAAGGGATATAAGACAATATTCTCGAGTGATTTACAAAATGATGCGAGTTTATCCTACATTTTCTTCTATTTTTTTTTCTATTCCCGACAACTTTGCATGTTTCATTCGGATAGGTTTTGAATGTTTTTCGTGGCATTTGAAACTTTCATGTTCTGTATACATTTATTTATGAGAACTTTTTTGAAATAAAATATCCTCGCGTTGTTCTAGTTCGCTATATTTATGGCAAAACTTGCTTTTAAATCTCCCATTATTACCTTTTATTGCTAAAAATAGTTTTGACCTTTTGTTGATGGTTAATGGCTTCGCTTTAAGAGATACATTTTTAGGTAGTTTTTTAATAATGCAAGTGACTAGATTTGAAAGGGTAGGATGTGAGTAAGGATACAAAATTAATTATTAAAAATATGGAAAAAATCGATGTCTGCAAGTAAATTATAGTAACGAATCCCAAATATATATAAAATAATAATTTCCGAAAAAACAAAGTCACAAACATTTCGGAATTTTATTTATCAAAATTATTTTAGTTAAACTTATTTACTCAATATAGATATAAAATATAAACATTTAATTAAACCAGGTCGTTGCAAAATTTCGGTGATGTGCAGGAACCCCAAAATCGATGCTAGATTGCCTAATTGAGAGACTATAGTAGAAGTAAATGTAGGGCAATCTATCGAAACTACGGACTCTGCATTGTCAGCGATTTTTCTCCAAAAACTATCCGGGACGCGAAAAATGAGGCAGTCAGTGATTGACGGGGTGGCCGAAAAGGTTGCCCGAAGAGAAGAGAACGGCCAAAAACGCAAAGTAGCGTTCTTTACCTTTCGTCAGAAGAATTAAGTTTTATAAAGAGTTTAGTAAAATAATAATCCTCTGTATATCACAGCTCCGTTTTTGAGTAAAAGCCAAAGAAGCCCTCTGAATAACAGACAAGTAAATTGAGGAATCGTGACAGGCCCAAAAATCCGTTATGCTTAGGTAAGCGTTTATTGTTAGTTTATATTTAATCTATGTATGTTTGAAGGGTGACCCAATAAAACTATATTTGTTTTGTACTTCTCTTGTTTTATTTCCTAGAGTGAGTGGTGGTATTAAAGCATAATAACTGGTAAGTATTCGGGGAGAGACCTCCGTAACTTCGTAAAGGTCGAAAAGGCGTTTCGCCCTGGATACGTAGCAGCAATACGTAGGCCAATCTGGACCTCGTGATAGTATCAAGGGAATTATAAGGGCCTTAATTTCCGAGGTACATAGATTATTTTATTTCTGATCGATTTTAATAAAATAAGCAGCAATGACATTCACTAAATATAATGAAACACTGACAGCAACATTTAACAAACGTCAAAATATCCTAACATGGGGAATCAAGCCTGATAATGGGAAATTAAGGCACCTCTAATATGTTATGACCCTGTTTATTGATAGCGTAACTATCATTATATAAGTTTATAATAGCCCGGTCAGGAATAAAAAAACTGTTTCTAAATAAAAAAAATGGTTTTCTTAAATGGAAAGACCAGTCGACTATCTACCTGCTTTTTTATTTTTCCGTCCATTGTTTTTTTATTTTCTTTCACAATTCACGTGACGAAATTTTGTGAATTGTATCTCTTCTTGTTTTACGTTCAATAACCTCATTTCTAAGCTATTACATCTACTCAACTATCTTTTAATTGCATTTTAATATAATGCTTGGTTTTTACGATATTTCTAACTACTTTGGCTTTAACTTTAAAATGATAGATAGAATTTATTGGTCTTTATGTTGCAATATTACGTACACTGAAAAGCAACACACATAATTTGTTTAGACACGTCAAAATAGAAAAACTTTACAAATCATATCATATATATAACCTTAAAATATTCAGCACATTTGAGCATTTTACCGTTAATCAAACTGGCCAAACTGCACCAAAAACCTCATTTTTTGAGTAAAATGTTTGCCTAATAAGAGTTTGCTTCACCAGAAATTTGAATTTTTTTATTGGATAATTTTTTCATTCGTTTGGAAGAGTGTTATATATTTTACCTTATAATGCTTTGGTTTGTTTTTGCTTGTGGTATTGTAATCATGTATAAGTGCCCCAGTAGTGTGTTTATCTTTATTTTTATGTACGTATAAGATAGCTTCAAGTATATATAAACATGGTACCGTAAGAATCTCTTAATCAATGAAGAAAGGTTTTGCGTGATCTCTGAAGTTAGCTCGTTCCATCTCTCTGATTATTGTTTGCTGTGATATAAAAACCGTCACTTGCTGTTACCGAACCCCATAATAATATCCTATATTGCAAATGACATTGTATTACACGGAAATACCTAGATGCAATTCTAAGAACATCTTTGGTTAACACGCTTCTCAATTTCTGTTATTTGTGTAATCCAGCTGAGATTTGATGTCTATATGACCTAGTAGACGCACATTATTTTCTTTATCATAATTCGTACTTTTGTTAAAATCTATAATTTTTGTTTTATCTTTATTCAAACAAAATAGATTAGCACTGAAATAATGTTCATATTGTGCTTGTGTTTCTTTTGATAACTCTTTAAGTCTACCAGTATTACTTAATTTAATTATAAATGAAGCGTCATCTTCATAAAAAAAAGTATCCGCTATGTCAACATATAATGGTAAATCATTTGTGTATAAAATGAAGAGAAGATGGCCCAACACCGATCCTTGGGGAACTTCATTTTTGATTGACTGTTTATCCGATGTAATGTTGTTGTAAACAATACCCGTCTAACTTATTTAGAAGCACGTCATGGCATACACTATCGAATGCTTTTATGTTATTAAATAAAAGTACATATGTTTAATCAATCCTACGATAGCATACGTAGGAGACAAATGTATGAAGGAATGGAAAATTTAGAAATCCCAGAAAAACTAATTAGCGGAGGAAAATGACTCTAGAAAACACCAAATACAAAATAAAAGATGGAAGGGGGGAGATTCGCTAGATTTCGAAGTAAGGAAAGGACTCAAGCAATGCCATAATTAGTGCTAAGAAAAAACCAATAGACAGAAAAAGACAGGGTAGACCAAGAAAGAGATGGATCAATAATACAGAAGAAGATCTAAAGGCAGTAAAAGCTAGAAACTGAAAAAAAACAGGAAACAGAAAGGAATGGCGTGAAATAGTGCAACTCGAAAATAGATGCTGAATTAATTTAAGAAATCAACTTTATAAATTTTAGATGTATTAAATTAAGTTGTATAAAATTTAATGTAAGCACTAGGCCTCCAAGGCTTGTAGAGCAAATAAATAATAAAGTACGTCACTGGTACACCTTCAATCAGGAAGAAATAAACGAACAAAAATAAATCACGGAGGTACATTTGTTTTTATACTTGCATTAAAAAGTTTTCCAGTAATAGGAGATAGAAAGTCTGGCATCCACTATTAAAAAACTTTCGCAAATATACGGCAGTTTCGGCTCAAACTTGGATTTATGGAGACTGCGGGTTATTGATTCCCGATCAGAAGGACGCTTCTGAACTAGTATCCAGTGAAGGCTCTGCTCTATTGTAATAACAAACATAAAATATTTTTGTAAGCGTCTATTTATCGAGGTTTATATTTAAATTCACTTGCACAACTTTTAACTCAATTTAATGCTGTTAAAATTAACACAAATATAAAAATATATGGATAACAGGTCAAAATAAATAATTTAGCTTTATAATAGAATAGTCCTGACCAATTCTTAGAACTTAGCATGAAAAACTCTTTTCCGGATAATCTTCAACAAGCATTCAACTTCAGCTGCATTTTTCTTCCAATTAAAATAGAAGTTAAAACTAGAGACTCTAGGGTTTTTACAAAAGTCAAAAAATAAAAAATAAATCAGGTGATTACGCATTACTTATACAAAACAACGAAAACTCAAACAAAAATTTCAAATTACAAATAATATTTATTTCACTAATTTTAATTTTTCTTATGAAAATAGGATTTTAGATAACAAAATATCCAGTTAACGGTGTCTTGTTCTTATTTTGGACACACTATTGCCTGAAATTGAAAATACTCGTTCACTGGCTACTGAGCTTGGTTTTATAGTTTTCAGGGCATCAAATAACACATCTAAGTTTTCGGTTATTTTATTCGTTGCCTCAAATAATAATGAAAATTCAGCTCTCAATGTCTTTGGATTTGTGAGTATTTCTTCAGGGTCTTCAATAAGCTTATGAATTGATTTTTCCATGGCTTTAAAAAAAGCATTACTCTGATGAATAGTTTCTTCACTTTCTTCGATTTGCTGTTCATGAGAATCAGTTTCCACATAAGAATTATTTGGAAATATTCTAGACAATAAATATCTTTCCAGATAACTTAATAATTTTAGTTTTTGAAGCTAAAGATAGTACACTATATTTCTTTGCTGAACTGGAATATGTTTTGTGGATTTTGCAAATACAGCAAAAAAGTTGTTAATTCTACTTGTCTTCTTTCTTGAATTCGTTCTTTTAAAGCATTAAATAATTTCAAACTTATTTCAGTTTTTAAATTTTTTAGTTCATTTATTCAAATATATCTTCACTTGGTAATAAATTACCATCTCGTTACCCTAGCCTTCAGCTGCTCAGTGGCAGATACGGTGACAAGATCTGGGGGGCGCTTGTCTAACATGCGGCATTTTATTGGTTTACTTCCTCTAATTTTAATTTTTTGCTCCCTCTTTGGCGTTTACTTTCCCTTCTAGAGCGGATTTAATTACAAAACAAATTAATAATCAAAGATATTTTGTTAATAATAGTAGTTCTGCGTTAAAATATTGAAAAAATCTCAAATAGTTTCCGAGATATTAGCGTTTGAACAGAAATCCAGAAAAAATTTTTTTGTCAGGGTTATAGCGCTATTAAAAAATAATAACTTAAGACTATTGGGGGGGGGGGAGGGTCAGATCCGCCACTGCAGCTGCTTTTTTTTTTTTTTGTTTATTATTTATTTTCATTTGGTATATATTACATTTTTCTAGGACATTTCATTTTCCTAATTCCCTGCTATAGGAGTTTTCCTCCTTTTCAGGGTGGAACTCTGCTAGGCGAATCGGTCCCAAGATTTTATGAATGAATAGAAAATCAAATAAAATAAGTTCAAAATTAATTTTTACATAATAATTTGAATTATTTTACGGTTTTCCTAATTTAAAAACTTGTTTTCGAATGTGACAAACTAATTTAAAAACCGTCAAACCAAAATTCCACCTTTTCGACACTGTAAAAAAACAAGTTTAAATTAATATTATTGACAGATAAAATCGATAACTCCTTCCATTAACGAGTCCACTTTAGTATCAACCATTCTTTAGATTGTAAACTTGAAATGAAGGAATGTTATTCTTTTTGGAAAACTACTTCAGGGGAACTCTGGAGTTTACCTGTAGTTTTGAAGTTGGCTGGTTCGTTGAATTAATAAGTGGACGTTTTTACTTTTTTATAGTTTTGTGAAACTTTTCGTTTATCCAATGATTCGGCAAACAGAAAAACAATGGTTTATATTCGATAAAAAATTGTATACATCTTATTAAGTCATTTCGGATTCGAGGAACTTTTTTACAATTATTTTATTTAATTAAAATATTTTTATAATAAAACATCCCATATATCATTACATTTATAAGAAGTCATGATTTTTTTCTTGTAGAAATAAAACCACCCGCTTAAGTACGGGGGTATATCAAAAAATGTTAAAAAAATAAAATTTCTTAAAATCGGAATATCTTGTTCAAAATCGGTATGTTGACGTAAAACGTCATTAGAAACAAGTTTTTTTTCATATTTCAAAAATAAAGGTACAAGGTAAAAACCTCGTATACGATTGCAAAAATTTGATATCTAATAGTTGCATTTTAGGTTTTTGAACTTTTTATAAAGAATAATTTTTTTCACAACACCAATAATAAAAAAGTTTTCCATATGGTTCCAACTTAAGTAGACTCACTATATATTTCGACATATATTTAACACCAGTGACTCATTTGTATATTCAAATGTATCCAAACAATATACTATCAATAAATAAAGTTCTAAAATGGAGTTGTAATTTAAAGATCTAAGTTATGCCAAAAATATTTACCCAATACAAAAATGTTTAGTAATTTTTATTCAAACAACAACATGTAAAAATTTTATTAATTTTATAAGTATATATTTCCAATCATTATAGTAATATTTACCTTTGTATTTTGGAAAAATGAACTGGATACCCTCAGGATATATAGCACAAAAAATATTGTTCTTTTATTGTTGCAAAGAAGAACCGATAATATTTTTTTTCTATAGTAATAACAGATTCTTTTTACCTATCTGTTTTTACTTGAAAATTGTAGATAAACAAAATGTGGGTTTATATTCATAATTACATCGGCTCAGTGTATAGCAGAAATAATTGAAAATTATCTGTTTTTTGAACTGAGGTTGCGTGGGATCTTTGTGGATATTTGTTTTTTTGACTAAAATATGCATCTTATCGAAAAACGTTTAATATAAAAGTTGTAGATAATTAAAAAATCTAAAACTCTTGAATTGATCATTTTTCAACACAATCTCGAAATTATGGAGAAAAACAAAAAAGTGTATTTATTGTCTATAGATACAAGAACTTATTGTCTAATTTTTGATGCATTTAAAATCGGATTTCTGCAAGTTTTTCCTGATTTTCGTTGACTATCTAATTTTCAGACACAAATTAAAACCAATGTGTGGATGTATTACAAAGTATGTTAAGATATTCGACCGACAACGCCGTATGACTGACAGTTTTCATTGATATCAATGTTAAAATCAAAAATATAAATTTGCCAAAAACGGTTTCAAATTTTTTTTTCAAATTTGGTAGACAATTTGCTTGTTAAGAAACTAAAATTTTGACAAAATTTTTGGAAAATACATCCAAATAATTATTCAGATTTGCAGTATAATTTATTTTATATTTCAAAATCTACATTTTTAAATTTAACAATAAAATATCAGAGTGACTCAAAAACGTATCAAGATTACTCCCTTAACACCTTCGCTGCCCCCTTGTGATTTAAAAACTTCGCTGAGAGCCAGACTGAGTTATCCACTTATACAGGGTGTTTCATTGGGAGAGGGAAATATTTTAACAGTGGATAGGTGTCACTGGGGTGATTCCAAATAACCCATATTTTATGGGTCTAAAGTCACTCATAGCTGAGAATCAGAGTGTTTTGTACATTTTGATCATTTCTTCATTGCCTCCTGTGCTTTTAACCACTCTATATAATTCTATAATATTTGATACACACGTAGACGCGTAGACGAGTTAAAACCCCACAAGTTTTATAAGAAATTGTTATTTAAATATTTCATATAATGAGATGTTTAATTAATTACCTTCAGAACAGAGAACAAGTAATAAAAATAAATGGGAAAACGTCTTCTGAAATAATAAATCAAAACTGAGTGACACAGGGTAGTACATTGGGACCACTTCTGTTCATACTTTATATTAATGATATTATAAAAGCACTAACGACGGTGGAATTTTTTGTATCCATAAAAATACCAAAAAAGGACCATGGGCGTACCATAACTACCTAAGGTTGTGAAATAAATCACACCTGTTCCCAAGTACAAAGACATTAAATGTCCTACACTGCACCAGCGTCTGGACTTCAACAACTACTCCTTGGGCTATATGCCCCCCAGGTATTGAATTACGAAAGTCCAGACGTGGTTTGGCGCCCGACCAAGTCGGGGCTTTAAACCAAAAACTTTGATTTTATTATTAAAGGAGCTTGCCATTCTTAGACCGGTTTCGGAATTATTGTTCCTCTTCAGTAAGAAGCAGGCTAGCCCGAATTTCTATCTCTAAAGAAATTCTAAAGATCGCTTTGAACCCACCAACTCTTAGTACAAACGGTTAAGTCGAGAAAGAGGAGGTGAGTGCAACGCCACCTCTTCACTTTATTATAAAACATCTCTTCACTTTTATTATAAAAGTGAAGAGATGGCGTTGCACTCACCTCCTCTTTCTCGACTTTGTCGAGTTGGTGGGTTCAAAGCGATCTTCAAAATTTCTTTAGAGATATAAATTCGAGCTAGCCTGCTTCTTACTGAAGAGGAACAATAATTCCGAAACCGGTCTAAGAGTGGCAAGCTCCTTTAATAATAAAATCAAAGTTTTTGGTTTAAAGCCCCGACTTGGTCGGGCGCCAAACCATGTCTGGACTTTCGTAATTCAATACCTGGGGGGGCATATAGCCCAAGGAGTAGTTGTTGAAGTCCAGACGCTGGTGCAGTGTAGGACATTTAATGTCTTTGTTCTTGGGAACAAGTGTGATTTATTTCACAACCTTAGGTAATTATAAAAGCAGTTAAAAATTATCAATTACATCTTTTTGCGGATGATGCACTAGTATATTTCTATTCTGAAGACCTAAAGGACCTTATAGATATTATCAATAAAGAGTTGCACTATATAGCTAAGTGGTGTAACTGAATGCGTCAAAAACTAAAATATGTTAAAGTTAACTATAAACTAACAATAGACGGTGCTCAGTTCCAAGTAAGTATTTGGGTATCATAATTGATAAACATCTGAGATTTAAAGATCATGCTATTTATATTATAAATAAAATTACTGAAAATATTAATTTGTCCAGAGTGGCTCCATTTTTATCCAAACGGACAAAAATTACTGTATTTAATTCCCCACTTTACGTTTGCTGCATCTATTTTGTATAATAAAAATGAAATTGACAGAATGCAGAAGTTACGGAACAGACCAATGAGGATTATTTTGCAAGTTCCAAGAGATACTCATATTAAAACAATGTTATGTCAGTTGAACTGGCTCTCAGTACCACATTATTTGGACTATCAGACCCTAATACTCCATAAACTGAAGTTATCCTTGACTCCATCATATTTGACATCTAAACTAACATTTAACACTGATATACACAGTTACAACACACGTACACGAACAGACATAAGAGAGAATGAACTGAATGATTCCATAAAAAGCTTCATCACTATTAGCTTTCAAAAATCAACTAAAGGCTTTTTTATTATGTAAATGTCTAAATTAAGTTGTAATGTATACGTTTATTTTTAAACTTTTTAAAATTTTTAACAAAAAATGTTTGTATCTATAAATTAGCTTGTGCTTAATAAAGATTTAATAATAATGATATCCTTGAGTGATTTCTTATTTAAAGTTCGACTAGCGACTCCTGCATTTTTTATCCGCCACGCCAAAAAAGACTAAATCCGGCCGTGGTCGATCCCTTTTGATCTGCTTGTGCAATCTCAGAAGATATCTTGCAGAAATGTTTGTTCCTTTTTTTGGTAAATAAAAGCGGAAACGTTGCGTCAGATTGAATATTTATTGGGATGAGCAGGTTATTTTTTTTATTTATATTTTCGAGGTTTATGCGCCCCTTTTGAATGGGCACAGATTGGTTTCTTCTATCGGAAAAATATTGTTTTTTTTTACGACTGATTTCCACATGAATTCTAAATAAGGTTAGTTGTATTCGACGATAATAAATCCAGAAGTCGTAAAAGATAATATAACGCCGTCCATGAAAATACGAGGATTATATTTTTTTATTACAATGAAAAAATCGAAAGTTACCATTCCAAAAAAATATTAAAATGTTGAAAAACTGATTAGCTATGATATTTATCGTACTTTTGGTCATTCTTCTTAATATCTTGTTAAAATTGTAATATTTCTCTTAATAACTTATTTTTTTCAAATGATACTAGCCTTAAGCAATATGAAAAGTGAATTTAGATGATTTCCAGTTTCATTGAAAAGAACACAAAGATTTTGAACTGGAACATCCTGTATATTTTTTCTTAATAGGATTCTACATCAATAGATTTGAATGGAACAACAAATAAATTTAAAAAAAATCCCATTTTCTCTCATTAATTATGAAATATAAATTATTTTTATTTTTGTTATACTGTACAATAAGGCAGTGCAGTTTTTGAGTCAGCTTTCAAACCATTATTATCTATTATTAGATAAAAGTTACTATTACGATAGAGTTAGTAATTTGATTAAATCGGGTCCGTACACTTCAGTTCAAAAGAATCCTTTGCCAAAAATGATTAGGGAAGTTAATAGTACTTTAAAAAAGTGCAACAACCTTCTTACCCCACGGAATAAATATAGATTTACAATTAGCAATCCAACCATGTCAAAGTTGTATTGCCTTCCCAAAATACACAAACCTGGAAAGGCAATGCGATCCATTGTGTCTGCCATATGCACACCTAGTTATAATATTTCCAAATGGTTATCAAACGAGTTTGAAAATTTACCTTCACAATTTAAAAATTTTTCTGTTAAAAATTCTTTAGATTTCATAGATAAAATTAAAAATACTTCAATTCAAGAAGGCGAAATTTTAATCTCGTTTGATGTTAGTTCATTGTTTCCTAGTGTACCGATTCCGCAAATCTTGAAGAATTACTCAAATCAAACGACTTTGGTGACGAAATTACGCAAGAATATTTGCTTTTGGCTAAACTTTGCATGGATCAAAATTATTTTCAATTTAGAAATGAATTTTTTAAACAACATGAAGGAACTGCTATGGGCAATTGTCTATCACCGTGCATGGCAAATCTGTTTATGAGTAAATTCGAAACCAAGATTAGTCAAGAATTTGAGTATTTCCCAAGGATATGGTACAGATATGTGGATGATGTATTTGCTGTTTTCGATACTAAGAAAACTAACTTAGCTGACTTCGTGACAAAATTAAACTCTCAATTTCCATCCATAAAGTTTACCTATGAAATAGAAAACAATGGACAACTACCATTTTTGGACACCTTGGTTATCAGGAACGAGAATAAGTTGGAATTTGACATTTTTAGGAAAGATACCGCCACAAGTAGGTATATCCCATCAGATTCTTTTCATTGTAATCAACACAAGATTGCTAGCTTACATTTCCTAGTACATCGTTTATTAAACTTCCCACTAAGTAAAGAAAGATTTTATAAGGAAAAGAATTTGATTATAGGATATAGCTGCAATAAACGGTTATGACGAAGATTTGGTTGACAAACTAATCAACAAACATAAATTTAAGAAAAACCTACGTGACACCACGTTTTTCCAACACGAAAAGCAGACTGAAAAATTCGTTTCAATACCGTATAATCCCACTTACACCAAAGGACTTACCAGCGTGTTCAAAAAAGCGGGTTTAAGTTTAGTTTTTCAGTCTAACAACACTTTAAAACAGTTATTAGGTAATCCCAAGGATAAAAACAGTAATTTGGAAAAAAGTGGTATTTACGAAATTAGTTGTGGGGATTGCGATAGAAATTATGTTGGGCAGACTAGACGCTCTGTACAGGTTAGATTTAAAGAGCACATGGCTCACTTAAAATATGGGCATACGGAAAAATCTAGTATAGCCGAACATGCTTTTAATCAAAATCATAGAATAAGTATAGACAATGTAAAATTACTTAAAAATGTATCCAATAATAAATTGTTGGGCGCATTTGAAAGTATAGAAATAGGCAAATGTAAAACTAGTTTAAACAGAGACAAAGGACCAATTCCTCTTAGTCCGCTTTTTAGTTTAATCCATTAGGTACGGGCGGGTTACTCATCCTTGGTTGATTAGTCACCCTTGGCTGATTAGGTCACCGGTGATGACAGTGCCAGGCACCGCCGGGGGAGGGGGGTTAGTCATTTAGTATAAATAGCGGTTAGAAATAGTTAGTTGTTTAGTCTATCATCAACTCCTGATGATGCCAACATAGTTGGCGAAACGCGCGTAGAGTGTGTGAAAATTGTGTTTTGGTTGAGTGGTCGACGATAGTTATCAACTTATTATCTATTATGGATAATTATTATTTTTTTAAATATTAACAAATTGTTTTGTTACAGGTATGTGGGCAGTTCATTATATTTTTATTGATATTGGTGAGTAAAAGCAAATTTTATATTTATATTTATAAGTCGGAAACAATTTGGAAAAGTCGAGGGTTTTTTTAAAATCTGTGTATAGAAAATGTATTTTTAGATGTGCTACCATCTATGATTAAAAGAGAGTATTGACAATTTACAAAGCAAAAATTCTTAGGATGTTGACTCTGATAAATTAAATTCCTTACTCGTTTGCTAGCTAGAAAATGTATGTCTATAATATGCTCAAAGGTAGGCTAAACATCAAATACTGTTGCAGAAAGAAAAAAACAAAAAATCTGAAAATTTGTCCTGAAAAAATACCCACCCCTATTGATAAACTATATTTACTATTACTATCTGCTGCTACATCTTACTTTGTACGAAAGTTATTTATTTCCTGTAAGAAAACAAATCCTTCAATCAGTCTCAAGTCCTTGTCCGTTTGTTGAAGTTTAGCTCTAAATTTGAGGGGAAAAAAATCAAAAAGTCAAATGCAATTGATGGTCAAGGGACGAGCCGAAACCTTTTCAGATCGATGGTGAAAAACTGACGGGTTGTAAGCCAGATTTCTGAAACTTGGACGAAAAACTAACTTTTTATTTCCCAAATTAAAGTCGAAAACTTCTACCAGAAAAGTATTGACCGGGATATATTACTTCTCGCTGTAGTTTAAAAATAATATGCATAATAATTTCACCCCTGCTAAGTTTTTATAGTTTAAAATAACTGGTTCATAATGCAAATTGTTAAAAAAAACCACGCAATCACTTCTATTTTTACCCCATCCCAAACTTTTTTCTACGTTGAAATATATTTTTTTTTGACATCAGACTTCAAGTCGTCAATTTATCAACATAAAAAAAGGCGAAAGATCCGGAACAGCTATAACTAAAAAAACATATTTTTCTTCTACGCTTTTTTCATATTTTTTCGATATTTTCTCTCTTAAGACTATTGGACACCTTCATTTTTCAAATTGTCTATTTATTTTCATTGAAAAATGAAATCGATTTTAGCATTTTATTTAATTTTTCATTTTAACAATTTTTTCGCAATTTTCCACGTTGTTTCTACTTTTTTTCACAAAAATTTTGTTTTCTAAATTGTATTCCTTTGTATAAAGGCCAGCAGATCGAATCGCATGTTCATGAAAGTTTGAGTTTAAAGAAAAACTATTATAATTACTCTTAGCATACAAAATGCATTTATAAATATATAAAGAGGTTCCAGTAAGTAATTTATATTTTATAAAAAGGTTTTTACACTTCCCCACAACACAACACAACACAATATTGTAAGCAATATGAGAATAAACAATCAGATAATATACAGGGTGTCTCAACTCAAATTTGCACCCAAATATTTCGAGTTTTGTTCAAATTTTGAAAAAATGCCGAATCAGGTCAATTTTAACCTAGAGGGGGCTCAATTTTTATCGTAGTTTCAAACTTCTTTTTTCATCCCTCTAGCGCCCAGAACCACCTCTTGAAAAATTTTAAATGGCAAGTGATACATCATTTTGAAGCTGCTTTCATTATCTAATGCAACCCCGTTCTTTTTTTATTTTGAATTACTCTTTTTTGAGAAAACTGCTTAGATTATTGTGAAAGAAACAATTTAATTTTAACGAACGTACTGTTCAATTCAAGGTTTTTTAATTTAAATATCTTTGTATGAATTTTTTTCCGATTTTTCCCTGAAGGTTTCCTCAATTTGACCCTCAAATGACCTTGACCCTGACCTCGGATTCGGATTCAGCGAGCCTGAAAACCTTTGTATGAATTTTTTCAGATTTTTCTAGAAGTTTTCCTCAATTTTACCCTCAAATGACCTTGACCCTGACATGATGAGGTCAAGCGGACCTCGGATTCAGGTTCAGCGACCCCAAAAACCCCTAGTTACAGTAGTGAAGTTCTTGGCGCAGACAAAAATTTTTTTGTGGAGTTGTGTAATCTAAGCAGTTTCCTCAAAAAAGATTCATTCAAAATAAAAAAGAACGGGGTTAATTTTTTGCACAAATGGTTTAGATGGGTGTTCCAGCTCATACTTCTGTCAAGATAAACCCTCAAAAATTTAGTGGTTTCAAGGTTATTAGTACATTAGTATTAAATAAATTCTCAAAATCAATACCATGAAAACTTCTAGGAGGATTTTCGTACTCGAAGCGGCTGTATCCTTTGATTTTTCTGTTTTTGTGGTACTGCTTTTTAGAATTATTTAATGTTGTACTAAATGACCACATTGAAGTAAAATTGATATTTTCCCTTTATTTAATAGTATTGAAAATTCAACATAAACGCCGCCACTGGTACGCGAAATAAATAAATAAAAATTGAATAAAATAATTAAACAAAAATATATACATGACACCGCTGTATTCTGCATATTAACAAAAATAGTACGTAGACAAAAAGACCGACTCTAACATTGTTTAATTTGTTGTTGGTTAATACAAAATTCAATGAAAGTTCTGCTTTTTATTTCATCGTCACTACAAGCTTTGAAAAGCAAGACGTAAGCTTCCAGTTATAAACAAAAAATACAGTCCACTTCATTTGCAGCTTAAAATTGGCTGGGAGGAATTGTGCCCACCAAGCGAGGGTACATAATTCTACAAATATTATATTTTTTTTATTAGAAGGAAAACTGATACTTTTGAGAAAGAAATTCCTTTTATATACTAATGTCAAATAATAAACAGAAAAACAAACCAGAATTTGATCTTCATTATTCAATAGTGTGTTTGTAAAATTGATTTAATTGGTTAAAAAGCGTTGAATAATGAAAATTCAACGCTTTTAATAACCAATAATCATAAGGTAACTAAATTTAATCAATCAAGATTAAGTAGAGATTTAAATTTAGTCTTTGATACGAGCTTTAATTGTAACGTCAATGTCAAATGTGATTTTAAATTAATGCGAGTAAAAGTGAAACAAACTTTATCAAAGTTGAAATGGATATTTCAAGTACTCAAGTACCTGAATTAGTGAAAATTGCAGAAAAACCAAAAAAAAATCTTCTACCAAGAAAATCTAAAGATAAATATGAATTAACATATTTAAATTTTTTAAACTGGAAAAGAACGAACCATGCTGGTTCATTTTCTGAAAATGTGTTGCTTTCATGAAATCAACATTGAAGCTTAAATAATGTCGAAGATTTAAATGACTCCTTAAGGGTAACTGTTTCCAAAGATGCAACAAGAACAAATAGATCTCAAAATTTTATTATAACGGGAGAAAAATTTTACGATATTTGTAAAAAATACATGGATTTACGTCCTGCACAAGCAACTTCAAAAATGTTTTTTACAGTACAGGAAAGGGACGTGTACTTCCCAAAATGTTGGCATTAACAGTATTGCCAAAACCGTGAAGGATATCGCAAAATATTTAGGACTTCCAAATTGGAAAACCTATACAGGACATTGCTTGCGGCGACCATCAGCAAGTATTTTTTTGGAATCGGACAATGCAAATATGGACGATCTAATGAGGTTTGTTGATTAGGTGTCCAGTTCTTGTGCTAAGGGTTATATTGATAATTTGATTACATACAAGACAAAAAATTATAATAGAGTTTTACAACAAATTGATAAAAATAATCCAACAACATATGCAAGTTCTAGCAATTTGAATTTTGGTGTTGCAGCTGGACCTGCAACAATTATTTTCTCAAATTGCTCCAACATAACATTAAATTTTAACAAATAATTTATTATAAATAAGTATTTATATTCGTTCCTTTAGCATTTAGCAGGTTATCTATTATTTCTGGGCATTAGTAGATAAAGTATTATATTCAACTCGCTCGCAAGCTCACTCGTACTGCAAACTTCATCCGCGTGTAATAAAATAACACACCCAAACTCATTGAATAATATACTATTACTCTGAATAAAACAAATTAATTTTTCTTCAAACAAAAAATCTCCAATTTCACGGACAAAAAAGCTTGAAAATATTTCGCATGACCATGAACAAAGTGTATATCCGTTACTATGGAGATTATTGTTTGACACCGATACGTCTCCTTATTTGACAAGTGTCAGTTTGAATTGTACTGCCTGCTGGCATCCTTAAAATTTCCTTTTAATAATATCATTCTTTAAAACTGCACTTATTACAGATTAGAATGTCAGTTTTGACTTTAGATTTGAAAAACCTAGTATAATTAATCACGCGCATTTAACCTTACTTTTACCTGAGTTCTCATCAACAATAAAAGCACTTTTTCTCCGCTGTCTTTTTATCAAAAAAGTGAAACTTTAACCTCATAAATAAGATGTAAAATATCAGGTTTTTTAGCGTCTAATAAACTGCATATCTTCGTCTAAAATTATTAATCTTTTTATGTCTTTAATTTCGTATGATTTTTATTGTATTTTTTTTATATTTCTTGTAAAATATCATTGAAAATAGTGGATTATTATAAAAAAACAGTTGGTTGAGTGAAAATGGATGAAAAATTTTTTTTTTAAATATTTTGGATAGAAAAGTCATTATTTTGGGAAAAAGGGAATATATATCGATGGTACAAAAAATATAAAAATATTTAGGAAAGTTTAGGAAAGACCTGATCTGACCTAATTTAGTTAATTTTGCTTCATTATCGCTTTATGTATTTATTTTTTACATAAAAAGGAACTTAAACTATAGCGTATTTAATTATTTGATTTATATTTAACAATGATCGGTTAAATTTAAACTATTTGTATTAAAATAAGTTCTTCTTCCCAATTAACATTCCGTAGTTATTAAAAATTTATAGAAACAAACTTTCAAGAACCGTATAAAACATGTCAACGTCACAGTTAAGTCCATATGAGTCGGTATATCCATGGGAAACCATTAATCTACATCGATTGGCAACATCTGCATTTCTCTTTACAATTAGCAAGTAGCGTGGTGCATCATCAAACACAGTTCACGTCCCCGTCAGCATAGAATACCATAACTTATTGACAAATTCTATGGATTTATCGAATAAACCAACGTCGACAAATTCTACATCGCTTTATCTTATTTAATCATACCATTTAATTGATCATATGTATTAGTAAGTAAGAGTAAAATAAGGTCATATTGAATTAAACTCGTAATTGGGGACATTTACTTGAAACTTGACAATTTCAAATCTTCTACATAAAAATTAATCAGACTGCTTAAGGAGATTTGCACTATTTTTGTGAATTTCGAGAACTTATTAAAAATAAATAGTGATGGTAATGAGGTAATGTCATAATAACAAGTTTTTTGAAGAGTGCTCACGATAACTAACATTTGCTATGATTCTTACGGCTTTCTTTTGCATACGAAATAATTTAATTGCTGCTGACGAATTACCCCAAAGAATAAAATCGTAAACCGTAACCTATCTGAGAATGAAACAATGAAAAATATACCGCTTCTAAACATTCAAAATTGGAAACTAATGCTAAACGCCGAAGCAAAAACAACACACTAGATAATCTGTTAGCAATCATATCGGTATAACAGGTCCATGATGGATTACTATCAAGTTTTATTTCTAACCGTTTCACACAGTCAAATTCCGATGAGAAACTACCTGATCCTGATCCTGATTTAGTTTTTTCATCATGTAACGTAAGCTTATTAGCACAAACATTTTTTTGATAAATCAATAATATCCTTAGTAGAATTTGATAGATAAGATAAATCTTTTCCAGTTGAGATAAAGGACGTATCGTCAGCAAAAAGAATAGTTTTGCAAGTCACATATATTTAGTTAGATCATTGACGTTTATAATGAACAGCAGAGGCCCAAGAACAGAACATGGTGGCATTCCATGGGTGATCATTTTAAACTTAGATGTAATGAGTGACAGGGTAACAGGGGTACACCTCTAATTCCATTTAGTTTTCTAGCAGAATGTCGAAGGTAGAATAAGTTCAAAATAAAGCATCAAATTGATATTACTATTTTTTAAAGCCTTTTGAAACTTTTTACCAAAAAGCAGACCAAATTGCAGCGTACGGCCAATCGCACATTTGTTATGAAAATGAAGGTATAAATTAATTGGATAACGTGTGGTATAAACGGCTATACTAACCAATTATTTGTAATTAGAGCTAATAGGCTAACGCTGGTCGCAGTTCTATTTGGTAATCCACACTGAACGCACATGATTTGGATTGTTATCTAAATGTAATCCCGACATGGCCTAGTATAACGAACTATCCACCGATTTTAGTACATCGGGATTCAAAATAATTACACTGCAAAAAAAGTGTCTCTAAAATTACATTCGATTTCCATTATTTTATCTTTACTATTACAACAATTTTTCGTAATTCTTTTCAATTATTTGTACGAGAATTACTAATAAGAGATCCTTCACCAAAAAATATGATTATTTAATTTTATTAACGCTCCCACCAAATATTATAGCGAGGCGGCCACCAAAATTTTCTATTCGCATCTACATTACGATAATTATGTTCACAATACGGTTTGATCTCCTAATTTTTTTGAAAATAATTACGCAATTGAAGTATATGTGCTTTACTTAATACTACCAAATATATCCAGGCAATAACTTTTAAATTAAATGATATTGAACTAATGATTGAACTGTACCAATTCAAAATATGTTGGCACTGTCTCGAATGTCCGTATCCCATTTATTAAGCAATTAATCATTATGAGTTACTTCGGTCGCTCTTGAAGAATATCGGAAAATTCTAGTTTTTTTTTTCTGAGCGATTTATCTTTTTCCTTAATAAAATACTTGGGCCATACATTTAGGGAAACTCTCAATTTCCATAAATAATATAAATTGGTTTTTCTCACTCGCGGCGGCTGCTTCGGTGGCAGCAGGAAACGTCAACACTTTCCCAAATGTGGAAACATGGAAACAAGACCCTGAAAAATTGAAATAAAACCAATCCCAAGATAATAACATTGCGGGAAAAAAACTCGATAAAACGAAAACAGACGATCTGGGGGTTTCGAATAATTGACAGTTTTGAAAAATGTCGACGCAGTAATTTATATCGCTTTTTAAGATTTATAACAAAACTGTTGTAATATTTATACTTTGCACTCAATACTTTTGATATACAGTTGTGACTTTTTTTTCTTGTATCTTTAACACCAAGTATTCAGCTCATGCACATATACAGGGTAAGTCATGAGGAACTATACATACTGGTCTTAAAAAATTAGATCTGTTCATATAAAAAAATTTACCCTTTATATGGTTTTTGAAAACTCTAATAGGGATATTACAAAGTAAACAGACAACAAAAATGGCGTATTTATTTTTTCCCCACACGATTACTCAATTTCTAATGAAAAAAATGAACCATAGATTTCTTGTAAAAATTTAATTTTTTGTACCTAAATTTAATTTTTATTTACTGGTACCACCACAGCTAGTGCCGAATTCAATCTGTGTGTATGTTGACTCTTTGTGTTTATGAATTTTAAAATTCTGACTTCAGATTTTGATAGAGGATCAAAAAATAAGCTTAGGGTTTGATGTGCCCCAAAATGGCGCCCAAAATATGACAATTTTGAAGTTTAAAATGACATTGAATTTAAAGTAGACATACACTGATTGACGGTTTTGGTAAAAGTGAGTAGACTGTGGCTGTGTTGATTAGAATTAGAACTGTCAATCTAAAATTTTATTAATACTTTCTAGTCCATGTCAGGAATCGGAATTTGAGGGGATTTTCCCTTTTTTTTCCGGACAGAGGCAATTTAGCCCCCCCCCCCATTTTCGAGGTCTCTGAAACGGAATCTGAGGTTAAAGAAGTTTTTACCCTCGGCGTCCCCTTCAAAACGGCCAAAAACCACCCCCTGGAGGGGTTAAACGCGTTTTACAAGGTTTCTCTGTAGAAAAACACACTTTCCCCCCATTTTCGAGGATGCTGAGCACGATGGTGGTGTTGGAACAATCAGTTTTCGATTAGTGTTCGAACAATTTGCTTTTGAACAACTGGATTTTCGACTAATTTGTTTTCGAACAACTGGCTTCGAACAATTGGCTTTTGAACAATTGTCCGTAACCCTGGTTAAATACTAACTGACTTACAACACTTCTATATATTTTTTTATTTCGATTGATCCCGTCCTGCAAAAAACTTCGCCCCATTTAAACCATTTTATACTAATTCGGTTTGTAAAAACTTCAACAACCCCCAATTATATTGAATTGCATTTCTCGCCTATCCAAAATGATTTTATTGACAGTCTGTCTCTACAACTCCACGCCAGGTATCTGCGAATTGCTGCAGCATACTTGCAATATCAGACTAGTGCATTAAGCACTTAATACAGACAATTTAATATCAATTCCTATATATGAAATGAAACTTATAGCAATAACCGTGAACGTCGTATACGCCGAATTCCCATTATCCGAGAGCAATTTCGCTCGTGTATACGGGATTATACGACAGCAAAAAAAGTTGCAAAAACTGATCTTGATCGCGTAGCAGATGCACATATACAGAACTTTATTCATACAGCGTACAGAAACTAAAGAGATTCTATGAGAAAACAAAAGACAAAACTTCATTTTAAATTCCAATCTATTTGAGAAAACTTCTGATAGCCTTTTGTCTATAAGAAATGGAGCGAGACGAAACTTTTCCGGCCCAGCCCACGTAGTTGGCTGTGATGGCGATGCGAATTTGCCTTTTTGATGCCCAAAGGGTTGTTCGGTTTTATTACACTTTATTGCTTTTGCGATTCTTTGGGATTGAGTAGTGCATTCGGGAGAACAACATAACGTGGTGTAAGTATCGCCCAATGCATTTTTATGAGATGCGCTACATGTAGGTATTGCCGAGTACAGTGACTCTTTTCCTGAATAGTGTTTATAAACTATGAAAAGTTGTATCATCTAAAAAGGGTACAGCTTTTTTCTTTTATTTTCATTCTTTGTAACCACAACTAGTTAGAATTTGAAAACTAATAATTTCGTCTAATATCATGAAACAACTTGATTATTTAGCACAAAATGTATAATATTGTAAAATATCATTAACGATAAAGAAGAAAGTCAGGACAGAAGAAAAAATGTAGTTGCGACCACAGAACTAGGTATATCCCTGAGGAAGAAGTGAGATGACGATTCGCATACGCGTTTATACAAGGGCAAATTTTCTCGTATTGGTGCACATGCGCATTAAAGTGAAATACGTCCGTGATCAGGACCGGACTTACACGGTAGCTATTTAGAAGTAATATTTCAATGTATATAAATTACCCAACATATTAGTTTTTTGTTTCTCGTGTTCCTTTTTAAGAATTCGTGAATATTAATTGCATGAGTTATTGACGTTATTGGATAATTGTAGAAAATTTTTGAACGTTAAAGCATTCATTCTTTCACAACCAAGATAGTCAAGAATGTACCGTATTTGATCAACTGCTTAGTGATAGTTTAAAAAATTCATGCTGGAGGAGATACTTCCAGGCAGTAATTCAAGAACGTGTAAGATTCGGTAAGAAAATTTCACGCCAAAGTAATATAAAAAATTATAACATGACATTTGCTTGTCAACAGGTAAATTATGTGTCATTGACTCAGTGAAATTTCACATTTTTGCTTTAGTCTTGTGGCATTTTAGTAGAATGTCTCGTTTCGGGAAAGAAAGTGTGGAAGTTATAAGACAAGAAGTTCAGAATTTAACGCCATATAATACTAAAATATATATAAATAATACTATCGCTGTTATCACGCCCAAGGTACCCAGGAGGAAAAAGTTTTGTGGTTGCTATAGTAACGAGCTGAAACGAAAGCTTGTTATTGGTTAAAAAATGTTGGTGTGAAATTTTCATTGAAAATTTCTGATCCATTTTGATACTACATTTGTATTGAGGGGCTCAATTTAAACAATTCGAGTCTAAATATTCTTTATTAATCTGAAAATATACATTTTGTATATGTATAAATGAAAATCAATCATTCATTACAACAAAGAAAAATGTACAATACCAACAAATTACTCTCAGAAATTTTTTGGTTTGTTAAAGAAAAATAAATCAAACTTTGTAACATATGCCAACACGGTCCTGCTATAACACAATCAAAGCGCATGCTCACCGCTACTTATATTCCGCCATGTTGTGTAAACGTTTTCCAAACAAATAGACATCTTTTTTCCCTTCTATCCCCGGGATACAGTTCTGTGGTTGCGACCAACATTGCTAGAAAAGCCACGACGATAGCCAACCTCCGTTGGAACTAAAAGAAGAAGAAACAAGCACCGAGAAAGCTTTAAAAAAACAATAGACTATAATCTCACAGCAAAAATAATTCACTGACAAGAAATGACATTTACCAGAAACAATTTTCTGCCAGTCCAAAGCACACTTTTCATAAATGAAATAATATTTGAAATCCCCTTCTTAGGCTCTGAACTGTTTAATTGTGAAATGATCGTGTTTAAACAATAAAATTACCAATATTACGTAGAAATGATGTTCTAATCAAAATTACTAAAAAGTTTCGTCAAAAAAGCTACACCACTTAATTTCATCGTCAGGAATCATTCACGTGGCCGCCCCCTGTAACAAAATGTGAAATAATACATAAAATAATATTTGAACGAAAAAAAAATTCAAACTTTAACGTATCGTATTAAACAGCAATATTCTAGTAAGGAATATTTGATCGTATCGCCATATTTTGGTCCAAATAACCTGCCCTCAGCCTATGTCCCAATAGTTTTGAATCACCCAGTACAAATAGTTATTTTTTAAGTTTCTTCATCCCTTATTTTAATACTAATATCTGGACCTACAAAATTTTTTGATTCTTCCATGCATTTTGTATAACGATAAGAAACATTTACATTTACATACCGAGTTTCAATATTAAGTCTAGCATAAACATACGAATATTTAACTCGGAAAAAGATGATTAAAACCAAAACTATTACACATATTTTTAGCACATTTTGACAGGTGTCCATTTTAACAGTGTTACTCAAGGTTCCATTAAATATTTACCTAAATACATGATTTCTGAAATTGAATTGGCAACGTTGTATTTTTCCTTTTTTTATACTTTTCAGGTTTCTTCTTGTTATAAATTGCTACTTGGGCATTTGTAGAAAAGTTATGTATGCGTTTGTATTGGAAAAGTATGTTAAATAATCGTTTCAACGCACTGAATTTGTTTGCCTATTGAATTTATCATGTTTTATAACATCTGTGAAAATTTCATGAAAATCCCAGCCGGCCCCATATTCTTAACGTTTTCCCAGAGATGTGCGTGTCAGTAGTTGTCAAAATTTGTAGGTTATTATGGCGAAATTAAATAAAGTCAAACCTTGACGTTGATATTTACAAAAATAGGTTATTTTCTTACGACGATTTTCCATCATCACTCCACAAACGTTTTCGCCGGCCACTGCTAGACCAACATTATGTATCAGGACTACGTTACTAAATGTTGCTTTGGAGTACCCCTCGCACAAAAATATGATTTCCATCGATGATCGATGATTGACAATTAACTACTTTTGACAATGCCAAAAACTGACAAATTAAACTAATATTTATCAGTTTCTCTTCTGATGGAAATAAAACCACTTATTTTAAAGAAAAACGGGGTTTTAATTGACGTTTTGACTTTCTTGAATGAAAGTCGTTTTCAAAATGACATAACAAAAAATATAATAAAAAATTTACTATAGAAACAGGTTATATTATTTGTGTTGTCTGCCGTTGCTATGAAATAAAACTAAAAGCTTAACTTTTCTTGTAAATATCTCGGAAGATCGAATTTTCACAGACATGAGACCTGCATTTTTTGCCGATTTAGATAGGAATTAGTCTACCCTGAAAGTATCATTGAATTCTGACGAAGGGATTTTGAGATCCTCCGGACACACGTACATACAAACCTTCCTCGTTTGATCCTGAATAATAAATAAAATGCTTAGTATTTATCACTGTTTTGGGTGATTTCAGCGACCCATGTGGTAGGCTGCATTTTTTAAATAATTGATTTGAAAACAAAACTGGAGCGTTGTAGGACAAATAAATAATTCTTAAAATTTATTTTAACTTTAACACTTTATCATTACAAATAACATAAATTTTTATTATGTATCGGCTTTAACTTATAATTTTAATATAAATTCATATTGATACTTTGCAGGGTACCTGTAAGCTTTACTCGCGCAGAAGAAGTTGCGCTTTAAAAGTTCGAATACAATCAAGTTTTATTTGTTTGAGCTTAAAGGTTAAAGTTACAGAGGGGATAAAGACGAAGCTTCCGGTATGGCAGCTGGATTCTTCCAATACGGCCTCTAATTTCTATTGCCCATATGACAGACATTATAGACTGAACATTTTGTTCTAGCTATGCGATGTTACGAATATAAGTAATTTTTTTGTTTACGATGACGGTGTTTTATACGCAGAGCCGAAATATTGTGTGATACTTTAAAAGAATGATTTTATGCTAAAAGAAGTGAAATATATATAAATTATAAAAATCGAACTTTGTTTTTGTTTTAAAGTCAATTCGCAAATTAGCTTAATTATTATTGCGCCACATATTAAAATTGTATTGTCCTAACTCGCATGAAAATAAGAATGTTTTAGGTAATGAATTTCTCTCAGTGTACATTCCGTATGCACTTTGATAATTTCTGTAATAAATTTATATAAAATAACACTTTTTTTACAAATTGTCTAGATCCTGTTGAATCAAAATTATTAGGTTATAAATGATTATTTCCGCAATGGATAAACATTAATTTAGGATAACTGGTAAATAAATAAATAAAAAATCTTTACTTTCCAAAATTCTTCAATTTCCTAAGTTTAAAATACAAATTCTTCTAAATAAGAATTAACCTTTTGAATTTTCCGCATGAATCAATTTTAACTATTTTTTTCATACCTTCAATTTTAACTATATTAAATAAACTTCATTACCAACTGAATGAAGAGGTTATTTCGATTCCGGTATACAAATTAGTTTTAAATCTTGACTTATCAGAAAATTGTGTTCGAATTTTCCAGCAATTCACATTTTTTTGCTCTGTTTAAAATTAGTATTAATTATGTGCTTATAATCGTTAAATCTCCTTTACGTTTCTATTTGCTATTAGTTTTTTGGCAGCTTTTACTAGGCCTAAAAAAGCCAAGGGGAAACCTTGTTGAACAAAATTGAGGAAAAGACGAAAAGTATAGAGATAAAACGATAAATAGTAGACAGAAAATAATGGAGCGAATATCTAACAGTACCTACTAAAATCGTAAAATGGTCCCAAAATAAAATAGTTTTTTGTATTTAAAATAAAACTAGTAAAATAATCTTTATTTGGGAAAATAGTGTTTTACAAGGTAACAAATGTTGTTAGCAATTAATGAAGGTAAATATATTGCTGTTGTATGTTCTGCATTCGTTGGCTCTATAGAAGTTGATGTTGAACGTAACGGACGCCTAAACTCATCCTGAGTTCGTTACAGTGTAAACAAGTCAATTTCTCACATGAGATTTCATGTACATTTTACGATTTGTTCGATGCTCCATTGGACCCCCAACTTTCATCCGACAGTGGCATACCTAAAATTTTCTTGTTTACCTAATAAGTAATTTAGAAAACCCTTTATAAAGCTAAACTTATAAATACTAAAAATAAATGTTAAAACAATCACTTTTTTACCGGTTTTAACAAACTCATATTTGAGTTTTTGGAGATTTGACATGGTTGTCTTTGAATTGAAATCAATCTAAATCTGCTTGATATATAAGTCTAAAATTTAGAGAGGATGTAAAGAAAAGATGTAGAAATATTTTATGGAGAACAGAATGTTAATAGCTTGACCCGTTTTTAGGTAGTGTGATGTCAAATTTGAAAATTGAGTTTTTGGGGATTTGACATGATTGTCTTTAAAATGCTGTCAATCTAAATCTGCTTGACATAGAAGTCTAATATTTGGAGAGGATGTAAAGAAAATATGTAGAACTGGTTTCTAAAAAACAGAATTTTAATAGCTTAACCCGTTTTTAGGGAATGAGGTGTCAAATTTGAAATTAGAGTTTTTGGGGATTTGACATGGCTATCTTTGAAATACCATCAATCTAAATCTAAATCTGCTTGACATATGTAATGATATTTATTATTTTAAGTTTAGGGTCCTTAGAAAACTCACATAAAATTTTGAGAGCTTATTTACGTATACAGGTAGCTAAACAACCAAATTCATGGAGTTCATTAATGCCTTATTGGAGTTTCTCTTACAATAATACTATTCATACTGAACCCAAATATACACCACACGAACTTGTATTTGAAAAAACAGCTATTTTGCCATCTAACTTAACTGATCAAATTGATACTATTTATAATTTTTATGATTACCCTATTAAACTAAAATATAGAATTCAAACAGCTTGTGATGATGCGCGAAATAATTTAATGTTATCAAAACACAAAAGGAAGGAAAGTTATAATAATAAAACAAAAATTGTAAATTATAAAGTATGCGATAAAGTTTTATTAAGAAACAATGCTGGGACTAAGTTGGAACCATTATTTAAGGGTCCATATATAATTATTGAACAAAAGTCCCCTATAATGTAGTTATTAATGTTAAAGATAAACTTATAGAAGTACATAAAAATAGGATTAAATTATATCATGAATAATAAAAAAAAATGTTTATAGACTTTTTAAATATTTTTTTCTCACTCTTTGTAATGATATTTATTATTTTAGATATTTAATAATTATTTCGTTAGTTAGTATATTTCACAATTTCCTCTATTAGTGCATCGACTTGAGGTATAGTGTTATTGACTTATGAATACTGTTTAATCAGCAATAACACTGTTGCTACCTGAAGTACTTTGCGCTGATAGATCAGAATTGATATATGTTTTAGGTTTAATGAATTATTATAATTTGAACAGGCAACGAGAAGAGATATAAATAAATTGGGTTTTCTATAAAATGAGTTTGAATTATTTTATTCCGAATTAAGAAGAAGTTAGTTTATCACACATAGAAAATTTTAAGAAGTTAATCAAAGGTAATACCACGAGTCCTCCAAATTTTATCGATTAAATTTTTGGTTTTCACGAAAACGGCTTTATTTGGAAAAACCACGAAAACAAACTGATTGATAAAATCACGAGTCCGCAGGACGAGTGATTTTATCTTAAATCAGTTTGTTTGAGTGGTTTTGCCTAAAATAAAGGCGTTTGAGTATGAAGATCAAAAATTTAATCTATAAAATTTCAGAGGACGAGTCGTATTTGAAAGGATTATTTTTTGAATCATTTTGTATTAAAAACAGAGAACATAGTCATTTATTCAAAAGACACTTTACACACAAATATTGAAAATTTTCTTTACCAATTTAAATCGAAACCTGAGCTGTTATAGTTTTACATACAGGGCCACCAAGGCGATTTTTTGACTGGCTACCCCGCGAAACGGCGCCGTAAATAAAAGCGAAGAAGAAGACTGAAATGAAGTCTTTCTTAATTTAATTAATTTTAAGTTTAGTGTTGAAGTGAGGTATGTAAAAATGTTAAAGGCGTTATGAAATAAACTAATAAAAACAGGTTAGTTTACAAATACATTTTGAAATTTGGTTATTAACATAGATTTGCAATACATTTTAGTATAATAAAAATTGTTAAATGTTTACATTTGACATTTCAAAAAAGGTTTAATCAAGAAACAAATACGAAGAAGCGGTTTTATCAGTATAAAACACAATGATGGGTTAGGATCCTGAGCTGTTATTGGCTGAAACCACAAAATCTGACTGTTTTGACAGATGAAAAAAATAATCAGTTAAATATTTTATATTATGCCATAATTGAGAATTATATTAACTGAGGTGAATCTTGAAAAACTTATATTCATTCACCGCAAGTTTTACAAAAACGTCAACCACCGAAAGAAGTGTAAGTGCTATTCGTCAGCTGGTAATTTCTCTACTTTGCATTTAGGTGACATATTTGAGCAATTATGAAGTTGACTTTCCATCTCTTTATTAAAAAAACAAAAGGACCCCTAAATAGAATAATATACCTGGTTCTTCGAGCCCTAATACATTTTATTATATATAATTAAAGTAAAGTGCAGTGATAAGTTATTTGGTAAGGTTTTGTACACTTATACCATGACGAATATGAACCTGAAATGTAAGATGAACAGTTCCTATCTAACTTTACTTCTATAATGACCTACTTTGATCTAGAAACTGGCTAGTTGTGCTTCTCTTATTGAATAACAGATAGAATAGAACGTGTCCTTGTATTCCTATTGTAGCTACCCCTAAACTGTCCCAATTGAATATCCAAACCTATTGTCATTCTCGCAACAGAGCGCATTCTGGCTTTTTTTTGATACTACTAACTTAGTTTAGTGCATTTTCTCCGCCACTGCGTTAACCCAACAACTAAACTTCGAGGGCCCGGCTGTGGGCCTGTGGGCCAGAGAGCATGGGGCAGCCAGCCGCCTCTCGCCGTACATCTGCGGTAGGCGAATCACGTTTTCCGAACCCAGTAGCACGCCCCAATTGGAAGTTCTTGCAGAAAATGCATTTCTGCAGGGCAAAACAACGTTGCTCTGATAAATAAGAATTCTCCACTGGATAAAATATCGGAGTGAAAAAGTTTACGACTAGAATCCAATATCTTTTGTTAAATATATGAATACAATTTTAGTTAAGTACATACGTTTTGTTTTGGTTGGAGGAAAACATTAAAAAAGATTGAAAAATAGGAATAGCTCTTGTCCATTCGCAAAAAAGGTGTAAAAAACTATTGTTGTACTAGATTTGGGGAAAAATATCTGTTTATGATATTCCAACAGAAGTTGAAGAGGCTGCAGTGTTTCATCCCGGGAAAATCTAATGAGAAAAAAAAATCTTCATTGAATACATGTACCTTCTTGGTCATTCTTGTTATATATTTTATTACCCTGTATATGATAGGAGGGTTGTTAAGGGGTTGTTGTTTTTCGTTGATGTCAGAGTGAATCTTTTTGGTATCAATATATTTTGTAAACTTATTCTATTATTCTATTATTGTTCTTTTAGATTTATTTAAGTTTATTTGTAAAGAAGTTCAGTCTTTTACGTGTCTGACGAGGTGCCTATTGACGAATCCAAAATATAGCAAACATTAATCAGAAGTGGTGAACTGAAGACGAGCACGGAGTACCAGATAAACTTGAAATTCGAATGATCAAAATGGAAAGAAGAAATACCCAACAAGATACAAAAGATGGTATACCAGCAGTAGTAAATGTCGATTTGAGGGATAATTTAATGAAAACGATGATGATGATGATGGAACAGAATCGTTTAGCCAATGAGGAGAAATTCTTGAAATTGCTGATGGAGAAGCAGAATGTGCAACCCGTACAAGCACCTACCCATATTTTGCCGGATTTCAGTCATAGTATCGATGATTTCAATGAGGAGGGCATGGGAAAAGCAGCAATGGATTGGTTAAAGAGCATCGAAAATTCGGCAGTATTACATAAATGGCCATCAGAATTTCAACTAGAAACTGCCAAAGTTCGTTTGAAAGGTACGGCAAAGAAATGGTTTTTGCAACAATCAGACCAAATCAAAACATTTGATGACTTAAAGGTAAAGTTCAAAAAACCTTTGACATGAAAATCAGTAAAGATGAAACTTGGGAAAAGATGAAAAGAAGAGTTCAAGGTAAGTATGAACCAATATTTTCGTACTTTCATGATAAAGTCTCATTATGTCAAATTCTTGGATATGATTTTGATGAAATCAAAGAACAGATTTTAATTGGTTTATACCACAAAGAAAATATTCCTGGTTTGATGGCCGCCAAAATGGCCGATACCGATGAACTTTTACATGAAATTTTGCGCTTTGAGAAAATATCTGCTTCTGCAAAGTGTTTATATTCGAGTCCGTGGTAGAATAATAACAGATTTGGTCAGGGACAATCAAATGTTAAAAAGAATGAACATTTTCGAGGAAACACTTTTAAATCGAATATTTGGACTGAAGGAATTGTCAAAGACTGTTAAAATGACAAGTCAATTCCAAACAATTTTATACAGGGTGCTGGAATTAGCTTACAGGGCGATATTACTGATTCAGTACAGGCTGATACATTAAATTTTGTACAAAGTGGTGCACGGCGTAAATTTTATTGGTATAAATGCAAGGAAGCTGGTCATCTGAAAAGGAATTGTCCTTCTAATCAAAATATTTCTTCTAGTTCAATATCAGGAAATGTAATTCGTAAATCTTCCACAGAAAATTCAACTAGTTGTTCTACTGATGCAATTGTTAATACACAATTATTATTAGCTGATGAAGAAAATATCGCTAAACAGGGTGATTCAGGTCGACAAATTCATGCGCGATTTTATTGTAAATGATCATTTAACTGTTTCTGGTTTCACTGATCCAGGTAGCGCAGTTTGCACTCTAAAACATCAAGTGTTGATTGATAAAAGCTTACTCCTATAGATCGCAAATTATATGGTTTCGGAGGAAATCAACCAACACAGTGTACAATGATGACCCACGTTAAGCTGACATTGGACGATATTGAGGAAGAAGTTGACGTACTGATTGTCGCAAATGATGCACAATCGATGGATTTGACAGTTGGAAGAACTTTTAGTTGGCTATCTTTTGGATTCGTCAATAGGCAACTCGTCTTTACGAATAAACTTTAATAAATCCAAAAGAACAATAATAGAATAACTTTACAAAAAGATTTCCCTGTCACTCTGTCATCAACGAAAAACAACAACCCCTTAAGAACCCTCCTATCATATACAGGGTAATAATAATATATAACACTTCGTGTGAACATAATAAATGCATAAACTTTTACAAATGCTCCGTCATTTTCTGAAGGTAAGCAAGCACAACTCGTTCATTTGTATCTGTTACCTTTTGCTCTCTTCCATCTATTTGATGAACTTGTAATGTTTTTTATTCGCATCATTAGATTTTTGCGGCATTAGCCGCGATTCTGCTTTACTATTTAAAAAATGGATATTAGAATTAATTTTAAGCACTGTGGTGACAACAATTATTAATCTTTGATGACATTTGCAAATTAATTTCTGTTTTTCTCATTTCCATGACAACGAAAGGTATACTGATGTCACATCCCTAATTCAGCCACTTTACATTATTAGGTCTTATTTTCATTTTTTGTAGTAATAATACCAGTATATATGATTTCAAGGTGCACCAATAAAAAAAATAGCATGAAGTATTCGTGGGTAACTGACCTTTTTATCCACTTATACTTTAATATAGTTTTCAGATAAATATATCGTCATTTAAAATTATTTTGACACTGTGTTTCTAAAAACGATAACCAATGGCGTGAGGTAGATCATAGGCGTAGAGTTTAAAAGAAAAAGAGGTAATTACCTCCAAAAGAAAAAACAACCAAATCGTTGTTTTTCTTATAAATCGGAAATACAAGAAACAACAAGAGAAAGCACAGATCGTCGTCAGGTCGCCGACATAGTGACGACCGTCGCCAATATGTAAAACAAAATACCGAACCAAAATTTATGCAACTATGTGATATATTTGCATAAATACATTATAAATGGAATAATACATGAGACATCCTCTCGTAATTTATAACCCAATTTCGGTGTACCCACCGAATCTGCATCGAATTTCTATTCCACAGATGAAAAGCGGATCTCTACGATTTATTTATGTGGAAAAGTATACTCATATTAGGTTTGATTTATTTTGTATAAATCATATCGGATGGGACAAGGAAAGTGTTCCAAGTTTTTGGGAATGATTTGAAAAGGAAGATCGACTGAGGCGGCATCATTTTGGCACTGATTTTTGAAGCAGCGTCTTTTTTATAACAGTAGCCGGCAGTAGGTTATTTAAAATTAATTAGTGATTACCTTTTTGTTCAGTTTACCACTTTAGCTGCTGAAAAATTGCAAAATAATAACTTAAGATGCGGCAACACATAAAATATTTTATAAATTATACCGGGTTTATCAACGATGCGTGGGTGGGTGCTTCGCTTTTTAAGATAGAAAAAAATGTTTCAAATAAAAGTTGTAGAGAGCAATAAAAGCTATGTTCCAAAAATAACTACCAACATACAGAGTGTCCCATGAATGTGTGACTTATCAAAGTTATGTTTTTTTTAAATAAAACACCCCATATATTTTCACTCGATGGAATTCCTTCGAAAGAGTGCTTCTCAAAAATATATGGTTGTATGGGTTTATACCAGGTTGTTCTGAAGTTATGGTGACATTTATGTCCCAAAATAGGTTCATTCAACACCAAATATCTCAAAATCAATAATTAGGAATAAGAAAATTTTTTCACCAAATATCCTGGTGTATTTTCATTTCATATTCATAAATTTACCGAATGGCTCTTTTCTCATACAGGGGCAACCAAAACTTGGGATCACTTTTTTCTCAGTTTTTTCAAATGGAAGACCCAGTAAATAAGGCCATACCAGAATAATACAGACTGTGAGCTTCCAGAAAATGTAGGGTTTATCTACTTGATTTCTACTGGTAATGTATCTAATTCTTAAGAAGTATGAAGAATGTAATAAAAGCAATAATGATAAATATTTGTAGGTACTCAATGATGGACAAATATGGTAACAAAATAATATCAAAAAATTTAAAAAACCATAGTTTCACACGACATGTTCAAACGATCTCCCATTTTGATATACGCATACATTAAGTCTATCTACGATGGTTCTTCGAACTTCAGTTAAAGTTGATCTTATAGTAGAGCGAAAAATTCCTTTAATTCTACTTTTCCGTCAGCGTTGTTTGTTTCTCGCTGTCGATCTATTCCTTAACATATCCCGAGAAAGAAATCTTAAGGGCATGAGGTCTTGAGACCTTGCTGCCCCTCTCTCCCTCCCTCCAAAAATGTATCATTTGTAATTTCCCTTGTAGTTACGTGAAAATTCACGTTCACGACATCATCGCTAATTTATTCTTTTTCTTCCACGTTTTGTTCACTTCTTGTGCTTACACTTCTTATTTCCCTAAACCTCTCCCTCGAAAACTCTCGAGTCGCACATTCCTTGAATCAGGATATCTAACTGCATACATTCTACTGGCTAAATCAGCTTCTGTAAGATCTACCCGGAATGTAGATAATTTTATCAATTATATCAACTCACCCTTGGAACATTTGAATGTTACAAGAATTATCAACAAACGTGACATTTAATTATCGAGATGAATGTTTAGGGGGTATATTATTATTGCTTTTATGACATTTTTCATACTTTCCTTAAGAATTAGATACATTACCGGTGGAAATCAAACCCTACATTTTCTGGAAGCTTATAGTGTGGAATATTCCGGTATAATGACCTTATTTACAGGGTGTTCCATTTGAAAAAACTGAGAAAACAGTGATCCTGAGTTTTGGTTGCCCCTGTATGGGAACAGAGCCATTCGGTAAATTTATGAATATGAAATGAAAATACACCATTTTCGCGGATATTTGGTGAAAAAATTTTCTTATTTCTAATTAGTGATTTTGAGATATTTGGTGTTAAATGAACCCAATTTGGGACATAAATGTCACCATAACTTCAGAACCACCTGGTATAAACCCATACAACCCTATATTTTTCAGAAGCACGCTTCCGAAGGAATTCAATCGAGTGAAAATATATAGGGTGTTTCATTCAAAAAAAAAACAACTTTGATAGGTCACACATTTACCGGACACCCTGTATGTTGGTAGTTATTTTTGAAACATAGCTTTTGTTTAATTTTCAACAATAAAATTAAACATAATCTCAAATTGACAACATCGCATCAAACACTTTCAAATATTCGACAACAATCCGACAACAGCGCTTGACACGCAGAACTTTTAACGGATGTTTGTATTACATGCAGTTTGTCACGTCCGCAATAATCTCATAACTTCACAACAAAATTAATTTTTGTTTTCCCCAGCGTGATAGAAAAAGACGGACATAAAAATCCACCCATTTAACCAAAATCGATTCACCCACGCGATAACAACTAGCTTCTAGAATACTCGGACGGGTGGGAAAAAATCGAAGAATATAGACTTCGCGAATTTCTTAATTAGTGCGCTTCTAACTGCAAACCAGATTAGAACCCTCCGTTGACCAGCGCAACGTAAAAATATTTCGTTTTCACAGTGGTACTTAGCTGCGAATCAGGCGGTCCACTTTACTGTTATTTTAAACTTAAAATCAGTGCTCCTTAGTGCAGCAAATTTCGTTTTCACAGTGGTACTTAGCTGCGAATCAGGCGGTCCACTTTATTGTTATTTTAAACTCAAAAACAGTGCTCCTTAGTGCAGCAAAAATTAGTGTTGCACCGCCACTCATAGACAAAACATCTCAAACGCGCATTATGAATTACATATTTTCTGAATGATGCGATTACTTTAATTTTTTACTAATATGGTTTAGTGATTGTTAACACATACTTTTATTGATAATTTGTGCGTTGTTCGTTCGTTATTTACTAATATGGGTTAGTAAAATACCCAAGTACTTTTATTGTTAATTTGTGAGTTATTTCTTTAACATTTTAATAAACCGTTAAATACAAGGTTTGTTTTTGTTCTTGGAGTTGGGAAGACACAAAAAATCAAATTACAGTCCACTTAGAAACTATGACATAGTTTAAAAAAGCAGTGTTTTAACACATCGGCTGACCTGGTAAACTGATGCACAATAGGGTCTCTTCATCTGATCCCTCAACAGCTTTCATTGCTCTCCACAACTTTAATTTGAGACATTTTTTCCTATCTCAAATAGGCAAGCAGCTCTCGTCCACCCACGAATCGTTGATTCACCCGGTATAATAGTGGACGATTATTCAGGACCTATTGTTACTTATTGAATTTTTTAAAAACTGTATTAATATTGTATGCGCAAGGACGGATTTAGCTTTTTTTATGGGGGATTAAAACTTACCAAGACAACATGTTTAAAACAAAATTTTATTAATACTTAATTATTATAATATAAAGAAACTAGGAAAATGCTTAGAATTAAAAATAGTTAAAACAAAAAAAAACACTTTCAGACTGCTACTATTAAAAGTGTAGTGAAATAAGGAAGCTGCATATATTTTTCTTTTGATGAAAAATTAATTTAAGGTGCTGCAAAATAATTTAAAAGTGTATTTCTTTTACATGAAACCCTTTTAAACTTAACTCGTAAAAATAAATACCTTTTGGCATATGATTAACAAGGTGAGCTAGAAATTTGTATGTTTTTTTTACTAATTTAATGGCACTGGCAATAAGCCAACAGGCCAGTCATGATTTGTATGTGAATTAGTAAGTTTTTACCCTGAAATAAATTTAATAAAGCAAAATTAAAAAATGTTGTACAACTTCCTTATTGTCGATGTAAAAGAAAAAAAGGAACACGAACCCAATAAAATTTAAAATTAAATTAAATTAAAAATATATTTTTATATTTTGCATCTGTAATATCTTACATTATGATACGCATTTGAGTACTCTAATGTTTCATTAGAGTACGCAACTTTTGTATTATACGGTTGGTAATATGAATCAACAAATGACATGAATTGACAGTTGTCTATTGAAATTAAATTTCAAATCTGTCAAATTTTAAAAATTCTACAACAGTGCTACCAACTCATTTTTTTAAAGCAAACTTCTCTATAATATCCAAAGTATAAATTTATTAAAAAATTAATAAAATGGCAAAATATAAAAAGTATTATAAGCAACTTATTTCATATGGCTGTTATGACACTCGTCCTTTAAAAAACTCATCGCTGTGCGATTCGTTTTTTAAACTTGGACTCGTGTCATAACAGAATGCCATATGAAATGCGTTGCTTAATGTACCATTACCTACATACCAGCCTACGTTGTTATAACAGTAACTCGTCGGCGGCTGTTAGTAAAACGGTTGATTATATTATCTACATTAATAATTATTTCTCTATGCGTATGCATAAGTGCCAAACCGCATAATCTTTCCTGTGTCATATTTGATCGAAGCCACGTTTTGAGTCGTTTTAGTGCCGAAAATATTCGTAAAATGTTAGTAAAAGTAAATTATAATCATGGGGGAGGATTACCCCCTATACCCCCCAGTAAATCCGCCCTTGTGTATGCGTTAGAAAGGGAATAATTTTTGTATTTATTTATTTAACATTTAGTTTCTTGTTATTTCGCACGTTTTTCGTTTTGCAATCATGATAGTTGTTTTAACTTGTTTGTTTATTTCTATTTTATTCCTTACAAATGTAGCATGGTCACTCTGTATATCTATAAATAAAGGCATTTAATATTTATTTAATTAAATTAAATAATTAATTCCAATTAATAATGAGAAATAAAATTTAACGAAAAAGGACGTTTAGTACCCTCTTCCAATATTAATTGTGGAAAAACTAAATATTGACAAAATCATATCATGACCTGTATTTAATTTTATCCTTTGTACAAACTAGAGAGCCAAACGCAGTGCTCACATTTCATATATCTGTTACTAATGAATTCATTTGTGAAAGCATTACCTGGCTCAATATCAGCAACAATCATGTGTAGAAACCAATTATTTTGTAGCTAGAGGGCGTCGAATAATGTAAATTGTAATCTACACAAGAAAAACAAAATAATGCTTATCAATTTGTGGAATGCTTGTCTTTATTATTAGTACAATTATTTTTTCCTACGGCTGCTTAGAATATGCATAAAAACGCACTGTCAACTTCCCTTGAAAAACGTCAATTTCAAACAGCGTGTGTAAACGTTTACACACGCTGTGTGCAACGTAAAATGACAACACAACTCATATTAACAACACATATCAATGAATCGAGATGAAATCTAGCATGCGGACACTGTCAGGACTGACAGTTCTCATTTCTCATTAAAATAAAGTCAAATTTATTGCAAAATTTTAAAAAAGCAATGTTACACGATGATAGAAGATGAATTTAACTGTACTCCTCCACAAATACTTGAAAGGGCATCCCAAATCACGCAAAATCTTTTGCCATTAATTTCCAAAGAGAGGTATGAAAGTTCTTATGAAACATTCATAACATGGAAAAATGAACGAAACCTAAACTCGTTATCAGAGAATGTTCTGCTTGTTTATTTTGAAGAATTAGCGCAAAAATATAAATCTTCAACATTGTGGTCGCACTATTCTATGTTGAAAAGCACTATAAACATCTGGTCGTTTTAAATAAGATTTGCTTTACCTAACAATAAATAGGTACCAATAAAAATATATATATATATATATGATAATAAAGTCGCAGCCGTAGGAAAAGTATAGTGTGTAACTCGTGTGAAAAAGCACTTTTCAAAACTTGTTGCACAATATACTATTACAAGAAGCTTCTCAAAATGTTTTAACAAAATGTTGGGTGTATAAATTAGTTCGGTGTGTTTTTAATAGATGGATCCTGGTGTTATGGATAGTTGAAGTATCTGCCGATTTTGGAGGTTTCAGATAGGTTAGATTTCTATCAATAATATACAGTTTATAACGTTTAAAACATTGCCTTTTATAGTGTTGTAAATGTCGAATTTTGTGCTAACCGGAAGGTTTTAATTAGACGAAAAGTGAAGCTGAAACTCATCTATTACTGTTGAAGTTTATAGTAACACTGCTCCAACTTATAAATCATGTACGCAATGGTTTCGACGCTTTAAGGATGGAGATTTCAGCATCAAAGACAAGCCTCGCTCTGGACATTAAAAAAATTCGAGGACAAAGAATTAGAGGCATTACTTAAAGAAGATCAGAGTCAGAGTCAGAGCTTGCTGAATCATTATGAGGGACTCAACATGTCATTGCCGTATGATTGAAAGACATGGGGACAATTGAAAAACAAGGAAATTGGGTGCCGTATGAGCTGAAACCAAGAATCGTTGAAAGCAGTTGATTCAAAGACAATAAAGAAAAGGTTCTTGCATTGGATTATATCTGGAGATTAGAAGTGAATATTCTACGAAAACCCCAAGAAGTAAAAATACTACATTAAGCTCGGTCAATTGTCGATATCAATCTCATCATCAACACCAAAGTCGAACATACATAGTTCGAAGATCATGCTTTGTATCTAGTGAGACCAAAAGGGTGTTGGGTACTATAAACTACTGAAACCTGGTGATCCCAATAAGGGCAATCGCTATGTGCTTCAATTGATGCGTTTGAGCCGTGAATTGCGAGAAAAACGGCCGGAATACGAGCAAAGATGTAATAAAGTTAATCTTCTTCATGAAAACGCTCGGCCATTTTCTCCGGACATTGCTCCTTCGTTAATGGTCGTTCCGAAGGATACAGGACGAATAATATAATATAGTTGGGGAAGTCCAGTTATGGTGAAGAAAATACAATAATTAGTTCATATATTTTGGAAGTTTAAAACCACATTTTTGAAGAAAGGACAATATTACAAAGATAACTGGAAGGAGTGGAGACTACGAGTCAAACGCGTTTACCAACGCGACTTTGAATAATATACAAAAATAAACCCTTAACTACTCTGGGTAGATAATCTCGAGATTACGCAAAGAAGAAGAAGAACACCAATATTTCGTATTGAAAAATTAATATACCGTCACTCTGATGCGCTATGGTTTAAAACGGTTAACCAATAATGGTAGGATATAGATTAAGGAAAAATTAAAAAATTTATTCATGGGACTGCAATGGCAAACCTACCCTCACAAATCTATGCCTTGCTCTTTTAAAAGCTTTAATTAAAGCACACTACAATCTGTATTGTGGTATTTTGCTAGATATTCTCTAGTAAACCAAAAGCTAACGGTGATATGTGACCAAAACGACGACAAACATTTTTGACTTTAAACTCCTGACACTTCAGACTGGGTACGTTGTACCCGTTACCCGATGTGACACATCAAAGCTATAACTGTCAGAAGAATGCAATAAAACATGAAATTGTAAAGAGCAGACGTTAGGACAGAAAATAAGCGAGTTGTATGTAGATTGTCTACGGTCATGTCTTGTGGCTGACTCTTTATACTAGTAACAGAATTTCGGAAGCAGTCAGTGTCGTACATACTGAGTTATGTTAACAGGATCTTATATAAAAACTTCTGGATTGTATGTTTAATTGAAGAAATGGTTGAAGATAGTGGATCGGTAAAGAGATGGAATGATAGGCGTATGCCAAAAGTTCTGGACTACGAGAGACGAATGGAAATTATCAGAAGAAGACGTAGAACGTATTAAACAATTAATAATATACGGGGGTGTTTTAATCTTGTGGTAAAGTTAAATGTCTTTCTAAACAACAAGAAAATAAACAAGTGTAAGAAGTAATGCTTTTTACAAAAAAAAAACATGAAAGACCAGCTGCCACATTTAAAATGTCATCATCTGGGCAGAGAGCTAAACAAAAATTATGTACATGGAGTTTATATAATTACGATGTTTAAACAAAAATGCTAATTTATTTTAAAGTACCCAATACACCTTCACAAACCCTATAAGAATGGGAAACATTCTAAATATAAAATAATCTAATTCCCATTTAATAAAATAACATATTTAGTTCATACGCAAATTAAGCAAAATAATTTTAAAATGTGGACCTCAAATGTCCCTACCATTTTTCTTGAAGACATTTCTAATGGCCCCTGCACACTATGCCACTATGCTCAATCCTGCTGGGCCACTGTGTACACAAGGGTTGGCTTGTATTGGTCACGTTGGGCCAGGGCATTGGCTTGTGTTAGCTGTCGGAGCGGGTTTCAACACACATCAAAGCAGGCCAACATGTGTGAACCAAGTGCGCAGTACATAAGTGAGGTGTCCTCACACTTGTCCAGCATTGGTTGTTTATGTTTTTATTTTTTTGTAAAATAGTTTTGTCGGTTTACTTTATAGTTTTTTGTTTAAACTATTAGTTATTTGAGTATTTTTAAACAACAAATACAAAATGGATAAATGACAAATAGGGTTCAAGCAACTGAATGTTGGTTCAAGGGATAATGGCTGAACCAGTATGGAGCCAAAGTCAAGGCCAGCACCTCTATTACGCAAATATTGGTGACCAATGCATTGGCCTACCTTGGACCATAGTGTGGAAGGGCCATGAAATTTCTTACAACGAGGAGGATACCGATAAATATATTGTTACGTACTAACTTTGTTGTAATAGAATGTTGTTTAATTTATTTTATTTTTATTGACTTTTAATTTTAAATTTTAGTACATAACCTATAAAATTTTGTAGTTTTATTTTTGAATAAACTAACCTCGACTACAGCTCTTTTCCTTTTTTATTTAATTTAATTTATTTCTAATTTACTTACTTTATTAACTAACTTTTCCTTTTTAAATAAATTTAAAATTTATGGGAAATATTTTTATTCTTACCTCCTTCGTAAGCTCAGACAGAATGTAAATTCTTACATTTGACAGAATGCATTGGGCGTCATCTACTATGCAGAGTAGAGATTCTTAACCTCAGGTATGTTTCTAATTGGCTTGTATTTTTAAAAATCAATAATAACGACTACTGAGATTAATTCATAAACATTTATTAATAACAAAGAAAATCAGTAACGAAAAACCTTTTAATTGAATGTGCAGAAAATATTTGGTCGAATAAGGTAAGTGTATTTTTATTTACTACAAAAAAAAATTAACAGTTACAAGTGAAATTTATTGTTATTTTCTCACCTTATTCTCCAATACTTTAACCTAAGTTATTTATAGGTTAAGTAATTTTTAACCTTAGAAAAATTAGTTATGGCCTTTTATTGTTTTAAAATGTTTTTAAATATCGATATTTAATGAAAATTGGTACCTTTATTTAAGTTTAAGTCTTCCTTATTCCTACAGTTATTGTTGTTAAATGGATGTTCTTCAAAAATACAAATGGAATTTTTTTTTCAAAACGGAGACTGGATGAATTTAGTCAGGATACAATTCGATCAGGATACTCTGGATCTCTTAATCGGGATGCAGGACAGGATGGATAATTGTGGCTTCTTCTCTTGATTTAAAAGTTTTTTCCTTTTTCCTGAAAAATAGCGTCACTTCTTGACAGGTAATGATTTTTCATTTTATCAGTGTTGCTTTGACTTGACTTCGTTTGTTTTAGTCATGCAGAGCGAAGTGAACTGTTCAAGAGTTTTAAGCAAAAATCCTCGCTTGACAGCGAGACATAGTTTTTATAAAAGCCCAAGTCATAGCTCACTAGATTGGAATTTGACAGTTTTTTAACTAAAATTTTTACAAAATTCAAAAATTATTAATTTTTATACAATTTTTAATTAGCACCAAATTATTCTAGAGACAAAAATAATAATTTTGATGTAATTTTTGTACAATTCCTACTTATATTAACTTTATAAAAATACTTTTTATGTTCGTTATTATTGATTTCTTAAATCTCATAAAACTTTATTATTATTGCTTTTTTTACTGTATTTCTTCAATTTTAGAAGTCCCAACACTCTATTTCCCCGATTTATACTATTTTCCTTGAATTTGAATTAATTATATTGATGTATCATGATATTGAAATTTGAGGTTAAGTTTAAAATTTCTTTTTCTCCAAACACTTAATATTCTATTGTTATTATGATCGCAGACTTATCTGAGATTATATTATTTTAAATTTTTCTATTCAGTTCTTTGCTAGATTATTTGTAAATATCCTAAATCTGTTGATGAAAATCTCTTATGGAATTACCATGTTAAATTTTGACACATGAAATTTTATAGTTTCTTTTACAATTACTATGTTAAAATTAGTTTCAAATATTATTTTTGAAATCACATTCTGACCTTTGATTACTTACAGTATAATAAATAGTTATTTTATTGGTATTAATAAAATTATCTGTTTCTTTTTACTCTTCGTATTGAATATTAAATATAACAACACTCTTTTGGTCCCATCAGATATAGAGTAGGATCTTCGAACCATGTATGTTTGACTTTGGTGTTGATGTTGAGATCGATGGCAACAACTGACCGGAAACGTAGTATTTTTTCTTCTTAAGGTTGTAGAATATCCATTTGTTATCTCCAGTTACAATCCGTTGCTTTCAATCAGCTGCTAGTAGTGGAAAATCGCATTTCGACTTTCGGTTTCAGTTTATACCCAGTTCATTAAAGGTTGTAAAGTTCTTTAATCAATTTGAAAATAGTTATTACTACTTTTAAAGTTTTTATTAAACAATTATAAAACAAGATAACAACAATAATAAACAAAAAACATCAACAACAAAGATCACAAACATATAACAACTAAAATAAAATTCCTTTCAAACTCTAATGGTGGTGTTTATCGAAACCGCTGTGACTCTTTTTGGCTTCTTGATAAACATGTTTGTATACAGGTACATGAACGGGATAAGGTTTGTCGACATATACGGGATAATGTTTTTCCAAAATAACTTTGTATGGTTTCTTAATGTATACCGGTACCAACTTATTTACGTGAATCGGGATTTTCTTTTCGATTTCCTGAGGTACCAATTTATAAATAGGGACAGCAACGGGTTGAGGTACTGATATTCGTACAGGGTAAGGCTGTGGAACTGGAACCTTTATTACTTGTGGTACTGGAATTTCGACAGGGTGAGGTTGTGGGACTCCCGTCTTCTTGATAACATCTATATGAACTGGTTTAGTATGTTCTATTGTATGTGGTGATTGGTCGTATTTGTGTTCTTCTGATGTCGATGAATGAAAATCTTCCCATCCGTGACTTTCTCCAAGGTCACCGAGGCCGTAACTGGCAAGAGTCAATTTCAGGATCAGGAAGAAGCATATTGTTTGCTTCTGAAATGAAAACAGAATGGTTAGTTTTTCGAAATTTCAAAATTTGTGCGAGATTTAAACTATGGTGCAATCGGAAATAAAGTGTTATGTCAAAAATAATTATTTTTATTATTAGAGAAAGGACTGGGACAATAATATTAACGGCAGATAAAGGGGTAAAAAATATTGTTTTTTTTTAAGTTGTCCTAAAATAACGGACAAAAATTTATGGCTATCCACATTATAATACATTTTATGTAGAGTAATTTATAAGTTTACTAAAATCTAGGGCAAAACGGTTTGAAATGGACCTATCCATGTTTTCAGAATAATGACATACAGTATCGCGCCGCTTCCTATACAGCACTAGCGGCAGTGTGGTCTTACCCTTACTTTAAAAATGTTGCTGATTAACAAAAATTGAAAATTAATATACAGCTTTATGCCCTACATCTCAATAAATGGCGAGTTTATTTTTCGTTTTGGGGGGATAGGCATTAATTGCACAGGCACACAAAAAATAGTGGCCAGATCCAATGATTTGACATATGTTTCTCTATGTATTTTGATGCGCTGTTTATCTAGCGAGAAAACACCGTGAAATTTAATTACCTATAGCGTCAAAAGGGGGTATAAGCTGTACATACAACGACCCATAGGTCGGCCGACATGACAGATATGATAAATACAAGTTGGTCGGCGAATAGGTGGACAAACCTCCTTCCAAATCCAATGTAGGTCCTAACTAGAGAGAAAAATTGGGGCCCTAGGAAGTACGCACTGGAGGAATATACTGGCTATGGCCTACCACTCCCCTCCCTCAAAATCCACGAGCTGGTGGAGAGGGTTTTTGTCCGAAACCCAAAATGAGAGTATGTGAGATAATTTTAGTAATGCTGCCAACCAGAACCCTTCTCCCCAATAGTAGTTACCCCTAAGAAATGGAAACTACTGGAAAAAATATAAGCACATTTTCATACGAAATAGAACGAACAACTTTAACGAATATTAGTGTTTGTGGGAGAGGGGGGTTTTTTGTTTCAAAAATGATTGGCCCTGGGCAAAAAATACATAGAAAAAAATGTGCCAATCATTGGATCTGCCAAAAAATCATAGAAAAGTCAAATGTTTAAGTTCTAATTTTTTGTGTGTGACAATTTTAAGAAAATAATTGGAAATTATAGAAGAATACCGGAAAATGATGTAAAAGTTATGTCAAATATTTAATCGCTTTTTTTAGATGAAAATATCGTGAATTATAATAATAAATATGGGCATATAGGTGGTTTAAACTTTAAAATTAGATATTATTTCTTACAATTTGGATAATAAAAAAATAATATTGATGTTTCCTAGTCGAATTCAAAGTTATTTGTAAAAATAAAATTTTTATTTCCTTCATCAAAACCCTTAAAATTTAAATATTTTTGCTTATTTCGATGGCTTTCTTCCGAGTAGAATTTACAAACAAAAAATATCAATTTAAAATGAAAATGAAAAATAGACTCCGTCTAATTCATTTAAAAACAATAAATTTTAAGTGCACCGATAAAATTTCTTAAAATAATTTTATTGGAATCGTTAATACACGAATACGCTTTTTCCAATAAGTACTACAATAAAAAATGAAGTAATTCTTAATTCAAATAAAAAATATCGATGTTATTATAAGTTCGAAAGTAACGGATCTGTGAAAAATACCTGCAATCACTTTTACTCGCTTTTTGTATAATGAAAGTTAATCTGATCGAAATTATATTCTCCAATTAATAACAGTCAAATTCTCGTGTTATGCGAAAGTGGATACGTTTTTTGCACCTTTCTTGTCGGAACTGTTTTAGTGTAAATTTCTAATTAATTGTTTAATTTTCTCTTTATAAAGATTGGAACCAAGTCTGTATTTAAAAAAAATAATTACTCGAAGAAACTCTCATTTCATAACAAACTTTTAATTTTTTTCTAATATATGCAGAAGGACTAAAGAATTTTAAAAGATCTTCTGCATCTGTTTCAGTTTTCATGTTAGTATAATAAAAATGAAACATCCTATGAAATTTATTCGTGACATATTCTGCAAAATAACTTAATTACATAATGAACTGTAAGATATTTACAGTTAAAGGTTCAGATACCAGAAATTCAATATCGGAAGCTAAAAATAATAGCAAGCCATGAAAGCAGCTTCATTGTATGAACTGTCAAATAATATTGCTTGTGACAATTCTGTATACTAGTTAGTACAAAAGTTTTCGAAAAATTTTTACTTAGTTTAAATTAAAATTAATGTATGAGCTGGAAATCTTAATAACCAAATAATTGGTCTAATTTTCTACCAGGAAAATTTAAATGGACCTAGATATCTAGATTTTTTGGAAAAATTAATACAAATTTCTTATCATTCTTATTTGGATACGGTTATTCCAGGATATTGGATAGGTCGTAGGGGTGCTATTGAATGGCCAGCTCGCTCCCCAGACTTGACCACACGGATTTCTTTTTATGGGAATAGTTGAAGTCTGTTGTTTACAGAACACCACCACTATCCATTAATGATTAGCGTAATAGTATCATAGAGGAATGTATAGAAATTTAATGCAAGTCTTTGAAAATGTTAGGAACGCTTTCGAGAATGAGACTGGAGTATTTTTTAAACGTAAAGGGTGAACATCTTGAACATTTTATTTAATTAAAATAATGGAAAGAGTCCTTGTTTTATTATTTCGACATTTGTCTACTGTTCTTTATGTAATTAAGTTATTTTTTCACATACAGATACTGAAAAAACTACGCGCTTGCAGAATATGTCAAAAAAATACAGGGTGTCATTTAAATTTTTGCACCGGAGGTGGCTGGGGGCGGCGAATATCACGTTGGGGTGGTATCTCGTATACAATTAATTTTCCCCCTACGTATTTAAAAACACCCGTTTTGATATTGAAAATTTTGAAATTTTTTATTATATTTATTTGGTCTTAAAAAACATCATTTTGCCTTCAAGACTGGAAAATTTAATTTTTAATAAATGATTTTTTCTTAAATAAAATTCATTGACAATAGGGAATTTTATTTAATGTTTAAACTATGACAAATTTGTATTTTTTTATTAAATTCAAATAATCTTACTTTAAGATTTGTAAGTAATTCAAAATTGTTAAACTGCAGAAAAGTTGCTTTTTCCACACAAGAGAGCCAAAAAGAATTTTAACTATTATTTTGTCCGTATTTTTAGATATTGTTTAAAAAATTATTACTTGTCAAAAACTAATGTTCTAGATATTATTTGATATATAAATCACTTGCAATTTAGTCTTCACAAAATTATTTATAGTTTATTAATCACTTTGAACAAACCTTATCAAATTTTCATGAAATAATTTTATGTTAATTCTGTGTAGATTCTACTTCTAAAAAATGTTTATTAACAGTTCACTTAAAACTTTATGGTTTATGGATTTTTTCAACATCACAATTTTTTATTGAAAATTAGGAAAACCTATTTTATAATTGCCTAATTCAAGATCTGATTTGTATTTGCTTGATACACAGGTATTTAATTATTTTTTGAACATTATTATTTTTTTAAAGACGCACAAAAATTGTAATTGTGAATTTATTAATTATTAATTGTTAATAATTTTTTTTAATTTTTCCTTCAAAAAACTAAAACAAGATTTGATAACAAAAATTGAAAATTTACAACTTTAAGCCCCTTATATCAAGCAATATATTTATTACTACTGAATCTGCAATTTTAATTTAATTTTTTTTTATTTTAAATAATTGTTAAAAAACCAAAATATTAAAAATATATTGCGGTACTCACTTGAAAATACATTATGAGGTATGTGGAAGAAAATTGACCACAATGATTAAAGACTGAGAGTGATGATCAGCTAGAACGACCAATTTCTTTTATAGTCTAGAAACAAGTCGATTCAGTGAAAGGTTAACAAATTCGCGAAATATGCAAGATGTATTCACCGTTATGATTTAAATGGTGCATATAGAAGAGTAAGGAAACCCAGAAGACCTACAAAAAAAATTATACGCGAGAATTCAGACCCACTTGTTTTTCTTGGCACTAAAAACGAATTATTTGTGTTGACGAATTTTCGAACTAAAATTGGTTAAAAATCGTTAAATGTGATATATCCAGATTCGAAATGAATAAAAAATATTTGGAAGAGTTATCATTTTTGGGAGAAAATACAGTATTTTCCAATATATTAGTCAATAGAACTCCATGTATGGTAATTTGGCTTTAAACTGCACCAACATATGAAATTTTCCAGGATATTTCGTCCAAGGGTAATTTGCATATAGATGCAGGATTCCATGAAACATAATAAACTCGAATGCACCCTCCAATCAGGAGCGCTTTCCTTCTAAAACGCATTCATCGGAATTCGGAGATCAGTTAGTTTTTGGTTATTTACAGACCCTTAGTGCAGCCTACTGGACGACCTATGCTATATTGCTCTTGGAGCTTCAGAAATCTGATCTCGGAGTAGTCACAGGAATTCGCACTGGACACTGCTCACTCAGTTACCACCTCTGCAAGATGGGCATTTATGAAACTGTCAAAATAATTACAATATACTAAACCTGAATCTTGAGGAAAAAATTATCGGAATTTTTTACCGCTAAAAAAAAATCTTTACCACTAAAATAATTCTAAATCTTCACGTTCCTTGTTATCTAAATAGGATGTTTCAGGACTAACGTCAGTGTCTACAGACTAAATTAAGTATATTTTCTTGCAAAAGTATCAAAGTATCATAATTTTTTAAGATTATTAGGATATAATTAATAATAATAAGAATAATATTACTATTAGTCTATGGTAAATGCATGAAGCTTTCGAATTATTCGATTTTGAGCGTTTACACACAAAACGAAGTTTTATTAATATCTCCTGATAGAAAATACAGTATAGAGAAAAAATATAAAGTGATCCAAAAAATTCCTTGCTTAAGAAGTTAGATTTTATCAAATGGAACACTCCTTACTTTATTGTACTTTTAAATATGTAGGTAATTCATTGCTCTTCATTTTTCTTCTGTTCTTTTGTTTTCTAACCCAATTTTTTATGGTGATCTACGAAAATCAATATCCATTCACTCTGTATAAATTCCCTTCACTTGAAATTATATTTTTTGCCAAGCTTTTTATACATAGCTTCCAAATTTAGATTCTTTTACATATAATTTTAATTATAATTTGCCGTTTTTTTTCGTTTGATATAATATAAGATTATTATTAAAATTGACACTCCTAAATTTGAAAGCGTTACAATTTAGTCGATGCATGAAATATGCATTCTAAATTGGGTGTATAGATTTCGATGGTATCTTCAATTGAAGATAAATTGCTTGATTCTGGGCCTACACTTTCAGGAAATATATCGATAGTTGACCAATTATTTATAATTGATCTCCGACTGTTATTAGTGAGTATTTGATTGTTGATTTCACATTTTTTGACATGGTGAAATGTAGTTTTAACCGATTTCTTCGTTTGTTAAGCTCAAAGTTCGAGTTTATTCAAAGTTTGATAACAAAATTTTATTGTGGCAAATTCGGCTCTGATAAAAATGTTTTCAATTTGCCAAATTTTTTATGAGGTTATTGTGGTATTGGTCAATGTGAAATCGATAATTTGTACCCGTTGCAGAGTATTTATATTTTTTTGGTTTGTATAAATATGAAAAGATCATAAATATAAAGAATATGACCTATTAAAAGTGTAAATTTATATAGCTCATATTTATTTCTGGGACCTTCATTTAGAACATTTATCGAAAACATTATACAGGGTGTATCATAAGGAATGGTCAATATGTGTCCAATGTTATCTACTACTAAGATACAGGATGTTGAAGATAAAATTTATTTTTCGTTTTTTTGCAATAGTTTCTTTATTATTTAATATATTGACTTGAAATTTGGTACGATTATATTTTTAAGTTAGTGTTATCAATTTTGAGATTAGATAAAGAGGGTGCCACCTACACTGGATGAACATAAGTCTCCTTTTTTTTATTCCTGGTCTTTTTTGAATTTTTTTCATGTATTTATGATACACCCTGTAAATTTGAACAAAAAAGGTATACTTGTTTTAATAACGTAAATTCAGCTCATTTCGAGATATTTGCATTTAAAATATTCCAGCCACAGTATCTACTTAATTTACTTTAACATATTCAACATAGTAGGCTTTGAAACTAAAATGGAAATGTACAGCTGTCAAATAATTAATTGTTAGATGTAATTTTGTTTACTAAATTCCATTTAAGTAGGTAATGAAAATGCCACGACACAACCATTTCTCTAATTCAGAAATGAGAGAAATAAATTTTTCTGGACTTGCTGCTGCCATCTAACAATTAATTATTTGACAGCTGTACATTTTCATTTTAGTTTCAAAGCCTACTATGTTGAAATATGTTAAGTAAATTAAATAGATACTGTGGCTAGAATATACCTTTTTGTAGTATACCTTTTTTGTTCAAATTTACAGGGTGTATCATAAATACTTGAAAAAAATTCAAAAAAGGCCAGGAATAAAAAAAATGATACTTATCTTCATCCAGTAGAGTGTAGGTGGCGCCCTCTTTATCTAATCTCAAAATTAATACCACGCTTATGATTTACTAACTTAAAAATATAACTAACCATACCAAATTTCAAGTCAATATATTAAATAATAAAGAAATTATTCCAAAAAAACGAAAAATAAATTTTATCTTCAACTCCCGGTATCTTAGTAGTAGATAACATTTGACCCAGAGTTATTTAGTAAAATATTAATATTTGGAGGTCCTGAACATATGATTAAAATATTGACCATTCCTTATGATACACCCTGTATATAAAGTCAAAATATTTTAACTTTTTATCATATCGCAAAATCTTTTAAAAAGAAAATAAAACGAAACGTACTATGTCAAATCTGACAGAATACATTATAAAAATAAGTCTCAGTATAAAATATCGATAAGATTTATATTCAAAAGAACATGACAGAATCAAATAATAAATTAAAATTCTAATTTATAAATAATTTTTGTACAATATTTTTTTAAGAAATGACGTAAAAAGTGTTATAAAAAACTGAATGGACAAATGTCAAAAAGAAACAAGAACTTTCTAGACGAACCATATCTTTAGTGGCCTAGATAAAAATAAAAATTTAAAGATTAATTAATTTTTCATATTTATTTTAAAAGGAAACATGATATATCTTAACATTCACCTTTTCTGCAATTACTAAGCTTTGCTTTTTTTTATCCAAATCTTCTATTAATACTTAATTATTTTTAATGTGATTGTTACCCTTTTTTTGGTTTATTTTAAATGTCTCAATTAAAATTCTGTCCTATATACAGGGTGTCCCAGACTTACCAAAGTTACCAACGCAAAAGTTTTAAATAGCCTGTATATATTTTCCCTTATTTAGATGAAGACATTAATTCTCTTCCCAAACAGAAATATGTTAATTGTCGAATTTTTAATATTCAGTCATATTCTGAATGGTGGTAATCAAGGATTGGACGAAAAAAACTTTTTTAATAATGACAGAAAACCTAATCGTACTTTTAATTTGATATAAATAGTTCATGACTTCCTTGATTAATATTAAAAAATATAACTTCTAGTTTGACGTCAGCAGTTCACCACTTATTTGACTGAATCTTAAATTTGTTTGGGTAGAGAATTAATGTCTTCATCTAAACAAAGAAAAATATACACAGGGCGCTGTTTAAAACTTTTGGGGTGGGGGTGGTAAATCGGGGTTGGTACAATTGGGGATTGATTTTTAAATGTCTTAATAAGTAATTTTTGAAGCAAAACAATCTTGTTGTCGAAGATATAGCGCGGTCAATTAAGTCTGGGACAGTCTGTATAGTTTAGATGTCATCACCTATAACTAAGTTAAATAAGACGGGACTGAATACTGTTCCTTGTAATATCCTTTATTTATAAATCCCTTTTTGTCTGTTATTTCGGTTGACTCCTGAATTTGAGCTTTTTATTTTTATTTGGCTCGCTTAATAGTAAATATATGTATAATACACTCCTGCATTTCTTTCCTGAATGTAATCTGTGTCCGTCGTAACTGTTCTTTTACTTGTTTTCTATTTTTTATGGTTTAATTTACAAAATAATTAAATTATAACCAGGCTATGATAGAATTGAACTTTAAGTTGAAAAGAACTATAATTTGAGCGCCGTTCGCTTAATTAAAGAATAATTAATACCAATCATCTTTCTCAAACTGAATAATTTGTTTATAACTAAGCAATTACTTTAATTTTCAGTCTGGAATGCATGTTTATAGCTTTTTAATTATTTTTTTTATTAAATCAGCAACTAAATCAGGACTGTGTTAGAAATGCATTTTTTGTAAGATAGTAGTCTCACAAGTATCCTACCTAATAAAGAAGACAAAAAAATCCAATAAATTAAATTCGAAACATGCGTAAGATCAATTTTGATATAAAAAACCAGTCTGACCTGTTAGTTGGCTTTACTAATTCGAAAAATATATCAAGAAAAAATAATACTGTATTAAATAGAAGAAAACGAATGCTTCCAAAGTCGTATTATAAAAATTCCTCATATTTACAAAACTCTTGTAACTAATCCTAAATAATTCTAATTTTTTTTGGCTTTATTCCAACAAAAATCTACACCCATGTTTAGTGACGTAAACTCAACATTTTTTTCAGGCAGTAATTCAAAGGGGTCGATTCGAAAATGGCCATTCACAAAAGCTGTCAGGATTCGAATATCCACAATAGCAATAATAAACAATCCCACGTTTATTTTGTTCGCATTTGGTTTGTTCTGATTAATATTTGATATTGCAGTTTATCAGTTGGCGAATGAAAATTATGTCCTCGAGGAAAAATGTAATAGTACAATTATTATGATTTTTTATTACTTTGCGGTTTTCTTACTTGGAATATTTTACATAACATTAGCATATAAAAACATGCAGTACATGTTTAGCACCAATGGCGTACTTAAAAGTGGGATAAAAAATCATCCTTTTATACAGTGTCTTATAAATATATGGCAAAACGCAGGATTAAGTAGTATGGGTTAAAATAACAATATCAGTTAAATAAAACTAAAATTTATTATTTTCTTCCGTTATTCGAACCTAAAAAGCTACAACTATGCAAAATGTCAATCCTTAATTTTGATAATTTTATCCCACCAAAGCTAGCCAGGATTTTATAAATTAACCTCTACTAATAAACCTACTAAGATACATGAGATCCCCAAAATTAACTTCTATATCCACACCTGCATACAAAATATACAGGGTGTAACAAAAAGGTAGGTCATAAATTGAACCACGTATTCTGGGGTCAAAAATAACCTTAATGCAAATGTACACACAAAAAAGTTACAGCCCTTGGAAAGTACTAGATGAAAATCGATTTTTTACAATATTTCATGAGGTGTTTAACATTTTGTAATGAATCCATTTTCTTATCGTAAGAGCATCTTTTTCATATAGAACCACGAAATCTGTATAGCTCATAAAAAATTTAGGGGGTTTTGAACCCCTAAATCCCCCCAAACTTTTCTATGTGTTAACATTAAATTAGTATTGTGACAGCATTGGTTTAATACATCATTTTTGAAATTTTTTTGCCTCTTAGCACTTTTTCGAAAAGCCAGTTTTTATCGAGATGCGGCCTCTTTTTCATTATCCTTCAAAAATTTTGAGTAACAAAAAGTAAGTTATAACTGAGTATTCATGATATTCGCAGGAATCGCAGGTATAAAAAATATGTACAAATGTACTATAATAAATATTCAAAATGGCCTCCATTTTCATGAATACACATACGCCACCGAATTTTTTGGAAGATCATTGGCTTCTGACGAAATCGATTTGAACTTTCAATGATTCGATGCCTCAGTTGTTGTTCGTCGATTATTTCAACAGAATATACGTCATCTTTCATAAAACCCCATAGGCAAAAGTCAATAGGGTTAAGATCTGGACTTCTAGCTGGCCAAGAAATAAATGCATCAGGGTCCCTTCCAAACCAACGTGCAGGGTACAGACCGAAAAGATATTCCCTAACTTCGTTATTGAAATATGCTGGAGTTCCATCCAAATTTACCTGTTCCAAGTATTCTGGTAAATCATTTTGTAAGAACTGCAAGTAATTTGCACCATGGTGATTCGTAATGCCATTTCTATTGAAGGTAGCTTCATCGGTAAACAAAAATGATTAATGAAATTGATATTTCGATTATTTTCTGTTAAGAACCAGTCCCAAAATCCCATCCTTTTAGGATAATCTTCATCTAGTAATTCTTGAACGGTTGTTGAACAGCCAACTAAAGAATTTAAGGATAATGAAAAAGAGGCAGTATCTCGATAAAAACTGACTTTTCGAAAAAGTGCTAAGAAGCAAAATGATGTATTAAACCAATGGTGTCACAATACTAATTTAATTGTAACGCATAGAAAATCTTGGGGGGTTTTAGGGGTTCAAAACCCCCTTAAAATTTTTAATTTATATGAAAAAGATGCTCTTACGATAAGAAAGCCATGTATCTATTTTCATTACAAAATGTTAAACAGTAACTTTTTTTGTGCACACATTTGCATTAAGGTAAGTTATGTTCAATCGAGTTATTTTTGACCCCAGAATATGTGGTTATGCCCTACCTTTTTGTTACACCCTGTATATTGCGACCTTTTCAACATGTTTCACTATTTTATTTATAAAAACCAAATTCGTTAACTGAAATCACTATTATTTCTAATGATCTGCGGCTATTAATACAAATAATATAAACATGCTCACAAACATTGACTTATAATGCTAATGTAGGAGGCCAAAAATTAATAAAATATTTTTCATTAAGACTTGGGTATTTAAAGCAGAAAAAAAAATAACAAGAAAAAAGGTGTAGCAGAATCATGTAAGATATAACATACAAATCTTTGATTTTTCGTATTATATTTGGCAACATCTGCCGTTGAACTGTATAAATAAGTTTGGATTTACAAAAAAATTTTGGCTCAATTTGGCGTATAATTGAATGAGAAAGGATCTAAAGCGATATGATTTTTTTGAAGTCACAAAAAATTGTCTCGTTTAGAGTAAAAGTACAAAAATTGATTTTAACAACTTTTTTTTTCAGGTAAGCACTTTCGTCGTACAAATGTTTGGCGTAAGTACTATTAACATTTCTTTTTACTATTAAAGCAACCCTTTTTCAATTAAAAAAAATCTTTCTCCAAACATCAAAATCTTTGAATTCAACATTACTATAATTTAGCGATTTTTTCGTGTTTAGGTTATTTATTTATCTTACCTACTCAGTCAATGATTTATCAACACACGAAATTAAAATATAATAATAATCAATTCACCTCCTTACGAGTGAACCCCAGAAGCAGAGCTTGTGCGGGGAAGGGACGGCTATTATTGTTATTTGCCGTGGCCCTCTGGGGCGAGTTACTGATGACATTTGCTTTACAGTTACGTGAAACCCCAGAAAAACGTCACAATCTCAACTTTTCTTCATCCTGAGATTAATAAATTATTTAGTCGGTTTGAAAAAGTTCTGAATACGTCCTAATTTAGGCTTCAATCTTTACGAATTCAGTCTGCCATTTTAGAATTGTTGAGTAGGGTGGGCTGTGTAAAATAAATGGTTCGACCTTGTAGATCGGCTGAAATAATTCAATAGACTGGAGAAAAAAAAACAAAGTACGGCAACGCTGATGACCTATTACAATTTGCTAACGTAATTCAATACCTGGTGGGGCATACAGTCCAAGGAGTAGTTGTTGAAGTCCAGACGCTGGTGCAGTGTAGGACATTTTTAATGTCCTTGTTCTTGGGAGCTTGTGTGATTTTATTTCACATCCTTTGTGCAGTTTTGTCACTCCCATCGTCCTTTTTTGGAATTTTTATGGTTCAAAAAATTCCACCTTCGTGTAATTTTCTATAGTTTTGCAAACTTTGATTTTGTTATTAAAGTGAAGATGGCGTTGGGCTCTCCACACTTGCTATAACGCAACCACTTTTATCAAGAACGAGGCAGTCGAATTCATTTTCAGACATCCTTTAGTGAAAGGATGTCGAACTTAGCCTGCTTCTTACTGATGAGGCACAATAATGCCGAAACCGGTCTAAGAATGGCAAGCTCCTTTAATGACAAAATCGAAGTTTTTGGGTTAAAGCCCCGACTTGGTCGAGCACCAAACCACGTCTGAACTTTCGTAATTCAATACCTGGTGGGTCATATAGCCCAGACGCTGGTGCAGTGTAAGACATTTTTAATGTCCTTGTTCTTGGGAGCTTGTGTGATTTTATTTCACATCCTTTGTGCAAAGGATATTCCGTTATTTAATTTGGATATGAATACTATAAAAACCGATATTTTACAATAGAAAATTGGTAAAATTTAAAAAAAAAATTATACTATTCATTGTCAGGAACTGAAATCCCAAAGATCAAGAGCGATGTGAAAGTAGCACAAAAAGTGCATTGCTTATTTAAAAATAAAGTATAATTAAATGACGTTATTGCCTCGCACTATCTCCTTGATAAATTTGATATAATTACAGTGTAATTATTAAATGAAATTCCAATCTGTTTTTTTGTGTGTTTAGATAAAATAAAGGATGCTGATTCTAGTAACCGGTTGTACAAAATTAATTTAGGAGAAATTTGTTGTAGGAGAAAGGTTATGCTATAATCTAAGTAAGTCTTGTATGGGAGTTAGAAGTGCTTCAAAATACAAAACAATTTTTTTCGATAAAAATACGCCCAATTCAAATTGTGGATTTTTCCATTTTTTTTTGCAATAAAGATCGAGGCACCGGGTATTTTTTCATAAAACTCGATTGTAGGGGTACTAAAGTATGGAAAAACTCGAGAACATAATGTGGATAATTACGTCAATTACTAAAGGCAATGATGAAATATTTTTTACATACTTTGTCACTCAATAAGTTCGTTGGATGAAATAAAAAATGTACAATTTTTTGCTTGCGTTTTGGTGGGATGAAGAAAAAAATGTTTTCAGCACTCGATGGCATTTTTTTATCTTTGATTTGAGCTCCGCTGAAACTCAAATTCGATAATTAGGAAGGTAGCTACGGGCCGGCAAAGCCTTTGCTCCATTTTTTATTTTGGGGCCAAGCGCGCAATTGCGCAATCCTAGTACCACAGCTTAAGAGTGTTCTATACCCATCAACTCTGTCAATTTCATACATAACTTCGAAATCCTCGCCCCTTACGTCTTCGCTGAACCTCCCTCTAAAGAAATTGTTAGGCAGCATGAATTACATCTGTGTATTTGCGGTTGCATAGTTACCAATTCTCAGATAAGGACGACATCTAGACGTAGCATTTTCAGTCGTGGATGGAAATCAGATTTCTATTGACATGAACACAACTTTATGTGATCTAGCGGTATTAATTTGAACTGCCCGAAACGTGTAATGTTTGTTTATCTGCAGTTTGACATTTGAGCATTTGAATTTGAGCGCGAACGGAACTAATATGAGTAACTTGCATCACAGTTTTTATTCCGGACAACAGCTTAAGGCTTACAAAAGTTTGCAAGCCTATAAGCAGTATGAGGCGAGGGCTGTTCATAGTGTTTTAGCCAAATTGTGAAAATTGTGTTTAATATTCAGAAATAATACAAATAAAACAAATTGTAAATCTAAGATGTTTATATATTCATAAAATAAAATAAATTATGAAAAAAAAATTAATTCAATGGTATTTGCGAGAGACACATATTTATAAATGCACTACACACTACTACAATTTTGTCCAATGCAGTATATAACCATCTCTTTTTTGAGACAACATACTCATTGGTATTGTTTCATGAAAAATCTTATTTTTTTTTAAAAGACCGATAATTCGTTCCACATGAATTCGTACAGTGGCAATATTATGTGTATTTTCCAAATCAGTGGGATGTAGTTGATTTTTTCCCTTTGTAAAGGCTGGTATATTTAAATTCGCATCTAATATTTGTAGAGAATCTTGAATTAAAAAACCTCTGTCGGCTAAAACAATATCAATTGGTAAAATTAAATTTAAAAAACCACAGTTTTCTGTCAAAAACTTGTCACTAGTGTTTTAACAGAGCAGGTTTACCGAAAATTTACACAAGTAATAATAAAAAAATACATATAAAAGATCGCCAAAAATACCTGTTATAAAATGCCTAGAACAAACACGTCTACTATTCATTTGTCTTTCAGAAAATGTAACTCAAAGCTTTAATCCAAACATTTCTTCATTCACTAGACTGCGTTTGTCAAAACAGCAGGAAACCGGAAAAATGATACATTATCTCTTTCAAAACGCATTTAATAACACTACAAAAATGTGGCATTTTCTATCTATTTCTTCTGAATAAAGAACTTTAAAAAAAATCTTTCTGATGTTTACATATGAAACTAACGTTGTGTCATAAAGTTGTGTGTCTCCCAGCGTATTCTCCTGATCGGGCTCCCAGGGACTTCTATCTATTTTCAGTCCTAAAAAGAATGTTCCACAAAAAAGATTTGGTTGGAATGAAGAAGTGATTGCCGAACTAAAGCCTATTTTGATCGAAATGTTAGATCGAAATGTTAGAGAATGAATCACTCTTGAAAGAGACTATGTTGATGAATAAAGTCCAATTTTTCCTAAAAGTTCTTTTTTAATGGTCTTATTAACTTATTGAATGACCGAGTAAATTAACAAGCGCACAAGATTCGTAGTGTCTTAGAAAAAATAATTTTAATTAAGTTTTCAGTTAAAATGAATAATTCGAATTAGGTTTATTGCACAAGTAATAAAACTTCAAAATGAAAAAGTGCTTTTAAAGGGTAGTTTTTTCATTACCTCGAGTGTTGCCGAGTAATTTTAGTTTTCATAAATTTAAATTAAAATTTCACTTTAAATTATTTTTAACTTCTTTTTTATTGCTTTTAATATAACTTGCGCTTGTATGAGTATAGTATAGGGGGATGTAATTTTCATATTTCGCCATTAAATTACCTTAATTTAAAATACAGAATTTCTATAATACTGCCGCATTAAGATAAGAATTTTAGTATTCTCGCTGTATTTAACTTGAGCAAACTTTGAGTGATGTATATAGCCATAGTTCACGAAAGTTTCAGCGTTGAGGATTAGGTGAACTATTTAAAGAAATTCAAACTATTTGCTTTTTATTTTTTAAAAAATTGTAATTAAAATTCGCGTTATTATGTCGTCTTGCAAAATTAAGAATTTTAAAATCAACATCTCTAACTATTCTAAAAAATACTGTTTCAAATTAAGTTTTACTCCCTCCGAATTTTTCCCATACTCCAACTACAGCCGTCAGTTTCCACACCATTCTTCTTACACATACGTGTATGGACACTTTCTATTTCAAGATCTCCATGAATGTCTCTTTCTTATGAACCAAGATGCGTTGATTATCTATCTATCTTATTTAGAATTTTTCTTTCAAATCTTAAAGGTGAGTTGTGTAAGTCCACAGCAGTTTGTCGAAAAAAAAACACTTTAGTTTTCTACATCATCTCCTTTCAACATAATGCACTTAGTCCAACAATACTCTTCCAAAAAGTACTTTGTTGAATTTTTTTTCTACCGAGCCATTTTTTAAGGTTTAGTTCAGTCAAACGGTTGTTTAAGGTGTAAAATTCTGGTGTAATTGTTTTTAGTGGTTTATTTTATGTTTTTTGGGGTGCTGAACACGAATCTGAAGTTTCCAACAAAAATGTTTCCCGCAAATATGAGAAATCATCAAAAATCAACAAAAAAAATGTTTTTTAGTCATTTTCTAACTTGCAAAGCCAGCTATTGTGGTCACAGTGGTCCTGTAGTAAAATATAGAAGAGAAAATTGTCTAAAATTTATATATCTTAACATTTTTTTGTACATCGTATGGTTTCCTAGCTAAAGAGAGTTGAAACATCGAGGAACTTCAATAATTTTGGAAAAATAGCAAAAAACACCATTCATTCTATAGGCTACTAAAAGATGTGAATTTCTGTACAATGTATGTATACTAGCTACCTTAGACATGGTTTCCATGATTTCTCCAAGGCAGCCTTCCAGTTCTTCTATGCCTACAAATAATCATTGAGTTAATTCCAAGTGTTTGCAATTTATTAAATAAATATGAAAGCAGTACCTAATAAGAATTCCTGTCCAATTTATATGTCTCTACTTATACGAGCCTTCTTAGGTACGGGTTCAATACTTTTTTCAGGGCAGCCTTTCAGTTCTTGTACTCCTAAAAGAAATAAAGTAACTTAATTCCAAATACCTACTGGAAAATTTATCGAATACATATTTAGAAACATATTTCGAAATAACAAATAAATAGTAAGTGAAGAAATAAAAGTGGGATAGAATTATCCTTGCATAGTTACCTTCAAGCGATTCGGGAAACACTGGATCATCCTCTGCTTCTTCTTCAATTTCTGCGACGGGCATGTTATTATAGCTGTTCTCGCAGTTCAGGTACATATTAGAACAGTTAAGGCCTGCTTTTTTCCATCCACAGTTGGTCTGACAGGTCTTCATGCATTTGCAAGAAATGAGTCTTAAAACTCGTTTTCTTCCAACCCCATTGCTCAGGATCTTTTTATTGCCAAGCCATTGTTGTACTTGAAAGTATACTCTCAAAGAATGTTGCTGTGCTGCAGCTTCGGTAGCATCTACTATTCTTTCATTTATGTAACTTTTCTGACATGAAATGTATACGCTAACAGATGTTTTACCCGCCAAAACAGCTCCCTTTCTATCATTTCTCTTCTTACTAGCATAACGTAATGTTTCTATTCCTTTTTCTTTGACCACTTTCACTACACCCTTGACATAACTTGCTATTAGCCAAAAACACTTATTGTCCTAATATTTCAACACTCTTTTGCGTGGAAACCATACGACCTACATAGGGGTATTCACACGAAAATTATTTTTTTAATAGAAATTGCTTTAAACTCTTTTATCAGTTCACCAATTGCAAAAATAACGGTAATTTCGTCTTAAAAATAATACGAAATTGTTTCCACGAATACGTATTTATGATATCACAGGTTATTACAAAAAAATATTATTCAGGTGATGAAGTCCATATTTTTAACATGAAGAGAAGCAGTTTCTTCATCAGAAGCTTCTTGAGATATATCAATTTCTACGGAAAGAAACATTTCTATTGCTTCTTTCAGGAAGGGCTTTGTCTTCTTCTTAGGAATGGTACTTGGCAGTCCGGGCCAATCCTTACCTGATTTGTGTTATGGTATTTAGAAAAAGCATCACTTTTTATGGAAATGAAGGCCGGGACAAACCCTGAAGTATATTAAATCACTTCGAGTCCATAATATTTTATAACAACCAATATAAAAAATAACCATAACTTTCAAGGGCATATTTTTATCAAAAACTCAATGGATTGTCACTTGATAATAGTAAATATATTGTATGTACCTACCATTGAACGGTTCATAATGCAATATTTGACTATTTGTTGAGAATATCCTGGAGAAACGCTTTGAAAAGATTTCTGTTTGATAATGCCGAAAACAATATCTCGTGCATCCAAAGAACTGTCTAATTCCGCCTGAACAGTTATAGTTCGTGTAATACATATAATAGCACAGCTTTAAAGCGGCGCCTTTGTTGCTATCAAAAAAACTTCTAACGTAGCGGCATCCTTTGAGACTGCCGCAAAGGATGCCGCTACGTTGCCGAGGACTCAAAGACCAGTTAAACTATGATTTGGTCGGGTGGCCGAGCGATTAGTCGCTTCGATTATATCTTAGTGAATGCATGTTTCTATTTTATCAACTCGAGAAATATTCTCTGGCTCCCCAGCTATATATTAAAGTAGAACACTCGACATCGACTTTAAAGAAATTTTCAGATGGCTGGACTATAGCGATTACTTCAACTATACATCACTGACAGCGCGAAAGACAAAACAATTGCAGCATTTCATTGTCCATTTACTGGCCTTCGCCATAAAAAGATTGATTTAGTTTGAGGGCGGATTTGAATAAATCGACTTTTGGCCAGCTTTTTTTAAGTAAATACCACTGTGCGACGTATACAAAAAATGTTAAGAGATATAAATTGTAGGTAATTTTCCGCTCTTTAATTTACTACCGGACCACTGTGACCACAATAGCTTGCTTTGCAAATCACTAAAAAACATTTTTTTTATTGGTTTTGATGATTTCTCATATTTGCGGGAAAAATTTTTTTGGGCAACTTCAGATTCGTGTTCAGCGCCTTAAAAGTAATAAAATAAAACACTAAAAACCAATCACACCAGAATTTTCCACTTCGAACCCTCCTTGTGTACCATTTGACTGAGCTAGTTGGGAAAGAGGAAAATCTCGTGAATGAGGACGTATTTTTTTTTAAATTTCATCAAATCTGGTTAGTATACCATATGTTATTGTTTCTTCCTTTTCTAAATAATCAAAGCGAATTACACCTCCGAAAAAACCGTCTTGGCTTTCCTTGGAGGCCGTTTACCTGGTAAAATCCATTGTTTTGATTGTTCTTTTGTTTCTGGTGTATTGTGGTGATACAGGTTTTATCAACTGTGACATATCGCCGAACAAATTAGGTTGGATTAAGCTTTTTTAAACACTCAGTTGACTCGATTTCGTTGTTCAAAATATTCGTGAAATAAAGTAACAATTTTTTTTTCAAAAAACAAAGATATTTTTACTTAAATTATGCTTAATATCCCAAATATTTTTTCTTAAACAAGGTGATTCATAATGAAAAGTAAATATTTTAACCCCAGATTCAGAGAGAAAGATGCTGCGACCAAGTTGATGATGATAGAAATTCTAGGATCCAGAGAAGAGAAAATTAAGTATAAAAACATGACAAATACAGTAAACGACCAAGGGACATAAAAATTGTGGAGAAGTTGTAAAAGGAGAATAATTCACCTCTTTAATAGGATTCGATAAAGCGCTTTGAGCAGTAGCTATAATCCCACTGGATTGAACGGCAATGATTTGGCTAATAGTCGCCATACTACTTCTCAGATACTCGATTTTTTTTGTTAAATCTCATTCGGGATATTAGGATGTAGCCATAAAATAGGTTATGTATCTGTATAGTCGGCCATAGGGCACATTTCCGGTTAAAAACTTTTCCACCCACACTGGATTCCGGATATATGCAATTTTGGAAATTTCGTATTCCATTGCATTTTTTTCTTAAACGAATACGGATCAAGTTACCGCGGACCGCCGACCGCGTTGAATCGCGTGCACGCGCGGCATCGAGCTTGGCGGTGAAATTCCCAGTTCTAAAATTAACACCCTTCACATGAGAGTTCGAGGTTCGAGTTCATTGAAAATACCAACGCGTGCGCATCTAAATATAACCAACTTAAGTATCAGATTGAATTTCAGCCTAGCGTCTAGTTAAGTAAGTATTATGACTTTATTACTTTTATTGATATTTCAGTGAGCGGCGTCGGTAGGGGTCAGTGACCAGGACCATCGCGAAAGTCTACGCCTTGGCCGGGAGGCAAAGAAATAGTTCCCAAATGATATATTAGACTTATCAGTTCCTTTCAGATTCTTAAAACAAAGAAAGGACATGTCATTGTAATGAAATAGAAAGTAACGCTTTCGAGTCGATTTATTTTTTTGACCTCTTCTTACATTTCTATATTGTTCAAGGAAAAGTTCCAAAGGCGAACTAGATATCAATCGCAACTTTTATTTATCATCAAAAAATAACTTTTTTGTGAGGGACTAATTTAAATTTAGGTATGTCGATGTACAAATAACGGACTGAAAATTTGGACATTTTCCTTAATTTATATATATATTGATACGAAATGTCAAAAATATTACAAATTTAATTTTAAAAATTCTAAATGGTAACACAAAAGTACGTAATTATAATGATGAAAATTGCATAATTTAATTATCTAGGAAAAACATTCATGCGATCTCATTCTCTCCTTATTTTATAATATCTAATTAATAAAGAACAACAAAATGAATTAATATTAATCACTATGAAAAGTTTTTTTTAAATACCTTTCAACTCTATATGAAGGACACTTAAAGGTCAATTCTTTCCAACTTTATCTCCTTCAAATCAACTAGTCTTTTCCAATTTTAAATGTCCTTATCCACAATTCCGCATATTATTAGCATCTCTCCAATATACAAAATTCGGCTACAGATTCCATAGAGTTCAATTTATCAATCACAACGTCTTCTTCTGGCAAAACTCTTAGCAGCTTTTCTATTTTTAAATTTTTAACATTCCCAAAATTATTTTTGACATCCCTTTCTTCCGTGTTGAACCTTCTGGCACGTCCCTCTTTTTTTTGTTACCTTAGTTACTTTTTACCCGGTGACTATTTCATTGCAATATAACGAAAATAAGAAGAGATGATGAGGCAAAGATATTCCCTTATAGTCCAGTAAGTTAACCAAAAAACCCCCAAACCTGGGCATCAAGTCTGTCTGTCAATTTTTTTAATTTGCAGGTATTCATAGGTATATTTACCTCCGAAAATCTCAGCTACGTGGAATTTGTGGAAGGGTGGGAAAATGGCTCTAGTGTTCCCGAAAACCCGTTTTTCGACGATATCTGCTGAAATAGGACCCTTAGAGCATTTTTGTTCAGACAAAAAATGAAGAACAGTTCATTACCTACAAAAGTTGTTCCTATGGTTTTTTTCGCTACGCTAATATTTTTTTCAAAAACGGCGTTTCAAAAATTCGCAATTTTGAGAATCTGAAAATACGAAATTATTGTGGTGAAAACGGAAAATTTGAATATCCTCCCAAAAATTGAATATCCTCCCGTTTTTGTCTGAAGACAAAAGATAAGGCAATAATAACCAACTTTTTTTCACTTTTTGCACTTGATTAATAAATTTATTGTAAAAAAATCCAATTTGAGAAAGTTTGAAGGCAGTGATTTTTCTCGTGCACTTAATAAAATACTTGATATATATATATTGATGAAAAGGTCAGAATGTGATCTTTTATTTAGTACAATTCCTAACCCCAAAAAATTTTAACACGAAAAGAAAATAATCCTCAAATAAAAATGTCGATTTTTCATAGAGGTGAGAATTTTCTCAATTTTCCGGAAAACCAAAAAATATGAAAAAAAAGAAAAATGCCATCGACAAGGGGACAAGCTAAGCTTTTTAATGATGTGCGTTGAAAACCGATATGGTCCTTGATTATCTATTAATTCCCGATAGACCCGCGCATTTTCGAAAACTCCGGAAATCCAAAAAAAAACGCCCTAAAATACACAAAAATAATTTATTGAATCTTTCTGAATATATGTAATACCTTGCAAAGCCCCATTATTCAAAAGGATTCGGTGAAATTAGTCTTGATAAAAAAAATATGAATAAATTTATAGGAGGGTTAAAATATCGGGCAAAAACAAACTTTGGCCCGTTTTTTCAATAATCCAGAGAAATAGATAAAAGGAAAAAGTAACATGATATTATAGCTACAGGTTCCTTCTTTCATCTGAACTTTGAATGAGGAAAAAATTTTAAGCTTTACGTGATTTATTGAAAAATTTTTTCGAGCCGGTTATGTCAAAAAATATCAAATATTTGACAAAAATGATAACAATCTTTTTTGTAGGTAATGAACTGATCTTCATTTTCGTCTAAACAACAATTCTCTAAGTGTCATATTTTCGGAAATATCGGCGAAAATAGGCAAAAAACAACACATTTTTGAGACCAATGAGCCATTTTCCCGCCCTTCCACAAATTTCAGACAGCTGCGATTTTCGGGGGTGAATGTACCCATGAATACCTGCAAACTAAAAAAAAATGGTGCCGGACAGACCTGTTGCCCGGGTTGGCACTTTATTGGACGTTTATTATGAAAGTATGAAAGAAAATGGACTTTAAGAATGTATAGTATCTAAAAATTATAAGAATTTTGTCTATCTATAGTAAATAATAAAAATTTAATATCAACATAAAGAAGGAACAAATAGGGAAGAGTTTAAGTATGGTAATCGTGTTTTTTAAGCATTTCTTTAAAATAGCAGGGAATACGATAATATTATGCTTAATATTTATAAGGACATCGAGGCGAATCAAATGAGACTAGTTTCATCGGATTTAACAAAATACAACACCCCAAAGTGAAGAAGAATTGACACGATCATTTGCATAAGCCGTAAATTGTTAATTTTTTACAGAATTTATTGCTGCTTTAGGGGGTCTTCTTCGCAGTAAGTTTTTGTCTCGTACTTCTGGTGCCTAAAATAGAAAAAAAAAATAGTTGAACTAATAGAGTGCCCATCTCTCCTCCATTTAAATTTAAATTTTTTTTTAAATAAAGTTAAAAATACACTTTATAATGTGTAATAATTCAGAAATCGTAATAAGGAATTCTTGAAATTGGTACACAGATTTTTGTCTTTATATTAATTATTTTGAATTTGGCAGCAATTTAATAATTCTGAGGAGGTGATCTAAACCCTCTGTAATCGTTATAATTGTACCAAAAAAATGTGTTTATACTAATACTTTGATTTAATTTAAAGTGAGAACTATAATATCTCTAAAAAAAAGAACTTCCAATACAAATTAATTGATATCTAGATCAGTAAAAGTAATAAAACAATACGACCTCCTTTATAACCATCATCAACTGTAAATATAACAATATACCCAAGTAGTTCCCTTCGAACTTGGGTTACGGGAGGTAACCGTCTAAATGGCTGATAAATAAATATGTTATCCAGATGTTCTGCTTACTAACTTATAATTTTTAGAAGAGACTAGTCGATTTGTTGTCTGTTCATGAATCAACGGAAACTTGAAAATTCCAATATTGTACTCGCAACGTCTCACGCCAAGAATCGGTATATATACATTTCATTTTAACATATGATGTTAATGTATCGTAGTATATTTCATTTTTTTTAATTTAGCGCTGATTTTTTTAAATAAAAACATCGTCAAATTTTATAAAGACGTACAGAATAAAAATAATTTATTCAAACAAATTCACAATTACAAAATGCATATCAAAAAATTGTTGAAAATTAATTAAAAAATATTTGGAAACTAGCGATCAAAAAATTCATATTGAATTATAATCTTCTAACGTTTTGATTTTATGAATACGAATTTCTCTATACTATATAATTTTAGAAAGCAAAATATTTTGGGAAATATTTGAACAGGAATAGAACTCAATATGTTTTGTTATCGAGTACTGAAATTTTTATTTTTCTTACAAAACATTTATTATATCTTTTTTCCCAAATTTACAGTACTCCTGTGTATTTACAGTCTCCTGTGTATTTTTGTTGAAAAAAAAACCGATTTTGGCAATAACTTTAACATTTCACTCATGTCTATGTCAAAAAACTTCATAATACTCTTACAACTCATTAGCCGAATCCATTTTGGCTTACTGCATCACAATATGGGGTTACACAAAGTACAATGCTCAAAAGTATCCTAAAAAAAATAAACTTTTCTCCACTGAATAAACTATACTCAATATTAAACTACTCTATACTTACCAATGTTTAAAGAGAATGTACATAAACCAAGATAAGTACATACACAATAAGAATCGAATAACTAGGTCCACTACAAACTTAGATGTCGAAATACAAACGTCTAAAAAAACATTAACTCAAGGAACATTCTTTTTCTTTGGTCCTAAATTTTTCAACGATATCTCAACCGATATAAAACAAATTTCTAACCTGAAAAAATATGAAACGGAAATAGAATTGATTTTTGAAAAAAATTTAAAGAGACGAGAGCAAATGTTCTTTCGAATAATTTCCATTTTTTTTGTTTTTTATCTTTTGTCTGTAACGAGATATGGCCGTTTGAAATTGCCTACAATAGCATTTATAACCGTGATGTCATTTTTTCGTGTCAAATATTGAAAAAATGGTCATTCCAATGAAAAACTTTGTTATAAGCTTTCAAATGGTTTATTGTACGAAAAAAAAGTTACGGGCAAATAATACCTACATTTTTTTTAATGAAATTGAAAAATCGTAATTTTCTACGCCCTATAACTCGGGAGGGGTTTATTTTCATGAAAAATTGTATTTAACATTAATTCATTAAAAAAGGATAATTTATCGATTGCGCAAGTTTTGTTTCTTTTTTTCCCCTCACTTTTTGATGCACTCCCCACCCACCCGCATACAAAGATCGGCAAATTCTAATATATAGACATTTTAGTATTAGATATTAGAAATACAATGCAAGTAATTTGTGTGGTTTCTACTTTTGAAGCCCCACTTTGGGCGCCATTTAAGATGGTTAAGTAATTCAATGTTTTAATTTTTAGTTTTTATTTTCAAATTAACACTTTGACATCTCTCAATACCAAAATCAACAACGATCAATTTTTTTTTAAATTATCTTTACACAATTTTTTTAAATGAGCAAATTCTCTTAATGTTATTAGACAAACTATAAATTTTTTATCATAACATTCCTAAAATTTCGTCACAATATATCGAATGAAATGTGCAGAAAAGAGACGAGATATATAATTCTAAATCAAATTTTGAATAAGTAAGAACATAGGAACATATTTTTTCATTCTCTCAAAATGGAAAACGAAACTAAAAAGTTAGAGACTACGAAACCATTGCATAGACTCTTTTATGGTATTGTACAACTTCCTCTTAATAATTAAAATGTACCAAAACTACTATTAGCTATTAGAAAGTCTTTAATGTTGTTCAAAATAACAGTCATACTTGGGCATTGAGGCAGTAGAGCGAACTCTGTCCCCCTTTGGCAAAACTCCCGGATATGTCTTTGATACCGACATCCCACCCACCGTTCCAATAACTCGGAAAAACTTTCGTCGATTCCGTTAAAATATTTCGCCTTAGTGGCTATCATATTAAAAAACTTTCTTACGTTTACGTATAACACCCAGCGAGTAAGCCCTGAACAAACTCTAATTGGAAATTTCATGTATGACTGCTTCTAATTTGATTGATAATTTATGTCGTGTCATTCCGAAAGTTATTTTCATTTTGTAAACCGCACGAATGCATTTTCTCCGGCTAAATCCAGGCAAATTCCGCGCTAAAAGTGCGGAATATTTTGCCAAGTGGAAAGCGAAAACTTCAAATAGATACAGTGGCGGTATAGGGACACGTTAGAGGAGCTGAAAGTTAATGTGTGCGAAACGCAACTTAATCTCAACTCGTCTTCGATTAAATTTTTATAGCGGTTTATTTCCAAGTTTTTTATAATGTATTCTACATTCAACCCTGTAAACAACCGATTCAAATAAACATGCAGTTTTCTCTTATGGCCCCCCCACACTATGAGTTATCACCATTGTGTAGAGAGGTGATGGCCCGTAGTAGCCCAGAATAGTGTATGATGGAAGCGGTCCGACTGTACACATCAAAGGAGGCCAGCAGGTGCAACAAAACTGCGCAGTGGCTTGGTGGCATGTCCATACATGTCCAACCTTTTTTTTAATGTACTCCATCATGGCCATGGTGCCCATTAAGATGGGCCATAGTATGGAGGGGCCATTAAACATTGCTATGGTGAGATGTTTTAATATTGGCTAGCACTGTATTAAAACCTTTAAATAACTCCATCTCCAACTCGTTCCGGGTTGAATAAAGTATATAATATCTGGACCTACAAATTTTTTTGATTCTACCATGCATTTTATATAACGATAACAACCATTTACATTTTTCATTTAAAAAAAAAGTCACGATGTTCTTCGCCAAACGATATTTGCCCGAAAATTTATTAAATTTAACAAACCGAGTTATTTAGGTCCGTCAAATGAACATTTTTTTATATTGATTTTATCATGTTTTATAGTATCTGTGAAAATTTCATGAAAATCCCAGCCGGCCCCATATTCTTAACGTTTACCCAGAGATGTGCGTGTCAGTAGTTGTCAAAATTTGTAGGTTATTATGGAATCTTCTATTGCATTGTAAAAAGCGGCAAATTTAAAATTGAATTCTTTCAGATTGAAACGCCAGAAATTAAATAAAGTCAAACATTGACGTTGATATTTACAAAAATAGGTTATTTTCTTATGACTAACATTAAATGTATCCCGACTACGTTACTGAACGTTGCTCTGGAACACCCCTCGCACAAAAATATGATATGATACACACATACATACAAAACTTGCTCATTTAATAGTATTTGATATATAACATTTTAAAATAAAACAATAAATGTGGATCGTAATTATTTATTTTTATTTCTTTTAAAATTAACCATTACAAACATAAAACACCCATTAATTTTATTGATCTGTATATAATTTCTAATGTGTTCGTCTTGCCACTTCGTTAATTTTACTGTAACAATTTAATATTCAAATGCGTGTTTAAATTAATAAATTCTTTACGGCTACAGAAAAACCCTCAAAGGGATTTCCGAAAATGTGTAAAACTTTCCTCCAAACGTAGTATGAATACTTAATGGAGTACAAGGCGATATGAAAATTGGGTGCTTCTCTTGAGAGAATAAATAAATTTCCATCATCCAGTGATCATTGGCGTATTTCAGAAATATGAAAGTCTTTCCCTCCACTGTACCTTTTGTTAAAATGTAATCCACACTCACTTCCTGTATTATTCTTGTACCTAATTCCCATTTGACACTGACAGAAACACACACCCTGAAGCATAAATTATTCTCCCATAGGAATGAAAGACATTATAAACTATACCTAAAGTAAATAAATTTGGGTTTAACCTGCCTCAGCCCAACATAAAAATATTCATGCCGTAATATCTGCTTCCTCTTGAAGTTTACAATTAGAAACACTGTTTGTGAGCATGCATTTGACTACCGCAGAGAAAACATGATAAATCCATTTTTATGGACTTTTTATGGATTTTTCTGCTATTTTACAGCTTAAATGGCATAATAGCGGGGAAAAATGATGATCTTATAGCCAAATTAAAAAAATAGAAACACAGTTCCTAGAGAGACACTTATTAAAAAAAATTCTTAAAGTTCTTGATGCGCAGTTTTTAAAAATGTAAAGTTTTTTGATTTAGCTCGATCGAAAGTGCCTCAAAAATGCTCTAAAATTTAAAAAAATCCTTATCAAAATTCGAAGTTTTAATATTTCGCCCTTTTCTTATGTTCCATCTTGTAGATACCGACGACTAGATTTCAAATGACCCTTCAAAGCTGAAAATCGGTTCACAGGGACCTGAAATATTGCAATTTAAATTAATTTAAATGCAAAAATATCCCAAAATTATTACAACTCTCATTAACTTTTTCTTTAATAATTATTATCATGTGTTGTACCTCGAATGGAACTAAACGCCAATTCGTAGATTTGGATGAGCAGTTTCCGAATATTTTAACATTTTTGTGCTGTCTACTCCAGTAGTCGAAATATCGTGGTTGAAAAAATGACCCAAATCATTCTCGATTGACAAAATTCTAAAAAATTCCTATGTCTGTTTTTGAGGCTATCTTACAGATTTTGGTCCGTCAAATTCAAAACTGAAAAGTTTTTCGTCTAGCCCTTTAGGAACTGCCTCAAAAAGTCTTTCAACGTTTTAAAATTTCGATGTCTGTTTTTTAAACCATTTTACAGCCCAATCACAGCGCCCGGCGACACATACATACACAATTCTAACAAGTAACAAAGTTTTCAATTAGTTTTGTACGTTTGTAATAAAAAAATAAAATGCTTGTCACCAGGTACACGTACCACAATTTGGGAAACACTTATAGGGGAATAACATTTACCTTCTTTGCTAAGACATTCTTACTAATTGCCTTCATGAATGCATGCACTTTTACAAATGTTTTTATATCGACTCCTTTGTTTATCATCAATAAACATTGTAATTTCTAATGAATAGCCCACATAGTCAACGCCTTGTACTGCTCTGACATTTTGTGAAGGTAAGCAAGCAGTTCGTTTATATCTGTTACCTTTTGCTCTTCCATCCATTTGATGAACTTGTCGTATTCTTTTTTATACTCATCATTAGATTTTTGCGGTATTAACCGCGATTCTGCTTTACTATTTAAAAAATCAATATTAGAATTAATTTTTAATGAAATTACACAACAAAAAATAATTGAAAACTTTTAAATTCAATAGTTACAAACTATTTTTCAAAATATTTTACTGAGTAGTGGGAATATTTTATTAAAATATTCAATTGAATCCAACAATTGTTTCTAAATTGAATTAAACTGTTTTTTTATTGTAGACTTGATTGGTACTATTTCCATTTAAGACACTAACAATCTGGCAATATCGCATTACATTCACCTCTTTACAGATAAATATCCGTGATATTAACACGAATTTGTGACTTCAGTTTTTTACTTAATAAAATAAGTCAAATTTTCTAAAATCCTATAACAATTTGCCCATTCTAGAAATATAAATTGTACTGCAGGTTTTATTTAAAAAAAACAAAAAAACACCTTAAATTTTGACAATATATGCACTAATCGCATCTATATCGTTTCTTTTTGGGGTACTTTACTCTTAAAATACGTAAATTAAAATTATTTATAAACAAGTTGGAATCAATTTATTTATTAATTATTTAAATAGTGTTTGCACCAATGACAGATTGTCTTAAAAACCCAATTTGATTACATAATCATCGAATTTTTAAATGTTCAACATGTTGTATTCAACTATTTTAGTATAATTCAACAATCCTCGTAGCTTTACAGTTTTACATAAAATTTTCTTGTGCTATATTCTTGCCTTTTACCGATATAAGTTTACAATATTTAATCTACAGATTATTTTCCGAGGAAGCCTCTTACACGGGATGTTATTTATATCCCCTTATGCATTAAATGAATATTTTTAAACTTTTAACGAAAATGTAAACCTATCCTGAAGGTGTTCCAACTTTTCCAAAGTGAGACAGAAATCTAATTCCAAATATTTTTGACAAAAAAATGGAAGTTTAAACTTGTTTTTTTACAAATAACTACTAAGCCAAATTAAACAAAAACTAATCAATTTTGCAATACATTTTTTTGATGTTTATAATATTTTTTTTTACGCAGAAATTTTGTTTTAAAAAGGCATCGAAAAATCTGAAAAATGTGGCATGTGTCTTAAATGCGAATGGCGAAAGAATCGACTGGTTTTTTTAAGAGCTTCCCTATCAAAAATGAATTAGAAATGAGATTACGCGAATTTAGTTTTCCAAAAATTATACAGTGCAATACAATATTAGTTGATTTAAATAGCAGCATCAAAATCGAATCAGATGAACAGACCTTACAATATTGTTAGTTTCCTTTTATGAGTGTAAAGCAAAAGCAAACTTTAAACATACCATACAAAGTGAATAAGTGGCATCGCACTTTTTTGTAGGGAAAAAGAAGTTCACCGCAAAATAGTCCAACGTGAAGCTTTTATATTGTCAAGCAGTCTTAAAAAGTTTTCTGAATTTTTCGTTCAAGTTTTTTGATTGATACAAGCCTTAAAAAATGTATGTCTACCAAACTAAAATCTCCTTAGTACTAATGGATGGAACTTTATGTTATTTGCAACACACTTTTTTAGAGAAAAACGATCTTACCGCTTATTTTTTTATACAAAATAAATTGAACAAAAATAAATAAAGGTTTCATATTATATTTTTAAAACACTCCACATTTTTATTTTCTGAAAACTTTCAGAATAACCTCAGTATAGTAAAAAAAGTCATAGTTTTCAATTCTTCTGCTACATTTTACAGTAGAGCAAGCCTAAATATAACCGTGAATAAACAAGTAGAACATCCTGAAAAAGCACTTTAATTCTCCATCACTTTTGGAAATCACAAACACTCCACGTACTTAGCACAAATTCAAATCCAAATAGTTGTAGGGGTTGAAAAAGCCCTTGATGCTCCATACTTCTTTACATTCCATACGTTTAAAATCACTATGGATTAGTAAGGAAGTACGGAACCTGAGGGACTTTGGTACTTGGTCCTTTCGGGTACTGCACGCTTGCCGACTCTTCAACAGGGACTGACTACACCACCCATAGTGTTGCTTCTTAGGTAGCCTGGTGTCTAAAAATGGTGCCGTGCATTGGATTGGTCGACTACCCCTCTATCCAAATTTGTCTTTTCCTAAAATACATCTGGGATCTTGGAACATCGGCGAACGCTCCCCACCGCCCCTACCGGGTAATTATAGACCATGTGGTAACACATGTGCGTGGCCTCCTAGGTTTACACTTGAAAAAGGCGCGTTGCCACATCCTTCCATTTGCAAAACTTTGTTTCGAACTGGATTTTGGCGAAATCATACACTTTTATGTCGGTGTTTTTTTTTTAAATATAGTTCGTAATTCAAAAAATGGATCTTTTTCTAAATAAACCATAATTTTTTGTAATGAATCGCTTAACTAGACAAATTACAAAATGTAGAAAGTTAGATTTGTTTTTTTTTTTATTATTTTAACTGGCATTTATTTTTAGGATTGTTACGACTAGGTGTGGTCGATATTAAGATTCTTATGTATAAATCGATTCAGTTTTCAATATTTTTTTATTCGGATATAAAAATGCATCCTATACTCCATGTGGAGTTGTATGGATCCTGAAAATGTATGCGATTTCTGTATAAAAACATAAATATGACATTACAAATTATCATAAGTGATTTTTGGATATCATAAGGTATTTTTTTGCGGGAAAGATCAAGATCAATATCAATTTTGATAAAAAATTGACATGTTTCAGCGTTTTTCTAAAGTATTTCCTTATACTTATAGTCCAATGAAATAAGATTTGAATTAGGAAAAAATAGGGCAAAAAAAAGTTATTGATTCATGATTATTTTCTTCACCAAAAAAATGTTATATTATGGCTTCTGTGTGACGAGTGACGAGACCTATTATACTTTGAACGATAAACCGCTCTAGGTGGTAATGCCCCCAGGTTACAGCAACTTTTTTGCCACTTGTTTCTTTTTAGCCAATGAATATTTATCGTTCACTTTTTTCTTACACTATTTTTTTCCAAATCAAGATGATTTTTTTGACTCATTTAACTGTACTATTACTGTATTTTAAGTTAAAATTTGGTTTTGAGACATGTATGTACGTAAAATACTTCACAGGAATAACATCCATAAGCTCGTTTAAAAATAAATTGAAAACATTTTGTCACAACAAAATATTACTTAACTTTTATTTTTGTTTAATATATTATTTTTTAAATTATTGTTGTTTAAGCGGCGTGAAGACTTTACAAGTTACTTGAATTCAAGTAACTTAAAAGGAGTTCAACACAAAATAAAAACAAAATAACCAGCACAATTTAGGCCCTCCCGTGGGTGGTTGACCAAATTGGCACAGTGCAGAGCCACTTTCACTGCTTCCAGTCCTGCTTCCTTCAAGTGCATTTGAATATCAGTTCACACTATTCAACTGTCATTCAACTCAACCTTCAAGTCCCCAACTTGAATGCAAAAGTTAACTTGGTCTCTACTTCTACTTGAAAGCACCTTTCAAGTTACTTGAATTCAAGTGAGATGATGTTCACACCTTTCAATTCGTTTCAAGTTGCACCAATTATTGCACTTGGATTCAAGTAACTTGTACTTGTCTGAACGCCGCTTTAGTGTATGTTGTATAAAAGTTGTACTACTGTTAATGTTATGTTGATAAATTTTGCTCTACTGTTATAGTATACCTAAATCTCGCTCTCTTTTTAAAACAATAAAGCCATTTTGTTATAATTCAAAACTAAAAGTCGACCAGTTTTTTTTTTGCAAATGGTCCAATCCATTACTCAAACCTAAATGTTATTCACCATGATTTGACAACGCCGTATAACTTTAATTTTCTGGCTGCAGAAAGATGCGCTTTATTTATTGGAAACGTATATTTTGACAACCATTAACAAATTTACGACGTCGCATCGATAGCGTAGCAAAGAAGTTATTACTATTTACATAAACTGGTGAATCATATTTTTAAAACACTTCGTTAATGATGTTATGTAATGTATTTAACATTTGTACATGAAAATTACGTCATTACAGTGGCAGCGCTTGTTGGGACATTTTTTTTTCCCGGATGCTGGTCCTATCGCCAGCTACACTTCAGTGCATTCCCTATACACGACCTGATTTCTCACCCGACCTGACCAAGTTGACCAAACCGCCCAACCAAATCGGATCGTGAGTAGGGCCCTTTAGCCTGGGCTGTCCGTATATTGCCTGTCTTGAAGTCTAGTGCTTCGCATAGTTGGGAGTTGGGAGACATATGAGAGTACATTTTTATTCGGCCATACTGGATGCGATAATCTAAAAGAGTATTTTTTGACTTAAGGGCGCTAAGCTCATCGCGAGATATCTTGTTTATATAGATTTTTTAAATTAAAAAAAATCATATTTTTTAATGATATTGCTATACAAAATATAAAAAAAAAAGTACAAAATCATACGCCCAACCGTATCAAAAAAAAATTAGGATACCTACTCCCTGAAAGATAAAACATCGCATTGTAAATTAAAAACTAAATTGAAATATGTTGTGCGCCCCTTGTTGCATCCAACGTGACGCTCCCATATTGCTTCAAGCTTGAATCTTATCTTCATGAGTCAAAAAAGCTTCTGTTATATTTTTAAAAACATGTTAAATTTTTGGTTTTGACAAATGTTCATGCAAAATGGTGAACACACTGCGTTACGATATCTCTAAAGTGTCAGCTATCTCACGTAACTTCAATTTCAATTAATTTTTTTTATGTGTTCTGGAACAACTGCCGAATTTGGGCGACCTGGCTGTTCAGCACCATTATTGGGGCTTGGACGGCCGTGTTTAAAATCAGCAAACTACTTCTCTACCATCTTGATGGAATACACCATTGCATTTTTCCATTGTTTTGAAAATTATAAAACTACCATCACTAAAACCTCTTAACTTGTAAAGTAAATGTCAGATTGTTATATAATTGTGAAACGTAACATTTGAATGTTAGTAATTCCTTAAAATCATACGGATTGGTCAAAAAATTGTCTGTAAAAATGTGCTAAACATTTCCTTATAGATGTATACAATCACGCCATCATGATATATTTAACGGATATGTATGGAAAAAACAATTCCATTTATCCATAAAATAGTCAAAAGCGAGCTATTATCGTTCGATGTTGTATTTGGAAACAGGAGATATTTTTGCTATAAACAGATATACATATTACAGCAAATGTTCTTCACAAGGGATTGAAAGAAGTACCGAAAGATCCTGCGCAAATTTTAGAAAATGGATACGAATATTTGGATACATTTTTGAAAAACATGTTACTGGTAACGAACTGACGATAGAAGGCTTTAGTTTTTGGACCTCGCAATTTTTTGTACCGAATGGCTGAAACGTATGAACAGTTTATCCATAAAGAGTTAAATAAAGTTGGACAAGAGGAATTTTTGACTTCTGTTAATAGTGTGATTAAGAAATGCATGTGAAAACTGATAATAGTATATTATATTACTAGGAGTAGAAGGCGCTTATTATGTGTTGAGCTCAGAAGTTTACTGCCGAGGCGCCAGCCGAGGCAGTGTAATCTGAGCGAAACACATAATAATGAAGCCTTCTTCTCCGAGTAATATATACTATTTTTTCTTCAAGCGTAAAGATAATTTAAGTTATACGTAGCAAAAAATAGAAGGCATTGTTTATGTCTCAACTATTTATTATCACAATTGAAAAAAAATGAAAAAAAAAACATATGTCTTATCTATTCCTATTTATTAATAGTAATATTAAAGGTGCAGTTTTGTATACTTTGGGGTCGAGGACAGATCTTCTGTCGCCGAGCTATCTCGGCATTTGTATTTCATGTTCGTAATTATTGTCAAGTCAAAATCATAACATTTTCCGTACTTATACTTTTGAACATTATTTTCTTTGGTCCATTTTAAAAATTTTTCATATGCAAAATCATATACTTTGCGCGACTTCGTTGGAATTAGTGTTTCAATACTGGAATTAGATATTTCTTCTAATTTCGGAGGCGTACATTGCAATTCTTGAGACATTTTTCAACAAAGTTTTCAAAACAGACAAACGTCAAATTAAATAAGTTTAAAAATGACAGTTCCTACCTACTTGATACAACGCGTTTCTCATTATTATTTTACTAGTACAATAATGAAAATTCATTTTTGTACTAGTAAAATAATAGTATATTTCTACGATCTGTGTTGTAAAAAGTAATATAGTTATTATTATACGCTTGAAGAAAAAGTATTTATTCAGTTTTACATCCCGTCAAACTTAAAAAAATAAAATAAAAATATTATGTAACAAATGAGTATATAGCCTAAATATAATGAAACTGGTATAGCATACCGCAACTGTTAGTTGAATTTATTTTTAGATTATGATTGCTGAGAATAGAGTTATTCCAGATGATTTTAATTATTTTTAAAAGCCCGCGCTTTGTTTATTATAAAATTATACAATTTACTCACTATTATACAACTAATATTGTAGTAGAGAGGAACTTTTGACACAATAATCATTAAGAATGGTAGAAAATTGATTTATTTACATCTGTTTAGTCGCAATAACATTTGTCAAGCCATTGCTTCGTTTGAACGATATTTTTTTCCATTAAAAAGCAATACCAAAAATTTTTTAAGACAATTTTAAAGACACGAAATTCAAATTTTTTCTTGGCACTTAAGTACTTCAATGGGTGTAGAAAACGATAAAAAAATCTTTGCTACTCTAAAGTGTATGCTAACTTCACAATTTCAAAAATAAAATCGAAAATTTGGTTATATTATATCTCGAAAAAAAAATAAAAATTTCGAAAAACTAATAGCACCACGTGAAAGAGCGGAAAATTTTACTAAAAATTATATTATAAGTTATTTTAAAAAAGAATTTATGTTACTATAAAAAATTATTAAAAATAGGAAAGCAGAGATAATGTTCATCATTTTAATTATATTTAAATCAAAAGTAAAAGTATAATGATGATAAATGTAGGAGGATTCCGGTCAAATTTTCTATGAGAAAACAAAAAAAAAAAATAAAAACTAATGGCTTCCTGAGAAAGCTTGGAGTCTCCTCTTTAAAATGCTTTCTTTTTTTTCTTTGCGCATAATTTAGGCAAAGATACTTTAGTTTTTCCGAACGCCTCGTCTGAATATTTGTATTCAACGCACGTAGAGTTTTCGAATTTGCTTTCTTATTTTTAATAATTTTTTATAGTAATACAAATTCTTTTTTAAAATAACTTATAATATAATTTTTAGTAAAATTTTCCGCTCTTTCACGTGGTGCTATTAGTTTTTCGAAAATAAATTTTTTTTCGAGATATAATGGGAAAACAAAATTTTCGATTTTTTATCATTTTCTACACCCTTTCAAGTACTTAAAGTGCCAAGTTTCATCGATATCACATTTTGTGCGAGCTTTTGGTCAATATTTGTCAATAGTGGCACCATCTATATGTCATCCTACGAACTTATTGCGTGACCAGGTATATAGTATTAGTACAGTCCACACTTTTTAAAGTGAGCCCATAAATAGTTATAATCAATAAAATTGTCAACAAATTGTTACCCAGTGAAAAATGATAAAGTGAAATATTTTTGAATTATTTGGCCAAAATAAGAACTTTTATTCCTGGAAAAACGCGTATTTTCAGTGTTAAAATTAATATTCACTGTAATTTTAATTTTATTAATAAAAATGAAGAAAGGAATTATACAAAGAACTAAAAAAATGCTTAATTATTAAATTAATCTTAAAAAACCATAAAAAACTTCAAATATTTTCTTTCTACTTTCTCTTCATTCACAATAGTTAAAGTTACATTTTATCTTGGCAAAAGCAACTAATTGCTTCATTTATATCTTTTATGTGTACATGATAGTGATCATGACATTGAACTTTACAATGATATTTTAAAAGAATGTATACATTGAAAACGCTCTATTGTTTTACAGCGAGTTTCATCTTTTTTTATATTAGAAACTTTATCGCACCTAAAAAGTGGAAAACTCTGTAAAACAGGAATTAAAGGGATAAGAAAAAGAGAAAGACCAGAATCGGTCAAGAAACTTTGCAACCCCCAATGCAAATTGGGTTTGAAACCCCCCAGAAGCAAGTTGGGAATTCGTTACTTGCATATTTAGGAATTATTATAGTATCATAAAAAATTCAAACAAAAATGGTTTGTTGTATCTGACTACTGATTAGTCAAAGTAGAGTCCTAGAAATGGACCCAAAAAAATACCACAATTTTCTTAAATAAATAATTGTCTAAATAAATTGTCTTTTGCCGTCATCCTGGTTGTCCCCACACGCACAACCCTCGAAAGCAAATAGGATCTGCATGTCAGTGATCACCCATCCACAGCCTAACCTCGTCGAGTACTGCTTTATTGTAAATTTTTCAAAATAAATTCGGCTGTTTTGAAAGTATTTAATAAAACTTTTATTTGTTTTGAATATAATCCAGAAAACAAAACAATATTTTTAAAGGACAAAAACTTAAATTGACTAAAAAAATAACTCATGTTTGTATTAAAATGATTTCGTCCTTACGCGATTGATGGAATAAATGAGTCTAAAAAAAATACGTACGTGTATGGGGGTAATTACCCCCTCTCCCTATAACTACGCTATTTTATTTGAAACAAAAATATTTATCTTCTACAGTGAACATTATATCGAATTCGGTTGAAGCAATAATCACAGATTAACACACTCACACACGAAGGATTTTCGTTTTCGAAATTCAGATGGCACGTGACAGTATGCCACCACGCACAGCTCACTATGTTTAGATGAACCGAATTGAGGTTTGAGAGACATCGAAGAGGCTAACCGAATCGTCAACTGTTTTGGTGTTGCGACGATCTTTTCTGATCGCTCTAAGCCACGGCTGCGTACATTTTGTCGTTCGCGCTGTGATCACTTCGGATGAGAGAAAACATATGGTTTTTGGCACTCGGCTCGGTTACGCGGATTGCGTATGTTTTCTGTTACCTTTAAAGTTCATCACAATCGACCTATTAAATTATGAAATTGAGGACGTATGCATTTAATTTTTCGTAACTACTATATTATTCAGTTTTAAAATAGCTAGTGGGTCGCGAGTTGATTCGTCTTTCGCGGCATAAATAAAAGCATATCAACCCTTATTTTTCTATGTTATCTCAACATAACATTGACAACTCTTCTACCTTGCGGAACAAAAAAAACTACAAAGTTTCCCTGGCGAAAAACTTAAAAACATATTATTAATTATTATATTAATAATATTAAAAATATTTGTATTAAAAAATATTAGCAAGCAAAGCCAGCTCAAAAGGCCAAAGAGAATTGGAAAATAGGTTATCATATTCCGATTTCTTATCTTGCTTTTAACCAGATCCTTCTTGAAACATTATTCCTCGAAAGTCCTCTTATTTTCGTATGATAAAGGAAATTTACATAGCAAACTTCCTTGTCCATAAATTTTTCTAAAAATGCAAGGCTGTAATGCTATTTCTATTGTGAAATTTGCACCGTTAATGCTAATTTTCTAACTACAGGGTGACCCAGGGGTGTATCAGGTGTATGCATGCTCCATAACTTTTTTTCTACCCAAGCTATCGATTTGATGTTTTTTTTAAACGATAGGACCGACAATGAGGCGCATTCTAAAAATATTTCTATTTATATACAGGATGTCCGAAATAAGATACACAACAAAGTTCTGTTTTTTTAAACGGCAACCCCCCATTTTTGTTACATATTTAGATTCGCCATTAAATTGTCGATATAACGCACCTAGGTTTCTTTGAGTTATTTGCAATAGTTTTTGACTTATGTCAATTTAGGTGTCAAAATGAAATTGCAATATAAACAGAAATACATAACAAAGTAAACAATTTTAGTAATACCTACTATTTACAAGAAAATGAAATAATTATTTTTGTGTGGAACATGATGGTGACGGTGATCTAAGTACGAGCATTTGTTATAAATCAAAAATGTTTATAATGTTTCCTATTAATCATTCTTTCATGTTCTTGCAAATTGTATTACTAAAATTGTTTACTTTGTAATGTATTTCTGTTTCCATTACAATTTCATTTTGTTGAAACATTTTCTTTCCAAAATTGTATGAATCTGTCAAATTTTACGACAGCAGCCTACTCGATTTCTGTTTTTCTCGAATAAACCGTCAAACATTTCTTATTTTGCATAAATCTCGCAAGTTTTATAAAATAAACCCCACAAACGCTATATCAGCAAAAAGCTCTTAAAAAATGCCATGCAATAATTTAATAAAATATAGGGTGATGCATTTGAAAAAGTCGAGTTATTGCTATTTGTAATTTATCATTTTCAAAAAATGGGGGTTGCCATTTAAAAAAGAACTTAGTTGTGTATCTTATTTGGGACATCCTGTATATAAATAGAAATATTTTTAGAATGTGCCTCATTGTCGATCCTATCGTTTAAATAAAACATGAAATCGATAGCTTGGGTAGAAAAAAGTTATGGAGCATGCACACACCCCTGGGTCACCCTGTATAAAACCAGATCGATGTCCTGTCATCGCGGTGCAAATAGCAAAAATCTATAAATATGATACTGTAAAATGATCAAAAATGCAAACATTTTTGTTTCCATCAAACAATAAAAGGAAAATCTCTTTCGGAAAAGCCTTTCTGACCTTGTCATTGCACTTTGGCGGAGCATATTTAAACAGATCGATTCTGTTCATCAACACCTAACTTTTCTTGACTTAAAGACAAATTGATATCTTTTAGAGTTTGTAATTTTTTAGGCCAAAACGTGGACCAAAATGTACGCGGTTGGTCTAGAAACATTCGTTTTTTAAGTCCCGACAAGCCAGTATTTTTTTAATCTAATATAGAAATTATATTGATATATTCAATAGAAAGCGAAAAAAAACAAACCGTTTATTTTTTCGAGATGATTTTGCTCGAATTAGAAGGTATGAATGACCAAGTGCCAAAATTGGTTCCAAAATATTTTTAAAAGTAGTTTAAAAGTGACCAAAGTACCTACTCTAGACCACCCCACTCCTCCACTTTTAAACCGCGTCCTTTTTCAAAATGGCCTCCCCCTCCATTTTTAGGCCCCGTCCCTTCTGCCATATGTCAACTTTTATATGTCCCCTGTTATAGGTGGTTTGTCTACTGTCATATGTCAACTGTCATATGCCAATGTCATATGCCAACTGTCATATGTCAACTGTCATATGTCAACTGTCATATGCCAACTGTCATATGTCGACTGTCATCTGTCCTGTATCGTATGTTATCTGTCAACAGAATTGCCAACCCACCTGTCAACATTCCCAGGAGTCTCTTCCGAGACGTGTATACAGCCTCTTTGGAGCTTCGTAAAAACCTGACCTAACTTTTCTGGGCACCCTTTCCAGACACTAACACAAAGCTTTGATACGCAATACTAGATTTTTAACGTTAAATTTTATTTTATTTAGCTTTCCTTTTTTCGTATGATCGAATGTCACCCTGATGTAAAATTCAAGGAAGAACTTGAATCTGATTTTTTTTATTTCATACTTACTTGGACGGAAAATAAGAAAATGTCTTTTTTATTTAAAATGTCTTTTTTATTAAAAACTAAAAATGGGGTATTTAAAATTTTTTCTTCGGTTACAAAATTTTTGTTTCTAATTATATATTTTTTAAGTCGTTTTAGGTGAAATTTGAAAAAAATGTGAAAAAAATTGAAAAAAAATGAAAAAAATTGAAAAAAATGTGAAAAAAAATTCAAAAAAATTCAAAAAAATTGAAAAAAATTGAAAAAATTTGAAAAAATTTGAAAAAAATTTGAAAAAAAAAATTAAAAAAATTTGAAAACAATTTGAAAAATGTTGAATCTGATAAATTAAATTCCTCACGGATTTGCTAATTTTATAGTCTTCTATTTTATATTATTCATTCCTCCTACCTCATCGTTCTTTAATTCCTTTATAATTAGATTTACTCTTTGTCTATGAATTGGTACCAAATAATTTGTACTTGAACTTTTTCAAATATTATAATTCTTATTCTGAACAATTTCGTGTCGACCTCGATCCTATGATGATTATTTGAAACCAGTTAAAACATTTTTCTGCAAGGCAAAATAAATAAATCAACCAACCACCATCAATCGTTTGTTATCGTACCGGGTATTAAAACAAAAGAAAATCGAACAATAAATTTCGTATCGCATTTTCACGATTACTCGTATCTTAATTGCAACTTCAGCTAGTCTCACCAACCGAAACCATTAAATTAAAGAATCTTTATTATCTTGACACGTTGGGGTTTTCACATGTGGATTTTCCGGAAATTGCTTGTATCAACATAGACGCCGCCGACAATGAATAAAAAATAGTTCTGCAGATTTTTATCTTAAATAGTTTGAAAAGTTCCATTCTTATACTTCAACAATGAAATATGTTTGTGACGATTTTAAAGCCGATAATGCTTTCGTAATTTTACGTTAAACAAACGATTATCAAGGATATAACAGGATATTTAAAAGATATTCGCTGTACTCCCTCAAGTGCAGAAATATTAATGACATAGTGTTTGTTTTCAGGATATCTACAGCTGTTTCTGTCTTCCAACTTTCATCCTTTGTCTCTATGTGTTCCTGTATGGCAATTTTTCTTCCTCTGGACCTCATTTTTCAATCACATCATCCATCTCATCTCATAATAATCCATGTGGTCTACATTTTTGTTATTCTGCCTGTTTGGCTTCATTAGGTTTCCCAAAATATCCACCGCCTTTCACATTAGCCCTCCAACTGTGATATAAGAAAAGCTGAGAATACCATTTTAATATGAAACATGTTGCATTGCTAACCATCAAATATGAATAGTTAGCGAACAGTTAGCGAAAGCAATTGTTTTCTGTATATGAGGAACAAACGATCGCTTTTGATTAAAATATATCTTATAGGTTTTCGTATAGCTTCTGATACGCGTTTGGTCTGTTGTAATTCAATGCCTGTGGGGACATTAGCACCAGGAGTTGTTGTTTTCAGTCTAAACGTGGTGCAACCAATTTTTAATATAATTTTTATTATATTCCGAGTTGGTTGACTATGTGAAAAATTTTATTTTCGTTAATTTTTCTTTTTAACAAAAAATGTAGATTTTTCGTAAGTAATATCATAAAGGCATCTAATTTTTACGAAAAAAATCGAAAAAACACGTTGCTAAGTAATATTTAAACAAGAAGCATGAATGCTGGTGGCAACAAAAATCCGAGTCGAAGACGAGGATGTTTGCACCAGCACAAATGCATTTTGTTAAAAAAATATTATTTTGCTTTGTGCTTTTTCGATTTTTTTCACAGGAAAAATTAGATGCCCGAATGGTATTTGACAAGACTATTTCATGAGTAACAGATTATTCTACATACTCATAGCTTTGCTATGCATACATAATAAATATGTAGGTATTAATTTGAAAACTGAAAAACAGGTAATTTATTTAATCACAAAATACTACAAACTTAATTATTTATGGTACAATTAAAATATAAATTGCAATTTTGGTACACAGTAGGAGTATTGTTTGAAATCTGTGTTACATCATTGATAACGTTGGGTGTAGGTAAATCATTAATGTTGTTGATGGGTCCAGCTGCAGAGCGAGGAGCTCGAGGAGTGGCTGCAAGATCTTCTGTTTTCTGTTCTTTATCTGGAGATTCTGAGGCGTCACTTCTAAGGGTGTTTATGATGTTGGAATAATGCTCATTATCCATTTGCAGATAGGGCTTAATTGAGTTGGCTGAACTGTGGCCAGTAATTTTAATTAATTGTTGTTTCCCCTCCCCCCTCCTTAAGCCAGGTTACTGACTGCTGCCGACCGCATAGAGTGGTTTGTTATTTTTATTTCTTTTGTATGTAATCCTGCCTTCTCTGCTGCTTCTTTAGTCCATTTTGAAAGTTCGTTTCTTCCCACTGGAGGGTTTTTGTACCATACACTTGATTGTTCTTTGTTCAATGATGAGTGTACTGTTAAGAATAATCTATCAGTTGTTATTCTAGATGAACGTTTAACCATTAGAATTTTAAAAAGACGGACTGGACAAAAGGTAGGGTTCTTCGTGTTGGGGACCAGCCATTTACTATCGGCCATTTTTTTCTCCACCTTGGGCCGTTTTATTGAAGAGAGGATTATATTCTACTCTTCCTAAAAAGTAGGATATTTGAAAATCAGTTATTTAAAAAAATATGTAACTATGTTATCTACCTGTTTTAATCCCAGAATTATCCACCTCCTCTTTAAAATAATGAACTCTGGAATTGACTGCTTCTCCACCTCTCCAGGCAAGTTCTACTGAAGCGATATGGTAAAATTTTCGCTGGAGTCCCGCCAGAGTGTCTTTGTCCCATAATAAAACCATTGCGTAGGATTCTTCCAAATTTAATAAAGCAGAACTCTATTTCCTTTTATTGGCGGATATCTGCAAATTCCTTCGTTTCCATATTGTCTTCACAACTAGTTCTTTGTAATTTTCACCGTTTTCTTTCTTCGTATTCCACGCCCAATCTTTCAGGATTAGGTTTAGTTGCTCTAAACTTGTAGTTTCCAAAATCTCGTATTTCTTTACCTTGCAGAATTCCGTAAACTGTTTCCATATTGACGTATGGGTTTTAACGGTATTGAACGGTACACTTTTCTCAATCGCCAGATCATTATTAGTCATAGAATCACTTCCAAAGCGACTCATTTTCACTACATACGCTGACTAGCACTGTTTAAAAACAATATTACAAAATGTATTGACAATAAAATCAGAAAAATTGTTTAGCGTCGTTTTCTGGTGTCCTAGGAGACCATAATTACTAGTTAAGGTATTGTAATTTTTGGTGACAACAGCTGTTAAGTTTTGCCGCAGGTAAACTCGAAAAAACTACTGACCGGAGCTGCCATACAGTTTTTTCATCTAGAAACCATTTGTAATTCAAAATTGCACGTTTGTGATTGGTGGAAATTAAGACGAGGGAAATAGTCGTAGAAAAATGACATAACAGCAATTGTTTGGTAGTTTTTTACTTTTTTTATTTTTGCGTGTTCTTTCATTGGATATTCATTTATATTTTTTCCTTTACAAGACTTTCTGCATGTCAACTTTCTGCTTTATATTTTGTTTTTATTTTTTTTAATTGGATATACCCTAGAAATTTTCCAGGAATTGGGAATTTGTTTAGTTGTAAGAACGACAATGAAAATTAATTTAAGTGGTTTACGAAAATCTGATGCTTAATCTTTAACTGAAAAGGCTGGAACTAGGTCAGCACTAATTAAGGGCTCTTAGTGCAATAGTCATTATCAAATTTTATGGAAGTCTACAGAAATCTCCAAAATCCATAAAATAAAATGGTTTAAACGTATAACTGCCTAAAAAATTGTCTGAATTATCGGTGTTAAAAAGTTTGGGGGTTGTTTTGGAATTTCTTTTTCAGTTAGGGCCTTATTTTCATTTTCGCGTATTTTTCTTAGGCTTATAGTTAGTGATTATATTTTAATCTGATATTGCACTAATGGAGAGAAGTTTATCCTGAATCCAAATTGAGATTGAGCCTAGAAATAGTATAGATTTATTTGCACCTCGCAACTGATTTAAAAATTTGACTTTATCGCCTCAAACGGTAATTTATCCATCATTTTTAGAGCAAAAAAGCCTCTTTAAAATCACATTGAATACTAATAGTTCAAATAATAATCGCTAAATCTTAAATCGATATTCAAATTATAAAGGATTTAGTATTATGGGGTCAAGAGAGACACCAAAGAGTCGACAAAATCCCAAAATCCCCATGGCATCAGATCAATACTTTTTAGTGTGATGTTTATCTAGATGGCCCCTTGGCGAGGCAATATGCCGTGAAAAATGGGTAATCGATTTCAATAAGATTTTTTGTTGAAACCTGACACCATTGTACCTTAGGGAACGGACTTTAGGAAGTGAAAAACATTTGCCAATGTCACAAAGGGCATGTGGAGGAAATTAGAGAAAGGTCCATTTAAATGTAGCTATTTTTTTTAGGTATGAATAAAAGGAACTTTTTGTGTACTTTAACGTAACAATAAAAATCACTTGCAGGAATAAATGATATTTATTTTGTTATCATTTATTTGGTTACCTTTCGTTTTTTTTTTTTGAAGATAGCCTGGGTGAGAAAATATCGAGTTTGGAATATGTTGTATTTCAGTAGGCTTTTGATTGTTTGCCTACCAAAAATTTTAACCTAGCCTTGAGTTGTTTACTAGTTTCGTAGTGGACTGTATATTTGGAGTTAGAAATGAATAAAAAAGCACACTTGTTTTAACACTTTGGTTTTTACAATATGATGGCGAATCGCTCAAACAATTGATTTATTGAAATTGAAATTTGACGTTGCGACTATGAATTACACTGCCGAAACTTGAGTTTGACAGGAGAATTCTATCCAACAGATAATTAGCTACTAAAAAGAAATTATGTTTTATATGAGTATATGGTTACACTGTTACGGGGTGGATTGTTCTAGAAATTAATTCGTTCTGACGAATCAGACAATAATGGCAATAAAAATAATGTATGATAATTTATGCCACTGTGTCAACCAAATTGATGTAAGCCCCTTAGAGTTGGGCCGTTTGAGGTATTTTTTTTTAAATGTTCGTCATAAAATTCCCTATCCATTCCCATATCGATTTTTGCTTCGGGTCTTCATTTTCGCGGAATTTGACTCCAAAAATGGAAAAAACTAGAATGTTCGCCCAAAAATGACCCTACAGAACACGAGATTGAGATTTTGCCGGACTTTTTTAAGGGGAAATGCTAGTCTTGGAAAACCACTTAGAATTCGGGCAGAAATTTTCCGTTGCCCTTAAAATGGCCACAATCATCCAAAAATTTTCACATATCAGAAAAATTATTTGTACACATTCGGAAAATACGCAAAAATTTTTCCAGAACTTTTGGGCACATTTTTGGACATTCAAAAAAAAATGGCCTCATACATAGATTTTCCCCATTAAAAATCTAAACTCGCAATAGATCACAATAGATGTCCAAAAATGTGCCCAAAAGTTCTGGAAAAATTTTTGCGGATTCCTCGAATGTCTACAAATAATTTTTGTCAGATGAGATTTTTTTCCAGTTTTCAGTAGAACGATTTCTGATATGTAAAAATTGACTGAATGATTGTGACAACGGAAAATTTCTCCCCGAATTCTAAGTGGACAGTCCTGTAGGGTTTTCCAAAGCGAGCATTTCCCCATAAAAAAGTACGGCAAAATCTCAATCTCGTGTTCCGTAGGGTCATTTTTGTTGGAAAAATCTAGTTTTTTTGGAGTCAAATTCCGCGAAAATGAAGACCCGAAGCATAAATCGAGAAAGAGGGATCGATAGGGAATTTTATGACGAACATTTTTAAAAAAAATCACTTCAAACGGCCCAACCCTAAGGGGCGTACATCAATTCAGGTGACACGTGGCGCTTCGTGCCACTGTGAGGCGGTCAGCGCAATTACTTACTGATTGGTTTCCACACTGCGAACTTCCACTCAATCTGGTCTACTGTTTACTTTATATAGGGAATAATATTTACTTAACTTTCTGTTTTCATCCTATATTCGTTCTTATACCATGTACTGCTTTGAACTAACCCTATATATTGAACTGAAGGTAATAAATATCCAAGTGAGATTAGATTAGCCAATTTCAAGAATAAATACCATCATGAAGCTTTATTTATATGTAAAGATACGGAATTTATTATAATTATGTTAGATGTATAAGGGTATAAGAAGGCTAAGCAGAAAAAAATGATTATAGCCATCTAGCCAAAGTTGTACACAATGAAAGAAAAGAATAATTTAGAAACATTATGTCCAAAAAAGTAACCGCAGTTAAAAACAAAAAGATAACAGCAAGAAAATGATGAAAAAAAAAGATTATGCTTCATCCTCAGGTTCTTCTGATGACAAAGATGATTTTAGTTGTGCAAGTGCATATGTTTGATTTATTTTATTTTAGTTTTTGTTACATTTTTATATATGAAATGATATAATTGAAAAGCAAAAACTTTTAAGCAACCTTTTTGTAATTTTTAGGCAGTTGAAATAAACAATAAAAATAAATAAATATTAAGAAGAGCGAAAATTATATTAAAGTTATAGTTTTATCTATTTTTTTTTTTAATTTTTTTCATAAATAAAAAATAACTAAGAGATGTACGTAAATCAATTTTCTACCATTACTAGTGATTATTGTGCCAAAAGTTTCTGTCTACTACAGTATAAGTTGTATAATATGTGAGTAAATTGTATAATTTTATAATTAACAATGCGTCTGCTATTAAAAATAATTAAAATCATCTGGAATAACTATATTCTGAGCAATCATAATCCAAAAATAAATTTAACTAACATTTGCGGTATGCTATACCAGTTTCATTATATTTAGGCTATATAATCATTTGTTATATAATATTTTCATTTTATTGTTTGTTTGATTAGATGTAAAACTAAATAAATACTTTTTAATTCATAGCTATAAAAAAATGTTTAACAAATTTTTAGGAAGTACCTTCATATGTTAAATCTAATGCTCTAAAATATAAAATCAATGATTTTTTTTCATAATATTTTTTGATAAGAGTATGAATTAATATTGTCTTGCAAATGATATTTCAATCTTATTTTATAATTGGCCCCCTGATATCGTATTAATATTTAAAATCCAAATTATGTCGATCTGCTTTTAAAAAATTTGGTTCATCATGCATATTTATACATCAATCGACACTGTAAAATCCAGTTGACAATGTTCCAACATAGTTATGGTCTATTAAAAATCTTGTGAGACACCTGGGCTTTACGTAAACTTAAAATGAACTTGCAGATTTTGCAACTTTGTTGTCCTCCCATAAAAATAAAGTTTTAAAATGTTGTATGCATACACTCTAGATTTAAAATTTAAGAAACGTTAATAAAGTGAATGACAAAACTTTTATACTCCTAAAAATGAATTCTTGTATGTAGAGCTCCAAAAATAAAATGCAAAAATTAATAAAAATAAAAATAGTTAAAAGCAAGATAAAACATATTTCGTTTTGTCTTACCACCTTTGTCGAAGGAATTATTAGAATTATAAAGTACACAATTACAGGGTGGTAGGTGTAAATAATAATTAATATACGTTCTATATTGAATAAATTTAATAAAAACTAAACTATGATATTAAATGTAAAAAATAAACTGAGGTCTAAAATTAAAATTGATATAATGGAACAAAAAATTAAATGAGCGATATATATATTAAGATAATGAAAGTGTTCTAAATATTTTAATCTTTATTTTAAATTCTTAACATCTGACATTTCACAAATCATTATCATAAACATTCTAAAAACAAACATGTCATCACCATCACAACTATTTTCTTTAAGTCCTTTTTACATAGTTTTTTAATAATTCGTTTTAAAATATACTTCCAATAATTTCTGCCCATTTTTTACACCATTACAACATTCCCTAAAATTTCGTTGATTTTCTTGCAATGTAATGGACTAAGAAAAGTCCAACGAATTTTATTAATTTTGCCCCATTTTTTATCTTCCACTTATATAAATTCTGTAAACGTATTATGTCATTTGAAACCTTTTGTAAATTGTCAATTAAATTTATATCCTTGCATTTTGTTTTGGTCTTTGAACAATGCTCGATATTTTTTCTTTTCTTCCAATTTCTCTCTCCACTTTCATTTAATCTTTCTTTGATGTCCTCTATCTCTTGCATTCCTCTTATTTTGATTTTTAAGATCTTCACAAATATTTGAACTTGTTCTTCAATCTATGTCTGCATATTTCTGTTTTCTAATTTTAATTCCTTTTTAACTTTATTATTCTCGTCTTCTGCTATTCCCATATTTACTTCTATATCTTTATTTATTTTAGCTTCTAAAATTTGTATTTCTTTTATTGTTTTTCTTTCAATTTTTCTAACCTCTTCTTTATTTGTTTCTATTTTAATTTCAATTTTCCCTATTGTTGAATTGATGTTATTTTTGTTTTCTTGTATATCTTTCTTTAACTTGTTCTCAGCTTCCTTCAATTTTATCTCTTGTAACACCTCTAATTTTTCTATTTTAGCTGTCATCTCCACTCTTATTTCCTTTTTCGCCTCTTCTATTTTAATTTCAGTATATAACTCTTCTATTTTTTTTAAAACATTCGCTATTTCTTGTTTTATTTCCTCTTTCATCATTTTTCCCAATTTGTCTTCCATCTTTCTCATTTTGTCTTCCATCATCTTTCCCATTTTATCTTCCATCTTTCCCATTTTGTCTTCCATTTTTCTTCCCAAATCTTCTATATTTTTATTCATTTTCTGCATAAAAATAAACATTTTCTCCATAGTTTCTTCTATTATTTTCCCATTTCTAAGATTCATTTTGGTGGCTTTATTTTAATCAGCCCCACGTTGTTGCGCCAATTATTAAGGTTTTAAGAAATTCTCAGTTTTAATTTTTAGTTCTTATTTTCCAACAAATTAATCTATTGACATTTATCAAATCAAAATTACTATCGTCCAAAACAAAAATGTCATCATCATCACAACTATTTTTCAAGTCCTTTTTACATAGTTTTTTAATAATTCGTTTTAAAATATACTTCCAATAATTTTGCCCCATTTTTTACACCATTACAATATATAGGGTATTTCATTAAAAATGGACCGTATAATGGCTTAAAAAATGAAGATTTAACGTAAAACATTTAAAATGTTCTTCCTTGTTGCTATACAAGGTGTTTTATTATTGTGAAATGTTTTAATACTGTTTTTTTTTACTTCTGTGTCAACGGCATCGACTACTATGGCCATTAGCCTCGTATTCTGTGTAGGCTTTGTTACTGTTTCCCAGCGCCACTTTAGGAACAGCACTGTTAATTAGAACCCAACAGTGAATGGTCGAGTGAGGAATCACACCTGGTATATGAGAATCAATTTCTAAATTTTTAATTAATTAAAAATCAGAAAATGATTTCTGCCTTTGGTGTGATTCGAACCCACTACCCTTGGATTATGAGTCCAGTGCTCTACCGCGGAGCCACCCACTCCCCATTTTGATACTGTTTAATATTATTTTTGTAAAATTCGGCAGAAATACTTTATAGCATTAAAATGTGAAAAAAGATAGTTTCAAATCAATGCTAGAGTCGTGGGCAGGGGCCGAGGAACAGGTTAATCCCTTTAAAGCTACGTCAATGACGGAATGGTAATTTTAGTGTTATTTTTAATAATAACGTACTCTTGTTTCATTGCCACAAATTGAGTATTTTACAAGATATTTGCGTTTGAAAATAGGGCTGCACATACAATTCATTTAAATATGTTCGCCAAACAGAATGTAGGGGGTAATTCTTCTTCGTCTCATTTGAAAAATTATAATGAAAAGGCAATTTTTACTATAAAAAATAATATTATTATTATTAGTTTATTCAATAAATACAATGAATGATTAGCGATAAGTGCTACTGCACTTGTTTCAACATTATAAATAGAATTATACAATTATACCCAAAGACCAGACATCTGTATGAACCTTGACCGATCTTCTTTCCAATTAAGTATTCCCTTTTTTCCAGAGCATTTACTACAGAATGTCGAGGACTGAAAAGGGTCGCCATGTGTTAATTAAGCAGGGTTTTTCTTTACCTTTGATTTTCCAAACATATCCATTCAGGCAATTCGTTCCCGCATATACACCTACTTGAATTTTCGTTCCAGTCTTTTGGTATTGCTCAACATAGATTTAAATTACAAAAATTTGGGGAAAATGACATGTCATACTTTTATTATACACACACCTTCACACATATAGCGTCTTTTAGAAGATTTTGTTTTAATTTCTCAACATTTTTTTAAGAATTCATTTTTTATTATGAAAATATTTTTCGTACAGTAGAATTTCATCTACCATGATTAAAGTGCCTAACATATCGAAAATAGTCAAAATGTTTATCTGTGAACGCTTGATAATTCAATAATATAATACAAGGGAAGACTATAGGTGTAAATGGTTCGGTTACAAACCTGGTCAGGGTTGGATATTTTAAATCAATCTTTAACAAGTAAAATCTTTGAATTATTTCGAATATAATGGTTATCTAATCACTTTGTTGGCGTAAATTTATAATTAAGAAAGGGTAGGAAGTGAAAAACAGAAGGATGCCCTTTTTGGTTTGTTTATTTATATTGAGAAACATAACCTTCACATGGTCGTTATATTGTGTTCATACATATACAACTTTTACTATCAACTATCAATAAAAATATCCTTTCATCTTATTTTACAGACATTTTAACAAAATGGGGTATACTCTCGGCGGTAATAGTAATAATAATAATATAGCAATTGCAACGGTTATTGTCGGTTATTCGAGTTAAAATCGAGTTGAAAATGTAACTGTTTCGAAAAAGGAACAATTTTTACATGAAGTTTACGATAAGGTCATTGCTAAAGACATTAGGGCTAAATGAACAAACATAATATAAAAACGCAGTTGTTTCTCTTTTCTGTGCTTTCCCCTTAATCGGGGTCGAGTATATTTATGGTTTAGTTTAAAAATATTGTAAGGTCATTTTTACAAGACACGCTTTCAAAATTTTTAAAATTATAAAAATATATGTAGACAAAAAAAAGTACCTAAAAAACCACGTCAAAGTCGCTCAATATTCAAGATGACGCTCACGGTTTTCTTTGATATCCGCGGTCTGGTACGTCATGAGTTTATTTCAGAAGAACAAACGGTTAATAGGAAGTACTATTTGGGCGTATTAAGGCATTTGCGTGAGTAAATCCGTCAAAAAGGGTCCCAATTATGGAAGAAAAACTCGTGGATTTTACACGCACAGAGCCATAATTGGTAACGAATTTAAGGTCAAAAACGTAATAGCTACTATCTATCAACCACCATATTTGCCTGATCTAGCTCCACATGACTTTTTGTTCCGCAAACTCAAATTGTCGCTCCTTGGAACCCGTTTTGAGTCCATTGAAGCAATAAAATACAATTCGTGGAAGTATCTAAAGTGCCTATATAAAGCGGAAAGTGCCTATAAAAAAAGTTTTTTTACTCATGCGGGAAAAGTACTATCTTTGCGCCCGCCTTTTCGGGTGTAAAATGGCTGTTTGGCTATTTAATTAGTTCCGTGCGCAAAATTTACTATTCGCACGGAAATTGACAATACAGAACCCCCAAAAAAATGTGACGTTCAAGTGACAGATAAATTGATTGATTAAAAAATTAAAATTTGCAATAAGGAGTTTCAACTCTATGATGATACCGGAGACTGATGAGAGTTCTGACGTTGAATCCGTACCATCGGAAATTTAACACTGTCGCTGAAGGCCAACAAATTGCGACCGCTATTTTGGACAGACCATCTACGAGTACTTCATGTGAAAATGTACACCAAATCAACCCAAATATCGAGACAACGGCTGAAGTACCCATCAGAGTCAGTCTCGAAGACAAAGAAAATATTGACTTAAATACGATTTCCTCTAGAATCTCCTAAAATATAAATTTCAATTTCACCAACTGTTCAAATATTGCGATAATCATAGGTGAAAAAAAAATTAATTGCCTTTTTTAGTTTCCTAGTTATCGTTAAAAATAAAAAGTTATTTTGATTCTAAATATTTTACTTTTTATTTGATTAATTTTTGATTTTTTTGTCGTTGGCACCTACTTCATTTCTCATTTTATCACCGCATTCGTAAAAAAAATAGTATCTGCAACTCTTGCGGCATTGTCGATTGCCCACTCGAACTAATGAGTTAACACGGAGACAGATGCTGCAAATGCAATACGCATATACACAGACGGCTCCAAAATCAAAGAAGGCTCAGGATGTGGTGTCTACTCGAGATCACTAAGCCTAAGAATTAAGTGGGGAATGGCAAAAGTACCAGCGTGGTTCAAACAGAACTGGCTGGTATCTCAATTGCCACAAAAGAACTAACCAGAAAAGGAATTTCTGGCAAAAACAATAATCTGCACTGACAGAAGACAAGCTTTACTAGCCTTGGATAGACAGCGTGTTACATCAGGGCTAGTATTAGAGTGCCATCAAGCTTTAGGTAGGTAACAATATTATCCTGAGGTGGGTTAAAGGGCACGAAAGAAGTAAAGGTAACCGCATTGCCGATTCCTTAGCCAGGGAAGCGGCTGAACTAAGAATTTTAGGACCCAGCGACACCTACGGCTTGACGACTTCGGCAATTGCGGAATTAGCCAAATGTTACACCCATGCTAAATCTCTAAAGAGAAGGGATGAAATCAAGGGATGCAGTTTTGTCATAGTCGCCCTGGGCGACCCTGGGAAACCGGCATCGAAGAAATACTTGGCGATGACCAGGACAAACATACGTCTAGCAGTAGGATTTCTGACTGGCCGCTGTCAACTAAGGAAACACCTCCATACAATGGGGCTAGTGGACACACCTCTATGCAGGATGTGTGAACAGGAAGACGAAACGGTCAATCATGTCCTATGCGATTGCTCGGAGTTAACGTCAATAAGAGAGTGCGTGTTCAGTGAGTCCTGGCCTACACCTGGAGATGTCTCCTAGTGACTTGTCCACTTTCCTGGAAAGGACAGGATGGACGATAAACCTAGGAAGACTACTCCTCGGGAGGATGTGCAATGGGTCAAATGTGGCCTGTGCTGTAGGACTAACTCACCCTCTCTACTCTACAGATTTAGATATTAATAGAGTTTTTAACTATCACGTCCTACCAAAAACATTAATGTGAAAAAAAATTTTGCCCGTTTCAGGAATACATTTTTAGGTTTCAATTTTTTTTTGTCTTCTCAACAGTTCGACGAAAATTTTGCTCTTTTTTTCAATTGATATTTTTTTCAAAACAATTTTGGAAATATGTATATTTTCACTTACAATTTACAGGGCGACCCAAGACTGATCAAAATAAAAAAAAATCGAAATATCTTTAGAAGAGAAATCAGGTCGCACCTTTTATAATATAAAATTACAGTAAATTCAGTGAGATTCAGATCGTATATATTTTTACCTACACCGTCATTAAGTTTTGCTAACAGTTAATTTCTACAAGGGCATATGATCCTTCCTGCCATGCATTCCTGTCTGATATGGTAATGTTAAAGCTATATTTAGGAATTATCACATCAGAGATTATATATTATATAGTCCTTTCCCAACGCTAGCTAGTTTGACAAACATTTTTGGAGATTTTCTATAATTTATACACATTATTCAATATCCTTTTTTAAATGAACACTGCAATTTATATCACAAAATACCTATTATTTACATTTCAACTAAAAATACTTAATTCTGAGAATATGAACCTCGAAAACCATTGCCAGCTATCAGATGGTGACGGTTTCTTTTTATTTTTAGCATCATAAACGTTGAAAAGCAAAACAGTGAACAGATGCAATCCCCGTGACTCCGACCGGCCGACATTTTTAATTTTAAATCACATGCGTTAACAATATCTATTTCTAGACCATTCATTATTTTCCTATTCGGAGTAAAGTCATTAAAATCACTGATTATTTTCTTATATCGTAAAAATCATAAAAACGATTTTACAGATTTCTACAATTATAAAAAAAGCAAGTTTGAGAAAATTGTGGCACATTTTTAAATATTAAATCAATTTTCTTCGTAAAGAGTAGAAATATGCACAAGCAGTGGACGCTTTCATTCAATTTTCTGTTTATTAACAACATTTACTATCTGTACGTATTATATACATTATTTATTTTTTATTTTAGAAATGTTCCGGCACAATCCTAGCTGTTTTTCGTCTATGTGTTCTATGGTTGAATTCACTTTTAATTGTTGTCTTACCTATTCATTTCTTAACCTGTCTCCCTTCAAGAGCTCTTAGGTATAGTAAAGGCCTTCAAAATATAGTGGACAAATTGTTTTGATCGTTTTAACTTAAAATTTTTATTTCTAAAGAAATGCTATTCATACAGGGTGGGCCAAACTTCTGCCTCGGAGGATTACGTCGTTGTGGTAAGAGATAAAATTTAAGAGCAAAATCGAAGAATATAGCTAAAATTTCTTTAACATTTATTAGTAGATTATTTTAACACTAGCATACTTGGTAACCGAAATATAATCAAGCCATGTTTTCGTTTACCAAGTAGGCTAGATTTTGTTTACCAAGTAGGCTAGTGTCAAAATAGTATCTACTAATAAATGTTAAAGAAATTTTCGCTGTATTCTTCGTTTTTGCTCTTAGGTTTAAATAATAAATAACTATAATGAATTTACCACAGGAAGACATGATTAATATGATTTACGTCTTAGGAGAATGCTTAAAAAACTGTTTACTCGCTTCAAGAGTATATCGTGAAAGATATCCCAATCGTAGACATCCAAATAAAAAAGCTTTCTTAAAACTATCAACCAAACGTATTTTCAATGAGGACAACGAATTTTTAGTAATGTCACATTTGGTTAAGAATCCTAATACAAGTACTAGAAAACTTAGTACTGAATTGGAAATTAGTAGAGAAACAATAAGAAGAACAATAAAAAAGAATAAATTTTACCCGTACAAGATACAGATGCACCAAGAGCTTTTTAAAAAAAAATTATTTTGTGACAAGGCCACTTTTCACAAAAATGGTTTCGTCAACCGCCATAATTTTCATTTTTATTCGGATACTAATCCACATTTGTTTCGTTCAACGTCCCAAACTAAATGGTCCATAAACGTATGGGGAGGAATCGTAGGAGATAAAGTTATAGGAACATACTTTTTTGAAGGAAGTCTCAGTGGAAGAAGGTATTATAATTTTCTTCCAACAAGATGGACCAATTTTATGGCCTCCTCGATCTCCAGATCTGACACCGATGGATTTCTTTTTATGGGGATACATCAAGGAAGTTGTTTATCAAACTGAACCTACTACCAAAGAAGCCATGAAAGAAAAAATTCGAAACGCATTTTCCACAATAACTCCAGCTTTGTTACAAAGAGTAAGATCCTCGTTTATCAAAAGAATATGTTTGGAACAAAATGGTCGCCATTTTGAACATTTAGTATAAAATATACCTACTTTTTATAAAATGTCATTGTTTATTTATGTAAATGTAAATTTCACGTAAATGTAAGTTTTTTAATAATTTTGGTTCCATAATTGTTAGTTTTTTTTATATAGAAAAATTTGAAAATAATATACAAGCTTTCATTTTATTAAATAACTAAAATAATAAATATTTGGCCATATCTTTTTGAAACACCCGTATAATATATTAACATGCTATATTTTTTTAACGCTCTCGATGAGATCTTTTCGATTCTTGAATAAAATATAGTATGTTCCATTTAAAAAAATGTAAGTTTGTACTGCCACGAGTTTTTGGAACACCCTGTATAATCGAAACTATTTTCAAAATGTGCACCAAGTAACTGTACTAGCTCACAGAAAATTTGAAAATTTTATCTCTTACCACAACGACGTAATGCTCCGAGGCCAGAAGTTTGGCCCACCCTGTATATATTTTTTTATACATTACTTTTCTGCAGATAAGATAACGACTTATAAAAACACTTTCTTTTTCAAGGAATAGGCCAGTAAGTTAAAACGATTAAAACAATTTGTCCACTATATTTTGAAGGCAACTATATTTCATTTCGACTTTGCTCAACATTGTTCTGTTTAGTGTCCAAGTTTCACTGCCATATATTAGCGTGGGTCTATATATTGTCTTAAATATGGTTATCTTCATTTAACTTGAGATCTCTTTCTTTCTTATAAATTGCCTGTCCATTGCATGGTATAGATTAACTGTTTGTTTACTCTCTCGTCTGTGAAATATTTTGGGGTCACCTTTGATAGCAAGTTAACATGGAACTCTCACCTAGAAAACAGAGGTCAATAGAGCATACATATCTTATGAACCGAAGAACCATTGACCGCCCCTGGGGAATGTCACCTAAGGCTTGGATCTACACTGCTATCGTAAGGCCTATGCTAACGTACGGTGCGATTGCCTGGGGAGTCAAAACTAGCCAGCGGACAGTCGTACGGAAATTGGATCAAATTCAAAGAATAGCATGCCTCAACATAACAGGGAGCATGAGAACCACACCAACTAGAGCAATGGAGGTGATTCTCGATCTCACCCCCCTTGACATATTTGTTAAGGAGGTTGTTGTGATAACCATGACACGGCTACGCTCTACTGGTATACAACCTGAGGATCCGGTAAATCGAGGTGTGATTTGTGGCACGGGGTCCTTGGGGAGGTCCCACTGCTACAAGCCAACACGGATTCGATTGCACCAAGATATGCCTTTCACATGCCCTACGGGGTAATAATAAAAAACGTACAAGAGGCTACATTGGCAGCAGGTACCTTGTGCATCCACACCGATGGGTCCAAAACAAATGAGGGATCAGGCTGTGGAATTTATTCCCGATCCCTGAATCTTAATATAAAATGGGCAATGGGTTCAAATGCCAGTGTAGCTCAAACAGAGCTCACTGCTATTTCCATCGCCGCAAAAGAAACTACCAGAAGGAACATTACTGGTAATAATATACGGATAGCAGACTGGCACTATTAGCTCTGGATAGACCAAGCATTACATCAGGTCTAGTACTAGAATGTGACCAAACCCTGATCGAAGCTTGCAACAACAACGTGGTCACTGTATCATGGATCAAAGGCCATGGAAAATCAAAAGGCAACCGCATAGCTGACTCGTTAGCTAAGAAAGCAGCCTCCCAAAAACTCCAGGGACCTGGCACTTTCATAGGCTTATCGACATCAGCTGTGGTGGACCTACTAAAGAAGCACTCCCTTGAAAAGTTTAAGGGTAGATGGGACGACGAAACAGGCTGCAAGCTAGCCAAGGAACTTCTACAGTATCCGAACATCGAAACAGCCAAAACATACATGACTATGAACCGACAGAACCTGCGCACAGCCACTGGTATCCTGACTGGCCACTGTCATCTACGAAAACACCTCCACAGGATGGGGTTATGTGACACTCCTCTATGTAGAGGATGTGAACAGGAAGACGAGACTGTCGAAAACATTCTTTGCGAATGCCAGACACTCACAAATAAGATATTTTCTTTTCGGCGAGCAGAGGTTAACACAAACCAACATGAGGGAACTACCTTCAGGCTACTTTAAACAAGTAGGCTGGCTGAAGAGCTAGAAGGAAGGCTCAACCTCAGAAGGATGCACAATGGGCCAAATGTGGCCTACGTGCTGTGGGGTGACCCACCCTTCCAGCTTTACAGATACAGAGATACAGATACTGTCTCGTCTACGTCTTTTTCTTGTTACCCATTATTTTGTAATACCACACCTAGGTACTTAAAGTCATTAACTTGTTCGATACCATCTCCATTTTTATTCCCCTAGATGTCGCCTATCACCCAATTATATATGTGACTTTATCGTGAAACACCGCGTATATAGGAGTAATTTTATTTAAATGACTTCTAAAAATTCGATTAAACTGACTAATGACTTGTACGTTGTTCGTCGCAATTTCTAAAGCTTCAAAGTAGGTGGGTAGTTTTTTATACGGCTACTCATCTTTTCATCGTGTCATCCCCCGTAAAATCCATCCGCCATCGTCTTAACGGCGCGCACAGAATGTCAGTCTTTCTCATCCTCGTCGTCACTTCGTTTATTATTCCACCAGATTTGCATATTACGTATTCATACTTTTTCTTCATCTCACGCTAGATATTTTAATAACTCGCGACGCTCTGTAGTGAGCGTGGTACATACGTATTTCATACGTTTTGAGTTATTGGTCGATTGTACTAACTCAGCTTTCTTTTAGTACTAATTATGGCATTCTACCCTATTAGAATATACAGGGTGATTCTAAGCGACGTTGCCAAGATATAGTCCAATCAACGAATGTGCCAACCCGGGAATCAGGTCTGTCCGGCACCATTTTTTTTTTAATTTGCAGGTATTCATGGGCGGGAAAATGGCCCATCGGTCTCAAAAATGTGTTTTTTTTTCACCTATTTGCGCCGATATTTCCGAAAATATGACAGAGAATTTTTGTTTGGACGAAAATGAAGATCAGTTCATTACCTACAAAAATGATCCTTATCATTTTTGCCAAAAATATGATACTTTTCGACATATCCGGCTCCAAAACTCACCCCCATTTTTAGCTCCTGCCCTGCATTTAGAGAGCACGCTCTAAAGGAATGACACTCCCAAGCGGATTACAAATTTTTCAATAAATCACGTAAAATTAATATTGTTTCATGATTCAAAGTTCAGATGAAAGAAGGAACCTCTAGCTATAATATCATGTTGCTTTTCCCTTTTATATATTTCTCTGAATTATTGATAAACCGGCCCAAAATTTGTTTTTGCTCGGTATTTTGACCATCCTATAAATTTATTTATTTTTTTTTTACTTCTGTGTCAACGGCATCGACTACTATGGTCATTAGCCCCGTGTAGGCTTTGTTACTGTTTCCCAGCGCCACTTTAGGAACAGCACTTTTAATTAGAACTCAACAGTGAATGGTCGAGTGAGGAATCACACCTGGTATATGAAAATCAATTTCTAAATTTTTAATTAATTAAAAATCAGAAAATGATTTCTGCCTTTGGTGTGATTCGAATCCACAACACTTGGATTATGAGTCCAGTGCTCTACCGCTGAGCCATCCACCCCCCTCCTATAAATTTATTCATATTTTTTTTATCAAGACTAATTTTACCGAATCCTTTTGGATAATGGAGCCTTGCAAGGTGTTAAATATATTCAGAAAGATTCAATAAATTATTTTCGTGTATTTTCATAAACAACATGTTTTTTTAGAGCGTTTTTTTTGGATTTCCGGAGTTTTCGAAAATGCTCGGGTCTATCGGGAATTAATAGATAATTAAGGACAATATCGGTTTTCAACGCACATCATTAAAAAGCTTAGCTTGCCCGCTTGTAGATGGGATTTTTCTTTTTTTTTTTCATAGTTTTTGGTTTTCCGGAAAATTGAGAAAATTCTCACTCCTATGAATTTTTTGGGGTTAGGAATTGTACTAAATAAAAGATCACATTCTGACCTTTTCATCAAGTATTTTATTAAATGCGCGAGAAAAAACTCTGCCTTCAAACTTTCTCAAATTGGATTTTTTTTACAATACATTTATTAATCAAGTGCAAAAAGTGAAAAAAAGTTGGTTATTATTCCCTTATCTTTTGACAAAAACGGGAGGATATTCAAGTTTTGGGAGGATATTCAAATTTTCCGTTTTCACCAAAATAATTTTGCGAATTTTCAGATTCTCGAAATTGCGAATTTTTGAAACGCCGTTTTTGCAAAAAATATTAGTGTAGCGAAAAAATCATAGGGACAACTTTTGTAGGTAATGAACTGCCTTTGCCTAAACAAAAATGCTCTAAGGGTCATATTTCGGCAGATATCGTCGAAAAACGGATTTTCGGAAGTAAATGTACCTATGAATACCTGCAAATTAAAAAAAAAAATTGACGGCAGACTTGATGCCCAGTTTTGGGGTTTTTGTCAAATTCTATGTGAGTCATTTGACATTATCAGTTTTTTATTTTTTGATAGAAGGCGTCACTGGGTTTATCAATTTTATTGATAAAAATTAATGCAAAATAAGTCAATACGTAGAGATTGTAGAAAGAGGCTCAACAGCAATTCATCTTTTTATTTTATTTTATGTTTTTTTTAGAACAAACTTAATTTGTAGATCTTATGCTACAAAGTTTATGTTTAAGTCAACAATTTTATCTAGACAACGGGAAATAAATGTTGGTAAACTTAAGAAAACGAAATTTGCCAAATTTTTAGTAAATTTGGCACATAGAAACAATAAAACATCAACCATCCTAACCTTCTATGGCATGATTTATCATTATTATTATTATTTTTCTTTAACTACATTGCTACTTCTTTATAGATTAGGCAGCAAAGAGCTTTAAATAAAAATTTTATATTTGAAAAGACAACACGAAAATTTCCCCTCCTGTTATTTTTAGTCAAAAAAAACGAATCCCTACTACTACTGGCCATGGCACCGCATTGCGATTTAAAAATTAAATTATTTCACGAGGAGTCACTTAAATCGCTAGGCACTTTGCAAACATCGCATGGCAGCTGAATGAGCATCGAATCAATTTTCAGTAATGAACCTTTTTATTAGCATTCTGGCCAATTATACTGTCCCATATTTTTGCAAAATCTCATTCGGCGACCCATTTGAGTATTCATAAAAAGACCAACCAGCCAATGATTTTGTAATGGAAATACCGTAAGGAAATTTTACGTGATCAGTGGGCTTTGCTTTGCGGTCGAATATTAAATTTAAATTATTAAAATTTAATTTGAAAATATGCTTTGTGTAAGAGAATATTTCGGAAGTTTTTTTTAAATATATACGGGTATAAATGTACATTTCTTTCATATCTTATAGAATACATTTAAAAGAAAACTTTGCGAATGTTATCGCTTTCGAGTTGACATGGAAGATAGCAGAAAAAGTATGACTTAGTGGAGGAAATAGAAGAAAAGTACGTTAAAGTCTTAAACAATATTTCGAACAAATTTCAAGAACTGTCATTATGACGCCGCAACTTTCGGTGTTGGTGATATCATCAATGCGAGCACAGAAAAGTCGAAAGAGGACGAAAAAGGACGAAAAATGACAAAAAGGACGAAAAGGACAAAAAAGGGCAAAAAGGACGAAATACTGGAAAAAGCGCCAAAATAAGCAAAAAGTCAGAAGAAGTCTAAAAAAAACTAGGGCTTAATTAATGCTTAACGAGGACAAGGATGATACAGAGTCAGAAAACTCTGTAAGTCTTAAATTTTGAGTTTAATTTTGTTTTTTGATTTTTCGTTAAAATTGATTATGATTATTTAAGAATTTTTTTATTTACAAATGGAATAATTGCAAATAAAAAGGTCCATCTTCAATGATATAAAAAGTATGCATGATTTACAAATTTAGAAAATTATTTGTACTTTGAAGTTTCGACTTGCAGAAACTAACATTATTTGATAGTTAGTTATTCCATATATCACAAAATTAATCAGTTTTCTAATAAAAATAAAACTTCCTAGGATGTTTACAATGAAGTAAAGGTAGCTCAAAGAAGAGTAAAAAATATTTCATTTCTAAATAAAGAGATGCTATAATGAACAACGCTACAGATATGGCTGAAACCGTTCAAAAAATATATGCACCAAAAAGAGATTTTAAATATTTTATCAGAGAATCACTATAAAAAGCTTTTTGGCCACTTTTGTATCAGAATCTGATGTTCTTTCATTTAAAAATACAAAATTAAAAACAAGCCTTCTTGTGGCGTTGATGATTTTTCTGGATTCCTAATAAAAAAAATTGCAAACTACTAACATACAAAATCAATCTACTCGTATCTAGAGTTTCATTTCAAATTCCGACAAATTCATATTGAAAGCCTTTCTTTTAGAGTTAAAAAGTCTATGTTTTGTAAATGTAGCTTCAGCAGTGGCGGATCTAGGGAGTTTTTCAGGAGGGGCCATCAGTTAATGGAAATTTGTAACCAAAGTGATTAAGTGATAAAAATTTGGGATGTTTGAGTCTTTGAGAAAATATTCAATACAATGAATAATTTTGGTTTGTATAACGTGTGTTTTCATCTTTAGGCTAGTCATATAAAAAAATAGAAGGGCAGTTAGCGGAAAGTTTAGGTACAGTCCTAATTCTTTTTATTATTTATGTTTTCGTGGTCGCTGAACATGAATTTGAGATTTGCTGACAGACATTTTGGCCGGAACATTGTTTTCTTTGCAAAAAAAGTGCAAATTGCCCTTGGAAAATCAGCACATTTTTCAACGCACTCTAGCGGCGTAACTATTGGTCGTAGAAAAAATTGTTGTTTATGAAACTTGTGGGACATTTTGTCACCTTCAATTTTATATAGAGTAGTCTTTTCGAAAAAATGGATACTTACCGAGATTTAGGCCAAAAACTAAAAAAAAAAATGAAAAACTTTGCACTTTTTTTGCAAAAAAAAACAATGTTCCGGCCAAAATATCTGTCAGCAAACCTAAACTTTCCCTTAACTTTACTAAGTTAATTAGCCTACTTGTTGAAAACCAATCAAAAGGTGTACTTGCATATCCAGACTCTAGTTGTTGAACCAATATCAACTCAGGTCCGCCAGTGAGCTTCAGTAATGACTAATATCAGATTTAGAAACGCATGTTATTATTTTGTTAACTTACAAAATTGCATTTTAACTTGATAATCTTTTGACAATGAATTTTGTACCGGGGTAAAATGGAAAAGTAATTTTAACAGCAAATTTCTCGACAAAGTCTACATTTACGCTATTAACGCAAGTATACTTTTTTGTTTGGGTGTACAGGGTGTATCATAATCAATAGAGAAAATTTCATAAAAATCACGTCTAAAAAATTGCCAGTGATTTTCTTCTTTCAACATAGCGTATGGAGCACCTCCTTTGCCAGTACCCAAAATTGATAAAGAAATTATAATTATTTACCCGAAAAAAAGTATATATATCAGCTTTCAATCACAGGTTAAAAATATAAAAAAGAATTTTTTTTTATTAGTGATTTTGAAACTATAGTCTTTGGTGGTCATTTTAAGTCCTTTGTAACAAATTTTTGACAATTGGAACCGGTCGAAAATTATCGAGAACATTTGATAAATAGTCAGATTTTAACTTCACTTTCGACTCACAAAAAAATTCCAAAAACACCTTTTTTTTTCTTTAAAAAGAAAACATAATCTTTTTCTATAGTTTATCATCAGTGTAGCCAACAAAACCTACATGAAAAACAAAAATATGACGTAAAAACAAGAATTGACAAGAAATCAGCACCTTTTTTATAAATGGGTCATGGAGAAAATGGATTACATGTGTCAAAATTTAAGATTCTGTGTGTGATGGGAATTTGAACTTAAGTGAGTTAAATACTAAAATATTGTCTCATTAGGAGATAATGTATCATGATTCATGCTCTAATACTCTAATGAAACTTTTGTAGAACTCTATCTTATATTTCCTACTTTTTATTTAATTTTGTTTCCTACGATTTAAAAAAAAGTGTCAGCGAAACAATTTAAAACGTTTCCCGTAGAATTCTAATTCTGCAAAGTTGCTCGAGAAGAATTTTGGCAGACGGCAAACGCTACATGACGAGAATACTAACAACCATTTCCGCATCAACATAAATACAAAACCATCTCGCCATTCTGTCAACTGTAATGACAAGGCTGTAAAGTTGGCTCTTATGCAAGTTACATTCAGACTTGCAACTCGGTTCTCATTCTCAAGACACATCTCCCACCGATAATACGGATGGATACGTCTGAAGGCATCAAAGAAATATTGCTGATGCCATAAAGTACATTATAGTCCCTTTAGAACAGTTTTAGTATTTTGAATGGGTTATTACCTTCATTATTACATTTCTGTTTGAGGTTATAAAGTTCCAGATCTTGTGTCTGATTGTTTTTTATTGTTATTACTAAACTGTAAAGTCTTGTGCATTTAGGAGCTTCTGGCTTTTATCATGGGAGCGTTTCCTAAAAAACATGTAACGTGTCAACGCACGCTGCGAGAAACGCAATTTAAGTTCGTCAAAATACTTTTTGTCTATAAATCGGTATTACAATTTAATTATAAAATACAAATTTATTTGTTTTATTTATTGTAGTCGTAGAAAAATATAGTATGCTACTCATAATGTACTGGAAGAATTTTGTTTACCACTACCAGACTGACCCTGGTACTCATTCATAAGGTTATCCTCGGGACGCTAAAATATCCTATTTTATGTATAGACCTTACCCACATATTTACTAATTAATGAATTCAATTTTAATTTCGCATATCGCACAATATGTGTTTTACGATTTTTAATTTAGGAGCTGTTAAAAGTAAGCGATGGATTTAATTAACTTCCAAGTATTATTTTATTTTTCAATTAATTTTTAACTTTTTAATTAATTTCAGAGTTTCGATCTCCCAAACCACTTTTACTTTCTGGCTGTACTAGCCCACGACGGTTTTGACTGAAATTAAAAATAATTATTAAGCTACTAGAGTATATTCGTTTTGACTTGATACTATAGTCTATTTTTATGTATGAGGCGTACCACTTCTTTTAGTAGACAGTTAAAATATTTTGTCAAGTTATACCTCGAGTATTTTCGTATGAAATAACCTTTGAATAAATATAATAAATATATCGGGTGTACACTTATATTTTCACGTAATTAACCTGCTTATAACTTCTAAGCAGCTGAAGGTAAAGAAGTGCAATTTTTTCTAAAATATTTTATTTTTCCACAAGGTATGTTAAGAACATTGTGTCAAACGGGTTATGTAGGTATAAGGGTTTAAACTTTGACTTTTAAACAACGTTACGTTCATAAATAATAATTTTAATATAAAAACTACTTCTTACCTACAAATCCAAATCAGAATCGCAACCAATATTTACAATGAGTGGCTCGATCATTTCATCAGTAATATTGTCCAACTTCCACATTTTCTCTTCTTCTTTAATCGTATGATTTACTGCCTTTTCCCAGTTTTCAGGCTTCACATTATTTACAGCCTCCAAAAACAACTGTTTAACATCACTCATTTTAAAAGAATTATTTTTTCCTGAAACTTCTCCCTTTATCTGTGCCCATATCAGTTCAATCGGGTTTACTTCGCAATGATATGGTGGTCATCCCACGATTTTTTGCAATTTCATCAATTTCATATTTTTTTAATTTCTCTTTATGAAGGGAACACAAATGATACAGTTCTCTTCTTACAGAACCGGGATGGAACTTAATATTCTTTGAATTTAGCCAATTCTGTAAATCTTTTTTTAACCACTTGGTTGTGGGCATTTTTTCTGTAAGTCTCGAGTAATAACTTGCATTATCCATTACTATTATACAGTTCTGAGGAAGAAGATCTATCATTTGTTCGAACCACTCTTTAAAGACATCAGCATTCATGTCCTCATGGTAGTCACCGGTACGAGTAGATTCAAAAGTCAATAAACCACCTTTAATAAAACCGTTTGAACTACCGATGTGTACTATTATCAGTCTGCGCCCCTTTCCTGATGGTGGATTTAAACCAGTAGATAAATTATTTAAAAAAGCCTGTCTTCGACTTGTAACAGTTTCATCTTGCCAAAATTTATTTGGTGTATGTCCCTCGTTGATCCATGTTTCATCTAAATAAAATATATTTCTTCTTTGGTTTCTCATTTCTTTTATAGTCCTTAGGTAATTTCTTCTCCATACAATATCGCTTCTTTCTATTAAAATAGACTTTCTGGAATGCTTTTTCCATAGAAAACCTATTTCTTTTAAAAGTTTCCATAGTGTGCTTCGACTCATTTCAGGGTAATCCTTATCATCTCGAACCGTGGCAAGAACTTTGTCTACTGTCGGAAATTCTTTTCTAAAGAAGAACGCATGCACTTTCCTTCGAAGTCTTTCTTTCAAATGATTTTCTATTTGAAATTTTGGTTTTCCCGGAGCTTTACGTGCTGTTTGAAACTCGCCACATTTCTCTTCTTTAACAACTCTGTAAATCGTAGATTTCCCAACACCAAGCGTACTACTAACTAATTCCACTGTGTCATCAACACTTTTACATAAATGTTTGTCTGTATATTAATGTTTTTTCATTAACTGTTAAAGGACCGATTTTTTGTCGTTTACGCGGTACTTCCAAATTTTCCATGATCACACTAGAATTCACAATAGACTGCACACTGCACCTTGCATGTTGCAACTAAACGACATTTAGTAAGCTGTCAATAATACACAACTGGACCTCCTTACTAAGGGATTTATCTACTTATAATTCGATTACTGTAAGAAATTCTTGGAATTAAAATAAAACAAAATTGGCAAATAGGTACTTATTGAAAATAATCTTAAGATACGGCTATGTTATATTTAATACACAGGGCTTTTGGCCTGTCTAAACCTTTTTCTATTGTTCTGTACAGCTTATGGTTATAAAAGACCAATAAAAGACGCAAAACTTGTATTAGCTCAGGTACATTTATGACAATTTTAGGAAATATTTAGATTATTCCGTAAAAATATTTAAAACGACCGTACTAAGTTTTGCATTAGAAATGCTGTTTTATTACTCTCTCATGCATAAAAATAGACCATAATAAAAATGTATTACAGTTGCAAAACTTATACTACGAATTTGGAATATCCTTAATATACATTATAATGACAAGCTCTCAAATAAGACGAGACTATGCTGCAAAAGGTATTTCACTTAAAATTTAAACTTATTTTTTTAATTATTTACTGAATTTTTTTAATAATTAATCGTTAAAAACGATTATTAATGGTTTAACGTTATTCTACTTTGATCAAACGTTCATCGAACTTTTTCCTTTTTTAGGAGTTACTTCTGTATGAAAATTTCGAATATCCTGTAGTTTGACAGTGTTATAGTGTCTTGCCACATATGCCCATATCGGATTTAATTTAAAATGACCAGGCGATAAACGAAGTACGTAAGTATTTCGAGCTGCTCCCATTTCATTTGTTACATATTTTATGGGAGGTTTATTAAATTTGACAATTTATCCACCAGTTCTGCGTTTAACATAGTAAGTTATTAAACGCTTAATATTCACAGGTTTAGTCTATGAATTTGTAGTTGAAGGGTGTTCTATTTAAAAAAATGTAATTTTGGTCTAGTATACGACATTTTAAAACATCCTGTATATTTCAATAGTGTCCTACATACACTATATACAATGTTTCTATTTTGTCGCACTTGTCAAATATTTGTCATACTAGCCACCATGTTGTCATTTTGATGTTTCCTCATATAAACAGCTCTTTAAAATAATTCTCACACATACTAAGGGGACCGACCCACAGTTCAAATTCCCGTTATTCGGCACAAATCGTCTCATTTTTACTTTATTTCTCGATTTCTCCCCAGTCGCTCAAGATATTTTGATGAAATTTTAAAAATGCCATATTAAAGAATACAATAGCAGCAACTGCTTTAGACGAGCATCCGCCCCCCGAAGCGGGGCTACGAAGGGCCTTTTTCGTCAAATGTTAATTGCCATCTGTCATCTGTCAATTCTCACCTATCATGTATCATCAGCAACTTACCTGACAACAGGGTTGTCAAAACATTCCCGGGGAGAGGTCCCATCCGAGACTTGTAAACAGCCTCATTGGGGCTTCGTAGAAACCTAACCTAACTTTTCTGGGCTCCGCATTAGACCTAATCTTCCGAAACACTAACACAAAGCCATTGGATTAGGTGCGCATTATGACGTATTATAATTTTATTAAGTTCATATTTATTTTTATTCTGTTTAGAATAGTGTTATAGAAATTAAAAAAAATCTTAAATTTTGACACGTTTGACCCATTTTCTCCATGACCAGTTTATCCATCCATTTCAATTTTTTACAGAGGTTTTCAGGTTTAGTAGTAGAAGATTTTGTGCAGAGAGTTTTTAAATAAATCAACTGTATCAGAAAATATATGGTTTTGGCAGCAACATGAGGACTTCCATTTTATTTTTCAAATTGTAAAAATTATTTTTGAATTTCCTCTGTACAATGTATTTATCTCAGTACTTACAAGCAATATTTAGCTGTTATGCGAATAGTAGTTTGGGAAAAACAGGTCTTATGTTGTAAAAAAAGAAATTTTTCAGGATAGCAAATTTTGGAAAAAATCGCTAATTTCTTGTCGATCCTTATTTTTACGCCATATTTTTGTTTTTCTTGTTGGTTCTATTGGTTACACTGATCCTAAACTACAGAATCCTTTTTTAAAAGATTAAGTTATGTTTTTAAAGAAAAAATAGGTGTTTTTGGATTTTCTTTTGTGCGTTTGTGAGTAGGAAGTGAAGTTAAAATCTTACTATACAGGGTATTTTATAATGAATGGTCAATATTTTAATCATAGGTTGAGGACCTCCAAATATTAATATTTTACTAAATAACTTTTGGGTCAAACGTTATCTACTACTAAGATACAGGGTGTTGAAGATAAAATTTATTTTTCGTTTTTTCAATAATTTCTTCATTATTTAACATATTGACTTCAAATTTGGTATGGTTATATTTTTAAGTTAGTAAATCATAATCGTGTTATCAATTTTGTGATTAGAAAAAGAGGGCATCACCTACACTCTACTGGATGAAGAAAAGTATCAAGGCCTTTTTTAATTTTTTTCAAGTCTTTATGATACACCCTGTAAATTTGAACAAAAAAGGTGTACTTGTTTTAATAGCATAAATTCAGCTCATTTCGAGATATTTGCATTTAAAATATTCTAGCCGCAGTATCTATTTAATTTACTTTAACATATTTTAACATAGCAGGCTTTGAAACTAAAATGAAAATGTACAGCTGTCAAATAATTAATTGTTAGATGCCAGCAGCAAGTCCAGAAAAATGTATTTGTGCATAAACACAAAAATGATATCTCTCATTTCTGAATTAGAGAAATGGTTGTGTCGTGGCATTTTCACTACCTACTTAGATGGAATTTAGTGAACAAAATTAACACTGCAGTCATTAAATTACATCTTATTACATCTTAATTTCATAGCCTACTATGTTGAAATATGTTAAAGTAAATTAAATAGATACTGTGGCTAGAATATTTTAAATGCAAATATCTCGAAAAGGGCTGATTTTATGCTATTAAAACAAATATAACTTTTTTGTTCAAATTTACAGGGTGTATCATAAAGACTTGAATAAAATTAAAGAAAGGCTAGGAATAAAAAAAAATGATACTTTTCTTCATCCAGTAGAGTGTAGGTGGCGCCCCCTTTATCTAATCTCAAAATTGATAACACGCTTATGATTTACTAACTTAAAAATATAGCCATACCAAATTTCAAGTCAATATATTAAATAATAAAGAAATTATTGCAAAAAAATGAAAAATAAATTTTATCTTCAACACCCTGTATCTTAGTAGTAGATAACATTTGACCCAGAGTTAAGTAAAATATTAATATTTGGAGGTCCTGAACATATGATTAAAATATTGACCATCTCTTATGAAACACCGTGTATATGAAACTTTCTCGATAATTTTCGACCGCTTGAAATTGTTGGAAACTTGTGACTAAGGACTTAAAATGTCCACCAAGGACCCTAGTTTCAAAATCACTAATAAAAAGAATTGATTTATTTTTTAGTTTTAACGTGGGTATGTTTCCTGCCAATATCATATCATCAATATCAATCAATATCATCAATATCATCAAATCTAAAAGATTCGATATCATTGGAAACATTGTTTTTTTATAAATAAATATTTTTTATACATTTTATTGTTAATACTCATTTTTTTATTTAGTAAAGTTTGTAAATTTAATTTGGTGGAAATACATCATAATTTGTAAGTAATTTTACAATTTTTTATTTCTTAAAATATGTAGAAGCCACTGGATTTTATCATGCTAATCGATCACCCTGTATCGTGTAGAAAAATTAATGGTAACATTACACTTACGTTTTTACCTTGATATATTATTGATATAATCTGAATTTTAATAATAACAAAACGGGTATGAAAGTGCAATACGGCCCTATGCGTCATTCCGAAACGATGACTTTACCGTTCGACATGGATGATCCTCAAGGTTACTTAAAGACGATTCTGTCATTGGCAATGCTTTCTATGGGTCAGGTCAATAACACGTTTGGTGCATAAACGATGTCAGTCCAGATTTCCATTATGAAACAAATATTCACACAGACAGTGTTGCCAATTTGTAATGTTAATGTACCATAATAAGCCGAGGCGTTGTTTAGTCGAAACAAAAAGGTCAACTAATTTTTATTTGTCTCAGACTTCAGGCCGCGTATGATTTTAATATATTATTACGACCGAAAAATTGAGGATGAGGATTAAAATAAAGACCTAAATTTTAGAAGTATCCACATATTCCTGTGAACCAAAAAAATTTACTATTATAATATCAAATAAATACAGATTAATAAATAACAGAATCAGTCAAAAAACTCTGCAAATTGAGTCAAAACTCACTTCTAAGCTTCATTTATCAGTTTACTGATAGATGGTAGCACATTTGCGAATTCTATCTTATAGCGGATATAGCTATTGACTTACGCGTGACTGGAATTTGATTTATTGGATTCCAAAGCCTAACTGACGAACCGAAAGGCAGAAACCGGTCTTAAGATGTCGGATCGAACCAATTAAATTTCAAACTCGTTTAACTATCGAAATTATATATTAAAACAACACTGCATTGTTATGCCTGGACCACACCGCGTAATTTACCTCGATTTTGTGTTAGAAAACAATAAACAATAAAAAGTTTTAAAAGTTTTCCTTATAAACAACGATATTCCATTGGAGCAATAACATTCCCAACAAGTTATTGTCCCAGGCATCTAAATACCGAGGCCAAGTACTAAAAACTAATGATATAAAAATATATCGATGAAAATGACTGATTCTACCTCATCATCTTCTACAGAGGAAATTACAGTTACAACGACTGGTCATTCGCAATGAAAATGTTCCTAAAATATATAGCGTTAATGCTTTAAGATTAAATGAGACTACCAATGCTACCCCACGAAACAGGAAAGAGTAGAAGGCATTAACTAATTTTTTTCTTAAGGTAAATCGTTGATGCTACGGTCATGTGAGGAATACCAATATATCTACCCAAGCTTGGACCAAATTCCAAGAAGCTGATGGAGACAAAGGTTTGAATAAACGAATTAGCCTGTTCAGAATATTGTAATAAAGAATTTCCACAAAATGGAAGAAACATTAAATCCAATATATAACCCAGAAAAATATAAAATATATCTGTATACAGAGTGGTCCTTAAGTAATTGTACATAGAAGTATGGTAGATTCCTCACTTTAAAATATTACGATTTGAACCAACTTGCTCTAATAAAATGTTGCTAATAAGGAATATACAGGGTGTTAAAGGTTAAATTTTAAGATTTATTTTATGGGGGAAAGCTGAGGTCATATTCGGATTCAGGAGGTAATTTTACATAAGAATCAACAAGAATGGTGTCAGTGCCAGAAAAAAAAATGCGATTATCTCGTAAACCGTTAAGTTTTAAGGTTAATAACAAGTATACTTATTTTCTACTAAACTAACGTGGCTTTAATATGATTTTACAAAAATAGCGCTAACTTAAAGAGCAAGAAAGTTTATCGCACATTTATGCCACAAATGTGGCCCTCTACAACTTACATCGAAGTAGTACCAGATTATGATTTCTTGTTCCCAAAAACCCCCAGTTCCGAATTGTTATTTATACATATCAAAAAACTTTAAAGTTATTGCAAAAAATAAATCTTAAAATTTAACCTTTTCCACCCTGTATATTCCTTAGTAGCAAAATTTTATTAGAGCAAGTTGGTTCAAATCGTAATATTTGTTTTAATTTCATACTTTTTCCAGAAATTTTTCACTTTTTTTTGAAATTTTATTATTGCCCATCAATTTGTCATTAAAACTTAAACTTAAAAACAAAAAATTGAAAATTCAATTGATGACATTATTAGACATTTTTATTTTTAAAATTTTCAATTTTTTATGTATTTTCTTTAAAATAGATGATTTTGACATTGATTTCAGGATTATTTATAATTTTTCCGATTTTTTTCACACTTTTTCACCTCTATCCCAACGAATTTTTAAATTTTAATATCAAAAAGTATCTCTTTGTGTCCATTTTTAGGTAGGTACGATTGCTCAGGTACTTTTTTGGGTGTAGAAAACGATAAAGAAATCTTTGCCGCTCTAAAGTGTATGCTAAGTTCACAATTTCGAAAACAAAATAGAAAATTTGGTTTTTGCGTTATATCTCGAAAAATAAAAAAAAAATCGAAAAACTAATAGCACCACGTGAAAGAGCGGAAAATTTTACTAAAATTTATATTACTAGTTATTTTAAAAAAATGTATTACTATACTATAAAAAATTATTAAAAATATGAAAGCGAATTGAAAACTATACGCGCGCCAAATCGCTGAAAAAACTAAAGTATCTTCGCCTAAAATGTACGCAAAAAAAAACAAAAAAAAGCATTTTAAATAGGAGACTCCTAAGCTTTCTCAGGAAATCATTGGTATTTATTTTTTTATTTTCACATAGAAAATTTGACCGGAAGTTATAATTTCTAAAATTCTCACTGTTTGTACATTTATCATCATTATACTTTTACTTTTGATGTAAACATAATCATTTTTTTACAGCATTCATTCGACGCCATTTTTATTTTCAAAATAGTCAAAGTCTCAAACAACTGGGCTATATCGACAGATATTAATTTTTATTGTAAAAAAATGTTTAAAAAAAAATCAATTATTTCAACTTTTTTTAAATCCCTTAAAAAATACATTATTTACTTTATTGTAATACTTGATAAATCTATTATTTTCTTTTTTAGACATCGGCATTTTTTAAATTTCGAATTTTCTACGAAAGAAATTCCTAAATCCTTTTACATACTAAATAAAGATTTATTTTCGTTAATTACTATAATGAAAACGAATTTTTCTTAATTAATAATTTTTGCAATTTGGCGTAAAAATTATTTTATTCCTGACCGGGCTATTATAAGCTTATATCATCATGGTTACGCTATCAATAAACAGGGTCATAACTCCCTTGGGATATTAGAGGTGCCTTAATTTCCCGTTGTCAGGCTTAATTCCCGTTATTAGGATATTTTGACGTTTGTTGAATATTGCTGTCAGTGTTTCATTATATTTAGTGCTGCTTATTTTATTAAAATCGATCAGAAATAAAATAATCTATGTACCTCGGGAATTAATGAGCCTAAATTACCTCAGGCAATTGCAGTCCCTCGGGCCAGAGGCCCTCGGGATGCAGACTTTGCCTTCGGGAATTAAGGCCCTTATAATTCACTTGATACATAAATTACTATATCTTTTTTATGTTTTATTACCCTTACCTTTTTTTATAAATCCCTCGTGATAAAATTTGTCGAAACGTTGGATTGAATGAATGTTTTTTCCTTCAAGAGACTTCAACCACTTCAACTTTTAAATGGTGTTCTTAGAAAGTGAAAAACTATTTTAAATGAAACTATTAATTAAATGATACTTTAAAGCATTTTTCGTCAAGGTTTTACTACCTGCTGTTATTAAAAAAGTTTTAAAAACCCTACAAACCCGTTCGTTACACCACTTAAAATCACATCATTAAAACAACACTAATTTATTCATCAATAAATAATAAATGAGAGTCTCCATTTAGCCAACACTGGTAAAACGAAATTATTGCTTTTTATTTTCATATTTTCCTTTCATTAATTTTAGCAGCGGATTCTTCATGGCGTAATTGCAAAACGGAGTGTACTCGAAACTTGGCAACAGAACACTGTTTAGTAAAATTGTACAGAAAGAACGAAAAATCCCGGGATATTATTATTTTTCCACGTTTAACAAATGGAAGTGTATTTTAAGACGACCAAATAAGCGAATACTGTCTGTAAATTTCATACAGTTTCAATTAAAAGCATTTAAATGTAATACATAGGCGCACGGTTTAATTTTTTTTATAGGTCATTCACATCTAAATTGTTTGAATTAAACAAATAAAAATTGCTTTTAAATAATTTGACATTCCGGCTTTCTTCCAGAAGTCTTTATTATAATGACTAGAGATGCATCAAGTCAAACTAGTTCGATTTGTCAAGTCAAGTTTGGTTTGATTTGATTTAATATCCAATTCGAGAGTTTAATTTGAAATCAAGAGACACCATATCATACAATTATATTCAATAACTGATCGAACAAGAGAGCAATATAATAATTTAGAAGTGTACAGGGAAAATTTGTCTGAAGATCTTGTAATGAAGCCCAATAATTTAAATGATTTAGAAACTATACTATCAATGTGTGTCTTAAATGTTACTTTGGAATCAAATAATATACCAAGATCTCCACTGACAAATTAACATTTTTCACTTGGTAAGAGTATTCAATTGGATTTATAATTCTCGAAAATGTGATGAAGTATATTTATATCGCACCAACGGGACAAATTGCTCAAATCTATTTGCAACAGTTGAGCATCACAGACATTGTCGATGCTCCTAGAAAGTTTGAAGTCATCTTCAAACTTCAAATGGCAGCTGTGTTGTATTACCTCTGATATATCATTAATAAATAATAAAAAGAGTAGTGGACCTATATGGGATCCCTTGGGAACCCCAGATGTTACAGAAATTTCTGATGGCACAGAACCAGCATATTTGACATACTGGGTTCTACCTCTCAAATAAGATCCGATATAGTTCAAAAAGTTACTGCCAATGCCTAGCACGGAGAGTTTTGCAATTAGAAGGTCAGTATAAATAGAGTCAACCTGGTGCCTTTCCTCCAAACTGTTTAAAGGAAAATGTTGATAACTAACCAAATTTGTGTTGGTGGATCTTCCTGAGGTGAAGCCATGTTGGTTTTCATTAATTATGTTCCTTGTGTCATGACTAAGTTTCTTAGTGATCAAACAGTCAAGTAATTTGGGGATTTCAGATTGCTTACTCACGGGACGATAATTCTTTATATCGTCTCTAGCCCCAGATTTATGGATTGGATTGAGAAAACTTTGTTTCCAAAACTTAGGAAATGTTCCTGATGATAGAGAGATATTAAAAATGATTTGAAGGGGTTTCGCCAGAGTGAATACACAATTTTTTATGAAATATAGAGCAATTCCGTCAGGGCCACTAGAAAGTTTTTCAGTGGTCAATTACTTCAGTTACTTCAATAAAATAATTGCAAACATTCAAACACTCTCTGTTTTCATATTCAGGAATTTGGGTGACATTCTCATCAGTGTAAGTTGTGCAAAAATAGTTGGCAAAAGGATTCACAATTTCATTCTTATCACTGCTTGTTGTCTGCTCGAAAAACATGCTGGATGATAAGTTATGTATCTTTCGTTTTTTTCAAAATACCTTTCATGACATTGGGTCTGAAGTTGTTTATATCTTCTTCGGAGGTTATTAAATTAATGATAATGGTCTATGTCTCCTGTAACTTTGAATCTTTTATGAGCTACCTTTTTTCAATTATTATTTTTCTAAGTTCAGTACTGTACCATAAGAGAAAATTTGAGGTTCTAAATTTTTTCACTGGTACGAAAATATCAATTGCGTAAACTACTTCATAAAACATCTGAAGAACCTGATCCAGATCTAAATTACTTTCCAATATGTTAAAGAAAATAGGAATGAAATTGATGAAAAATTGTCAAACATTGTAAGCTCGACAATTGGATGTATTGTGTTGTGTTAATATTAGATCCATGCCATAAACTTGAAACTTTTTCTTCAAATTCATAGGGCAAAGATTTGCAAAATATTTACTTTTCCGTTCAGTTTAATACTTGCTCATTTTTTTTGTGTTGAGTGGAAAAATCTTGCATAAGACGACTGGCCGCCCCTTGTCCAGCTTGGGTCTGGAAGGCTTCTTCGGAACCGCCCCCAGGGATTACTTCAGAGAAGCGGACTGTAAGGATATCGTCAGGACATTTTCTTATTTACTTAGTTGTTTATTTCCCGTCCTATTGGATTTTCCATTTCCCTTCTCTTAGTGGTGATGATAATCTTCACACTTTTACTGATAGCTTCCCAGTTTTTTTTATTTTCTAACATTTTCCCATTGTTTTTCTGTTGTCACTCATTTAAATCTGAACAGATATCTTCCAAGCACATCCAGGACCCGTTAGGACTTGGGTGAGGAAAAAGATCACTGTTACAAATTCAGCAATGACTAAATTATAAAATTAACTGCAATTTACAATCGTTTTTGCACAATTGGTCATTTTTGACTGTTTACCATATCTATTTTGATGACAGTAAGGAGCATTTACTAATGTCAAGAAAAACTGAACGGTAAGTAATTCACTTACCGTTCAGATTTTTCACTTACCGTTCAGAATTTTCACTTACTGTTCAGAATTTTATAGGTACTCTCATACCGAAATTTTGATTTTTCAGGAATTATTTCGGCACATCCTTCTTCCCATACCCGTTCTATTTCTTCAAATTCACTTTCGTCGCTCATATTTTAAAAATTATAATAATTAGAAACACTCAAAAACCAAACTTATTGACATAACAATATTTTAAGTGACAGCAGAAAAAGCCATGTGCATACTTATTATGCATCCTACTAACTCCCTAGCAACCATAACATGTATCTTGATATGATGAATTGAAATTTTGAATATAAAAAAAAATGAATAATTTAATAGTTTATTATTGCCCAATCGTGCAAAAAACGTTATAAGCATGTCGAACGGTAAGGGTTACCGATGTCAGACAATAATTGGAGTCGTCGCTTCGCTCCTTCTCCAAACTATTGTCTTCCATCGGTAAAAAGCCCTTACCGTTCTCCAAACTTAATATACTATTAATGTTTTTCAATATTGAAACTTGTCAGAAAAATAGAAACTTAGTAATTAAAATAAACAATGTAATAAGCAAAGTTAACGAAAAATGCAGCAAAGCAACGACCAATGTCGAATATTCCATAGGATATGTAAACTGAATTTCTTTTTTAAACTTTCTATTATTAAACTCCTAGAGCTGTTGAAGTTATTATGATATTTTATTTTTAATTTAATGAAAAATTATTTAAATTGCACTGCCAAGCAAAATGTGGAAATTACTTACTTGCAGCCCCTATTTCATCCCTATTAATTTAAAAAATATTAGTTTTGAACATATGGAATCTAAATTTCCTCACATAGCTTCCTTCTTAAATGACCATGTACATTGTACATCAACGAAAATCCTCGCCTATTTTCTGAAGTGTATACACAATTTCGCCACAAGATTAATGTTCTTGTTTATCACATTTATTGAGTTAAATATGAGGGAACTTTAGTTAAACTCACATAATAGCAGAAATTGATGAACATAACTCGGAAGTATTCAGTGTTAAGATTTAATTTTTCAACCAGATTGCCTGATTTGATTCTATTGGATTTCTTCTTATATTGTAATGCGCTATAATTAATGAAAACCCTAATTGAAGTAGCAAGATATACTTTTCTTTTATCAAGAAGTAAAGTAATAAATTTTACATAAATTCTGCACTAAATTATTTTTTACTGTTGTCTTCTATTCAAAATAAAACAAATATCTCAAATACGTGTACAGGGTGGCCAAATAAGAATGCGAGGTACTGTATCTTGGAAACCATCCCTCGTAGAGGCTTGCGGAAAAAAAAGTCATTACTAAAACGACCAAGAGGAAAACCTGGAAAATATTTTCAAGTTTCTGAAATGGCCGCTAGGGGGCGTAACTGCGATCTTGAAGCTAAGAAAGTGATGTTTCTGCGAATTCCGCTATATTAACCTACCAAAAAAATACCTGATCAGGAGGATAATCTGAACCTTTTTTGTTTAACAATTTTTGCTACATCTCTAAAAATAAAGTGGTGGGGGTCTTCAAAGGTTTCAGTAAAAAACACCCTGTATATTCGAAACGGCTGAGCCGATTTTAACAAACTTGGGCTAGTTGAAAAGAGCTTCAGAATTTCGAGCGTTTACGGGGACATTAAAAACCTTTCTTTTTTAATTCCGTCCTTTTTAGGGCCACAACTTACATAATAAAAAGAATTAATTAGTTTAAAAATAAAAATTTAAGAGATTTTCGTATAAAATTTTCTTTGGCCTAAATTTTAGGTTAAGAACAAGATACCGAGATGCGGTTTTCGCGAGCTTGTTTAGGCATCATTTAGCTACTTTTTCATGAAAAAGAAATCATACCAATGCATTTAATTTTTTTGAGAAAATTAACCATTTCTGTCGAAATGTCGAAAAAAGCCCTCTAGCGGCGACATCTGAAACTAACAAAGCTTCAAATATTATAGCATTTTTAGCCCAAGAATAGCTCTTTTCAACTAGCACAAGTTTGTTAAAATCGGCTCAGCCGTTTCGAATATACAGGGTGTTTTTTACTGAAACCTTTGAATACCCCCCACCACTTTATTTTTAGAGATGCAGCAAAAATTGTCAAACAAAAAAGATTCAGATTATCCTCTACTTTAAAGATCATGTATTTTTTTGTTAGGTTAATATAGCGGAATTCACAGAAACATCACTTTCTTAGATTCAAGATTGCAGTTACGCCCCCTAGCGGCCATTTTAGAAACTTGAAATTATTTTCCAGGTTTTTCTCTTGGCCGTTTTAGTTATAACTTTTCCGCAAGCCTCTACGATGGATAGTTTCCCAGGTACAGTACCTCGCATTCTTATTTGGCCACCCACAACTTTGTCTGCGCCGTTTTTTTTCGGTTTATTTATGAATCAAAGTATTGTCCATCACTGGCAACTACTTTCTGTCATAACAAACACTCTTAACCCAACCTACCCTAACCTAACCTAATCTTGTATTTACTTAACATATTAGTTTCACATGATAGCATTAAAAATTCTCATTACTGTAGAAAAAAACGATGTTATTCTAAGGGCACGACCTATATTTATATATAAAATTATTCATAGACATTAAACATGATGAAATGTAAATATGGAATTATGCACTGAGTTTAAAGTAAACATTTATGCTTTCCAAGTTAAAACATCGAATAAAATCCCAGTCATAGATCAAAATACAGTTAATAGGCTGTAATGTAAATCTCCGCTTGCCGTTAATATTTACATTTCCGCGTGCAAATACGAGATGGATTAGTATTTTCATTATATTTTAATTAACTACCTAATTGTATAGCGAAATTATAAAAAATATGCACATACTATCAAAAAACGATTCACATTTAAATTAGTAAAGTTACATGAACTGAATGTTAATTGTTAGAAATTATTCTATGGCAGATCAATCAACTTTTTAGATACAAGTTTTGACAGTTAATGCTTCAAAGCTACAAATATTGAACACCAAATCTCTTCCGAACAAGACGACATTAAACGCATGATGCTAGTTGAGATTGATTTTAATGTCTATTGTCCAATAAATTGATGGTCAATTTATTGGAATGCTATTCTATACGTTTAATGTCTACACTTCTACACTTCTTTAGTAATGTATTCATATTGGTAAATGTCTCTATTTGGGATGAATCACTTCTCGGGAGATCTTGCTTAATCAAGAATGCCTTCTTCAGCTGGAAAAGTAGGCCTTTTTTTATGGTGTGGTGGAAACCCTCATGGGCACTGATAGCTTGGTATCCATCGCTTATCAGTAGTGTCGGACTCTTACCTACCAGAGACAACTTATGAGACGGGCAACTCAATGTATTATTCTTGTTCGGTAAAAGTTGTTTGGGCGATTGTAAACGGAAGGCAATAGGAGAGGGCGCACTAGTCAATATTCTTCTTTCTCAAGGCCTCTTACTGCTGTGAGTATCCATTCATCAGTGGCGGGAAAATTTAAAATTATGCTGAACACAAAAATGTATATATTAGAAATAAATCATGTTTCTATACAAAATTTACAGGACAATAAAAACTGTCATTTACTACAAACTTGAAAAATGTTAAAATTACAGTTCAATATGTGTAGTGAAAATAACGTTTTTATTGCTCCTGTAAATTTTGCCAAAGAAACAAAAATTACACTAGATTATTAATATTTAGACTTAGAAAAATGATAGACCAAACTCTTTTTGCTTTCTATAAATTGTGTATTGTTTAGGATACAGAATAACAAACTACACTAACAATTATACAAAATAATGGGGGTTGGTGGCTCAGCTGTAGAGCACTGAACTTTAATTCCGCCCTCTTCCACTACATTTACAGTGTTGAGATCTGCCTCTTTGAATTTAAGTGGTACAGCGCTTGGTTTTAACTTCCAACCAATTTCATTAGTATAATTATTTCTACTAAAATGATTTCTGCAGATTGTGTAGTTCCTCATATTAATGTTTGGATAGGTTACACCCAGACTTTGGTACCACATGTTGCACCTAATATGAATTAAAATCATTACTAATAAAACTGTATTTTTTGCATGTGTATTGCTTAATTAAATGAGAAGATAAAATCCTTACATGTCACTATTTCTTGGAAAACAACGCAGTTTCTAAACTTCGACGTCACTGCAACCACAAATTAAGCAAGAATTCACCATTGTTTTTAAAAGTCTCACAATCATCACTATACAAACTAAAATTACTCAACACAACAAAATCACACACAGAGAAATAAACAAAATGGATTCTTCAAATACATATCAACAACCAATAACATCCAACGTCTGACACTGTCGAAAACCTCAAACGTCAATCACAAGATATGCAACACCAGCGACCTCAACGGCTGCCTCCCTCCTGAACAACGGAGATAGATTTATGTCCAGATTATTGTAAGAGAAAAAGAAAGTTATATATAGAATTTACCCGTCTCATAGTTGTCTCTGTACCTACCGACTAAAACCACTCCTTGCCCTCTCTTTTACTTGGAACCGTCTGGGAGAGACATAACCTCAAGTATAAGCGGCGTGCTGCATTGATATCGTCCTTTTGAGCAGGAGTCGAGATGTTGTCCATGGATAAAGCGTATTTAAACTATTTAGGCATTTCTCATTTGACGTTCTTCCTGTTTTTTTCCTTTCATGATCTGAGTTATTGCATGCGAGATGGCTTTTCCATGATGCCGGGTTTCTCAGCATGGAAAAGTGGGCCTGGATTATAAACTTTGTTAAAAGACTTGCTGACATCCAGGAAGTATGTGTTACAATAACTTTTTTCTTGAAAAAATTGATTGTATATTGTAATTGACCGTTTTACTGCCCCATATTTTTCAAAGTGGTGATACGGCGATAGGAAGTTATTCACTATTTTTACTATTTTATTATACAATGACATTTTGTTTTAGAAAACCGCTTTTTATGAAAGAGCAAAAAGAAGAAGACTTAAAAACGCATACGAAAAAACGAAGTCTATTTAGAACAACCATTTTTTTTATTTGTAGAGAACAAATTTTTAATTTTTTTGTATTTGCAATTTTTTAAACAAATTTAATTATTTTAAATCTACCAAATACTGACCTGTTTTTGATATTGCCAGTGATTATTTCATTGTAAAGAGGCTAGCCAGACTTACTTTAGTCATCAACATATGCTTCAGTTAAGTGGGAGAGCCATTGATATTACATTGTGAAATTCTGTTTCATATCGTCTCTTATATAATCAGTGGCGTGTTTGTTTAGTAAAATTATAATAATAATTATGAATAACAGTCATTTCGGTAATGTTATGGCGCTATTTTATGAGGCAGATATTTGAGACAGACTAAAAATTACGCCTGAAACTGATTTCTTTAAAAATAAAACGAAGATATTAGAGAAATAAAACAAGAAAGTGGGGAAAATAAAAAGAAATAATTGAGCTGGTAAGACAGAATCGCAAAAAAATTCATGAAACAAGGAAAATTAACTAAGTTGAAAACTATCGTCGACCACTCAACCAAAACACAATTTTCACACACTCTACGCGCGTTTCGCCAACTATGTTGGCATCATCAGGAGTTGATGATAGACTAAACAACTAACTATTTCTAACAGCTATTTATACTAAATGACTAACCCCCCTCCCCCGGCGGTGCCTGGCACTGTCATCCCCGGTGACCTAATCAGCCAAGGGTGACCAATCAACCAAGGATGAGAGGAATTGGTCGTTTGTCTCTGTTTAAACTAGTTTTACATTTGCCTATTTTTATACTTTCAAATGCGTCCAACAATTTATTATTGGATACATTTTTAAGTAATTTTACATTGTCTATACTTATTCTATGATTTTGATTAAAAGCATGGTCGGCTATACTAGATTTTTCCGTACGCCCATATTTTAAGTGAGCCATGTGCTCTTTAAATCTAACCTGTACAGAGCGTCTAGTCTGCCCAACATACTTTCTATCGCAATCCCCACAACTAATTTCGTAAATACCACTTTTTTCCAAGTTACTGTTTTTATCCTTGGGATTACCTAATAACTGTTTTAAAGTGTTGTTAGACTGAAAAACTAAACTTAAACCCGCTTTTTTGAACACGCTGGTAAGTCCTTTGGTGTAAGTGGGATTATACGGTATTGAAACGAATTTTTCAGTCTGTTTTTCGTGTTGGAAAAACGTGGTGTCACGTAGGTTTTTCTTAAATTTATGTTTGTTGATTAGTTTGTCAACCAAATCTTCGTCATAACCGTTTATTGCAGCTATATCCTTAATCAAATTCTTTTCCTTATCAAATCTTTCTTTACTTAGTGGGAAGTTTAATAAACGATGTACTAGGAAATGTAAGCTAGCCATCTTGTGTTGATTACAATGAAAAGAATCTGATGGGATATACCCACTTGTGGCGGTATCTTTCCTAAAAATGTCAAATTCCAACTTATTCTCGTTCCTGATAACCAAGGTGTCCAAAAATGGTAGTTGTCCATTGTTTTCTATTTCATAGGTAAACTTTATGGATGGAAATTGAGAGTTTAATTTTGTCACGAAGTCAGCTAAGTTAGTTTTCTTAGTATCGAAAACAGCAAATACACCATCCACATATCTGTACCATATCCTTGGGAAATACTCAAATTCGTGACTAATCTTGGTTTCGAATTTACTCATAAAAAGATTTGCCATGAACGGTGATAGACAATTGCCCAAAGCAGTTCCTTCATGTTGTTTAAAAAATTAATTTCTAAATTGAAAGTAATTTTGATCCATGCAAAGTTTAGCCAAAAGCAAATATTCTTGCGTAATTTCGTCACCCAAGTCGTTTGATTTGTGTAATTCTTCAAGATATTCCAAGGTTTGCGGAATCGGCACACTAGTAAACAATGAACTAACATCAAACGAGATTAAAATTTCGCCTTCTTGAATTGAAGTATTTTTAATTTTATCTATGAAATCTAAGGAATTTTTAACAGAAAAATTTTTAAGTTGTGAAGGTAAATTTTCAATCTCTTTTCAATCTCTTATTGCAGACACAATGGGTCGCATTACCTTTCCAGGTTTGTGTATTTTGGGAAGGCAATACAACTTTGACATGGTTGGATTGCTAATTGTAAATCTATATTTATTCCGTGGGGTAACAACAATTTAAAGGAAAATTAACTAAAATATAAAGAGGGAGACCGAGAAGAAAATGGATGAATCTAATTCGAGAAATAGGATTACAAATAGATAAAAAATAGACAAAGAGATAAAAGCTTGGAAGAAATGGGTAAAAGCAAGAGAAATCGATAAGTAATACATAAAATAAATTCGAAGTACGCTCCTCTTAATCTCCTTTTGTCTATAAAGGCCACAGATGGTCAGTAGGGGAAATAAAAAAAATAATTGAACTGCTAACAAAGAATCGCAACAAAAGTTATGGAAATAAGAAAATTAACTAAAATATAAAGAGGGAGACCGAGAAAAAAATGAATAAATCTAATTCGAGAAATAGGATTAGAAAAAGGAAAAAATAGACAAAGAGATAAATAGCTTAGAAGAAATTGGTAAAGGCAAGAGGAATCGATAAGTAATATTAATAAATTCTAAGTACGCTCCTCTTAATCTCCTTTTGTCTATAAAGGCCACACATGGCCAGTAGGGGAAATAAAAAAAATAATTGAACTGGTAAGAGAGAATCACAAGAAAGGTCATGGAAATAAGAAAATTAACTAAAATATAAAGAGGGAGACCGAGAAAAAAATGAATAAATCTAATTCGAGAAATAGGATTAGAAAAAGGAAAAATAGACGGGAAATAAAAAAAAATAATTGAACTGGTAAGAGAGAATCACAAATGGGAAAATTAACTAAAATATAAAGAGGGAGAAGAAAATGGATAAATCTAATTCGAGATAAGGATTACAAAAAGGTAAAAATAGACAAAGAGATAAAAAAGCTTAGAAGAAATGGGTAAAGGAAAGAGGAATTGATAAGTAATACATACAATAAATTCGAAGTACGCTCCTCGTAATCTCCTTTTATCTATAAAGGCCACACATGGTCAGTTTTATGACTGCTAAAATACCTTCAAACAATGTGCAAGGCATCTCTTCATCTTCATCGAGTTCTTCACCTTAAAGGTTCTGACATGAACGACACAAAATGTTGGTTTTGGATAAGGAACTTGACATGAAGTCATGCAACATCCCGTACAAAGATAAGGTCTACTTTGTATTCAATGACAGCCATAACTACACCTCTACTTTTTTATTACAATAACAGTACAATTTACGGGCACGGTATAAAAACGACAAAAGAAAATTGGCTAAAAGACTTCCATTTTTATAGAAATTGATATTTCATTCTTTTATGACTTGAACGAAGATATTTTCTCCGAAAAATATAAAATAGTTCTCTCTTTTATCTAAGAAAATCTTAATTTCAAGGGTTATAGTGAGTTATCTATCCAAACATTTCGTGTGTCCAATTAGGAGTAAAATTTAATTTCGAACTATAACTGCGTTGAAGAGGAAAATTTGATTTAATCTCTAAAACTTTTCTTATATTTTTATATTAGATTTTTATTGTGTTGTTTTCGATCTTCTGCAACTGTTATTTTAGCCATACGGTATGTCCTTTTAATTTATTGAATACACGCGTTCATCCTATTTTTTCAAAATTTGATTTATCGAAAGCGAAAAACAAATTAGCATTGTAAAAGTCGTACGTACAAAAAATTCCACAAGTTATGAGGAAAAAGTGAGATGTGCATAACTTTTAAGATGTTGACCAATCCGTTTATTTAAGATCAACGTTCATGAAAAATCCGGGTACACAAGAAGTTAAAATAAGATTCCTGAAAGAAATATATTTTTATACAGCCTGATTCATCTAGTTAAAAGCAAATTTTAAGTAAAAAAACATTAGACTCTATAGAACACTAATAAGATCAATAATACCTTTTGCCTGAAAGGGCGGAGTTACGGGGGGGGGGGTAATTAACCGCCATGATTGTAATTTATAAAAAAATTTATAAAACATAATACACATAAAACTGTTTTACATCATAAAGAAAGTGGTGCTTCTTATAACGCGATAAAAAAAATGTATGCAGCTTCCTTATTTTACTAGACTTAATAGTAGCAGTTTAAAAGTGTTTTTTTTTTTGTTTTAACCATTTCTAAGTACTTTCCTAGTCTCCTTGTGATTATAATTTAGTATTAATAAAGTTTTTTTTAAACAGATCGACTTGAAATTTATTGCAAATTGTTAGGAAAGGTGTTTAGTTCAGAAGTAGAAAACTTTCTATAGTGGCGTTTTTTTCATCAAAAAGTGAGGGAAAAAAAGAAAATAAACTTGCGCAATCGATAAATTATCCTTTGTTAATGAATTAATGTTAAATACAATTTTTCATGAGAATAAACCCATCCCGAGTTATAAAAATTACGATTTTCACCATAACAATCGTACATTTCTAGTTTTTTAAATATAACCGAAAATCTGATATTATTACGTAAAAATTTATATGAACTAATTTTATGGCCTTGAGCTAACAATTAAAATAATTTTTTTTATTTTTCTACGATTAATACGAAGGAAGATCTGGCAATTGAAAAATGGGTGTTTTAAGAAACTGGATCGTTCTAGCGCAGGGGTTCTCAAACTGTGGTACATGTACCACTGGTGGTACATTACAATGTTTTAGTGGTACAATTTAACATTTAACATTTTGTTTTCAGAAACACATATATTTTTCTTCAAGTTTTTGACTTTAACGGCTCTAGCTTTAATATTGAAATGACGACTTTTCCAAAAACTTCGAACAATTTCGCGACACATTGATTTTTAACGGCGAAATGCTTTTGAGCTAAATTTTTGTTTTTTATGACATTTTCAATTTTTGGTCAATACCGTGAAAAGTATTGATTTTTGAAAAAAAAATTAAAGAGACAAGGCTTTGAGCAAATGTTCTTCCGAATAATTACCATTTTTTTTATCTTTGCGTTTATAACCGTCAATGTCATTTATTCGGGTCAAATATTGAAAAAACGGTAATTCCAATGAAAAAGTTTGTCATAACATGATATTTCGGCGATATCCTAAGCTTTAAAATGGATTATTCTACATTATTTAATATTATCAGCCAAAAAAAGTTACGGGCAAAAAATACATTTTTTTTAGAAATGTACGAATATTGTGGTGAATATCGTATTTTTCTGCGCACTATAACTCGGGAGGGAACTTTAATTCATTAAAAAAGGTAATTTATCAATTACGAATTTTTTTTTCTTTTTTTCACACCCCCACCTGCCACCACTCAAAACGCAACTAACGAAAGTTGTCTACTTCTAGACACCTTTACTAGCAATTTGCAAAAAAATTTAAGTCGATCTGATCAGTTACTAGTTTCTGCTCGATATTACAAAAAAAATTACTAGCTTTCTTGGACTACTTGGTAAGTTTTACCCCCCCCCCCCCCCCCCACATAAAAAATGCTAAATCCGCCTGTGAAAGAAAGTTTGGGAAACGATTTTTTGGAGAAAGAGTGTGGAAAAGAAGAACGTACCAAAACCTTAGAAGTATGTACAACGAACCAAGTAGATGAAAAAGGAGAGGAATATCAAGAGAGCGATTAAAGAAAGAAGTTAAACTTCGCTTAGAATTAAGCTTGAAGAAGGTAAAAACTTTACCGAAACATTGTCAATAAGTAGTATCCCAAAATAGCCTTATCAGGATGTCAGGAACATCGTATTTTAAGTTTTATATTTTAGTATCTTTTAATCCATATAAAATATGAAATAAGCTACATTTTATTAAAAATTCCATTTTTCGCAACTGAGAACGAATTAAAATTCTCTATTTTCCCTATGTTTATCTCCTTTAGTTTCGGTAAAATAATCGTTGGGACAACCTATACATTTTCTTGAAACATTCTTGCTTTATTGCCTGATATATTAAATTTGGACAAATGAGCTGAATAAACGGTCTTTCGGGATACTGGTAAATCCTTATACATTTATTGGATCATTTTAAATATAATGAAAGCTTTATTTTTTATGCAGACGCTCGCTAGGTCAAGATTTTATTATATTGGCAAATGTCAGGGCGATAAAATCAAACGAAGTTAGGCCAGTTTATTTTTATTCGCTGACATTGTAAAAAGTATACCTTTTTTTTTAATTTGACATTCTGGTTTATGCACAATTTCCACTGTAAATATACTAACAAAATACACAGCATAGGTTTAGGGTCCGGTAAACAAACATTTCGACGTTGCCATACTGTCGAATCAGGTATTTCTAACCCCAATCAATATTTTTAATTATTTGATTTGATAAACGTATTACGCACTGAACAATCAAAGATAATTTCTTAAAATTCTTGAATAACAAATATTAAAGAGTACGACTGGAAACGCCTCTTGGGCTTAATCTAAAAATCAACATATAATAGAAACTTGATAAAAGATGAACGTTCAGTTTAAAAAGTAGCATTTGACAGTCATGTTCTTTGATCCTCGATGATTAAAGTATAATATAGAAGGTGAAATGAGACAGAAAGTGGTATAGTAGGAAGTTAGTTACTTACTGGAAGCTATTATTTGGATATAATTGAATTATGACTACTCTATATTTATGACCTTGAGGACTGTTCATGTAAAAGTGTCATCATCCTACCCTAACTGATTGTCTGCTGTCTAATTTACGTTATTTTTAAATGCAGCAGATATAAGAATTCATCGCGGCACAAGGGATTGGCCTAGGTTTATAACGCCGTTAAAAGATATTGCGAAGCGACTTTGCCAAAAGGGAGCAACGACCTGAAGGGCTTGCCTGTTTTATGTGATATCCGTATAGATTGATCTTAAGTAGTCGGGTTATATACCAAAGAAGGATGGATATGTAAATTTTTAGTACTAGCCCTAAAGCATAAAAAAATATTCAAATAAATTATGTGCAAAGAAACGTAAATCGAAGGTTTAAAAATGACATTTATATACAAAGTATTTCGAAATTAGGTCTAGGCATACCGAATATTCCTGTGAAAGTTATTTTTCTGATTGTTATTCATTGTTTAATCATTTTAAAAGTAATTTTAAACCATTTAGTTTTAAAGTATTTTTTTAACAAAGAGCAAACTTGTAATTTCAAAACATCAAAATTATTTTATTACATCAGTTCTCACTATTCTTTTTCCCTATACAAACATGTATCGTATCTTTTATCTGAGTTTATGTTACAGTCAATAGTCAATCTTGTAAAAAAATCCCATTTTATTTTTCTCGAATATATATTGACCAACATTTTTTGTTTTCATTTCAGCGCTATGAAAATCCTCTTGGCCAAATTGCCCAGACCTTGGATCGTAGACGAAAAAAAAGATGATGGATACACTGCCCTCCACTTAGCTGCCTTAAACAATCACGTCGAAGTTGCCGAACAGTTGGTCCTCAACGGAAAAGCTAATATGGACCTTCAAAATGTTAATTTACAAACAGCACTTCATCTTGCAGTCGAAAGGCAGCACACACAAATAGTTAGAGTAAGTAAAATTTGAATTTTCGATAAATGCGTCATTTATTAAAGCCGAAAAGGCGAAACAAATAAAATGGTATATTACTTACGTCTCGTGAATATTTTCCTCTCTGCTAACAAACACCACACTCGGAAATTAGGATATTTGGTAATTTTGGAAATTTAGATCTTTCCAAAAAGTTTTTTTTCAATTAGTTCAACAGTGCAGTTGCGTTATTTTAATGTCTTTAAATTATCGAAGAAAATACCTCATTGTCGCGAATATTTTTTCTTCTTCTTCTAGAATCTAGATCCACTACTTCATTATTTCACTGTATGTTAACTTCCTCTCGGATGACCATTTACCAGCTCCATTAAACCTTTTAGGGGCAGTGGAAATGCCGCTAATGGGCTGGTATACCTGAACTCTTCTCTTTCGTATATGGTCTCTAGTTGTTCTAGATCTAGATCCTTGTGGATAGTGGTCATCCCCTTCTGAAGTTCCTGCAGGTAATTATGTTGATCCTTAGTCGTTGTGTCTGTAGAAGGCTAGTCATCTCTTTTTCACGAGGAGTGTCTCACTACAGAGCAGCAGTGTTTGAACTTGAAGTTCAGAGAAAGGAACTTGGATTGAGGTCATGTGCGTTCTGAAAGTCCACTTTGAAGGCTATCCATGGTTGTTCCCTTCGTTATTATACGATATGGTGGCTTTCAGATGCCGTATCTGTTTAAAACAGGACATTGTTCTTCAGAAGCCTGCTTGTTATTCACCTATTAGGGGATCTAGAAGAACCAGGAGTTCTCGAGAGAGATCTCGTAGGTGACGGATAATGGGAAGGTTTCACGGTAGGCAGGAGCTCAGACTTGTTGCCCTTCTTGTGGAGACGATTTCGAGGAGGATTGTGCTTCCATGTTCGGCCTTGTTGGTCTTGAGTTTTGTGATGTTATGGTGAGAGGAACTCGGTTTTTGAGTAGAGGGAGCTTTAAAGTGGGGACTTTCCTAAGGTTCTTCAGAGTTTAGTAGGTTGTTAGGGCTGCGTTTCTGCTTCATTATTCAGTTGAAGTTTCCAATTTCAGATGTAAAGTTGGGGCAGGTTATGGAGAGTATTCTTTGTCTGATAAGGGCATTGTTGTGTTCTCTCTTGGGTTTTTGGAAATTTGTATGTGCCTGTTTCTAAGTTAAAAATAATATCTAATTGTCCTATTTAGTGATTTTTTTGTAACTCATCTTCATCGGTACTTGATCTTTAGATTTTCATTTGACTCCTTTGTCTACTCCTGCTTAATTATGATGACCGCGAGAAATCGTTAATAATTATTATTTTATTCAATCTTTAATTTTATTTATTTATTCATTACCTCAAGAACTGAACCTTTATGAATGCATCTAGAGAAAATTGATCTCATTCTTTTTCATTTTTACGTTAATGACTAAAATGAAAATTCTCTTTCTCATCACCATCCTTTATGCCAATCCTCACTTTTACTGTATTTAAACCGCCTACTTTTTCTTATAGTGGAAGCGGTAGACCAAACAGCGATACACGTATTTTAAAATTTCAGTTTTAGGTCATTTTTTTCGAAGTCTTTCTTAAAAGACTTAAAAGAATACGGTGGCTAGAAGACATATCTCATAGTGACGTCAAAGGGCAATAGCTGGAGACGAATACTTTTACTTCGCGTTATCAGTAAAGACTGTAAATGTAATAAATATTTCACTGAGGAAGAAACAATATGGGTTTAGAATAATCCGATCCTGTATATACCTAATAAATACATTGTGGACAATTATATGTAGAACAGTCAATGAAATTTCAAAAAACACGTTTGGATCTATCAATAAAGAATGCATGTAGAAAATATTTACTAATTGTGGTATGCCAAGGAAGTCAATAAACTTACTCAAAGAAGAATACAATGAGTAAATGAACTTATGTCACAGACGGCGCTCAAACAGGGGTATAGCATATCGTCGCTATTATTCTTGGTGATGTTCAAGGTTTGTTCCAACATAACACAAAACGAGTTTGCGTACTGTCGGGATTCTGCGCAGTCTCGATTTAGTGACACCAAATCTAGTCTGCGCAGAATCCGGACAGTACACAAACTGGTTTTGAGTTATGTGGGAACAGACCTTCAATAACACACTCGAGAAGGTTTTGGACTTCGCCAATGACACATGCCTACTATCTTATAAAGTATAATTTCAATGGAAAATGCAGTTTTACAAAGACAAAACAAGAATAACAAAACCCAGAAGTGTGTATGGTTCAAACAGTATCACAATTAGTTCAGAAACCAAAATATTTAATGCTACTCTTAAATCAGTGCTTCTTTATGGATCCGAGTTATGGCCACTAACACTTTTTTCATCTGCAGATGCTTAAGAAATATTTTAAAATTCTCCAACTATTTCAAATGAGAAATTACGGAAAAAAAGGGTGAAGAAGCTAGATTGGGTAATTCACACATTATGAAAGAAAAATATGATATCAGCAGGAGACTTGCATTGATATCCTCAAGCAATAAGGATAGTAGGACCCCCCAAAGAAACGCAGAAAACGAGTTTACCGAGTCAAACATGATTGTCTGTAGAAAAAATGGAAAAAGGAAATAATTCACCGCGTTTCTATGTACCAAGAGGAAATAAACCATTCTACTATCTACTATCAATTTGAGTCTCGTATGTAATTTTAGACACAAGTTTCCCATCTACTTTAATATTATATGATACATTTCAGAAAGTTATTACTTACTCAACTAATACTCGAAGGGAAATTTGAATACCGCTTCCCCTACAATGCTTCCGCAGTATTTCCTTGGTAAATTCAAAATTATTGCAAATTAGAATTACCGCTCTGGGTACGTAATTGTTTTCACTTAACATAATTAAATTTTCAGCTGCTGGTAAGGGAAGGTGCTAATCTGAACATAGCCGACAAAGACGGAGACACTCCTCTCCACGAAGCGTTACGTCACCACACTCTTTCGCAACTCCGTCAACTTCAAGATGTACAAGATGTCGGAAAACTTCTTATGGGATTAGGGACACAGGGCTCCGACAAAAAGTCCTCAGCGAGTATTGCTTGTTTCTTGGCAGGTAAGAACTAGTTTTCCACAAAGCTCGAATTACGAATGTACAGGGTGGCCACGAAAATATTTATATTGGTTAATTGGAAAATTTATTTCTTTTTCTTTTTAAGGACCTCTTTCATAATCACTTTCGTTATATTTTTGTTGTTTACATTAATCCAGTAGCTTATGGTTTATTTTCTTTGATTTTAGAATTATAAATATTAGTATATCTGAAGTTGATAAAAACAATAACTTCATGCGATATTGCCGACAAATTTTATATCATTTTTGACGTATCGAAATTGCATATTATAAAGGTTTGAAAAAATTAGTAAATGTTCAGTATATTGTACGAAAGAAAATCCCATTTGGTCATTCATTCAAAAGTCACTGTTGCAACTCAGCCCATAATTTACCTGTTTATGGGCGAATTCATAAAGTTGTGCATTAATTAGTTTTAAAACAAAATCCTGAAAATAAACGTACATTGTATTAAATATAAAAGACAGTGCGAATTTTTAAAACAGGATAGAAAATCATTGACAAATAACAAACATATAATAGGGCCCCCTTGAAGATGATCTGTATACTGTACCTGCTGATCAATTACTTCATCAGATAAATATCCAAAACGTTTAGTAATAACTGAAACAAATCAGTATTAGTATTAGTATTAGTATTAGTATTAGTATTAGTATTAGTATTAGTATTAGTATTAGTATTAGTATTAGTATTAGTATTAGTATTAGTATTAGTATTAGTATTAGTATTAGTATTAGTATTAGTATTAGTATTAGTATTAGTATTAGTATTAGTATTAGTATTAGTATTAGTATTAGTATTAGTATTAGTATTAGTATTAGTATTAGTATTAGTATTAGTATTAGTATTAGTATTAGTATTAGTATTAGTATTAGTATTAGTATTAGTATTAGTATTAGTATTAGTATTAGTATTAGTATTAGTATTAGTATTAGTATTAGTATTAGTATTAGTATTAGTATTAGTATTAGTATTAGTATTAGTATTAGTATTAGTATTAGTATTAGTATTAGTATTAGTATTAGTATTAGTATTAGTATTAGTATTAGTATTAGTATTAGTATTAGTATTAGTATTAGTATTTCAATCTGTTTGGAAAATAACCTCTACCAAAAGATCTTTAGATTTTTATAGAGGAAGATACCACAGAAGAATCAAAATCTAAAATACTCGTCATTATTTCTTCTTGACTAAATTTCCGACAATAGAGGATAGACGCAAATTTGATTGTTTATTACATTTAAATTGGCATACTCATGGTTAGTATAACATCACTGAAAATGAAAATGTCGTGAAAGGGCATCTGCGATGGAAGAAGTATTTTTTGTTGTACTTTATTACATGTTTTAATATTTCGAGGATGTTTAATTATCAATATTATATTTTGGTTTCCTTCCAGGACTCAACGCTGCCTGCTCCTCTTCTCATTTGAGTTCCCTTTGCCTTTATTTCTAGCTCTCACTTTTTTTCATTTCTTAATTTATTGCATTTTTTTAATTATAGGTAACGGAGCCGATCTAACAATTAAAAACAAAAAAGGACAAACACCCCTGGACCTCTGTCCCGATCCTAACCTGTGTAAAACGTTGACCAAATGCCACAAAGAGAAACAGAGTGGTGAAATGGACATGGGGTCGCATCAGAATACTCAGAACGTGAATGTAAATTCCACTTTAGAGGAATGCCTCGTGTGTTCCGACGCTAAAAGGGATATGCTGTTCCAACCGTGCAATCACGTAACTTGCTGCTCTGGCTGTGCTCCGAGAGTTAAGAAATGTCTTATCTGTAGAGAATCCGTCGTTAACAGAATTAAGGTATGTTATACTTAAGCCCTGATTGCCAGGATGTATACAGTCCCTGTAATCTTATTTTTTTCAATATCTGTCTGGACATTATTTATCTTCTTATTGCTACTTTTGCAGAAACTAAACTGTAATTTAAAACATAAAGTGTGTTGTCTCTGTCCGTTTTCATTCGAGTAGATAAATTTTTAGTTCTATAAATAAATTTTATAACACAGCATAAGTGACAGATCGCATTTAGTCATTTTGACTCCTTTTATTACATTTAAATATCTCTATGCTTCGAATAGAGACAGGTGGCGCCCCCACCGTCTACCTATGCCCTGTCCGTGTTGTTTCATCAGTAGTGATGGTACTGCTACACTCTTTTTGCCAACGTGCTCCATATCAGGTGGGTTTTGTGGTGTGAGCATCAAGTACAAGTGTGTCTAGACAGCGACCTTTAATGAAATACTTAGTGTTTAAGATTTTAGTCTGATATTGTTTTTAGATAGATGAATTTCAAAAAGAAAAAGTGAAAATAGGTCAGGTTAGATGAATTTTAAAAAGAAAAAGTGAAAATAGGTCAGGTTAGATGAATTTTAAAAAGAAAAAGTGATAATAGGTCAGGTTAGATGAATTTTAAAAAGAAAATAAGTCAGGATGTGTTAGGTTAGATGAATTTAAAAAAGAAAAAGTGAAAATAGGTCAGGTTAGATGAATTTTAAAAAGAAAAAGTGAAAATTGGTCAAGTTAGATGCATTTTAAAAAGAAAAAGTGAAAATAGGTCAGGTTAGATGAATTTTAAAAACAAAAATTGAAAATAGGTCAGGTTAGATGAATTTTAAAAAGAAAAAGTGATAATAGGTCAGGTTAGATGAATTTTAAAAAGAAAATAAATCAGGATGTGTTAGGTTAGATGAATTTGAAAGAGAAAAAGTGAAAATAGGTCAGGTTAGATGAATTTTAAAAACAAAAAGTTAAAATAGGTCAGGTTAGATGAATTTTAAAAAGAAAATAAGTCAGGATGTGTTAGGTCAGATGAAGTTGAAAAAGAAAAAGTGAAAATAGGTCAGGTTAGATGAATTTTAGAAACAAAAAGTGAAAATAGGTCAGGCTAGATGAATTTTAAAAACAAAAAGTGAAATAGGTCAGGTTAGATGAATTTTATAAAGAAAATAAGTCAGAATGTGTTAGGTTAGATGAATTTGAAAAAGAAAAAGTGAAAAGAGGTCAGGTTTGACGAATTTTAAAAACAAAAGGTGAAAATAGGTCAGGTTAGATGCATTTTAAAGAGAAAAAGTGAAAATAGGTCAGGTTAGATGAATTTTAAAAACAAAAAGTGAAAATAGGTCAGGTTAGATGAATTTTATACAACTAATAATAATAATAGCCATTTTAAAAAGAAAATAAATTAGGATGTGTTAGGTTAGATGAATTTGAAAGAGAAAAAGTGAAAATAGGTCAGGTTAGATGAATTTTAAAAACAAAAAGTGAAAATAGGTCAGGTTAGATGAATTTTAAAAAGAAAATAAGTCAGGATGTGTTAGGTTAGATGAAGTTGAAAAAGAAAAAGTGAAAATAGGTCAGGTTAGATGAATTTTAGAAACAAAAAGTGAAAATAGGTCAGGCTAGATGAATTTTAAAAACAAAAAGTGAAATAGATCAGGTTAGATGAATTTTAAAAAGAAAATAAGTCAGAATGTGCTAGGTTAGATGAATTTGAAAAAGAAAAAGTGAAAAGAGGTCAGGTTTGACGAATTTAAAAACAAAAAGTGAAAATAGGTCAGGTTAGATGAATTTTAAAGAGAAAAAGTGAAAATAGGTCAGGTTAGATGAATTTTAAAAACAAAAAGTGAAAATAGGTCAGGTTAGATGAATTTTATACAACAAATAATAATAATAGCCGTCCCTCCCCCGCCCAAGCTGCAGAGCTTCTGGAGTTCACTCGTAAGGGAGTGAATTGAAGGGAGTTTATTATTATTATACTATTTTTATTTCGAAAAAGTAATTTAAGTATTGCCGAATTCAATATAATACATACTTATTTATAGGTATATATTCCCACACAATTTAATTTTTTGTTTATTATTCTTTTTTGGCACATTTTTAAGGCGCTTAGTCAAACTGACTCATCGCTTCCATTAAACAGATATTGGACCATGCTTCCATTCTAGGGTTAAATTTAAATTTACGATGGGTTTATTATTTTTATTATTATTACTATCATACCAATTTTCAAATTGTTTTTTTAATTTTTTTTGCAGATTGAAGAATGCCTCGTCTGCTCAGACAAAAAATCTTCGGTGCTCTTCAAACCGTGCGGCCATATGTGTGCTTGCGAAAGCTGCGCCCAAATTATGAAGAAATGTGTAACATGTCGATCACAAATAGAGCAAATGGTACCGATTACGGTATGCGCAGGTGGTCTGGGTACCATATCTGAAGTTGAAGCTGATATCGAAGACGAGATCGTAAAACCTTCTACCAGCGAACCGCCAGCTGTCATTCAAGGACCTATAATGAACAACGGAGGAAGAGATACTACTAGCACCAACGATATACAGAAATTGCAGCAACAGTTGCAAGATATCAAGGAGCAGGTAATAATAATATTTAATATTTAAGTTAATCCTGCTTCTTCTATTTGTCCACTTGATAAAGTTACTTTTCCTGCACATTACATTACTTGTTATCTTCTTTTCTCTCATGCATTGCTTTTTATTTACCTCTTGTATTTGTCCACTTGATGAAGTTACTTTGTCCTGCAGCTTGCATTAGTTGTTGCCTTTTTTATCTCCTACATTGCTTTTTATATATCTCTTTATGTATGTGCTTGACTAAATAATCTCAATTTTTGTTAATTAATTTTAACAGTATTACATAAAAATGTAAATATTTATTAGATTCAAATTTTAAAGTAAAATACACGTGTCGCTTCCTTTAACACGTATTTTAAGAACAAGGGATGTTAGTCTAGACAAAAAGTTGTAATTTCTGGTAATTTAGTCTAGATAAAAATTTAGAACAATCAGGTTCAAATAAATCACCTCTTCTTGGCGTCTAACAGCGAAGCGAAATCATTTACAAGTTAATAGTAATCTATATTACGCTGAAGGTGCACAGATGATCTAACAATTTTAATTAATTGTAGTCATAATTTACAGTAAAGGAAAAAAATTTCTATCGATATTCCGATTTTTCGAAGGATCGTTGTGGCTCTGATGTTAATTCTTCATTTTTAATTACTTGAGTGTAATTGATAATTTCCAACGTCAACAAAATGCCAATCTGGTTATTAGATTTCCTGCAATTTTGATTATATTATTAGCCTATAGATGGCGGTGTTAGACATCTTTTTAATACAACTTTGAAGTCTTTCTCCCATCTATCGTCTGGTTTAAGGATGCCTTAAAGGCACAATAATGCCTAAATTATGTAATCCAATACCTGTACTAGAAGTAGTTTGATTTTCAGACTCGGTGCATCCGTTTCCGTTAATTTTTGTGGTACTGATTTGGATTTTATTTAATCTTTGAATTAAATGACAAATGATGGATGGATCTTTTCCTTTATCGTTTTTAATATGCAAATCTGATTAAATATTGTTCCTGCATTTTTGATTCTATTATTAGAATGTAGATGGCGGTGTTCGGTTTCGTTCGTTGTCTTCAATCTTTCCACAACTGTTTTAATACAACTTTGAGGATTTCTCTCCATCTATAACCCCCAACAACCCCTACTTTGACGAAAATTTCCGCAACCAGACCGAACACTTTATCCATCAGACACTTGCCGATCCAGTCCCCTCCTTGGATGTCGAAAACCCCCTCACAACCCCCTTCACCCCCCACGACATCCAAGCCGCATGTCAATCAGGCAAAAATACTGCCCCCGGACCTGATTCCATCAACAAAAGAACGCTAAAACATCTACCTGAATCCATGTTTCCCATCTTAATCCTTCTCCTTAACGCCTGCCTCTCCCAATCCTACTTTCCCTTTGCCTGGAAATCCGCCATCACTATCCTAATTCCAAAACCAGGCAAAGACCCCAAATCCGTACACTCCTACCGTCCCATCTCTCTCATATCAGTCCTCGGAAAACTCCTTGAACTTCTGCTCAAGGAGAGAATATGGACCTATTGTGAAGAGAGAAACATCATCCCTCAATCCCAACATGGATTCAGAAACCACCACTCCACTCAGGACGCAATCTCCTCACTCCATACAATTGCCGTCACGGCAGTTAACACAAATCAAATCTCCTCAGCCGTTCTTCTGGATGTTCAAAAAGCCTTTGACCAAGTCTGGCATGCCGGACTGATCAAAAAGCTCATGAACATAGGTCTCCCCCCAAAGTCAAAGTAGGCAACGCCATGTCCGAACCTTTCACTCCCCTTGCTGGAGTGCCCCAGGGCTCCGTCCTGGCCCCCCTCCTCTATCTCATCTACACCTGCGACCTCCCGCCCCCAAACCACCCATCGTCAACCCGCCTTCTATACGCCGATGACACTGCTCTGATTTCGATAGCCCAAAACTCTAACCAACTTAGCATCCGAACCCAAAACCTACTGAATCAGTTTCCCAGCTGGAGCAATAGATGGAGGGTCTCATTGAATCCTCAAAAAACACAATTCATCATCTTTAAACATCCGAATTCAAAAAGACCCACCCAGCTCCCCCAAGACGTCAATGTAAACCTCCAAGGAGTCAGGCTCGCTCAACAAAGGGAAGTAGACTATTTAGGTGTTCGATTCTCTCAAACACTTAAATGGTCTCCTGACCTTGACAACACGCTCAACAGAATGCGTAAACAAGCCGGCCTCCTTGGTGCTTTATGTGGCCGGTTTGGTCGGTGCAACACCAAAACCCTTATACACACTTACAACTCCTTCATCCGCCCCGTTGCCGAATACAGAGCAGTCCCATACGGCGTACTACCCCCCATCTAGCCCGAAAAATCTCCTCACTCGAGAGACGTATCCTACGACGATGCCAATATCTCCCCTATCTGTTTCCTTCTGGAGAAGTTTACAACGTCTCCAGCGCCCCTATTCTCTCTCGTTTCCAACTCCTACGGAAAAAATACGTTTCTCGCACTCTGAATGGCTCAAACACCTCACCTCCTGGCGACCTCTTCGTCTCCCCCCTCTTCAGGAAACCAAAAGCAAAACTCCCACAGCCTAACCTCAGACTTCTGGCCGACGCCCATGTCCTCCCCCTCCCTCCCGAACACCAGGATCTATTGGTAAACCCCAACCCCCTCAACATACAATACCATAATTAAACATAACATAAGAACCACCTGTACAGAATCGTTATTTAGGTTTTCGTGGTTTTCCTAAATCATATTTTCCCACTTAGATTGGGCACCGTTTTCCCCAAACATAAGGGTGGAAATAGCAAAATTGGCGATTCTTAGATAAAAAACTGGGAAACAGCTCCTGCCCACACAGGCCCCAACCAACATACACAAAACATAACAAACCAGCGCGCACAGATACCTTAGGAAATTAGCTAGCTAGGTTACTTAATACGCAATCAGGGCCTCACCCTGAAAAGGAGGAAAACTCCTATATCAGGGAATTAGGAAAATGAAATGTCCATGTCCATCTATAATTTGGTTTAACAATAGAAACAGTAAAAAAAGTTATCTTTTTCCACGGAATAGCCACATAAATGCCGAAATCTGTCTAGAAATGATTTGCTCCGCTAATAAGAGAATCAGAGAGTAGTCGGATCACCATTCAATACCTGTAGGGGTTTTTGTCCTTGGAATAGTTATTTGATTTTTAGACTCATTTCTTTTTGTTTTTAATAATTTATGGTGCTGGATTTTAATTTTTTGTAAAACCAAATTGTGAGAGGTATTTAAAATTTCCAATATTTTTTCGTTTGACATTTTTTCGCAAATTAATCCATGATTCACTCCAGACTTAATTTTCAGAGTTTTTTTTGCACATTTTAATAAATTTTCTAATACGCCTATAAAAATGAAATAAACAATTCGATTTTCTTTCAGACAATGTGTCCAGTGTGTCTCGATCGACTCAAAAATATGATCTTTCTCTGCGGACACGGATTATGTCAGATGTGCGGGGATCAAATGACTGAATGCCCTATTTGTAGAAAGGCTGTCGAAAAGAGAATTCTGTTGTACTGAGTAAAATTGTTACTAACCTTGCTAGAATAATATAGCAATAGAGCAACATGATTGTTTTGCTAGATTTCCAAATTATTATTTGTTTGTATTTTAAATAAGTATTGTCAAAATTGGGCTTTGGATGTCAATTAACTACATTTTTTCTATTTGAATTTATAAGAATAAAGTCACACGCAGCGATTTTCAACGAGAAAACCGCTGGGTGTGTTTTTTCCCTAACTGTTTAATGTAAATATTTCTATTGCAATATTTATAAAAGGTATTTCAAAAAATCCTATAATTATATGTAGTGTCTTTAAACTTTTTTGTTTTTTATTTAAGTTTTCACTAATTATTACCTTTGCAGTTATATTTTATATAGTTTTGTTAATAGGATCATCAATCTGTTTTTTTGTATATATAAATCGGCCTAAACATTTCGACATACAAGCAAACTGTATGTTGGTTATGTTGAAAGACGTTTCTCATGTTCCAAACTGTTTTTCCTTATAGAATTTTCCAGTTTGACTGATTTTGAGTAAAACTTTTTTTAATTGTATATGAATCAACTTATTTTGGGGCATTCTATATTATAGAACAAAATAATCATTTTACAAAATAGAAATTTATTTTTGAAAAAAACCAACACTGCATCTTTTTTTGTTAGCTTACATGAACAGTTTAAAGATTCGAAAAGTTTAAAATGTTCATCTCTTTTACATTCGGGACTTTTTTATTATTTGGTAAAGTAACTAGCTGACATTTTTCTACTTCTATTTTGTAAAAATAAGTCGCAATGTTTGATAAAAGGATGTTATCTATAAGTAAAATTGTTTTTAATTAAATTCATTTTCAAATTTATTACGGTTTTTTGAAACTTTTGTATACAGGAAAAAAGAAAATAGTTTTTTTAAAGTAAAATAATTTGGAAAATTATCATCAATTAAACATTTATTTTTTACTTACTTTTTGATATGATTTTAACAAAACCTGAAAATTATTACGTTATAATTAGTTTTTTTAATAATATTTGATTAAATTAAATTTTTAGACCGGACTACTGTAAATTACCGTGGCAGTCAAAGTGTTAATGAAGGGCTTTTACTTTATGTTGTCCATGAAAAATGTTCCTGTTTACAAATTTCTTCTGTATAATTAACGAGTAAGTAAAAGATAATTTTTAATTATAGATAGTTTTCTATTTAATTTACTTTTACTTATATAAGTCCTGAAGATGACCTTATAATGGTCGAAAACGCTTAATTGAATTTACATAGAAATAAGATTTTCTTTCTTCCTGATTTTTACTGAGTTTACCTTTCAAATGTATTCTATATAGTCTATATAGTATGTGCAATATAGACAAAACATATTTGTGTACGCAAATTTTTTCGTTTTAGATTTAATTTTTTTAATATAAATAGTAATATGATTTCGACGTATAGTTTAAATGTTGTTAATCACATTTTTGGATATATTAACTTAAGCAGAATTTGTCTATAATATAAGTGTATTACTTATAATAAAAATAAAATGCATATTTGTAATTATAGTAATAAAATGATATAGGCAATATAAATATGTAAATATTTCTACATAGAAATATGTAATAAATATGTTAGTAAGTATAACTGAAAAATGTATTCGTCAAGCTTATTTTAAGTATAATTTTTGTCATTATTATGTGTAGCTCATTTGAAATTATTTTTGATTTTGTCAGTAATTTATTTGGATTATGTATTGTCTTATTTTTTTAAATTGTTTACTTGAAGAGTTAAGTGTGAATAATGTAAATTTATCCAAATTTACTATATCAATATGATTTCTAAATTAAGTATCTTTCAAGCATCATTAAGATTTGAAGTCATTCTTCAAAAATGAATGGAAATTATAATTATACAAGCACACATTTTGGTAGTACATTTCTCAATTCTTCTTTACTTTTTAATTTTTGTTTTTTGACCAAATTATTGCAGTGTTGCAAGTATTAATTATTGTATACAACAAAAAACTTACCTCTTCGTGGTTTTCTAATTTTTAATGGAATGATATATATTTAAGATTTTTGTCCAAAATTTTTTTGTTTGAACTATTTTGTCAATAAATAAATTTAATTAAATACATGTTTTATTTTATAAACCCTACAACTTACGCCACTAATTTTCGTAAAAATTCAAAAATCCTTCATTTAAAAATAAAATGCCATTGACTTTAATGCATATTAAATGGTTTCCTTTAACACCTCATTAAAACTGTCAAATTAATTAAACTTTATTTTACAAGTCAACACGTTGATATTAAAAAGATTATTTTTAAAATTTTATTTTAAATCCTCAAATTAATTTACCCAATGATTAATATTTTATAAAAAAAATAAAATTAGAATATTAAAAATGTTGGGGTCGTAGGAAAAATAGTGTACATAACTGGAAAGTGCATTTCTTGTACTCGTTACGCTACTCATGCGTAACTGGTCACTTTCCACACTTGTTATGTAATATACTATTACCTAGTGTCACTATAGAAAACAGGCAAAAACACACGACACACAGCCTCAGTATATACGGTAAACGCAAAACCGTGCGATTTGTTTACCGTAAACAAAACGCGCAGTTCTTATCAGGAACGCGCCGAGCCTCTCTGGCGCCGTCGTGCGAAATACTGATAGGCGCCTTAACCCTGTATGATGTATTGGGTTCAAGTCACCGCCCATTCCTTCATAGTTCAAAGTTATATAAAATATATACATATACTGATAAAATATTAGTGAAAAACATTGAATAAATATCAGATCAGATCAGAATCATATGAATTATAAAATGTTCTTGAAATGTATTCTAACGTATCTTATTTGATGGTGTTGGCCTATGATCCATAAAAGGTTTATGTTACTCATAGGCGTAACGAGGGGGGGGGGGGGTTATTACTTAGAAGCAACTAACAAAAAATTGTAAGTAACAATTTTAGAAAAATAAAAATTTGAAAGATTTCCCTTTTTCAAATTTATTATTGTGGGATTACAGAAGTAAGGGTCGATAATGCCAAAAACAGGATAAAAAAGACAGTGCAAACAGTTATTTTAATGATTAAAAGGTACACTAAAATGATAAACCAAAACGGAATACAGTTAGTCAGTTCTTTTCGCTACACTTGTGCTGCCCTGTTCAAACCTTTTTCAAATCTTGTGCGTTTCCGAGGTCAAGTGAAGTGAGTGCGGTGTTTACTAGGCTAGTGAATTCTTTTTTCATCATTTTTTCAAATTTTAATATGCTCTACTTAACATCCGCAGAGAGCTATATATCACTGCTAGTGAAGTGTTGGACGAGTTAGCAAAAACATCTTGCCGACTTGAATTTAGATTGTCCTGAGTGCTTATGTATAAACTTTTGTAGAGTGGGGAACTTTCGCAATTTTTTACCTATATATTTTGTATTTAAGAATATTTTTTTTCTTGTTTTATAAATAGAGTTACTCGAGGGGTAAACCGCGAGGTCCACTTTGGTGTACAGACCTCGTCAATTAGTAGCCATTACTCAGCCATTACTAGCCATTAGTAGCCATTACTAGCCATTAGTAGCCATTACTCGGCCATTAGTAGCCATTAGTGAGCCATTACCGGCCATTACTAGCCATTAGTGTACAAAAATTTAACTCAACGGAGTTACTTGTATTTGAAAGCTATTTCTTGATTGCCCTTCCAAAAATAACATCTGGTATAACGAAAATAACATTTATAACTTCCAACATAACATTTATAAAAAATTATAATCTATTTATTTAATTTGAAACTACATGATTATAGTATAATATGCAGTGTCATCCCCAAAGTACGCACCATATGGGAAATTTTTTTATCAAGGGTTTTTCGACAAAAAGTTATTCTTGATAAAAGTTTGTACATCCCCTAAAACTAAACATGCACCAACAGAATATAGTAAAACACTCGTAATATACGAGGAGCCCCCAAAAATTTGATTTTGAGACAAGAGTAAAGTACCATTATTTTGAAAAATCTTGGGTAATGTTATTTAGAAAAAGTTGTTCAGCATTAGCAAATACATCTAAATTTGAAGTCATGGCCATCTAAGTGAAGTTTTAATTTTTTACTATATTTTTTAAAAGGGGACTACGAAAAAAAAAATTGCTAAAACGATAAATAGACAGCATCCTGTATACGACGGTTTATTTAAAAAGCCTGTAATATTACAAATTCCATATCTATTGTGTTAATTTTCAAAGTTATTTTTTTTTGAAAAATCTCGTGAAATTTTATTTAGAAAAATTGTTCAGCATTAAAAAATACATCTAGATTTGAAGTCTAAGTAAAGTTTTAGTTTTTCCGGCTAGAAAATATCCAGAAAATCTATGACTTTGTACCGAAATACTTATTTTATTTGGATGTTTTGTGACTTTGATATTATTGAATATTAAGTTCATGTTTATACTACTGTATAATTTTGAGCAATTTTCGGTGTTAACAAAAAATAAAAATAACTTTGCACCAAAAAATTTGAAAATTATTTTACCCTTCAAAAAAATTGACCGTGGTTAACACAATAGTTATGGAATTTGTAATATTACAGGCTTTTTAAATAAACCGTCGTATACAGGATGCTGTCTATTTATCGTTTTAGCAATTTTTTTTTTCGTAGTCCCCTTTTTAAAAAAATAGTAAAAAAATAAAACTTCACTTAGATGGCCATGACTTCAAATTTAGATGTATTTGCTAATGCTGAACAACTTTTTCTAAATAACATTACCCGAGATTTTTCAAAATAATGGTACTTTACTCTTGTCTCAAAATCAAATTTTTAAAGGATCCTCGTAGATTACGAGTGTTTTACTATATTTTGTTGGTGCATGTTTAGTTTTAGAAGAATAACATTTCGTCGAAAAACCCTTAATGAAAAAGTTTCCCATATGGTGCGTACTTTTTTTGAACTTCAAAATTTGAAGGGAGTAATATGTTGGTTGACTGGTGGGGGTGACCCCCCCCCCACGACTCAGCTCTAGTTACGCCACTAATGTTACTGTTCACGTTCAGAGTTCAGAACACAAAAAACAATTTTTTAAACAAGCAACCAAACTTTAAACTGCATTTACATTCAATCCAAAGTTCACTCTGAGTTTGAATTTGCCGTGCTTGTTATAAATATGAAAATATGGCACGTAGTATTTCCAGTCCAATGGTTTCATTTTGGCCATCTGGGTGCCCATCTCGAAATCTCTGACCCAGAACCACCAAAGATAAGGTCAGAATCCAGTATATACCTACCTATTTTTCATCATTAAACAGCTATAAATTCATTTTCTTTAATTTGATTATGCTTCAAAAATGTAGTAAAATTTCGTCACCGGTGCTCGAGTATTTTTTCATCACCGGCAAGTATTGGTAGTTATTTTTTTGAGCCTCTTTAAGGTCGCCGGCGCTGCGGCGTCTCACTCAAATAGGGCGACATAGGCGGTACCTTTGGCGGTGTGGTCCTTTCTTTCTGACTTATTACTTGTACAGACTATACCACTTTACACAAATCGTACCGAAAGTAGCATTTTCAGGACGATTTTTTTCACTTTCGGAACGATTTCTTTACTTTCGCTACGATTCTTGTTACTTTCGGGACGATTCTGGATATCTACAGTAGGCGATTTTGACGATAACATGAACTTGTATTTTATTCTGACAGCGCTTGTAACGTTGGCGCTTTTCAATTAAAAAAAATGGAAATTAGTACTGTAATGATTCCACATGAGATTAGTGAATCTGCAAAAGGTAATTACAAAACGGCTGCAGAAAAAATGTTGTACGTAATACGATCCAAAAGTGATTTCACGGGACTCGCAGGATTTCTGGACTCGCCTACGGTTCGTCCTGGAAAGTTCCTACTCATCCCGTAAAAGATCGCTTTCGGAACTTGTTAAGTAAATTACTATTGTATAGATAGCCAGTAACGGAAAGCCTTCAGTAATTTAGAAAATAGATCCGTGTACTGAAACTTGATATACATATTGAATAAAAAAAAATATATTTCCAATTTTATATCTCATTCCGTTTAGATAAACAGAAAATTAATCCAATTTTGCGTTACCCTGAAAACTTTTGGTAACCTCATTCACTTATCGAAGCCCCCTCTTTTCGTATGTGGCCGAAGTTTGACTCCCTAAACTTTGGTAACTAACGTTCAGATGGCAGTATACATTACTTCTTTTTTAAATGACCTAAAGGGTATTTCACTTTATACGTTATAGATTACCAAAGTATATAGTCAATTATTGTCGTTGCCTGTATAAAGACAACGGAATTGTAGTTGTAGTAAGACTTTATACGCTTTAGTACAATAATCCATTTAACTGTTTAATTCACACTAGGAGAGACAAAGAAAGTAGAAGAATTGTGACAACTTTGACATCTAACCTCAAACACCAGGCTAAACTCGTAGTGGTATTTCAATAATTTTTAATAAAAAAGGAACGAATTTAATAATATTGAATATGAGTAATAATACGGAAAAAGCACTTAATTTGCTTCGCTATTTACCAAGAGTCTGCCTCGCTAACATTAGAGATAACCCAGGATCAAAAAAAGTAGGTTTTTGGAATGTTTCATTTTAAGTATGACAATAGCATTGGATTTAGAATTAGAAATGTAGTATTTGATGAATCCAAGCACGACAATTCTTTATATTTCAGAAAAGACACAGAGGTAGAGGTCAACATGGTGGTGACTATCATGGTTCTGGTAATAAAGGTTCTAATCAAAGGCAAAACTTTATGCGTATAGGGTATGAAACTGGTAATAACCCATTTTATTTACGTTTTCCTCATGAACCATACTATAAAGGACATCAGTGAGTTATTTAATATTCTTAAAAAATTATTGATTTGCAAAATATTTTTATTTCAGTTTAAAAAGGCAGTATCCTCCTCTCTCCTTATTGGATTTACAAAAACTAATAGATACAAATCGTATCGACACCACAAAACCGATCGATTTAGTGTCAATTATAAATACAGGGCTCTATAAATTATTTCCTGATCAACACCATTTTGGTGTCCAAATAACGGATGAAGGTGCAGACATATTTTCAGCTAAAATTAATTTAGAAGTTCAATGGGCCTCTGAACCAGTCATAGCTGCAATAGAAAAGGTTGGTGGAGTTATAACTACAGCTTACTATGATCCTCATAGTTTGCAAGCTATGGTCAATACTAAAAAGTTCTTCGAAAGAGGTAAGATTGCAATGTTTGCTTTTAAATCAGAAATTTTGGAGACATTTTCATAAATTTTAGGTATTCCAATACCACGTAGAATGATGCCACCCCCAGATGCAATAGAATATTATTCAAGTCCACAAAACAGAGGTTATTTGTCTGACCCTGAAAAAATTTCTGAAGATCGTTTGGTTTTAGCTCAAAAATATGGATATCCATTGCCTAAATTAGACAATCAAATTTTGGAAATGTTAAAGGACATTAAGGACCCTAGACAAATATTTTATGGATTACATCCTGGCTGGGTTGTCAATTTGAAAGATAAAGTGATACTTAAAACTATTGATGAGGGATTAAAAAAATATTATGCTTCATAGAAATTGTTGTGTAATAATTAGGTTTTAGTAGTATTTACAATAAAAAAGTATGATGAATGATTTTTATTTTAATAATACCACGTCCCCAACTGGTATATAAAAAAGGTGCAATTGTTGCCTGATAATAGCCAAACGTAATTATACAGCCCACTTTTGGCTTGGCTAGTCATTAGCCAAGTTATTGAGGTGGTTAAGGTTGAAACAGCACAACTCCCATCTAATCCTCGACAGATATAATAATGATGTTCCGAACAGTGTTTTTAATTAATTAAATATGTAGGAAATTATGAATTTCAAATATGACCAATTATCTACATAGAGGATCTAATTATTTCAAACAAAAAAATGAAAATTTCATTAAAAAATCGTAAGAATTGGTAGTTTTTGGTGAAACAGTTGGAAAAATGGTGAAAATCTGTAAAAATTACGTCAAATCCTAAAATCAATGCAAAAGTTTTTTTACAGCAGAAAATGCATAGGAAATCGAATAGCATAAGTAGCGTATTTTTTCTTTACCATGAAAAAGATCCCATGAATTAAAATACCATAAATTCGCCATCAAAATATATAAAGTTCCGAGATTTATATATAATTCTTGGATTTACATTATATAACAATGAAAAATTAATAAATAATTTATTGTATAACCAATTTACATTTTTAAAAATATATTTTATTTACAACAGTAAATTTTCGCTACTGGTACTTAAATTAGGCAAAGATTTGAAAACACAGCTCCTATTTTTCACTATTTCAGTCTTTAAAGAATTTTGTAAAGAATATTTCTTTTTGCTACTAGAAGGGCACTCAATATCTAAAGCTAAAATATTACTCCTAGATAAGTCAGGTGAGTTGTTTGAGCTTTTTTCAATTTTTGGTGTTTCGCAGAGATCCTCGACGTGCACGTCGGCTTTTTGAATCGAAGAAGCACTACTTCTGCAACATTTGACCTGAAACAGAAGAATTATCTTTTATAAAATAATTTTTAAGATAAACTATATTACATCAGGGGTACATCATGGTAGCGAAAGGAGACCATTCTTTTACATAATATACTAGTTATAGATCTGCCGGCCCACGGAAACCCTCCGAAAATCCACTTATATATACTTATAAGTCCAGTAAATTAACCCCAAACCTCGGCATCAAGTCTGTCCGTCATTTTTTTTTAATTTACAGGATTCATAGGTACATTTACCTCCGAAAATCTCAGCTACGTGGAATTTGTGGAAGTGTGTAAAAATGGCCCTCGAGTTCCCGAAAATCCCTTTTTCGAGGATATCTGCCGAAATATGACACTTAGAGTATTTTTGTTTAGACAAAAAATGAAGAGCAGTTCATTATCTACAAAAGCTGTCCCTACGATTTTTTTCGCTACACTAATATTTTTTGCAAAAACGGCGTTTCAAAAATTCGCAATTTTGAGAATCTGGAAATACGGAGCTTCCTTACAAAATTATAGTGGTGAAAACGAAAATTTGAATATCCTCCCGTTTTTGTCTGAAGACAAAAGATAAGGCAACTTGATTAATAAATTTAATGTAAAAAAATCCAATTTGAGGAAGTTTGAAGGCAGAGTTAAAATACTTGATATATATTGAGATGGATTTTTGGTACATAATCAAAATTTATAAGTTGGGTTTTTTGATTGGTTAATAAAAAAAATTATGTGTAGGGATATTTAAAATTTGACAGGGTCGTTATGGGACGTTTGTTTATGTTTGTTTTTTGTTGATGATAGTTAGTGAGAAAATTAATTGAGAATTGTCAAAAGTTGGAAGTTTAAAAAATAAAACATTAAAAAGTAAAACTATAATTTCTTAATTCATTACAAATTTGGCGCAGCAACGTTGGGCTCCTCTAGAATAAGGAGTAAGGAGGATTTATAAAGTTAAAATTCGTTTAAAAAAAACTAAAAAAAAAGGATTTGAGAGATGGTAGAAGAATTGGATTAACAAGACAGCAAGAAGTAGAACTAGGACAAGGAGATGATGATGAAGAAGCAAGTGACAAGGAACAAGATATTGAACAACCCGAAAAAGAACAGGAACAACTAAATCAATTAATAAAGATGATTACAAATATGGGAAAACAAATGAATAAAAATTAAGAAGATTTGACAAGAAAGATGGAAGACAAAATGGGAAAGATGGAAGACAAATTGGGAAATATGATGAAATAAGAAGTGAAAGGTATAAAAAATAGAATAGAAGAAATAACAAGACTTAAAAATGTATACAGATAAAAAAATAGAAGAAACAAGGAAAGACATTAGAAGAGAAATGATTGAAAGAATAACAGAGGTAGAAGAGTTACAGGTACAGAAAATTAAGAAAGTAATAGAAACGGAATGTGTTGAAGAAATATGTCAAATAAAAGAGGATGGAATCAAGAATAAGGAAAATGTTAAAAGTTTAAACGAATTTTTAAAAGATAGACGTGACGATAGGAACAGGAACAATGATAGAGACAGAAACGATGACAGAGATAGAAATAGAAAAGATGACAATAGGAATTCCAGGAGTAATGATGGATACAGAAGATATGGTGATGACAGACCAAGGAGACACGATACCAGACGTAGAAGAAGTAGTTCTTTTGTTCATGTTAACGCCGCATGGGGTAAACCAGATGACTCACAAGACAACATAAATAATTTTGAAAAGATGTTTTATACTTGGAAAATGAGGAAGAAAATAAAGAGCTGTATGAAGGGAAGAAAGTTTAGTATATTTTTAGAAAATTATAAATTTTAATTATGTGGGGGGAATTTTGAAATGGATTTTTGGTACATAATCAAAATTTATAAGTTGGGTTTTTTGATTGGTTAATAAAAAAAAATTATGTGTAGGGGTATTTAAAATTTGACAGGGTTGTTATGGGATGTTTGTTTGTTTGTTTTTTGTTGATGATAGTTAGTGAGAAAATTAATTGAGAATTGTCAAAAGTTGGAAGTTTAAAAAATAAAACATTAAAAAGTAAAACTATAATTTCTTAATTCATTACAATATATTGATGAAAAGGTCAGAATATGATCTTTTATTTAGTACAATTCCTAACCCCAAAAAATTTTAGCACGAAAAGAAAATAATACTCAAAAAAAAATGTCGATTTTTCATAGCGGTGAGAGTTTTCTCAATTTTCTGGAAAACCCAAAAATATGAAGAAAAAAAAAATGCCATCGAAAATGAGGACAAGCTAAGCTTTCTAATGATGTGCGTTGCAAACCGATATGGTCCTTGATTATCTATTAATTCCCGATAGGCATGCTGTTTATGAAAATACACAAAAATAATTTATTGAAGTTTTCTGAATATATTTAACACCTTCCAAAGCCCCAGTATCCAAAAGGATTCGGTGAAATTAGTCTTGATAAAAAAAATATGAATAAATTTATAGGAGGGTCAAAATATCGAGCAAAAACAAACTTTGGCCCGGTTTTTCAATAATTCAGAGAAATAGATAAAAGGAAAAAGTAACATGATAGCTACAGGTTCCTTCTTTCATCTAAACTTTGAATCATGAAAAAATATTAATTTACACGTGATTTATTGAAAAATTTGTAATCCGCTTGAGAGTGTCATTCATTTATAGCGTGCTCTATAAATGCAGGACAGGAGCTATAAATGGGGTTGCGTTTTGGAGCCGATTATGTCTAAAAGTATCATATTTTTGACAAAAATGATGACGATCATTTTTGAAGGTAATGAACTGATCTTCATTTTCATCCAAACAAAAATTCTCTATGTGTCATATTTTCGGAAATATCGGCGAAAATAGGCGAAAACACATTTTTGAGACCAATGGGCCATTTTCCTGCCCTTCCACAAATTTCAGACAGCTGAGATTTTCGGGGATGAATGTACCCATGAGTACCTGCAAATTAAAAAAAAATGGTGCCGGACAGATCTGATGCCCGGGTTGATACCTTCGTTTATTAGATTATTAACGATTGACCCAATAGAGAATAAAAGTTAATAGCAATGAAATTTTATTGGTAACATACATGACCAGAAAGAATAATAATCCACAAGTCAGTAAGAGTCTAGAAGCCTGGGTGCTGGGTGTCTGGACATATCGGTATCGATGGTAATGAGAAAGCTTACACCAACTTGCAAAAAAGGGATCAGGAGAAATGGGTGCTGGGTGTCTGGATATATCGGTATCGATGGTAATGAGAAAGCTGATACCAACTTGCAAAAAGGGGATCAGGAGAAATACCCGGAACAGAACAGACCCCCGGAGCACCGAAATGTGCGGTCCGAGGGGCCACAAAACACTGGCTCAGAGAAAGATACTTGGCAAAATATGTCAGGGCAAAAACGCGGAAAATCCTACATAGGAAGACCATGTTCCAAAAGAACAGCTGAACTGGTCTTATTGGACAGAAGTAAGCTGAGAGTGATAACAGGATTCATGACTGGTCATGCACCAATAAAAGAGTTCCTAAACAAAATAGAACTGTAACTGGAGACCTTAAGTGAAGGCAATGCAACAAGGAACCGAGACAGCGAAACATGTACTGTGGAAATGCGAGATATTGGATCGCAAGAGCCAGGGTACTTTTTGGGCAACCAGAAAGTCTTAACAAACACCCAACAATAGAACTGTACAAGCTAGTACAGGGTACAAAAATACTGGACTAAAAATATGAGATAGGTTTTTTGTCATGGCAATTAGGAATGTTTGTTTTATTTTAATCGTGTTTACTCTTAATTAAAAGTTGACAAAGTAATATCATTAAAATTGGAATACAAATTTGAAATAGATAATTTTTTGTTAGTGCAATTCAAGGCTAATTGAACGCTCACGAAATTTTATACATGCTTCAAAAAAACTTGTTCTTGAAGTGCGTCACTGAATAGAATTAGATAAACTATACTAACGGGTTTTTTGGAAGTTATTTTAAAAACCTCGTCTGATAAAATAAATCACTTATAATTTAAAGAGGAAAAAAAAAAGAAATTTCTAGTTGCAGCAACCTTAGGACTGTCTTCGCCAAAGACTGGATCAAGAAATGAGAAATATCGAGCTCAGTGGCAAATATTTGGAATATGTACCGATATTGCCTTTAAATTTTATAAAGTTTGGTTCAAATTGTGTTTTAGTTTTGTGCAAACTTTTCTTTTAAAAAAATCTTTTAGAATTCACACGATATAAAAAAAAACAGATTACCTATTCTGTAGGTAAATTTGATATAAATTCCAATAGTTAAAAGTTACGAAAACAATTTGTCCCTCTTCTGTAAGTTTAGAAAAAAATTAGCAGAACAATATATAAATGAAATCGATAAAAAGTTTAAAAAATGAATGCAAAAGATTTTTAAATTAACGTAGAATCAAATCTCCACACGTATTTACTTGAAGATGAAAAATAGAAGAACAGTTTTATAAAAATGAAATCTTGTGTAGGGACAGCTTTAATCCATGATTAAAGTTTTTTTCTTAAATAGGATACAACTATTTTTTTTTGTTTAATAGAAGGAATATGAGCAAAAGATGCTGAAATAAAAAGTACGTACCTTGCATTCGTTTTCGAAAACGTAACACATTTGCATTTCGTTTTGTGAATTCGAATTCGTAATCGAAGATGGTTGATTATAATCGACTACTGTTACCGGCTGTGCGGGAACATGGTGCTTGATATCTCTTTGAAAATAAGGTGAAGATGGTGGTGCAGCTTGCTTTTCGGGAGCATTTTGTACGAGGATGATACTAAAAATAAATAAATTTCGAAAGAAAACTTTTATGTTTTGTCCTGGTGTCGAAATCCATTAAATCAATAAAACATTGTTCATCCATAGGCGTAACACATATTTTAGTAGACAGTTAATAGTTTATTCAATGAGTTTGGGTGGGTTATTTTATTACACACGGATTTGATGGAAAATTCTATTAATAAAATATCCATTTCAACCAATTTGATAACGTTTTTAGTGAATGACTTTTACTGGCATTAATTTAATTTGACATTGACATATACATTAAAGGTCGTGCTACAAAGTAAATGTAAATGCGTTCTTGATCTTGATTGGTTAAATTTAGTCCTCATGATTATTGGTTATTAAAAGCGTTGAATTTTCATTATTCAACGCTTTTTAACCAATCAAATCAATTTTACAAACACACTATTGAATAATGAAGGTTGGTTTTTGGTTTATTATTTGACATTAGTAGATAAAATGTTTTTCGTAGTTGATATTCAGAATTTCCGTAAGAAACAACTTTTTTCTGTAGCTCATAGTGGCTTGCTCGTTTATACAATCTTCCTCATACAAAGGCTTTTTAACGCATATATTATTTGAATTATATTATTCTTTTAGGTACTGTGTGACCTGAAAAATTTGTGTTTGTATTTATTTATTTTAATACTTTTCAGTAATTAAAAAGAATCGGTTACGCGTGTTTAAACAGAATAGGAAAACTAATTAATAGGTATATTATCGCGAGCTATAAACATTATGAAATAGGCAACTATTTAAAAAATATATTTTAATTGAAGTTGTGAGTCACGAGAAATAAAACTTAAACACACAATTTTCATAGAAGATTAATAAATGTATTTGGTATAGTTGTATCCATATAAAAAATGTACAAGAATAAGAGTGGGAGATGAGATTTATCATATTTTTTCACGTTTACTACACATGAAAAAATTATATTTTTTAATTTATAAGTTTGTGGTCCGAATCACATAATTTTTTTTCTAGTACTTTTTGAAAATTTTTAAACGTGTTATACGATTCAAGATGTTTCAGACGACCTTGAATAGTTCTTATCATGGTTACTAAAGATTTGCATACATTATTATTAAGTACTTTCAAAAACCAGAGGGTTGTACTAATAAAATTTTGAGCATTTATTTCTTTAGTTCAAATTTGTGTTATATATTTCAACTTTCGTTTGTAAATATTTAGGGTTTTTTACATTTATAAAAAAACTAAAACTTGCCTTCACACTTTTCCAGACTTACGACTGGCAAAACCAAAAAAATTAATTTGTATAGTACAACCCTGATGTGCTTGTTTACTATTACAGTCTAAAATATCTTGAATCCTATAAAACAATTTTTATATTTCAGATATTATAAGATTTTCCAATTTTCCGATAACGATTTGGTTCTTTCTTGCATTTGACTCACAAAGAAAATCTACTTAAAAAATTTGCAAAAGTTAAATGTTATTTTGAGTTTTGCTTCTAAATATTTTTTAGAATATTTTCCGAAAAAAAAACACTTATTCGGAAAATTTTCCAACAAAAGTAACACATTAATATAGTCAGCAAACATATACAAGGTGGCCCACCTATCCTCGCTCGGACCATAGCTGCTAGACTGATGAAGATCGACAAAAAAATTTTATTGCATGTTATTGCAGGCTCGATGTGCTACTTCTTAAAATTATGTTCGAGTATACAGTGTGAAACATGAGTCCGGGACAAAACATTCGGTCTTTATTTAAATGGATCACCTTATATATTTTTTAATTTTTAGAATATTTGTCTTGTGGATTTTACATACATACCCCTTTTGTTTTTGAGGATCACATGCAACGTTGTCAAGTTATTTACATTTTAATAAAATTTTATGAAAAAACATGAACGAAGAAAAATCTTCATATAAACTGTATTTTCAATAAGTGATGGAAAAAACTGGGTTTGCACGTACCAAAAGTATCTGCAGAAACATACACATCATTTGGATTCAATCAAAAAATACAGGGCGTTTCGAAACAAGGACCAAATTTCGCCAACTTCAAATTGCCGAAACTCATTTTTTCAAATGGATCACCATGTATATAATTTCATAATTTGGAGGTCCATTAAATGACCTTTCCAATGGTACTATATGGACCATATCCAATGATACTTTTCGATCCACTTCAAAAAATGATTTTCAGCAATTTGAAGTTGGCGAAATTTGGTCCTTGTTTCGAAACGCCCTGTATTTTTTGAATGAACCCATATAATGTGTATGTTTCTGCACATACTTTTGTTACTTGCATACCTAGTATTTTCCATCAATTTTTGAAAATATAGTTTTTATGAAGATTTTTCTTCGTGTTTTCATAAAGTTTATTAAAATCTAAATAACTTGACAACGTTGCATGTGATCCTCAAAAACAAAAGGGGTATGTAAAGTCCACGTGACAGATATTCTAAAAATGAAAAAATATATAGGGTGATCCATTTAAAAAAGACCGAATGTTTTGTCCCTGATTCATGTTTCACCCTGTACACTCGAAAATAATTTTAAGAAGTAGCACATCGAGCCTCCAATAACATACAATAAGATTTTTTTCTCGATCTTCATCAGCCTAGCAGCTGTGGTCCGAGCGAGGGTAGGTGGGCCACCCTGTATATCGAAAAATAGCATAAAAAAAACATTATTTTGAAGGGTACTAAATACTTGGAAATTTTTCCGCTGTAACACGAAAGGACAGCATTTTACGAAAAATAGAATATGATTTTCTATCAGTCCAATTTTTTTTACAATTTTTATAATTCGTATTTTATAAGATTTTTCATTTTTTCGAACTAGCGATTTTTCCTGTATTTTTGGGTTATATTGGAAAATATGCATTCTACTGAAAACCCACGAATTTAAACCTCTTCGTCAGGTAGAAGTTTTTTTGTTATTCCGATTCCAGTTTAACTTGTTATCATTCCGAAAATCCTAATCGTCCTGGATGAATTGAAAGTTATCTCCCTATAATTTTACCCCTGATTTATTTAAAAAAATATAAATTGAAAGGTAAATTTTCTAGTTTAAAATAAAACGAGCATTTTAAATTTTATTTTGATTTAATTCTCAGAATCTTAATTTTCTGTACCCTGTTGTATACAGGGTGGCGCAAATTTAATTGAACACTATTGGGATTTCGGAAACCGTTATAGATACAACGTTGGCTAAATGGGGAAAAGGATGCGTATTTTCAAGGCAAATTGATTGGTTTTTTCAAAATTAAAATACCAGGTCCGGTTTCTGAGATATCTGGAAATAAAATTTTTGGGAAATTGACGATTTTCGTTGAACGGTTTCAGTTTGGTTCAAAGTTACTTACCGATTGTGCGCTTTCCACCTAGAAAACAAATGTAAGTACTGCCTACATTGTATATACATAAATACAACACCGCCGGTGGACCCAACGGAAACTACCACCAATTTAGTCCAGAAAGGCCAAGCTGAAAATTAATATTCAGTTAAATATTAAATGAATATTTGAGATAACTTTACCGATCAGTCCTTTCCTTACTTCTTCGGCAGCTCTATCGATTAAAACAAATAACGACCAAATAACACAGACCGCAGCTACAAAGTGGAAGAGAATGGCACATAGAAGTCTTCTTCTTTCAACGCTTGTCATTTCTAAGATCCGCCACTAGAACCAAAATAAATAAATGAATACAGTTCATCCATATTTCATCAATTGAGTCAAGCTATAATATAATAATCAAATATATTAAAGTGTGGGCCGCGGTAAGGATTCAAAAGCGGCCCAAAAAGGGTGGACTACCTGCTACCAGAAAGGGTCCTATAACCCGTGATGCATTTTGAATGAAAAAAATATATGCTTAGTTAATTTTACAATGAAAAATATATATAGTTTTGGTTTAAAAAATGATACAAAATTATGGGAAGCTAATTTTAAAAGAATTAAAAAAATAATTGTAAAGGAGACTTAAAAAGAAGGTGACATGTTTGTTGATGGTTTGAGTGAAACCCAATCACCCTTTAAAAACTGCGGGGTCCTTTAGGCAATTAACGAATTAATTAATTTAATTGCCCCACGTTGCCCCCTTTTTTATATCTTTTATTTCTAATTTGTCACCTCTGACATTTCTCACATCTCAAAACCAAAACAACCATCAACAAACATGTCACCTTCTTTTTAAGTCTCCTTTACAATTATTTTTTTAATTCTTTTAAAATTAGCTTCCCATAATTTTGTATCATTTTTTAAACCAAAACTATATATATTTTTAATACATTAGTTTAATTTAAAAAAAACATAACATGGATCTAAGAGAAACGAGTCATGCAAATGTTGATTGCAATGAATGAAAATATACAAGTAATAAACAGAAATCAAGAAAAGATAAAAAATATGGAAAGAAATCAAGAAATGATGGAATAGAACTAGGAAGAAATAAGGAAGAGATAAAAACACGTATTCGAATGGCAAGAATAACAGAGGTAAAAGAATTACAGGAGCAGAAAAATAAGAAAGTAATAGAATAATAGAAACAGGGTTTATTGAAGAAATATATCAAATAAAAGAGGATGGAATGAAGAATAAGAAAAATGTTAGAAATTTAGACAAATCCTTAAAAGAAGAAATTTTAAAGAATAAAATCAGGAGGGAAGAAATTAATGAAATTTCACAAATAAAATTAGCACAAATGGAAAATAAAAATGAAGAAATAATACAACAAAAAAAGGAAAGAGAAACGATGTTTAGAAATAAAATTAAAAGAAATTATCACAGATGGAAGATTAAATTAAAAAATATTTTTTATAGGGATCATAGAAAACAAAATTGGTAATATGGAAGATAAAATAAATAATATTAAAGAAGATTTGGGGAATATGAAAAAAGAAATGAAAGTAAAAGAAACTGAGAACAAATTAAATAAAGAAGAGATAAGGAAAATAGAAAGAAACATTAAGAAAAATAATAAAAATATCCAAATATTGGAAGAAAAATTAAATGAAAAAATAAAAATGAATTTTGAAATAGCAGAGGAAGAGAATTTAAGAATACGAAAAGAAATCAAAGAAAAATACAAGATATTAGTGGGAAAAATAGTGCCTAAGGATGTGAAATAAAATCACACTTGTTCCCAAGAACTGCACCATAACTGCATCAGCGTCTGGACTTCAACAACTACTCCTTGGACTATATGCCCCACCAGGTATTGAATTACGAAAGTCCAGACGTCGTTTGGTGCCCGACCAAGTCGGGGATTTAAACCAAAAACTTCGATTTTGTTATTAAAGGAGCTTGCCATTCTTAAACCGGTTTCGGCATTATTGTGCCTCGTCAGTAAGAAGCAGGCTAGCTCGACATCCTGTCGCTAAAAGATGTCTGAAAATGAATTCGACTCGCCTCGTTCTTGATAAAAGTGTTTGCGTTAGAGCAAGTGTATCACGAACTTTAATAACAAAATCGAAGTTTGATTTTCTTTCACATCCTTAGGCAGTTTTGTTACGCCCATGGTCCTTTTTTGGAATTGTTATGGTTCAAAAAATTCCACCTTCGTGTGGGAAAAATAGACATTTAAATTTGGTTTTCATATTTCTTTTCAAGATAAAAATAAATTAAGAAAACAAATTTTGGGAACGTCGTAATGGTTTAAAAAATGAATCAAAATTATGGGAAACTTACTTTAAAAGAATTAAAAAAATAATTATGTAAAGGAGACTAAAAAAAAGGTGACATGTTTGTTGATGGTTCTTTTGGTTTTGAGATGTGAGAAATGTCAGAGGTGACAAATTAGAAATAAAGGATATTAAAAAGTAAAAAAAAAATCTTATAATATCATAATCATAACAATATACAAGGTAATTAATATTACACCAAGGAATAAAATGATACACAGCTCAAAAAATGTAGCCTTGTGATTTTAGGTATCGGGAAATTCTATTTCCAGTTGTTTTCTGACGATGAAGGTGCATTCGACTATATTATTGTTACACAGTGTAAAAACTTTTGCTGTACATTGTTTTTTGGCGCAGGTTCAAAAAATTTCACCATTTACCAAATCTTTTTTTCGACAAAAAATGTTCGATTACTAATAGATCGTTGCCGTGATTACTTTTCACTACAAATGTCTCCATAATTATTTAAAAAATTGTATACTTTACAAAGCTCAATAACTCATTTGCCAAATATTGAATGATTTGTAACATTATAACTACATAAGCGAGGTGAGCTTGGGGTTTCCTAATGGAAAAAAGGGTCTGGTGCCAAAATTTCATCTAAGATTATAGGACCATTTTTAGTGGCAGCTAGTCCACCCTTTTTGGTCCGCATTTTGGACCCTCCGGGTAAGGGGCTAGGGAAGTCTCTAGAAAATTCCAAAGACGAAACAAACATCTACTCTACAAGAATAATATTATTGCCCTTCCACCTTTGGGAACATAAAAAACATTAAATATTTTCTTCTCCAATGTGGCATCCAGTTGCTTAAAACTGTTTTCTGTAAAGCTTCACGGATTTATTGCAAAAAAAAATCATTTTGTTAAAGAAAATTGATTAAACAAATTACTTTATACAAAAAAGTAGTTTGGAGGTGACGAAGCCGAAAGACTAGTTTGCTTTCTAAATTGATTTTAAAAAAACTTGTTAACTTGACGATACAATAAATACAAAATAATTTAAAGTTTTATTGTTGCCTGGTTGAATACAAAATATTCGAATTATCGATTAAACGCGCAGGTAGGAATTGTTACTTTTAACGATTACGGAGAATGAATGCCCATTTTAAATAATAAATAAATGCAGGCATACAAGCTACATTTCAAAGCTTAAATTGTACTTGAAATGCCATGAAACATTCACGTGTACGCACATTAATATTTATTTTTTAGGTTTGAATAAAACGGATTAAAATTTTTGAAAGGCAATATAGTGCTTCATCCAATTTTTTACGTGGATACTTTATACTAGTTTGATATACTGTTTCGATTTGGGTATCAAATAATACTTCAGTTATTTCGTACCTGTCATGAGTTATTTTGATACAAATATTTATTTAATGTGTTTTTATTGCCTCCCAAATTTCATTCTTTCTGAACAATATTTTCCAACCTTTCTACATCGACATTAAAAATTTTAGTTATTCATCCTTCTTTCTTAAGTTTAATTTTAGAACCTGACGATGGCAATAAGTCGAAACGAGTTGTTACTAAATAAATTTGTGTGGTCAAATGATTCAGGTTTTCTGAATTAATATTATAATACAGTATGGACCACTTCGAGAATATGGATTAGGTATATACAGTTAAGATGAAGACACCTCCATATTTTCGTTATTGAAGGAATACAGATTTGAATTTTTGCACAGTCATACAGGGTGATGGGTCACATTTTTTAAAATAATCAGTTAAAATCTGAACTTTAAACTCACCCTACTAGGAATTGAGAAATAGGGCCGATTCTCGTTCAGAATATTATTTTAACTCCATTTTCTGTAGTTAAATTAATATTCCTGATTGGCGAGCGTTATAGTTTTAGATGCAAATCAAGTACCATTAAACGAGCAAGGTTTGTATGTGTGTATGTATGTAAGAATGTGTGTCCGGAGGATCTCAAAATCCACTCGTCAGAATTCAATGAAACTTTCAGGGTAGACTAATTACTATCTAAACCGGCAAAAAATGCAGGTCACATGTCTGTGAAAATTCGATCTTCCGAGATATTTACAAGAAAAGTTAAGCTTTTAGTTTATTTTCATTCAAGACAGTCGAAACGTCACTTAAGGTCCCCTTTTTCTTTAAAATAAGTGGTTTTATCTCCATTAGAAGAGAAACTGATAAATATTAGTTTAATTTGTCAATTTTTGGCATTGTCAAAAGTAGTGAATTGTCAATTATCAATGGAAATCATATATTTTTGTTCGAGGGGTGTTCCAGAGCAACGTTTAGTAACGTAGTCGCGATACATATAATGTTGGTCTAACAGTGGCCGGCGAGAACGTTGGTGGAGTGATGATGGAAAATCGTCATAAGAAAATAACCTATTTTTGTAAATATCAACGTCAAGGTTTGATTTTATTTAATTTCTGGAGTTTCAATCTGAAAGAATTCAATTTGAAATTTGCCGCTTTTTACAATGCAATAGAAGTTTCCATAATAACCTACAAATTTTGACAACTCAATTCAATTCAATTTCAGAAATCATGGATTTAGGTAAATATTTAATGGAACGTTGAGTTGAGTTAAAATGGACACTTGTCAAAATGTGCTAAAAATATGTGTAATAGTTTTGGCTTTAATCATCTTTTTTCTAGTTAAATATTCGTATATCTACATATGCTAGACTTAAGTGGCAACCGGAGTTCTTGTGAGAAGCAAATTTCAGTTCTATTTTATGAGGATTTTCTAATATAAAATTGTATTTATATGCGCGCCACTGGGAACACTTGGCCATGGAATATTTCTCGACAGCTTTAAATGTATGTAACGATGTGGCAGCACTTTACAAAGATATTTAAGACAAAAATGGGAATCCATATTATTTAAAAACTACTTGATATTTTTTTAAACAAATAGAAAATTTTTATAGATTTAATGCAGAATGGCGCAGATATTTTCATTTGTGATTTTTCATTTAAAATTAACAAAATAAATACTTTTCGAAGGTTTACAAAAAAATCAAGATTTCTCCACCCTAAGTTTTGTAATTATTAGTATTTCCTGAAAATTTCACAAAAATCCGACTAAAACTAAAGGCTTAAAAGGTTATTAAAATTTTTCAAGGGGTTCGGTTTGTTCTTAATATTGAAACTCGGTTTGTTAAATTGAATAAATTTTCGAGCAAATATCGTTTTGGCGAAGAACATCGTGACTTTTTTTTAAATCAAAAATGTAAATGTTTCTTATCGTTATACAAAATGCATGTAGAATCAAAAAATTTTGTAGGTCCAGATATTTCAGTATAGACAAATGTTGTCAACTACTCGTTTTCAATAATTTTAAAATAGTTATTTCTGCTATATTGGCAAATATTATTCAATGCAACATTGTATATGTAGTGCGTTAATTATTTGCATAAAAATATTATTTTTACGACTTAATTGATAATGTAAAACTTCCAGTAATGTCTAGGAGTAAAAATATTTGAAATTGTGGTAAATAAACGGTGTTACAGAATTTTAGTTATTTGCCATATATAAAGTTGGTGTAGTGTAAATACGTCAGAAAAAATTCTAGTTTGATGTTATGGGTTGGACTTCTTTATAGAAATCGATCTAATTTACCCCTTTGCTCGCCACGGGGTTTAATAATTATTTGATTATTCATTTCTGTAGTTCATAGTGGTTTGTTATTGTAAATGTTCTTCTTTTTGGATATTAAAACCACTTTTTCAGATTAAAAATACGACATTAGAGTCAAAGTCGAAACGTTAAATTGAAAATAATTTTTAATCTAAAAAAGTGGTTTTAATATCCAAAAAAAAGAACATTTAATTATTTGGCTACACGACATATATGTTTGTTTTCTTTATAACCCTTTTTTTTTCGTGACGCAATACAAGTAAAAAAATAGGGAGTACGCCAATTACGAGTAAGTTTTCAACAGGTACAGGATGCCGAAAAATTGGAGAACTAAATATACAACTATTACTGAGGAAAGAAGGATGTTCGTAACAAAATTTCTAATTAATTTAAGAAAGAAATCATTCTTTTTGCGCTCGGTGGGATACGTACCCTCAACCTTTGTGCTACAAGTCCACGAAAACCGAATCACCCACTTCCCAAATAAATAATTTTATTCATATACAGGGTGTCCCAGAAGTACGTTTGGAAAATTCAGGGATGAATAGAAGTGGTAAAAATAACGTTATTGCTTTATATAACTTTTTTCCCTACTGGTCTTCGTTTCCTAGATATGGGCCTCTAAATTTAAAGATTGAAAATCATTTTTTTATTTATAACTTTCGTACCATAACCTCAAATTCAACCAAACTTTGGTAGGTTACAAATCGCGTTAGTGTGCTTAAATTAGTTATTTAAGTTTGTCACAAAATCTTTTAGGAAGTCAGGAACGGACTATGCCCAAAGGTTAACACTTCATAATTTTTAGACAAGTAGTGACACTGAACTGTAAATAACATTAATGGATTCCTTAGATATTTTTTTAACATAAAGATACTCTTGCTTCAAGTCGATTAAGTTAACGGTTTAGGAGATTTTTTAACTTTAATGCGGTAAAGCAGAGTAAATAGCGCATCGATTTCGAGTAAACTGTGCCATTTTAATTATGAAAATGTACTTAAACAGAAAAATCAATAGAAAAATATTTCACCACTATAAAATAGCAAATTAACTGACAGATGTTGGATGTCAAATGAATCCATGGCACACTATAAAATCAAATCGTATTAAACTTCAAATAATGACGCACTTTATAAAATGGTGGATGCGCTATTTACTCTGCTTTACCTCATTAAAGTTAAAAAATCTTCTAAACCGTTAACTTAATCGACATGAAGCCAGAGTATCTTTATGTTATAAAAATATCTAAGGAATCCATTAATGTTATTTACAGTTCAGTGTCACTACTTGTCGAAAAATTATGAGGTGTTAACCTTTGAGCATAGTCCGTCCCTGACTTCCTAAAAGATTTTGTGACAAACTTAAATAACTAATTTAAGCACACGAATGCGATTTGCAACCTACCAAAGTTTAGTTGAATTTGAGTTTATGGTACGAAAGTTATAAATAAAAAATGATTTTCAATCTTTAAATTTAGAGGCCCATATCTCGGAAACGAAGGCCCGTAGAGAAAAAAGTTATATGAAGGAATAACGTTATTTTTACCACTTCTATTCATCCCTGAATTTTCCAAAGGTACTTCTGGGACACCCTGTATATTGTTATGGTGTAAAAATTGAGACAAGATTATGGAAGGTGTATTTTAGGGGAATTGAAATAAAAAAAAATTATCTAAAGGGGACTTTAGGCAAAAAGGGTGATGTTTGTTATGGCATGTTTGTTTTTGTTTTTATGTTGATTAGATTGTTTAATCTTGAAATTTCAGAGATATGAATGTAAAAAAAATCTTTGAATTTTTCATTATTATTACAAATGGCGCCCAACGTGGGGCTTCAAAATTAAAAAGAGATAACATAGTGCTGATTAAAATAAAGGGGAAATTAAAATAAAATTGTATAATAAATAAATAAATAAATTACATTTCTATAAATAAACAAAAATGGATCTCAGAAATGGTAAAAGAACAGGATTAGAAAGACAAGGATTGGAAGAAGGACAAGGAGACATGGAATTGCAAACAAACATTAGTGAAGACAAAATCATAGATGCACAGGAAGAATTAGAAAATATGGAAAATTCAAGTACAGGAGATCAAGAACAAATAGAAGATAAAGAACCACAAATAATTGATATTGAAGAAAAGAAAGAAGAAGAGTGAATGGAATAATGGTGGTCTTAATGGAATTAAGAAGACTAGGAGAAGCAAGACAAAAAGATAAAGAAGATTGGAAAAAATTATGGAAGACAATAAGGAAGATATGAATATGAGGGGAGATTTGAATCGAAAATTAAGATGAAAATCGGGAAGAAAGTCAAAGAATGAAGAGGAAATTAGACAAGAGTTTAGAACAAATAGAAAAAATTAAAAAGGAACAAGAAGAGCAGAAGGAGCAAAAATATACAAGAAAACATAAAAGGACAAGAGAAAAATTTAGGAGAAGAAATTCAAGAAAATGGTGTTAGAATCAGACAGGACATAGAGAATGAATTGGATATGTCAATTAGGAGATAAAAAGATGAAAATTTAAAAGGTCACATACAAGAAGTAGAGGAGAAATTGGTAGATTTTCAAAAAGGGATAGAAGTGAAATTGCAAACAAAAGCTAATGAAGAAGGTTTAGAAGGATTTAAGGTAAAGGTCGATAGATAACTTAAGACAATATGTGAAATTATGGAGGAGATAAACAGGATATGTCAGAGGAATGTGGAGGTTATGGACAGATATGTAAACAAGGAAATTACAGAAATAAACAATAAAGTGCAGGTGGCAATAGAGGAACATTTATCTAAGGCGGATAGGTAAATTATTTTCACAGGGTTAAATAATTTACAGGACATGGATATTAAATTTGATGGGAATTTAAATATAAATTAAATTAAAATAAATTTTCATAAATGGAAAATAAAATAACAATAATTAAAATATTTCGGGGGAAAACGATTGAGACATAATTTCTTAGGATAAAAAAAAAATCTTTTTTCGTCTGGAATAAAACCGCTTATTTTCTTGAAAAAAGTTTTAATTTGGCATCCCATAAGTGGTTTTATTCCAGACAAAAAAGAGAAATTGAACTAGCAAACCAATATGGGCTTCCGAAATGGATAAAAAAAATATTTTTAAATAATTTTGACTAACATAATTAATTAACTATAACGTGAAAATAATTTGGGGGAAATTGTTATGGTGTAAAAATTGAGATAAGATTATGGAAGGAGTATTTTAGAGGAATTGAAATAACAAAAATTATCTAAAGGGGACTTTAGGGAAAAAGGGTGATGTTTGGTTTTGTTTTTATGTTGATTAGATTGTTTAGTCTTGAAATGTCAGAGATATGAAAATTAGGAAATAAAGTATATTAAAAAGTAAGAAAAATCTTAGAATTCTTCATTATTATTACAATATATATATTTTTTATATAGGCCATGTTTCTAATATACTAATTATTGGAAAAACAATCTTAACTAGCCAGGAAAGGAAGCGATTGCTACATCCTGAATTGAACCATGGTATTTTGATTTCCAAACTAAAAATAGGTACACTAAAACAATAATCTATTTAATGACACGGATGCTACAAAATATACTGAAATGAGTTTTTACAAACAACAAAATTTGTTTTTTGAGGACTCTGATAAGTGAAAAACACTATATCGATGATTTAAGCGCATATATTGTATATTAAATGTATGTATTTTAATTTAAACTCTTTTTAAATAAACATTATTATTATTATTATTACTATTACATATTTAAATTTTAATTTTGGAGTATAACTTAATGATTTCGTTGTTTTATAAATATAAATTTTCTTATTACATCCTTTTAGTATTTATTTAATGTCACAAAATATGACAACTGCACAGGACAGAGATTATCCATTGATCTGTTCTGTAGTAAATTATTATTATTATATCTTTTGTTATATCAATTTTTTGACAACGACTTTAGAATTAAAAGTGGAAACGTTCAATTAAAAACTTTTTTGATATAAATAAGTGGTTTTAATATCCAGAGTATCAAGCCACTATGAACTATAGAAATTAATCACGAATCCTGATTAAAAAATTATTTTTTATTGAATCGCGTTACGGAAGTATAAAAAAGCAAATAATAAATCAAAGCCTCGAAAATAACTTCGTTGAGTTTTACAGCCATTTTTACGAACTTTTCTCCCGTTACATCCAATGGAGTATGGACAAATATTTTTTTTTATTCGAATGTCAAAAAACGTCAAATTCTGGACAGTACACAGTAACAAGAAGAACTTTTCAGTCCACGTCCGAAAAAGTACTTTTTCGGACGGTGTACTGTCCGGGAAAGTCAAATATATTTGGCTTACCTTTTTCTTTTAGCTTTAAATTAATAGTTGTGTTCAATAATATTTGGTGTATTTTAGAAAATAAAACTTGGCCATTTATGCTTTTCTTTTTGGAATAACATACTGACTTGCTATGATTTTTGTTTTTAAACAAGACCAAGTGACATTTGTAGGTTACGTTATGTTAAATTTCTTACACTTGTTTGCTTGTTCCGTTGCTCTTTAGTGTAGTGTATATTGCACTGACAGAACCGATCAGCTATTCGCAACCCTCAAATTCAATGAAAAGTTCTAATAACACTATAACACTGGTGTTTATCATAACTCAAAGCTTTGTGTTTATAAATTCTACACGCTATTTTGCTTCGAAAAGTATTGTGTATATTTTATTTATTTCAGTACTTCTTACACTATACAAATGCAATGAAATGCGTTTTTTAGAAATTGTGTAGCTCGTACTTTCTAACACAAGATCCATTGACAATGGTAAACTATAAGATTATAAGTAGAACTAGTATTTTTCTTTATATTATTAATATTTTTATATGCGAATAAAAAATTTCAGACTTTCAGCACTACATTTACTGATGTCAATATTTTCTAACGATATCATTAAATCAAAATATTAATCCAAAACATTAAATCTTACCATTTAAGACATTGTTTTTGATTTTATAAAGTGGTGCGACATTTAATAACCAGTTTCATTTCGCGATTTATATTAATTTAAAAATAAAATACATTTATTTGCATTTCCTTATCTCAAATCATATTTTTTATCTTATTGCGGTGAAACATACTCGTTATCGGTCATCCTATTGAATACATTTAACTATGTCAAGAAAGTGTAAATTAATTCCTGAAAACGTATGCTTCGACCACAAAAATTATTATTAGATTAAACAAATGACGCTTCAACCCACTAAAAATAATGTTGATGTAATAAGAATATTCATAAAATAACTAATTTTATAATTGAAGCCGAAAAGATTTTCTTCTTCATCCTCTTTTTCTTCATTCTTTTTTTCGGTATATATGTCAATTTAACCAGCTACAAAACTCGAGGATAAATAAAACACCACGACATATGTACTAAAATTATTTTCACACTTCAAACACATTGTTTAATACCTTAAAGTATCTTCTATATAAATAAAAATGGTTGGTTTATTTCATTGTTAAGAAAAGGCCACCAGTGAAGCGTCAAAACATCGGTCGGCGTACGCGTAACGCAAGACGAGTTTATAACCGTTGAGTCCATGAGACTGAAGAAGAACGTGGGCAGCGTTTGGAGGCAAACAGTATGCGAATAATCACAAGGTCGGTCATTGGAAGTGTGTGGAATAAATCTTGAATTGCCGTGTTTTTCGCATGGGCAGTTGTTCGTTGCGTGCTCGAGAGTCCAGAAGGAAAGATAAAAAATATTGTACATTACCATAAATTATGGTTGAAATTATTTAATTGTCATTTTATTTCATTACATGGTCGTACTGTAAAGGGAAGATTTGGTCCCATTTTCTTCATTAGTACACCCTTGTAAAACCGGGCAGCTAGAATTTGATAAATTTAGATAAACACGTCATGTTTTTAATAGAGAGGACACGAACATTCTTTATGGCACGTCTTGCACTAAGATTTTTAAATATAATTTGGAAGAAAAAAAAAACACCACAATCAGCACTACATCGAAAGCAATTTATACAGAAAAATGGCTTACCCCAAGGAAGTGTCTTAGCTCCATTACTCTTCAATGTCTACACCAATAACCAACCTACTCACCCCCAAAAGCTGAACATTTTATTTATGCTGACGATCTTAGTGTCGGGGTGAAAGGAAAAACCTTCGAAGAGATCGAGAGAAAACTAGAGGGAGCCTTGAATATAATGGGCAAATACTATAAAGAAAACTCCCTAAAACCGAATCCTGCTAAAACCCAGGTATGTGCCTTCCACCTAAACACGCACTCAGCACACAGAAAACTCAATGTATCCTGGGAGGGACAGAACCTGGAACACACAGAAAAAGCAAGATACTTGGGGGGTCGTCCTTGACAGGTCACTAAGATATAAAGACCACTGCAAAAATACCAGACACAAGGTCACGACCCGAAATGACCTCCTGAGGAAACTCGCAGGGAGCAAATGGGGTGAAAACCCAAGCGTTCTAAGAACAATAGCGGAAGCCTTGTGTTTTTCGACAGCGGAATACGCCTGCCCAGTGTGGAACAGACATAAACATGCCAAACAGGTCACGATCGCACTGAACGAGACATGTCGAATTGTAACTGTCTGTATGAAACCTGCCCCTGTACCCTTACTATACCAGGCTGCAGGCTTTGCTTCCCCAGAAGATCGACGCGAGGCAGCTCAATATGTCGAAAGATTCAAACAAGTGTTTGATGAAAGACATCTTTTCCACAACCTTGAGGAACCCCACGAAACCACCCTCTTAAAATCTAGAAAAAGATTTAAGCGCAACACAGGAATAGAACCACCAGCGAATTTCCCACCCCAACAAGAACCGCCCCGAGGGATGAACCTGGAATGGAAGACATGGCGAACCCTTAATTGCATTAGGACTGGTGTTGCCCCCGTCAAATCTAACCTGGCAAAATGGAACATAAGGAGTGCTGACGAGGTAATCTGCGACTGTGGAGAAGTACAGGCCACGGACCACCTAAGAACATGCATGCACTGTCCATTGAAATGCACCCTCGATGACTTGTGGCATGCTAACACTAAAGCCGTGGACATAGCCCGATACTGGGCATAAAGATTGTAAAGAATTTTGGATCTGGATTCGAAAAAGTAAGTAAGTATAAATTTTTGAGAGAAATTGAATGAAAATAGTTTGACTTTTTGAAGAAAACCATGGACAATTTTCTGAAATCAAAATCTCTCCTTGGAAATTCGGTTTTATTCGTTATATTTAGATCGAAATACATGGTTTAAGTGAGAGTGCGTCTACTCAGTTAATTTATGATACTTGGAAATAAAAGACAAGTACATAACATTTTAGTACATAAAGTAAATTTAGAATGACCCCACGCAATATGTTTAGTTTCATAGTTTTGTTAATAATTCTGAAGATGTAAATCTATTAGTTAAAGTGGGTTATTTTGGTTCATTGAAATTTGGATTTCCAACTGATTTGTATGTAAAGTATATTCAGAAATTGGCTGTGTAATACGCACCCCTTAAACACAGGTAAAAAAATATTTTTACTATTATAGCATTGGATGGATGTACAGGGTTATTCACTATAAATTACCCACCCCTTATTATCGTTATTATTGGATATACAAAAAAAAGTTTCAAATAAAAGTTGTGTGGTTACAACTATTTTTTGTTAAAATTCTATCAAATGTACCGAGCAGATTTCAGGGAGTACAAAAAAATAATATATTTTTTTAAATGGGATAGTTACCTTGTATATTTTTACAGATTTATAATCTTGATGAGCTATCTAATCTGGATAATAAAGGATCTACAGCCACCTGAAAATAACATTTTTTGGAAATTGGAAATCCCATCTGATTTTTAATCACCCTGTATACAATATTTTTTTTGGCACAGTATAAAATTTGAAAAGTTAGGACATGTAAGCCGTTTTTCTCCATTTTCAACCGTTTGGCTACTACAGCTACTTTCACTCAAAAAATGTGATTTTTCAGGTGGCTGTAGATCCTTTATTATCAAGATTAGACATCAAGTGTGATACATCGTTGAAATCAGCTCGTCGAGAGGATTATAAAAATGTAAAAATATACAGGGTATCCCATTTAAAAAATATATTATTTTTTTGTATCCCCTGAAATCTATAGGCAATAATAACGATAATAAGGGGTGGGTAATTTATAATGAATAACCCTATAAATCGGGCGCCAAACTACCTGACCGTTTAATCCCATAACCATTTCGGGCGCAAGTAGTTTTTAAAGGTTCTAAATTGCTTGTGTATTTCGGGCACTACTAAGGCTACCTGATAGTGGAAGTCATTTTTAAGTTGGTTAGTGTCTCAATAAAAGATATTTTTTCAGATTAAAAATCGAATTATTAAAATTACAAAAAATGAACTTAAACACACAAAAATATACATAATAATTTTTAAAATATCATAAATTTGTATTTACAGATGAAAAATACGACACACACTTCACAAAATGCAATCGTGTAATTTTACGTGAAGCCACGTTGCTCACATAAATGTGTCAAAGTTTGTAATTTTTGTCGCATTGTCTTTAATTTTGTTAGGTATATTAATACTCTGAATGTTAACATACATATCCATCAGGAACTCTTTAAGTTCTTCAATAAAAATGTAAAATGAGGCGTTAAATCGTGAATGAAAAGATTCACATGCATTAGTTGTGTGAATATTTAAAGCACTTGCCTTAGCCCTTTGAGGTGGAAAATCTGCATTATCGTGTATATAAGTATCCAGAAGATAATCTGCGAACTTGTCAATAGCATCGCCGTGATAAGTTGGTTTTTCTGCGAATAAGTCTAATGCAAAACAATCGCCTACTTCGTGTGGATTTAAATATGTCAATCCAAAAAAATGTTTCAACCAATTACCAACTTCCGAATCTTGTTTTTAAATTCGTTTGTAAGTCCTAAATTCTGACTTTTTAAATACCAGGCTTGATGTAGATAGAAACGGCATCCATGAAAAAAAGTTACTCTTGATAAAAAATCTGTATGGCCTAAGACCCAAAATCAAATAATCATTCCAATTTTTTGCATTCGTATACGAGGTTTGTCAAACAATATGAATTTTGCTCAAGTACCGTTATCTTTGACAATATCGAAAATTGTTACAAAGAAAATGTGTTTAGGTTAAAAAATAACTTTCTAATATGTAACAATATTTATTTACATTAAAAAATGATTTTTTCTTTTTTCGAACTTTTCTATGCGATAACAATTTATTATTCATTTAAATGCATCCTTACAAACTGACGATTAAGTAATTGAAAGGTTGTCAGTGTTCAATAAAAATTAGAAACAACTTTTTTAAATAAAAACGTTTTTCAATGTAGATAAACATTGTTACATATTAAAAAGTTATTTTTTAATCTAAATACATTTTCTTTTTAACAATTTTCGATATTGTCAAAAATAAAGGTTCTTTACTTTTTTTTATTAATTCCCTATTTTTAATAGTAGTAGGGGAGGCCGAGATGCTAAATTTGCAGTTACTAAAGCGTCATGGGGACCTATTGGATTGTGAAGATTAGGTTCTAAAACGAAAAAAATGTATGTTAAGTTTTCCATTTTAGTGTGGCGAAGAGCGTGTAAAAATTTTCAAAAATGTAAAAAAAAAAACAGTAATATGGTAGACGCGACGGTCCATTGTGGCTAAACGGTTAATATTTTGAAAATTTTATTTTTTCATGGATATGTGGGTTGATAAAGGTTTTAAAATTATTTTGAAATATACAGGTTGTCCCAAATCTATTAATTTTTTTTTTTTTTTTTTTTACTTTAGTGTCAACGGCATCAACTACTCTGGTCATTAGCCTCGTGTTCTGTGTAGGCTTTGTTACTGTTTCCCAGCGCCACTTTAGGAACAGCACTGTTAATTAGAACCCAACAGTGAATGGTCGAGTGGGAATTTTGTCCCAAATCTATTAATTTTTGAGTTATTTTTATTTTTGGAGTTATTTTTATTTTTGTTATATTTTACATTATTTTTTTACCGTAACGCCTAAATATAACACCCTGTATTTGATCAGCTTGGACTATGATCCGAAAAAATTATCTTTGAAACTATGTGTTTGGTTTTGACATTATTAAAAATGTTTCGAGATGCATCAAAATCTGTATGGAAAAGACGGATAGATTTTTGTTTATGGGCATTGGAGAAGGTTAGTGAAGATGATTTTTTTTATAATATGCTGTTTACAGATGAATTCACTTTTCATAATAATGGATTAGTCTGACGGTTAACCATACAGATTTTGATGAATCTCGAATTATATTTAATAATGTAAAAACCAAACAAAGATAATTTTTTCGGATCATAGTCTAAGCTGATAAAATACAGGGTGTTATATTTAGGCATTACGGTGCAAAAATAACGTAAAATTTAACAAAAATAAAAATAACTCCAAAATTAATAGATTTAGGCATAGTAGACCTTTATAATTTTTAAGGGCGGATGTAATTTCGGCCGGAAAAAGGGCAGGTACTAAAAGCCGGTAGGTAAATTCGGCCGGAGGTTTTAAGTTGCTTCCTTATTTCATAGGTATTTTCGGCCGCAAATCAAATAAAATAACAGAATGCTTTATATTAAAATATTTCTTTATTTCAAAGTGACGTAGAAAGTGAAAACGAAGATAATACGGAGGCTCCGCCTCAGACATCAAAACAACAACAGCCTGCGGCTATTGATAAAAAAATTATACCTCAGCGGGCTACGCAGTCCTTTGCTCCGGCTACGCAGTCCGGCGTTGAAGCTGACGGCGTTGAGGGCCCCTCGGCCGAAATTACCCCTGTCATAAATGGTACCCCTTGATTTATGCAGGTAGGCCAAGGGATTACCGGCCGAAATTACGCCCGCCGATTTTTAAAAGGTAATGGAATTTGCTACATAATAGGATTATAAAATACAGGGTGTCCTATTTAAAATAAGAACGATATTGTCGTTTGAATGTGTCATTAGAGAATCGCCCCGTTTTGGACAACTCTAAGTAAATTATTGCTTTCAATTGTTAGTCGAATTTTTTTTAGTTAAAATAGGATTTGGCTGATTCCATAGGTTTCCAAGTTATTGGTTTTCTTGTAAGTGGTTCCATTTTTAGAAATATCAAAATATCTCGAAAACTAAAAAGCTTAGGTATAGGGAATACTTAAGAGAGTTTATCTTATTTTTAACGTATAATCTATAAATGTAATAAAATATAGGCTATTCCATAAGAAATAATATAACTTTGATACGCCACACTTTTTTGGGACAACCTGTATATTTCAAAATAATTTTAAAATGTAGCCTTTATCAACCCACATATCCATGAATAAACAAAATTTTCAAAATATTAACCGTTTAGCCACAATGGACCGTTTTTTTTTTACAACTTTGTGACTCGCCCTTTTCCTTATGTCACGCTCAAATTGACAGATTATTGAAATATACACTTTTCTGGATGTACTTAACTTACCTTTTCTTAATCTGACGCGCTCGAGTTTTTCTAAGGATCTATTTTTTTTACTAATCTGACGGGCTGTCCTCAACGCACCTCCCATATTAAGGGTTCATATATGGTAGGGGTACATTACAGGGTGCAAGGTTTCTCCCCATATGTATTTCTGACGCGCTCGAGTAACGCGGAAAATACCCGCTTGGCCTCCCCTACTACAGTATGTGGTTTAATTCTGTATTTTAGATTTGTAACTGAAAAGTCAAATACGTTTTTATGAATTATAATTTTTAAAAAACTTGACAGATGAATAAATTATCTACCTATCTATCCATCTAGGGTATTAAACTTAATCCCTATACCTTTAACGATAGTGCCCGAAATGTATATAAGATTATCGAACCATTTTAGAGGAGCAGGTAGATGGGTCAGTTTGGCGCCCGATTTACACCCGCCGATAGGATTATTCGTAAACTCTAAACTTAATTATGGGAGTACAAATTAGTTTTGTATTTATTTCAAAATAAAATGAATACACAGATCAACTAAGAGCAAACCCCTTGAAAAATTTTAAAATCATTCTAAGCCTTTAGTTTTAGTCTGATTTTTGTGTAAACCTTTGAAAAGTATTTATATTGTTAATTTTAAATGAAAAATCACAAAAAAAGTGCACGCGCCATTCTGTATTAAATCTATGAAAATTTGTTTTAATAAATATCAAGTAGTTTTTAAATAATATGCTTTCCAACCCTTATCTTAAATATATTTGCATAGTGCTACCTCATCGTTTCAGAAATTTAAAGCTGTCGAGAAACATTCCATCGCCAAGTGTTCCCGGTGGGGCGCATATAAATACAATTTTATATTAGAAATCCTCATAAAATAGAAGTGTAATTTGCTTTTCACAAGAGCTCCGGATTGCTCTTAAAGCAAAATAAAGCGATATAAACTGAAAATTATTGGCAGATGTCTAACCTCTCTAACCTCGAGTATCTCTTGCACAATTCCACGCCATTCCTTTCTGTCTCCTGTTTTTTCTTTCCAGTTTCTAACTTTCATTGTCTTTAGATCTTCTTCTGTATTATTGATCCATTTCTTTCTTGATCTACCCTTTCTTTTTCTGCCTATTGGTTTTCTATTTAGCACTAATTTTGGCAGTATATCTCTATTTAACCTTTCTACATGTTCCAGCCACCTTATTCGTTCATGGTTTGTTTTTCTTCTCCACCCCGCGTCAGTCCTTGTTCCACCGTAAATAGGTCTTAGCATCTTTCTTTCTCACCTTTTATCTTTTCTTCGTTTGCTTTACTTGAAACCCACGTCTCACAGGCGTATGCTGTTGGTGGTCTTATGACTGTAGTGTAAATTCTTTCTCTGGCTATTTTCGATACGAACTTTGATTTCATGAGGCTTTTTAAACATCCATATTTACGGTTTCCCTTTGGAATTCTTGCTTGCATTTTATGTTCTTCGTGTGCGTTTTCCTCTATGGTTACTCCTAGATATACGAATTTTTTGGTTCTCTTAAAGGTGAATTCTCTGTTGTTTATAGCCAAAGTTAGATTTACATCTTCCTCCATAATCCTTTCTGTTTGTCCCTTCACCATATTTTATATTTTATCTTATTTTGATTTATATCAAGACCGAATTGCTAATTATTACATCCAGCGTCAGATTGAAAAGTTTTGTTGAAAGGGGGTCCCCTTGCCTGAGTCCTTTCCTTACTTCGAAATCTTGCTAATCTCTCCCCAAATAATTTCCAAATTAAAACGTAATTATATTTTTAATGAGGGCATACTGAACTTTCAGAGAACGATATCGGTAACGTACGTTAAGGAACCATCCAACTATTTGTAAAAAAAAAAGAAATCCTTCCAAGTTAGAATTCGCATGCAAATATTCGGTATAAAGTTTACACTTGTGTAATTTTAGCAAGATGTCAGCGAGACATAACAAGAGAGAGCGAAAACACCGGTCGGTCGCACCATACTGTATACGCTGCGCTGTGGTTTCGTCTACTGACACGTCCGATCTGTATCTGTAGAGTAGGGAGGGTGAGTTAGTCCCACAGCACTTAGGCCACATTTGACCCACTATACATCCTCCCGAGGAGTTGTCCTCCTAGGTCACCGTCCATCCTGTCCTTTCCAGGAAAGTCACTATATCGGCAGGTGTAGGCCAAGACTCACCGAACACGCACTCTCTCATTGACGATAACTCCGGGCAATCGCATAGTCTTCCTGTTCACACATCCTGCATAGAGGTGTGTCCACTAGCCCCAATGTATGGAGGTGTTTCCTTAGTTGACAGTGGTCAGTCAGAAATCCTACTGCTAGACGTAGGTTTTTCCTGGTCATAGCCAAGTATTTCTTCGACGCCCACGGTGACCCTGGCAAAACTTCATCCTTTGATTTCATCCCATCTCTTTAGAGATTGAGCATGGGTGTAACGGTTAGCTAGTTCCGCAATTGCCGAAGTCGTCAAGCCGTAGGTGTCGCTGGGTCCTAAAAGTCTTAGTCCAGCCGCTTCACTGGCTAAGGAATCGGCAATGCGGTTACCTTTACTCCTGTCGTACCCTTTAACCCACATCCGGATAATATTGTTATCTACCGAGGCGTTAGCTAAAGCTTGATGGCACTCTAATACTGATCTAACACGCTGTCTATTCAAGGTTAGTAGAGCTTGTATGCTGTCAGTGCAGCTTATTATGTTTTTGCCAGAAATTCCTTTTCTGGTTAGTTCTTTTGTGGCAATTGAGATACCAGCCAGTTCTGTTTGAACCACGCTGGTATTTTTTCCCATTGGCCACTTAATTCTTAGGCTTAGTGATCTGGAGTAGACACCGCATCCTGAGCCTTCTTTGGTTTTGGAACCGTCTGTGTATATGCGTATTGCATTTGCAGCATCTGACTCCGTGTTCTGTTTTATTTGTATTTTGTAGGGTTTGTTAAACAAACTTGGGTTTAATTGCTTCGCTAACCGCCTGCAGCAGAGGTGTGCAGTAAGCGCTTCTCGCCATAGGGTTAGTCTCAATTGACCCACTCCTACTTCGGGGTTTACACCAGCCGTGCGCAATCGCAACCTCTTTGACGTGCATGTCCAGAGGGGTATTATTATCTCAAGAGTTTATTAATAAAATTAATTTATATATCTTAGATCTGATTTCATGAATTATGAAAAAAGTTAATTTTGTACTCAATGGTCAAAAAGACAATAAAGCTTCTGTATAACGATTACACAAGAGCAACTACAAGTTTTTCGTCATTTCTTCCGAGTCCTGGAATATTACATAAATAAAATAAAGTTTTTATAGTTTAATTCATCGTTTAAAACGTTTCTGATGGATACAGAAGAATATTCTAAAGAATTAATCATTAAAAAAGTGCATTCGTAGTAAACGACCAACGCTCCCCAATGGCAGATCTAATTTCGAGAATTTCAACAGCGGATCGTCCTTAGGGACGAACCAACTAATTTAAAAGTCCTTCATGATGCTCTCAGATGAGCTTATAATTAATCGAAACACGTGTAAGAAATTACACAGATATGTTTGTAAACATTTAAATTCAACGGTTTTCTCTATAAACTATTTATGAAAACAATGCGCTATTTGTAGATCTTGGCAAAAATCCATGTTCCGTTAGCTGAGAAAATACTATGACCCAATGTAAAGCTGTTATTGATAGTTAATTTTCGAGAATTAAAGGGTATATTTTTTAAATAAATAAATAGGAATTACTTGACTAGGTTTAAAAACATTAATTGTTGTTGATGGTAAAAATATGTTGACGAATTAGTTACACGCGTTTTAACTTGCCGGATATGTTTTAAAGCACTGTATCGGTTTCTAATATATAAATTTAATGTTGGGAGCGTTAAACTGATCAATTGTAGATTTCTGCTTTCTTCCAATTTCGAAATATATCAAAATATATCGAACAGGTATTGAATTAGATCGGTCCAGACCCAAACTATGTCGTATGTAGGGACAATCCAACCTTTTAGGTTCCAAGGAAATTTTTAGACCGGACATATTATATGTATAAAAACGAAACCCAGACTTGATAGACAATTCGACCGTTACATTTACAGTTTTTATGAATGTATTGAAATGGTAATGATAATTCTAAGATTTTTTACTTTTTAAATATTCTTTATTTGTCACATCTGACATCTTTTTAATCTCAAAAAAAAAAAACTCATGTCAAAACCATCAACAAACATGTCACCTTTTTTTTAAGACCCTCTTACATAATTTTTTTTAAATTCTTTTAAAATAAGCTTCCCATAATTTTGTCCCATTTTTTAAACCATAACAACATTCCCAAAATTTGTTTTCTTAATTTATTTTTATCTTGAAAAGAAATAAGAAAACCAAATTTTAATTTCTATTTTTCCCACTAATATCTTGTTTTTTTTTTTATTTCTTTTCGTATTCTTAAATTCTCTTCCTCTGCTATTTCAAAATTCATTTTTATTTCTTCATTTAAATTTTCTTCCAATATTTGGATATTTTTATTATTTTTCATAATGTCTCTTTCTATTTTCTTTATCTCTTCTTTATTTAATTTGTTCCCAATTTCTTTTACTTTCATTTGATTTTTCATTATATTCCCCAAATCTTCTTTGATTTCTTCTTTGTTTTTAATCATTTGATAATCTTTATTAATATTATTTATTTTGTCTTCCATATTCCCAATTTTGTTTTCTATATTCCTGTGATCCCTATAAAAATATTTTTGAATTTAATATTCCATCTGTGATAATTTCTTTTAATTTTATTTCTCAACATCGTTTCTCTTTCCCTTTCTTGTTGTTTTATTTCTTCATATTCCCCAAATCTTCATTGATTTCTTCTTTGTTTTTAATCATTTCATATTTAATATTTCCCAAATGTTCTTTAATATGATTTATTTTATCTTCCATATTACCAATTTTGCTTTTCTGTCCCTATGATCTCTATAAAAAATATTTTTTAATTTAATCTTCCATCTGTGATAATTTCTTAGGATTTGTCTAAATTTTTAACATTTTTCTTGTTCTTCATTCCATCCTCTTTTATTTGATATATTTCTTCAATAAACCCTGTTTCTATTACTTTCTTATTTTTCTGCTCCTGTAATTCTTTTACCTCTATTATTCTTGCAATCATTCCTTTTTTACTATCTTTTCTTGTTTCTTCTATTTTTAATTTGTATCTTTTCTTAAATCTTGTCTGGTTTCTTCTAAACTATTTCCTACACTTCTTATTTCTTTTTTCATAGTTTCTTCTAAATACATTATATCAGTTTTCAAATCTTTCTTTAATTCTATCATATCCATTCGAATACCTGGTTTTATCTCTTGCTTATTTCTTTCCATGTTCTTTCCCGTCTTTTCTTGATTTCTGTTTATTATTTGTATATTTTCATTCATTGCAATCAACATTTGCATGACTCGTTCTTCTGATCTTCTATCTTCTCTTAGATTCATGTTGTTTTTACTTTACCATACGAAGTGGTAAAGTATTGTAATCGCAAAAAAAAAGGTCAGCTTTCAGTGGATTTACATGTTTTGAGACCCCCTAAGTCATTTAAGACCATTTCCAGAAACTGTATGTATGGAGTAATTTGTGTGCGCTCTAACTCCAACTGCAATCGGAATTTCCTAACCAAATTTTATATTTAGCATTTTTACAACATGCTAATGAGCTGATTAGATTTTGGGCAAAATCGGACAACCGGAAGGGGGTGTTTACTCTTGAGAATTTTCAGATTTTCGCAATTATTATCGTTTCTATTAAGTTTATGTAAAAATATTAAGAGAAAAAATTTATTTTAAATTAAATTTACTATAAATTTTGTTTAAAAACTGTTTTCAAATTTTGTATTATAAGCGAGTTAAAAATAAAATATGGAATAACATAGTTGCATAATAGCGCAAGCGCAGTAGAAGTGTTTTGTTTTATGGAGACAATTGCTCTTGCCAGGCATGGCCTGCCTTAAATATGTACAAATAATTGGATTATGAGCCCGTAGGGTCGTTAAAGTATGGTAAAGTCATGTGCATGGCCACATCTGATTTTTTTTTTAAATTATTAATTAAAATTTAGGCAATTAACGAATTAATTAATTTAATTGCTCCACGTTGCGACGCCAATTGAAATGTTAATGATAATTCTAAGATTTTTACTTTAAATATTCTTTATTTTTGTCACATCTGACATCTTTTTAATCTCAAACCAAAACTAAACTGAACAAACATGTCACTTCTTTTTTTTAAGACCCTTTTTACATATTTTTTTTAATTTCTTTTAAAATAAGCTTCCCATAATTTTGTCCCATTTCTAAACCATAACAGTATATTAATAATAGTCATAAACAGTATTCGCGTATTAAATATAAGGCTTTTTAAATAAAAAAACCTTGGCCACTTATTTGGTAATATTGGACAATTAATTTATAGACGTTATTGTGATGTTTTCGCCATATATTTATGTTTCATTTCCGTATTCAAAATAGAATTGTTTTATCCATTTTTATTATACTTTTCTTGAATCAAGAAACTGTGGAAGTTAAAAATGGATAAACAATCTACAATAAAAAACGTGGAAATCTAGCTGGGAATTATGGAATACTAAAAAAAGTTGAGAATGTTTAAAAAACATAAATCCTAAGTCTTTGTTTTACAGATATAAGGTGTTAAAATTGAGAAAAAAAAATTGCTTATAACTTTTCCCAATACTTTTTTAAAAATGTTCTAGTGGTAAAATATAACAAAAAACAGATCGTTAATTATATCTAGTGGCGCCGGGTGGCCATTTTTATCCCTAATATTCTACGCCAAATTTGAAAAGAAACAAACTGGAAAATTTTCAAGAATTGGAATTCCTCTGGGATAGGCATAATCTCGCTTATCAAGAAATAAGAAATTGTTTGTTGGAGAAAGCAATTTTAGAGGAAATTCGAAAACTGATGAGAAGACAAAAATATTTTTATAACTGACATGAGAAGGCAAAAATATTTTTTATTTATATGAAACTTGGTTAAATGAGGAACATTTTTTAACAAAAGTTTGGCAAGTTACACATGCTCGTCAGGCTTTTACAAACAATTTGACTACTGGCTTAAAAATTCTAGCTTTAAAAACATTGTTTAATTATCACTATTATTGGAGAAGACAAAGGAATGGTGGTTTGTTAGAATTTATAATATATATTTTTCTTTCTAAAAATGAAAAGAAAGGGGAAAATTATTCACCCATAAAGTAACGCTTTAAATAATGTAAAATTTGGTTGAAATTGGTCGAAGAGACATCGCTGAAAAAGTGATAAAGTACAACCCCCTCCAAAGAGACCTATTATTAGTCCTAGTGAGTTGGTCACGTCTTTATAAAACGCCCTGTATATTGTTTTTTTTTACTTTTTGTAGCAGATAAATTCTGAATCATTTGGATGTAAAAATTGTTTTGATTTTCTTGATTAGCGCAAAACTAGGTACAAATTTTTATTTACTTTTTGTTCTTTTTACTCAAACTACCCCTAATGTAAACATATTTATGTACGATTGACCAATAAAACGCTGTTTATAGAACAGTTTTGCGTCAATAAAGTAATTGCCAACGTCACTGACAAGTTGCAAGACAACTCATTTGACATGTTTAAAAAATAAACATCTACTTGTCATCGCAACTGCTGTCAGCCAAAATCGTATCAAATTTTAATTTTTTCAATTTATTATTATTTTTTAATTGCAATCGAACATAAAATCATGTATATAACGCGTACATAAACAGGCTTTATGGACTCATCATTTTATAGCCTCTCTCGCAAGCTCGCTCGGCTATAAAATTATTCGTTCAATAAAGCCCTTGTTTATGTACTTGTAATATAAATAGCTATTATTCTCTCTTTGTAATGCACAGCATCACAATCTCAAGTGACGTGCATTTTTTTGTTCATGTCTCTTTAAATCTGACCTGAGTAGAGTCGTTGATTGATTTTATGCTAACACAAAGCAATCTTCTAGCTTTTTCATTTCAACCACCTTCTCCTTTTTTAGTTTGTATCGTGGCTAACGAATTATTCCGAAAAATTAATCAAAATTTTATCTGTAAATACTGTAAATGTTTTTCAATATTGTTTTGTAAAATAACAGATGTGGTTTTATTATTTAAGATGTACTTTTAAAATACCAAGATATGTTATAACAACGACACGATATTAACAAGCAATATTTTCAAACATTTTCTGATATAATAACGATACATTCATTTAAGCGTATACGACAGTGTAATTTTCTCATCTCTAGTGAAAGTACCATTCATACAATAACTTATTTTGCTTTGACTTAATTAATTAGTCTATAAATGCAAATGCAACAATTTTTTATGAAATTGTAAACAGATTATAATTATTATAATGAACATTCTTTTGTTTGATTTAACACATACGACAAATTTTGAACACAGTTTAAGATAATTTGAACTGTTGAATAAACAAGGAGTTTAAATTAACAATTTTTTAAATATATTTAGCAATGTGTGCAAATAATTATTCCAAGCCAACAAAAATGCATGCGTAATTTTTATTTTAATTTCCTACAATTAAAACAATGAAAAACGCTATTATCAGAAATTAAAGGAAACATGTAAACTTATTATATATTCCAATGTTATTTGAAAACCGTGAAGTAAATTTTTGATATAAATTGTTTTAATAAAGACAGTAAACACATTTTTAATGCGTCGTTTAAATTATGTGTCAATAATAATCGAGATTATATTTTATTTATATAAATTCACTTTGGCATGAGGGTCTAATCCATAAAATGAAGATGTTTTTGCCTCAACAATACTCGCATACATTTCAGAAAGATATTTCAGAATTAAGCAAGAAGACGCCTACTCTGACCTAAAACAAATACAAGCAGGAGTGCCACAAGGTAGCGTACTAAGCCTAATACTTTACCTATACCAGTGACATACCAGATCTTGAACAGAACACGATTGCAACTTTGCAGGTTAAATGAAAACAAATCAGTACAAGCATAAACGTCATCTCCCTACTAGAATCAACGATAACCAGATCCCGCGCGCGGATTCAGCAAAATGAATGAACTACGCTGGAAAGTCCATGTGAAAAAAAAGAGAAGAGCTTGGCTTAAAATACAGAAAAATGTATTGGTTATTTGGGAGAAATTCCAAGCTGTCCATCTACAATAAATTGCTCCTGTATAAGCAAGTTTTAAAACCGATTTGGACCTACGGCAATCCAACTGTGGAGCTGTGCTAGCAAATACAACATTTTACACATTGGTACTTTCGTAACTGTGACCTTCATCGGGACCTAGAAATAGACACAGTTAACCAGATCATCTTCAAAATCGCCAGAAGTCACGAGCAAAGACTTCTCCAGCATGTGAACACCGAGGTAATCCAGCTCCTCGATAACGCCAATTTGATAAGAAGACTCAGGAGGGCCAAGCCGTTTGAACTGCTGTAGTGATAGTGAAAACCAGAGAACAGTGTGTAGTTACACGATAGTTTATTAGTGTAGTTAAGTTATTAGAACCTAAGGAAGACTATAGTGAGTACAACTTTAGTTAAGTTTGAACTGTATCATTTTAGGTTAGAAAAAAATTATTCATTGATCGAACTTCTAACCAGATTATAATGTAAAAAATATTCCGTAAGGGATATTTATTATAAAAAAATATATACAGAGTCCTGCAACAGTGGCGCCGTGTTCCAGTATCTCTATTTAGGAAAGAGATTGGAATATAATTTTCTATAATGTTACCTTATTGATCGAGCTCGACAAAATAAAAAAAATCAGTCACACAGGGTGTTCAAGTTTTTCTGGGCGGGTCCCAACTTTGTTTTTTTAAATGGCAACCTGTATTTTTTATCACTTTTTCGGTTTCTACAAGAAAAATAAAAGATACTTTATGCATATTTATATTTCGAAAATATTAATGGTTTTAGAGATTTTTAAATTAAGAAGTTATGCCAAGTCCCCATTAAAATTTATTTTTGGTCAAATATTCTACATTGGTGACTCTCTCAAACAATGTATCTGAAATCGACCTGTGATATACAGGGTATGAAAAATAGCTGGCCACACATTGTCAATAAAAATTTGCAGAACCTTCCTTATTTCAAATGGAACACCCTGTATATTATCGATCCATAAGAAGCGCCAACAAAGCCTCTACAAATTTCATCAAGTATTCCCTATGGCTAAGTTCACTAGTTTTTCTTAAAACAGCTCTTTTTTTATAAAAATGGAAAATATTCATATTTTTACGCTACGACTAATAAGGATATACAAACGACTGATAATAATATACAAACGACTGATAAGAATATAAAATATATCTTGTTTCAATTATGTACATTATAAGATGTCCAAACAAATATTTTTTTTCATGTATTGGTGTATATTCATAAATTAAAGACAGCTTAAGTTCAGGTATTTATTTATTTATTTATTTAAAGTTTAATTAAAGTTGATAATGAATCTTTTATAAAATATGTTCAACATGTCTTCCATTTTCTTGAATGCAGAGCCGAAGTTTATGTGTGAAAGACTGGTGTATTACTGCGAAAAGCATTCGTTATTCTAAGTCCCATATTTTTGGAAGTAGTTGGAGAGAGAGAGAGAGAGAGAGAGAGAGAGAGAGAGAGAGAGAGAGAGAGAGAGAGAGAGAGAGAGAGAATATGCTTTATTGTCATAGAAAAATTACAAAAATTTTATAGACAAAGCGAAACTAAATAATAAAAATAAATTACTAGACAAACAAAATATGAATAACAATTCAATATGCAATATCCGTCACTATAAATTATTGTTCAAATTAAAATTTTCAAATTAACTTAATTAAATTATTGCTCCTATATGCTGCAAGCCAAAAGTCTAAGGCACGTTATAGAATTCTGCCACTGTGTAAAATGGTCTTTCTTGAAGAAAAGCCCTAGTCGATCTTCTGAACTTATCATATGAATTTATAGATTTTAACTGTATCGGGAGGTTATTATACAATTTTTTTGCATTGTAGGTAATATAATTTTTTATTAGGTCAGAGGTGGGAATAGTTAAGTAAACATCCGTATCTAAATTTCTTGTAGGATATCTACGAGTTGGTCTTTCCGATAACTTTTGAATATGCTTGCGAACTAAGCAGACGATTCAAAGATAAATAGGACAGGAAGGGTTAGAATTTTGAAATTTTTAAAGTAATTTTCACAGTGTGTCCTACTACTTAAACCAAATACATAACGAATTGTTCTTTTTTGTAATTTGAAAATAGATTCGAATTGGTATAAGCTACAAGAACCCCAGAACGGTAAACCTTAGCGAAGGTGAGATTCGAATAAGGAAAAGTAGGTCATTAATGCAGTAGTAGGGGTTAGCTCTTTAGAAACAGTTTTAATGGCAAAACATGCAGAAGATAATTTTTTTACCAAGGTCTCAATATGAGTGGACCATTTCAGGAATTTGTCTAAATAAAGACCTAAAAACTTAATTAAGTTCACGTTAGAATCGGATTATTGCTTAGAGTTATAGGCTGTAAAGTACCTCTGTAAGACATTGCTACGGTTTTACTGGTGTTGAAACAAAACCATTCGAGTCAGACCATGACTTGATAGTTGTCTGTATATCAGAACTACTCCAGGTTACACTCGTGTCATCGGCAAATAAAGTAATTCTTCCACTTATTTTTAAGTCTGTGATATCGTTGTTGAATAATAAAATTAAATCGGACCTAATACTGAACCTTGAGGTACTCCACTGCTAATTGGCAGATTTGAAGAATCCTCGCCATTGGTGGCTCGACGATGCATTTATGGAACAGTCATTCAAAAATAGACTTCAGCTCTGCATCCAAGAAAATGGAAGACATGCTGAACATATTTTATAAAAGATTCATTATCAACTTTAATTAAATAAACAAATAAATACCTTGAAGTTCAGATCAGACTAATTTATGAATATACACCAATACATGAAAAAAATATTTGTTTGGACACCTTATAATGTACATAATTAAAACAAGATATCTTTGTATATTCTTATCAGTCGTTTGTATATTCTTATCAGTCGTCAAAAAAGTCGTTTATTGAGATGATAGCGTTAAAACATGAGTATTTGCCATTTTTCTAAAAAAAGAGCTGTTTTAAGAAAAACTAGTGAACTTAGCCATAGGGGATACTTGATGAAATTTGTAGATCGTTTGTTGGCGCTTCTAATGGATCGATAATATACATTTAAAATTTATAAAATATATATTTGAAATAAGGAAGATTCTGCAAATTTTTATTGACAATGTGTGGCAAGCTATTTTTAATACCCTGCATATCACTGGTCGATTTCAGATACATCGTTTGAGAGAGTCATCAATGTAGAATATTTGACCAAAAATAAATTTTAATGGGACTTGGCATAACTTCATAATTTCAAATATTCTGAGTGACGGATATTGGAAAAAATAACATGTCATGCTAAAAATCTCGAAAACCGTCAATAGTTTCGAAATATAGACATGAATAAAGTATGTTTTATTTTTCATGTAGAAACCGACAAAGTGATAAAAAATACAGGTTGCCATTTAAAAAAACAAAGTTGGCACCCGCCCAGAAAAGATTGAACACCCTGTATGACTGAATTTTTTTTATTTTGTAGAGCTCGACCAATAAGGTAAAATTAAAGAAAATTGTATTCCTATATCTTTCCTAAATAGAGATATGGAACACGGCGCCACGGTTGCAGGACTCTGTATATATAAATTCACGAAAATACGAAGACGTGTCGCAGTCAGTCGTCACGAGTGCAGACGGCGCGCTGTCGGTGCGTTTTTCTTGAATAAACAAATGTTAATATCAATAAAACGATTTTTCTTCTTATCTTTCATAATGTTATTTTCAAAGTTACAGCAGCAAAAAATACGACGCCACTCGAATTATCTCGAGCGTGCACACTTTGGGTTGTTTAGCACGCTCGAATTAACTCGAGCTTTTAAATAAGGGTGGCCCACCACTGAACAATAATTCATAATATCATTTGTTTCCCAAACTTTTGAATCCCACAGTATCAAAAGATATCCAATAGCCACGACCCACCCCCTACTACCGGGGGTCTGGGGAGGTACTAACACGTGGAGTTCTGAGCAAGTATTTTAAATCAGAAGTTTGTATCGATAATGTGCAGATATTTTTTTAACCAGTTTTTCTATAGTGGCGCAGGGTGTTTTTTACAAGGGGATTTTAACCGAAGGTACCATTTATCTTATGTATATGAGAAGCATAAAATTATTAATCATAAATTTAAAAAAAGATTAATACCAACCATTTTGATATGGATTTATATTATTCAGAATTAATAATTTTAATAATTAAACAATTTATATTCTTTGTGTAAAATTAAAATAAAACAAACCTAATTATACAGATTATAAAGAAAATACTTAAAATTTATAATTAAGTACTTAAAGTAATTTATTTTCAAGTGTTTCTTTTAGTACAGGTACTTATAGATTATAAAAATAATCGGACTATATCTCGGTAAGATTCAAAAAGTAATGGAAGATTTTTCTATAATGCGTGAATAAATGTAGGTCAGTCTGTCTTTGCATTAACCTTGTTAAAATTATATGAAATAGTTTATTTTAACGATAGCCTTCAATGAGTACAGATGCGTTAAATACGAAAAAAAATATTGTAAAATTTATCCCTATAAAGTTAGCAGAGCCACTTGCAAAAAATCGATGAAACCTATACCAATAATTGTCGAATAATTATTGAGAATTTCTCGTCGTGAACGAAAAAAATTTGTCGCGCTTTTAGTTTTTTTTGTAAGAGGTGGCTCTGCTAACTTAATATTAAGTTAGCAGTGCCACTCACAAAGAAACATCAAATATCATCACAATTGTTATGAATAATTGTCGAAGCCCATCTGACGTAAAAAAAATGCAAAAAATCCATTCCTTATGGCATATATATACATTTTTCTAGGGATTTCCTGGTTTCTGTGGAAAATTCGCATTTTTGGCAACATCGCATTTGTACAATGACCTTTTACGGTTTTTTTTTGTGTCATTATTGACTAATATAAAGTTTTCTATGAAACCTATTTCCCAGAATCAAAAATACTACGTTTTAATGCTGAATAATACAAATATTACATTTTCACAGTAATAGACCCACGTAACTTTGTTGATTTATTATTTTTTTCATCCAGAAATGAACAGAACAATTGTCGAACGTCCGAAATGTATTTGTCGTGAACGAAAAAAATTTGTCGTGCCTTTAGTTTTTTTTATATGCTGAATAATAGAAATATTACATTTTCACAGTAATAGACCCACGTAACTTTGTTGATTTATTATTTTTTCATCCAGAAATGAACTGAACAATTGTCGAAAGACCGAAATGTATTTGTCGTGAACGAAAAAAATTTGTCGCGCCTTTAGTTTTTTTTTATATGCTGAATAATAGAAATATTACATTTTCACAGTAATAGACCCACGTAACTCTGTTGATTTATTATTTTTTCATCCAGAAATGAACTGAACAATTGTCGAAAGACCGAAATGTATTTGTCGTGAACGAAAAAAATTTGTCGCGCCTTTAGTTTGTTTTATATGCTGAATAATAGAAGTATTACATTTTCACAGTAATAGACCCACGTAACTTTGTTGATTTATTATTTTTTCATCCAGAAATGAACTGAAAAATTGTCGAAAGACCGAAATGTATTTGTCGTGAACGAAAAAAATTTGTCTCGCCTTTAGTTTTTTTTATATGCTGAATAATATTTTCACAGTAATAGACCCACGTAACTTTGTTGATTTATTATTTTTTTTTCAGAAATGAACTGAACAATTGTCGAACGCCCGAAATGTATTTGTCGTGAACGAAAAAAATTTGTCGCGCCTTTAGTTTTTTTTATATGCTGAATAATATTGTTCATTTTTTTTTAACTCGGCTGCATCTTCTTTCTTGTTGTCTTAAAGTTCGAATATACTATAAAAGATTTTGCAGTTAGACGATGTATTGGAGCGGGTGCCAAAAAAAATTTCACTACATTCATTAGGGTTGATTCAGAAAGAATAATAGAATTCTGAAAGTTGTCAAACAAAATTTCTGTAAATCTTATTGTTTACTTCAATCATAAAAAGTTATTACTAAATAAACAACTAAAATGCTTATTAAAAAAAAACTTTACTTCTTTGGGGCAATAATCATGTATCTAAAAAACTTTATATTTGTCAATAATAACACGAAACAAATGCGCTGTTGCCAAAAATGCGAATTTTCCACAGAAACAAGGAAACCCCTAGAAAAAGGTATATATATGCCATAAGGAATGGATTTTTTGCATTTTTTTTACGTCAGATGGGCTTCGACAATTACTCGACAATTATTCATAACAATCGTGATGATATTTGATGTTTATTTCTGAGCGGTACTGCTATCTTAATATTAAGTTAGCAGAGCCACCCCCTAGAAAAAAAACTAAGATCGCGACAAATTTTTTTCGTTCACGACAAATACATTTCGGTCGTTCGACAATTGTTCAGTTCATTTATGGATGAAAAAATAATAAATCAACAAAGTTACGTGGGTCTATTACTGTGAACATGTAATATTTCTGTTATTCAGCATTAAAACGTAGTATTTTTGATTCTGGGAAATAGGAGATTTAATAAAAAACTTTATATTAGTCAATAATGACACGAAAAAAACCGTAAAAGGTCATTGTGCATATGCGCTGTTGCCAAAAATGCGAATTTTCCAAAGAAACCAGGAAATCCCTAGAAAAATGTATATATATATATATACTAATACTAATTCTATATATATATATGCCATAAGGAATGGATTTTTTGCATTTTTTTTACGTCAGATGGGCTTCGACAATTACTCGACAATTATTCATAACAATTATGATGATATTTGATGTTTCTTTGTGAGTGGCACTGCTAACTTAATATTAAGTTAGCAGAGCCACCTCATATAAAAAAACTAAAAGCGCGACAATTTTTTTTCGTTCACGACAAATTCTCGACAATTATTGGATTTTTTTGCAAGTGGCTCTGCTAACTTTATAGGGGTCAGTAATTTCCCTGTTTTTAAAAATTGTATATATATTTTTTCCTAAATTTACCAAAAATCTTTACTTTAACAGATATCAAAAACCTGTGAATTATGACAGAACATATTCTACAACATTTTTAGGAGTATGATGAAACACTCTCGTTCAAACCTCACTGCACGTAATTTGCCTTTTTTTAAAACTTTATATACTATTTCAATCAAGAATCATATAGAAAAATTGAAATTAAACCACCTTCGTCAACTTTACTTTGCTAACGTTCATTCAAGGTTATTGTATGTATCTGAGGTGGATAATCTCATATTAATGAAGTTTTATCTCAAAAAATATTAATCAGATAATTAAAAATGATTAAAAAAATAATAAAATTTTCACTATTTATGCTTATTATATTTTGGCAGGTCAGGCAGGCTTAAAATTTAAAATATAATAATGAAATTTAATCTATTGGTACAAGAAATAAATGCAATGTTTATATCAGTTTCAAACACTACAATATTGAGTATGAAGCTATACAACAAAAAATTTAAAACTAGTTCACCTCATTAATTTATAAAATTGTTGCTATTTATGTAAAGTTTAAAAAGTCGGGGGCTCAATACACTCCCTTGTGGAACTTAATTTATTTATTTCTCGGTACTTGCAAGAGCTCTAAATTGAAAATATAAAACAAAAAGAGCGAGTGACGTACTCTAAATTAATTTACTATTAGTGACCACAAACAATAAATGAATGTCAATTTGCAATCTATTTTTATTACCAATAATTTCTTAAAAATACCTATACTAATAAATATACGTTATACCAATCAAAAATAAATTAAATATAAAATTTTTAAAACTAATTAAGTACATGTTTAGAAAACATCTAGAACTAATTCTTATTTTGGTGATCTTAATTATATACTGGGTGGTGAACTTTGCACCAATAAAACTAATAATTTCTAAGAATTTCCGAATCAAAATTGTTAATCCCTGACCTTAAAATCAATCACAATTTTTGATGTTTATTACTGGACATAAAAATCCAAGAGGAGCGCTATAATTTCAAATTTTTGTAAAAAATTTGAATTCTACGCTAACCTTTTGCTTATTTGCATTGTTAAACCTGCTGCAGTAAAACAGTATTTTGTTGGTATTTTTTGAATTTGAAGGAACCAATTTTCAATGTTAAAGTAAAGAAAGTATACAAAGTATTCCATTTAAATTTACAGAATAAATAGGTATATATAAATAAATGAGAGGATATTTTCCTACTAATTCTATCTACATAAATAAACTCATTATAAGGATTAAGTCATTGGAGAGACCTTTAGAAAAAAATAATCCCTGGAAGTTTCTTTATAATTTTTAAAACCATTACCTGAGATATCCGTTTTTTCCGGGAATTCCAGGTATGGTTGCATACTTTTAGTTATTTTCAAACCATTATAAATATTAATATTTAATCCTGTGATAGCTTAATTTTTATGAAGAATTTTATATTTTAAAAAAATAACTATGACAACTGTTTATTGTTATGAGCAAATGAATCTGTCCAAATGGAATGATAAATAAAATATTTTGAATGCACTTTAATAGTCTTTTCAGAAACCCACCTACACCCATCAATAAAATTTTAATAGGGAATATATCCTAGCGTTTCAGTGTTATGTGATTTTTATGAAGAATTTATAAACATAGTACTTTTTGAAGTTAATGTATTAAAACGTCTATCTTATCTTCACTTCTCATATATTATGGATATGTTTTTAAGGTTTTTAATTATATATTAAAACTAGTTATTTAGTTTTAATTAAGGCACTAGACTGAGACCAAAAACTGAAATTTTAACTAAAATATAAACATAATAAGTTTAAAACTTTTAAATGTAGGTAAATAAAATTCTGAATAAATATTATTGCAAATATTTACAATTTTTCAGAAATTACACATTTTAAATATTTACTTTATGAGTGATAAAAAGCAAAATTAAAAAATTAGTATGCATCATAAATGATTAATACTAAAGTAAATTAGAATAATAGGTTTTTGTTTTTAGATTCAAAAACTTGAAATAATATTTCTAATTGCTTCCCGCAAAAAGTATTTTATTAACAGATAAAAAAACCAGTCATTCCAAATGGCAATGTTTGTTTGTGATTCAAATTCTTGTTATTTTATACAAATATTGACTAGAAATAATTAAGATTTCTGTAAAATTTAAGTACCTAGATGACTAGAATAAAACTATTATAGTTGTTGTAGATACTTTCAATTGTTAATAAAAAGTTTACAAGTTATGTAGAAAATTCCTATATAACCACTGAAAGTCTAAAATATTTTGTTGTACATCCACAATAAGTAAATTTATTTTATCTATGCATGAACCCCTATTAAATAAAGGAAGTTCTAAAATTAAAATTATCATTACTGTTACTGGTTAAAATAAAAATAAATAGAAAATAAATAAATTAATGTGCTTTTAGTTGTTAAGCAAGTCTAAAAGTCAAGAAAATTTACAGATAAATTGACTGCCTCTCCACTATTTCCTGCAAGTATGAATGATTTATATAGTTGTTTATTTGCAAAATCTGTAAAATATTTATATAATTTATATGTTAATGACACCAATTTTATAAACAAGCTCTTATAATACGCTTGCAAATATTTATAAAAATTCAGAAAATTGAAAAAACAAGTTTAGTTTGGGTTCTAATCTGATAATTTTTAAAATTCCTGTTGATGACTGAGCCAGAGAGCTATATAGAGTAAATAATCAATGCTTAAGACATCTATACCAAAGTTTTTTAATCTAATTTTATACTTTTATTATATTGGGAAAAATTAATTAAAAACATAAATAAACCTATAAACTAGGCAGACAATAACTTCCTATCATAAAGTTTTAAATAACCATTTAATTTTAAACTGTAAATTTTAAGACATAACTGACCATAAATAAATACCATTCAATGGATATATAATCAACTTAAATAATTGGTCCAATGCCCAATTCTTCCACGCTAACCAGAAAAATAAAATAACTAAAATTTAAACAAAATAATAACTAAATTTGAATGGTATAAAATAAATACATTATTTAGATTAATCAAATAATAGTTTCTACAATTTTTTAATAGCAGTACAAGAAATTAGAATAAAAACTTACCTCTGAAAATGGTTTGATCTTTGTGTGAAGGATAAAGTTAAATTTACAAAGTTCACATGATCTTGTATCTGAAGCTGCTAACCATTGCCTCAAACAAGTTTGATGAACATATTTCAGACTTCCTGAACAATAACATGGAGACAGCAAGGGATTATCTGCATCTGATTCACAATGACATATCCGACAAATATCTCCAATAGAATTTGATAGGTTTGAATTTGCATCCCAGTCTTGAGTCTTTACCGGATTATTAAACTCCGCTTTGGGTATAGTTCCCGGATTTTCTTTTACCTTGATGAACTGTTGAGGCATTGTACTGAGAGTTTTTGGGTAATCAAATTTGACAACTAACAGTTTTCACCGTCAGTGTACATGAAGGAAATATGTATCCAATACTGGTTCACTTTAAACTGATGTTAAGTACAAAACCATTTTTATAAAACGATAAGTACTTGCAAAAGCTGAAGTCATAAACTATTCACTGTCCTACTGTCCCTAACATTTGTTTTGATTTTGACAGGACAACTGTTGACATTGACAAGCTTATCTACATACCTGCGTTCGTTTGTTACAAGCTCTGTTGAATTCATTTGTAGTTTTCAAAATTAAAAAAGGAACAAAACTAACGTTTTTTTTTTATTTCTGTGTTAACGGCATCGACTACTCTGGTCATTAGCCTCGTGTTCTGTGTAGGCTGTCAATAATTATATAAAAAGGTACAAAACAGTAAAAGGCAATAAATATGTCCAACAAACTAGTTGCAATGCAACAATGAGAGCAAATATACAAAAGCTGGTCTACTCTTTGAAGAGTAACTCATTGAGATATTTTTACTAAAAAAAGACAAGGCTAAAATTAAATATTTATTAACATACTAACGAACGGAAATGGAGTTGTCAAAAGTCAGATGATTAATGTCACTGTCAAGTGTTAATTGTCAGTGAATTTAAAATATTTTGGTGTGTTTCCATTCATTAAATTCTCGAATATTTACACCTAAATTATTGTTGCGTTACTGAATTTACAAATGATTTGTAAATAATTGAAATAGAAACGCAATAAACTTTCTGTTTGATTACAATTCAATCAGCATAAGCTCATAGATGGCGTAAAACCATTACACCTATAAATTGTGTTTATTGATTTTTGTATATTAAGTATAAACACAATTTACCAAATTGGATTTCCAAGTTAAGCATTGTCACGAGGATAAAAGAAGTTGATTAAAAGGGTATTATTGACCGCGTCCATTCATACTTCCTGAACATCCAACACTAAAAATGTCTGACGACTTGAGGAAGAGGAATATTGGAGGTGAAAATGTAAGTAAACATATATTTTTATAAATTTATTATCTTAATAATACAGTTTCTGCTTTAAAAAATCTTTGCGCCGTGTAAAATATGATACGTTTTAAGATTAACAGTTACGATTTAACTAAAGCAAATGTTCTATAACAAAATTAAGTGTTTAAAAATATTATTAGATCTCTTATGATAGAGCTATCCTTTTAATTGATTAAGCTACGTATGTATGTAAAATTGTATTAAGAAACCAGTATACTATTTGGTTTACATTATATTCAATTGTAAAAGTTGTATCACATAATAAAGATTTGCAAAATGTATATAATGTGTAACAGATTAAGCAACTTGTGTTGATGCAAATGACAATGTCTCTCACACTTTACCACTATTTTTAACCCTTGAACAGTGTAGTAAAAACTTGGGATTTGAACATTTTTGAAAGTTGTTTATTTAGAAATAAAAATTCTGAGACTGTGTTCAGTGGACAGTTTAAACATGCTATTGTTTTTATGCTAATAACTGATAAAAGGAGGTCTACATAGCTCATTAAAGACAATAGTTAGTTATCAATTCATTACTAGGATAAAACATATTATGTGTTGGGATAGGTCAAAATTATCCCACATAACAGAATATAAAAACATGAAGCAAAAGATAAATTTGTAGTAAATTAATAAATTATTTTTAATGCATAACTATACTATCAAATTTATTTGTGAAAAATAATTTTCACAGCTACATATTCTAAACTTAAGATAAGAATAAATGTTTATAAATTATAAATTGATTTATTATTTGTTTGTATTTTATTTAAACTGACTAATTTTTTTTAAACATTAACAACTTTACTACATAGGCTGAACCAAAATTGGTGAGGGCAGAATCAAACAGCAGTTCAGAAAATCTTGCATCAAACTTGAGGGACAGTGAAGTAAGTTTACTATTTCTAAATGGTTTTTTTTAGTTTTTGAGTCAATAAGTATGTGGGCAGTATAATTATATTAATTTTAAATCTTTTTCATAATTCAGAGTTTTATTAAATTTTGAGCAAATTATTTTTAAGCTAAAATTGTTTACACTTCATCAGTAGCAGTTTTCATATTTTTATTTTTTACAAAATATTAGATCAATAATTAGTTTCTTCTAAGTATTTTTTTGTTTTTAAGATTGACAGTGAAGATGATAAAAATGGAGGTAGAGGAGGCATTGACCTCTCATCAAATATTCCTACTGGAACTGACAAAGCCCCATTTCTTTTAGAAGTGTTGTTACAAGACTTGCCAGATAAATGGCGCAATTGGGTAGTTAGAGGAGTTTTTAGTTTTCTCATGCTGACATTTTTCTTGGTTGTGATATATGGAGGACCTCTTGCTCTTATGATCACTGTGAGTAATTTATTTAATCTTTGTTTACATTTAAAAATATAGAAACTTTAGTCATCGTTTACCACAACTTGGTATTTCCATTGAGATATGGTTTTTTTACTGGTATCTAAACTTGATTTACCTATTATGAAAAAATGATATTTTTGTAGAATAAATGACAGTTGCAAAAAGAACATTTACCTTTTTTGCAATAAATTTCTATTCATATAGAATGACATTGAATATATGTAGGTAATAATAGGCAAATTATATTTCCATTTACTCAATTATTAAATGGATAATTAGCAATAATTATTCTTTACTGATAACATTTTTTATAGTGATGATTATTTGTACAATTTTTATATTTACTTTTAACCATTAATATGTAATAAAAATTACTTTTTGATCATAGGATGACAAAAACATTTCCGTTGGAAAAAAAATTATATTGTTTATTGACATTATATCTTCTCTTGGCTGCTAAATAATGAAAAAAAGCAGTAACAAAAAATTAAATGTAATTGAAATATTTTTCATTTAGCATATTTCAATTCTTTTAAAAATCTTCAAACTTGCAGATCATATAAAAAAAGCAAAAGTTACGAGAATGTTTGAGACAATTCAAGAAGGACCAAAAATACAAACTAATAAATACTAAAAACAAATACGTTTTGTGCAAAAAAAAATTCAAAAATTTGTTTTTAACCCCTAAACGCACACATTATTTGGAAAAAACTTGCAAAAAAACAATTTTGTTTATTTTAAGAAAACCTGGTTAGGGCAAAATTTTAATTTTTGATTTTGATTCACATTGTAGGAAAGAACTAAATATTGCAATTTTGCACGTACATCGATTTAAATTGCTGTTTCGAAAAAAACATATTTTGATCAGTAACACTATGTATTTATACTTTTTCAACAAAAATAATAATAGTAGTAGTAGTAGTAACTTTAAAATATAAATTAAAAAGTAAACTTCTTTAATATTAGCGGCTACTTAAATAATGACTGTAGTCACATTTTATGATTAAATTCGACTTAATTAGGAAAAACAAATAATTAGTTAAACATCCTTGAAATACAGTTCACCTAAAAACATTTTAAATATATTCAAACTAATCGATTATGGGCATAATTTTGGTAGTAAAATGGCTATACTTTGCATTATAATCGTTTATATCAGCGATACTCAACACCTAGAGCTTTGATGGCTTAAGGGTACACGAAAAAAATTTAGTAATGGCGGATGTTAAAAATATATTTTCAAAAAATTATGTATCTAAGAAATCTTTTAGTTTTCATCAATTTCATTTAGTCTTAGAACAAGTTTAAAGTAATAATAACTACGAGTATTTAAATTATAAACATTTTTCTAATGTAAGGGGTACAATTTAGGATAATCAACTGCCAAAGGGTATGCAAGCCAAAAAAGGTTGAGAACAACTGGTTTATATGATAAAATTAATATCTTCCTTTTTCTGTAGTTATTTAAAATCGCTGTTTATCATTGTTTTTCCAGAAAGACGCTGCTAAACTTAGCATAATCGATTTTATCTTAGAGTTGCCTTGCCAAAAATGTAATAATATATATGAAAAATTGTTCCAAAAGTAGGAATCATTTTTTGTGAAAACTAGTAAAATTCATGACAACAATGTTTAACTATTGTTTAAAAAAATAGATCATATTTAAATTTAATTCTTTAGGAATATAATGAACTGCTAGATTTTGTTGAATTTTTTTAACAATAGTATTTCTTTTCTCGAATGGATACAATTTTTATAAAAATATTTTGTATTTGGTTTTTTACAAAAAAATATTTATGACTTATGATTTACTTTTTAGTCCTTTGTCCCATAACAACTGTAACTTGAAAATATTATTTACTATTTTGTCAGAAATATTTATATTTTTAATTTTTCTATATATCAATATTTCACTCCTATTAGAAAATATTTAAAAATAATTAATAAAAATGATCTGTTTGTTATTTATGATTTAAAGACACAATTATTTATTGTGATCCCAGGGAAAGTAAATCTGAAAACATTCACAGTCCCGTTTGATAATGCTTATGATTTATATTTAGCTTTCAGCCCAAACCTCACTTACAAATTTAACCCTCTATATAGCGATAAGGGACAATGATAAAGAAATAGAACTTAATATCTTATAAGAATGATGAGTTTTTGATTATTTGCTGGTACTATTTTATTTTTAGACTCTAATAGTTCAAGTTAAATGTTTTCAAGAAATTATTAACATTGGGTATACAGTTTACCGCATACACGGTCTTCCATGGTTTAGATCGCTATCATGGTATTTCTTAATTACTTCAAACTACTTTTTCTATGGAGAAAGTTTAGTAGAAAAATTTGGTGTCGTCATTAACCGAACGGTAGGTTTCTTTCTTTTTCTATATTAAAAAAGTATATAATATGTTTTAAATATTTAATTGCAGGACTTTCTACGGGTTTTGGTAACCTACCACAGATTTATCTCATTTTCTCTCTACTGTGGGGGATTCGTACTTTTTGTACTCAGCTTGGTGAAAAAGTATTACATGAAACAATTCTCTCTCTTCGCTTGGACGCACGTCGCTCTCTTAATTGTCGTTACACAGTCTTACCTCATCATTCAAAATATTTTCGAAGGACTGATATGGTTCATTGTGCCGGTTTCAATGATCATCTGTAACGACATTATGGCTTACGTTTTTGGATTCTTTTTTGGAAAAACGCCGCTCATCAAATTATCACCCAAGAAAACTTGGGAAGGATTTATTGGGGGAGGGTTCTCAACTGTTATTTTCGGATTTATGGTAAGTTAAAACTTAAACTTGTAAAAAGTTTGGTGGTTCTAAGTAAAAATGAAATTACCAGTTAAAATTAGTTTAAGGTATAACTGAATATTTCAAATTCTGACTATCAGTGCTACGATAAAAATTGATAAATCTCGAATAATAAAAAAAAATTATGTCTCTTCAAAATATTAAAATGATGAAAGATAAAGACAATAAATGTTTGAATTTTCAAAAACACATTTTTAATCTATTATATTCTAATTAGTTTGGAAATTAAATGAAATAACAAAGAACGATAACGTCATACCCAAAAGAAACTAAACTTTGAATTTGTCTCCTCCTCCCTCTAAAACTAATCAAAGTAATAAAACTTTGTCTTGATTTTATATTAAAAATGGCGAAGAAATTAAAACAAGATCATCAGACCAACATAACTTCGAGTTTACCGGCTCGTCATTTCAAAACCTATGAAGATTTTAAAATCGCCTTATTAGTTGGCTAACGTCTAGTCTAGTATCATTAGGTGAAATAAAATAATATTAGGTTATCTCTTACCAGGTTAACAACAATTTACATTGTAAAAAGAGTAAGAAAGTTACAATTCTTGCTTAGTTTTTAGCAAGCAATTACTCAGAAACCAACTCATATGGAATGAATTTGTTATTAGATGTATAGAATGAAGAATGACAGGTTGCTATCTCTATGTAAAATTTGAGTTCGACATGTAATCTTAATCACCTGTTAAAAATTAAATTTTTATTTGTTCAGTCTTCGCGCTCTATTCAAATTACCGTAGGCTCTTTGGGACCGGACCGATATCACGGTTACTGTGACTTGTTAACGTGCGTAATGTTTTTATCTTTATTAGTTTAATTATCTTATTTTAATTTGTTCGATTTGATTTTTATTTAGTGTACGGGATTGGCTCTTATTATTTAGATTATTTAAATATGTTGGATGTTTTCCAACACCAATGGACCTTTCCATGAACTATGAGGGAACACTGTAATTAGAAAGTATTTGTGTTAATATCACTGAGTATTTTGTTTTTTTAATTCTCTGATAGCTAATTTTTTCATAATCAGGAAAAATATGTATTTGTGACGTCACGTTCATCGAAATTAAATTTGGCATCGTTGTGCGAGTTGAGCACAATGGATCCTCGAATTGCAGTTACATCTGAATTGTAGGTTCGTTCGTTTGTTGCATGGAGCAAAATATTGTAAATCTTTTTTTTCTCTCCAGATCTCTTTCCTTGCAATTATCTTAAACGAGACAATAATATGAACAAAAAATTGTATGTAATGTGTAATGTTATTAGGGAGGTTTTAAGCCACCTATTTGAACACCAATATACTTCAAACGTTATACATCGCATGCGCAATAGCGCTAAAATAAGGGAAACTTTATTAACTGATATTGTTTTACGTTATTAGAGGTGAAATAAGGTTCCCTTAATAACGGATATCGATTTCGCCATGGTGCCGCCTGTAGAACATTTATATTTAAGTTTTATCGTGAACTCCAAAGTCTATGATAAATACATGTGAAATTTAGAAGATTTGAGTAAGTCTATAGTTTTCACCATTCTTACCACTTTTTTTCTTAAATATGAAATGAAAACATTTCATAAAATTAAATGTTATGGCAACATAGGATATGGACATTGAAGAGATGTCACAACAAGTCTTTTACCTAACCTATCTTTTGTAGTATTTGTTTCCTTCTGGCTTCATTTAAAAAACGATTTAAGGCAGTTAAAATAAAAAAAAATCGTAAATGATTATTTAAACTATCACAAAGTGAGGGTTATCATTTATAAGGTTATAAATGTTTCTGGCATCTGTCACGTAAATAACGGAAGAGTGGGATGGCTTAAAAACTCATTTTCGAAATACGTTATTAACGTTCTGTGTTTACTTTAATAGCGGATAAAGGGATACAACGTATGACGCTCAAGTTGTGGCTTAAAACCTCCCTAATAACCAAACGTTAACCTCAAATCTCATGCAACATACAACTTTTATTACTCTGAGCATACACCTGACAACTGTTGTTCCGTGAGAAGTGTTTAGGATTTGCGGTGTTGTCAATGATCGTTCTTCATGAAAAGGTAGGTAGGTTCAGAAACTTCGAATGTTTTAGTTAAAGAAAACAGTAGCTAAAATGTGGAATTTTATAGATGAGTCGATCAATTGACAGAGTTCAATTATATATCAATGGTGTATATCAACTAGTGAGCTTTATTTTTGGGAAGAACAGTGATGCGTGTTTCTGAACGTAGATTATAGAAGGGGGTGTTTCCGATGAACGTCTCGTCAAGGGCAGAGCCGGCCCGAGGCCAGTTTTAGATTGGAGCGAGAGCCAATTACGGCGCCCCTTTAATTACCCCTAATATCAGTTATGCGTGCAAGAATGAAACTTGGAATATCTCGACATCTTAACTTTGTGTTTAATATATCGATTCAAAATCGCCATGCTCGTTGGCATTGCAATGCTACGTCAGCTGATTAAAACTTTTGACATAGATGGAATGTAATTTTATTCACATGACACGGCATATTGGCGCCCCCTGGGGCTTTGCGCCTGGAGCGACCGCTCCGTTTGCCTCATTGTAGGGCCGGCCCTGGGCAAGGGTACACTTTCGAAAGTGATATTTTTTTTAAATGAAAAATATATGGTGGCACTCTAAGTGAATTGGACGTTTCATATGAAATACCATCGACTTAAATAAGTTTTGGAATTTATTTTTCGTAAATGTAAAGGTCCATTGATTTATTAAAACGCTCTCTTCAAAATAACACTTCTACATTTTTCTTCCAAACATTAAAGTTAGTTTTAAAATGGTGAAGTAGGACAAGAATGTATCACGGTTGCTCATCCGGCCGGCATGCTGGCATGTGGTATACTGGCAGACAGTAGGCTTTTGGTTACGCGTTTTCCGAGTTTTTTGTGTTTGTGTTTGAAAATGCCAGAGCCTGAACAATTTGTCGTTAAATACCTCGCTTTATGAGAAAATTTAATACTTTTTTTAGAAGCAACTGATAGTAAGTCAAATTAATTATTTCTCAATTACGTCAACGTCAAAATGTAAAAACATACAAAGTGATTAAAAATTAATGTAAATTCTTGCTTTGTGCAACATTTGAGTGTAGGCAACAGTGACGTCACTTATAAAAAGTACCGCATTCTGTAGGTCGTCACTTTGAGACCTCTTTTTGTTATAGACAAATTTTTCACGAAAAAAATAAAAAAGGCAAGTTTCAACATCATGCCCCAACCTAATTATTAAAAATATAATGCAGGAGGTTTTACATAAATCCACTCGATAGAGCTAGAGAATTAAATTCTCTGCATACTTTTTCTTAAATTTTCTATTGAAATAACTATTTTTGCATATTTTACATTATTTAGGTACTCACCTTTTGTATATTACCAGTTCTTATATTTTTTTTATTTTGAATACACCAATCTTTTTTTATCACATATTATTTATATTTTTAAGTTAGTTATTATTCCATTCTATTACTTTATTTTGAGCATCAATATTGTACCACTCTTATCTGTTTTTAGATGTCATACCTTATGTGCCAGTATACATACTTTGTTTGTCCTATTGAATACAGTGAAGCTTTAGGAAGTATGACAATGGAATGTGAACCAAGCCTTCTTTTCAGATCTACTAATTATAAATTACCAGAATTCTTGTCAGGATTCTTAACAACGGTAAGTAAATATTTACAATGAAAAAAAAAATGACACAATTTTGATATCTTCGTCAATAAAAACCATTTGAGATCGAATTATTTTTATTATTATCAGACTATCAATTTTCATATAAAACTTTCTTTTCGGTTTATTGAAATTTGGGATTATTTTAATCGCAACATTTTCTTTTTCAGTTTGGTTTAGCTGACACTATCTCCATTTATCCGTTCATGCTTCATTCCCTATCGCTATCGGTCTTCAGTAGTGTAATTGGACCATTTGGAGGTTTTTTCGCTTCCGGTTTCAAGAGAGCTTTCAAAATTAAGGTAAGTAACTATCAATTGACAGTCATGTAGCCTGATACAATTTTAACAAACATGTTTTTCTAACTTATGTAATAGGCAAAGAGAGAGAGAGAAGAGATGAGAGAGATGTGATGAGAGAGAGAGATGAGTTGAGAGTGAAGAGATGAGAGAAAGAAGAGATGAGAGAGAGAGATGAGAAAGAGAATTGAGAGAGATACGAAAAGAAAGGGATGAGAGAGAGAGAAATAAAAAATTAATTATAAAAATGGTCTTCCAAAACTCACTATGAATTACACAATCTCCTTTAATATTGTTATTCTTTACTTAAATGCTCAAATTTTATGGAGCATGGTTGACAAAATCCAAATAATTACCTTAGTAACCTTATTTTTATTGTCTTCGTATTTAAACGTTTTTCTTTTGTTCTTTTTGTAAATTGACGATTCCTAAACAGTATATGTGGCATTGTCGAACGAAAACAAAATGAATCTAGCACTAAAAAGGTAAAATTTGTTTGGCGGATGGTTCAATCTGACTGGTGTAGTAATTCTACTGCTTCTACAAGGCAACTGTTATATAACCAGGACCGATGATTTTACATGACCTCCGTGCCATGGTGGGTTGCCGATATTGTGAACCAATTGATTTTGTCGGTGATCGAACCCGAATCGTTGAGCTATGACACCCAATCTCTAGTACTAGATTAATCTGATTAAAATTCCAAATTTGCAGGACTTTGGAGACGTTATACCCGGCCACGGCGGCATTATGGATCGTTTCGACTGCCAATTTCTAATGGCCACTTTCGTCAACGTATACATCAGCAGTTTCATTCAAATGGACAGCCCGCAGAAGTTGCTGACCCAAGTGCTTTACTTGAAACCGGAGCAACAGCTGCAACTGTTCCATTTACTAAAGGAGAGCTTAGAATCGCGGCAGATTTTGATACCGGAGCTTTAAGTAAACCATTTACTTATTCCAATTTTTTAATTTTATTTGTGCCATTGATGTTATAGATTTATAATTGAAACGTATACTATTTATTTTCTGTTATATATATATTTAAATTTTTTTTATTTATTGATCTCTAGATTTAGCGTGTTTCAAATTTGAATCTAGGCGTGAGCGTTGCATTGTAACCTAACCAAATCTGTTAACACCGCTTATTAATCGATTTCATTCATACACTAATCGTTATTAACCCTGTTAAAAGAATTATTAACTGTTAAAATAGTTACGGGAATGCCGTATTGAAATAAATAGACAATATTTATTGAAAATGTAGGAAACAACATACGCTGGTCCTGCTGATTTTTTTAGAAACTCTGAAGCTTCGTATCAGGGTGTTTTTTTTATCGTGATATAACATTGCTATCTCGGAGGAAAAAATATTGCGTATTGGGATCTAACATGGGGGCGCGGCCTATCCAAGATGGCGCAATTAGGGTGAAGATTTAAATGTGACATGAGTGCTGGTCGCGTATAAAATATAAAAAAATGAGTCACGATTGAACGCATTTTGTACGCAGGACATTTGGTTAAATGCGGGAAAAAAATTAATGGAAGTGACAATGGCTGTGTGGACGTAGTGGCTTTCTGTTTATCAACGTCGAATTTGCGAGGTCATCCCCATCAAATTCATAGGTGAATTGCAGGAGATGGACAAGTGATGGGTGTTGTTTGTTCCAGCGCGTCTTCTTGTCAATAATGGGCTGATTGTTCTTAAATTCTGCTGATTTTGCAGGTACTTCTTCCTTGCCAATGGGGAGATTCTGAAAACGAAATTAGGCATACGAAAACATGAAACGAGGGTTTTGGGAAAAGTTAAAATCAGCGACAGCGACATACACTTTAAAACATCAGAAGCAATTAAAATCTGCAGAAATTATTTGGCTGAAAAATATGAATAGAGAAGTTAAAATACGAAGACCGAATAACAACTCAGAGCAAGAGGAAACGATACGAAAAGAGGAACTAAAAGATGCTTTATCACAAAAATTAAAACTGGAAAAGTATGCGGAGCCTTCAACCTTGACCGAGCTATGGTAAAATACATCGAGGAGAAAGTTATAGAGTGCCATCAAAAGATTACCCCTGATATTTAAGAGATCAACAACATATCCAGCGATTGGAAAAACATTCTACCATAAAGGGGATTTTTGTCCAGATGAAGTCCTAAATTACGTCATTCGTCATTCTCAGTTAAAGTCACATCATTTATTACATAATTGAATTGGGGATAATCTCTTTTAAAATTTGTCATCTCAGAATTAGAGCATCTTAATATTAAAAAAACTAAAATAAACATTTTTAGCTTCATGAAATAATTGGAAAAATCCAAAATGTTTTTAGTGAGAGGTAAGAAACTTATTTAAAAATAATGATTTAAGCCCCTCTCACCGTACTACAGTGAATGTCTAGGCGTACTGCAACCGCGTCTGGACTTCAAACAACTACTCCTGGAGCCAATGCCCCCACAGGCACTGAATTACATCCACCCAGATCGCCTGTGGGGGCATTAGCCCTAGGAGTAGTTGTTTGAAGTCCAGGCGCGGTTGCAGTACGCCTTGAAATTCATTTTTGAACGGTGAGAGGGGAGAGCATTATTTAAAAAAAAATTAGTTTCCTTGAATAATTCTAAAACTGTAAGAGATATTGTAAATTTTATTCTCAATTTTGATTGACTTTTTAAATACACAAAATTTTCTTGTTTACCCGTCGTTCTATCGTTAACGATTTCCAAGATATTAATGTTAAATCACGATAAAAATAATCTCTGTAGAAAATAATTGTGTGAATTGTAATAAAACCACAAAATTGCTACAGTTCTAAAAACTCGTGTACAAAACTCCATATACGTCTACGATTAAAGGGTAGACTTAATTAAATAGTCTGATTTATCAGACTGTCGATACCTATACATCTCGAAAACTATTATTTTAAATTGTTATAAAAACTCCATAAAATCGGAATATTACAGACAATTCGACACTTTAAAAACTAGGGTAGTCCAAGAAGTACCCGACTGAACTAAGAATATAAAAATATTGGGAAAAATATCTTTATTTCTTTACATAGTCTCCACTTTTCACAGCGATGTGATGTTCAAAAGCTTCGATATCCCGTTTTCAGTCAACGGTCTGCGTTGTTTGTTTTGACAGCTCATTGGGCCTCTTTTAAACTCTGCTACCCAATATTTTACTATCGTAAACGAAGGATCTAGCTCCACATTGATATTGGTTGGACTGAGGCCTTTAAAATGAAAGTATTCTATCATAACTCACTGGGAGCATTCACTATAACATTGTTGGCTGCCAAACAAGTAATGGACCATGATAGTGTGACGTCACTGTTTCTACACATAATCGTACCCTATAGCAACGCTGTCATAGTTGTCAGTTGGACAGGTACAAGATACGGATTGTATGATCCAATTTCTATTAAAGTGTACCTATAAAGTAAAAAAAATAAATATTCCATCCCACTAATATTGAAATTTATATATAAACACAAGAGTAAAAGTTTTTAGATGTTACCTCTATGTCCATATTTCTTTTCCTTCATCTAGCTTAACTATTTTTAATGCGTCGTCGAACGTAAAACTTGCCACATGCCCTGATTGTAGCGTGTTTTCATCACGGGTCAATAATTTCGCCTCTTCTTTGAATAATTATAAATAGAAAACAAACAAAATATTTTCTAACTTTTCGCACAGATTCTAAATTAAATTCTCATCAACAACACAACCAAACCGAGCTAAAACGAAAAATATTAAATACTCATTGTTCATAACAATGACAGTCATGACAGATCAGTGACATTGTTGCCATGGAAACTTTGTTTTCTGTAGAAACATTTATATGTTACCAACTTTGTTGTGACGACTATCACGGTCCATTAACAACGTAGCGTCATCAAACTTTTTTTAAGGTTGGTACTATTACTACTATAGTTATTCTTTTCGTCAGTTCGGGTATTTCTAGGACTACCCTTATACTGTTTGCACTCTAATAATAATTAGGAACAACTACAAATACAACATTTTTGGAAATGACTTAACGTTTATTCAAAAACTGCACAGTTTGGATGTTTTTTTAGGGGTAAGATATTTTATTTTATTATTTATGTAAAAATTTACTTATTTAGGAAATGAAGATAACTAAATCGAGGATTATTTTCTTTTGTCTATAAACTGACAAATTTTCCTATTTGTTCATTTAATCGAATTTATAAGAAGACTTGTTATTGATATGCTTGCTCACATTTTTTTTGCTCATGTAGTTAAAATAACCAGTTATTAATTTAAAGCCAAAGATAATTTAGAATTTAAATTTCCAAATTCTAACCAATTATTTCTGCAGTGTTGACCGTACTGCTTTCAAGATATTGTACTGCTCATTCGAAAATTGAATTTTTGTCATAAATTGAGTTTATTAGCCAAAGATTTAAGTTTAAGTGTTCTTGCAGACGCTGTGGTTATTGTGTAGTTACAAACACTGTTAAATCTTAAATAATAGCGCTAGTGTCGGTTTGTAGAGGTCAATATTTGGCAACGTGTGCATAAGTGGTAAATGTACCCTTTTACCTCTGTTGTGTACCTTAAATATATATAAAGGTTGCTTACCAATGTGAGAAGTCGCTTTTCCTACAAGAATATGGTTATTTTTCATTTGTGGAAAATTCAACACTTGGTTGGACGTGGAAATTTATTTTTTGGATCTATTTTCAACTATATTAATTTAATATTAATTATATTAATACAATGGACCTTTCCATGAACTATGAGGGAACACTGTAATTAGAAAGTGTATGTGCTAATATCGCTGAGAATTTTGTTTTTTGAATTCTCTGATAGCTAATTTTTCCATAATCAGGAAAAACATGTGTTTGTGACGTCACGTTCATCGAAATTAGATTTGGCATCGTTGTGCGAGTTGTGCACAATGGAACTTCGAATTGCAGTTGCATCTGAATTGTAGGTTCGTTCGTTCGATCTTTTTTCCATATTTCAAACAAATATAAAATCACACCAAATCGTTAATGATAATTGGGCCGTGTTATGCAAAATGCGACCAACCCACAAATTCACTCAAACTATGTCTATAAGACTACTAAACTAAAAAGCATGTATTCTTTATTCTGCAAAAAACAACCAACCCATTTTCAGATTCCCTAAACTTAAAATTGTATCAAAACTAACCAACTTGTTTTAAACATCGTTTTAATCTTATTTCGATAATGCAAAAGCTACCAACCCACAAAATCTGTCAATTTTGTGAAAACTGTCATGTATAAGTGGAACATTATGTTCCTATTAAAAATCATTTATATCATCCTAGCTTAGTGTTTATATAAATATTCGAAAATACTCCGGGGCAATTTTACAGATGCTCCATAACTTTAAACGGCTTTTACTCAAAATAAGAGAAATGTGGGTTGGTCGCTTTTTGCATAACACGGCCCAATTATAACACTTATAATGCACAATGGACAAGAAATTGTATGTAATGTGTAATGTTATTAAAAAAAACAAACGTTAACCTCAAATCTCATGCAATTTTTATTACTCTGAGCATACACCTGACAACTGTTGTTCCGTGAGAACTGTGTTTAGGATTTGCGGTGTTGCCAATGATCGTTCTTCATGAAAAGGTAGGCCCGTTCAGAAACTAAAATGTGGAACTTTATAGATGAGTCGATCAATTGACAGAGTTCAATTATATATCAATGGTGTATATCAAGCAGTGAGCTTTATTTTTGGGAAGAACAGTAATGCGTGTTTCTGAACGTAGATTATGAAGGGGGGTGTTTCCGATAAACGTGACGTCAAAGGTACACTTTCAAAAGCGATATTTTTTTTAAATGAAAAATATATGGTGGAACTCTAAGTGCATATGAAACTATATGAGACTTATATAAGTTTTGGAATTTATTCTTCGTAAATGTAAAGGTCCATTGGCTACTTTAGAGGAATTTTAAATTTTTAATATGTTTTCTACTTATATTTTTTATGAGGGAATAAGATGCCCAATGGGGACATAGACGGATTCGTAATTAATATTAGTAATTATCAATTATGCTAAAATTGGCACTTAATCTGTCATTTAAAATTCAAAAGTTCTTTAATAAATTCTAAATTTAAAAATTTATAAAGGAATAATTACAGTTAAAAGGTAAATAATAAATGAACGACGCTTAGACATACAAAACATTATGAATATTTATGCCCTGAAAAATGGTGGCAATACATAGTTGTCAATGTCAATTTAACGGGGACTGACGTCTATAACGAGCCGGGTCAAACAATCGATACCCTATAAAGCTTTTCGTCTAAATTCTTATGTCCGAAAGATCCCTAAATTTACAGTCATACGCGCGACAGGAGCCTTTGATGTAGAAACACATGCTTCCAATCCGCTATATTATTTTGCTTTATAAGCAAGGATTTCCACCCTCACACCTGGAAGGAGACTTCTTATATATATTTTTTATAATATCGAGAGTATGACATCCGGTCTTGATGCTCTGTTGTTGGGTAGTCCGTTTACGACGTCCTGAATTTGGAAAGGGATAGAACCTTTATTTACCGTCATGTCCTGCACCACTCTCTGCCATTCTTGGTGAGCTTCTTAAAGAGATCAGTGTTTAGGAAGTTCTTCTTTAACGTTAGTCTAAAGGATCTTTCCCTCTCTGAGTCCGACAAGCACTTTGAATTAATTTATATTGTTAGTTAATATTTTAGTATATCAGCTACTAATTTGAAGATATTTTCACTCTATAATTAAAATTTAATTTTAGTATTGGGATGATTGTCTCTTCATTTTTAAGTGGCTTAGTGGTGCTCTCATATTTTTTCCTGGTTTGAAACTTTTTAAGAAATAAGTTTGAAAAACTGTGGAGATGGTGATTCTTATGTGTGCTTGGGTATTCATTATCTGAGTAATAAAAAATAACTAACTAGTACTCATAACTCGCAAAGAACTTGAAATAAGGACTTACTTAAATATCGAGTACCAATTAGACGTAAAAATTGACGGATGCCGGTGTCAACGTTAGTTACTTCAAAAAATTTTTATTGCTGCGAATATATTTTTAACTGTGTTTAATTTATGGGATTTGGTGTAGGTAAAAGACATTGAATTTTTTAATTTATGGCTTTTTTTTGGTGTTGTGATATTATTTTACTTTGTTCTAGTATTAACAGTTATTACTTAGTTTTTTTTTGTCAATTTTATGAACAATAAATCTGTTGTTCTTCTGCATGTTTTTGTCCTGTATATTTCTTTGTTATTTTGCTTTGCGTTTGTCTTCCAAATTGTCAATAGGTTTAAAAAAAATTGGAAATAGATAATTTAGATTATAATTGGGTCCATATCTCTATCCTAAATAGCAATACTTAATTAGTGTGTTTATCGGTAATCAACATGTCTTTTCATGCATTCCCGTCTTTAGACAAGTATTTTAAATGACAAACTGGATGTTAATAGTGCCATGTGGTATACATACATTTAATACAAATGAAAAAAAAAACATTTATTTTAAAATTAGCTCAATTTTGCTTATTTTTGTATTATTTTTATTTTCAATTTGGATATACAGGGTAGAGGCAAAAATGGTCTAAAATTTAATTTATTAAATTAATTTAGATTAAATGGTCAATTTGATATAATTTTTCATTATTATACATAAAAAAACAAGCTAATATAAGGAATCCGATAGTAAAAAAGTTTAACAGCTATAAGTTAAGCCAAAGTAGACCAAAAGGGAAATCTAGTACTTGATGGGGAGTACAGGTTATTAATTATTTTAGAACTACGGGAATCACAGAATGGAAATTTAAAATAAGCGATATAAAATAATGAAGGACAATACTAAAGTAGACAGGAAACAAACAATAAATGGAATGATGGTATTATCTTCCTTGGGAGTACATCCTAAATAATATCTCTAAATAGTACATAAAAAATTTCACATGATTTCTATGAGCCTATTTACTTCTTCAGATAAACCTGCATGTGATATTTTCAGAATTAAATTAAACTGAAAATCCATACGGTGATATGGTCAGCGCGAGTCAGGAATGATCTAATGCAATATATTTAGGGACTTTTGTCCTAGAACTAATTGTTTGATTTTTAGACCCATTGCATCCTTTTCAGTTTTATTTAATCTTGTATTAAATGGCATCATTTGAGTGCAATACATTTTTTCCCTTTAATTATTAAACTATTTATTTGAAAACATCACAGTAAATTTGACATTATCAACGACGCCCCCTGTATGCATATATAATTATTTCAATCGATGTTGCGCTTCGTTAGAAGGATGGTGCTTACTGAGTTGTGTTGAGAATATTTTCAATATTGAGAAAACTTTTTTGATCTAAATGGTTCAAATAAAATTGTAATTTTTTTATAGGGTATAAATGAAAAATTATATTGTTTTGCCGTATCCAAAGTTATGGGTATTTTTACTGACAATTACAAATAGAATTAGTGAAATAAAATAGGTGACATATCATTTATTATTTAAGTATTTTTTTTTTCGTTTTTAATATCATGTAAACCATATGGCACCAAGTACCTGTAGAAAATGTTTACATTAAATATGGGATGTCTACAAATTTTTGATTTAAAAAAGCACCTGAGAATAGTTTAAGGATTTATTAGTAAGTATATTACTAATACTCTAATAAGGAAAACAAATTAGTGTTAAAAAGACTGATTTTTTTTTTAAATTTTACATTATTTTGTTGGCTCGAAATATCTTTTATCATACAGTGTCCTTGTTAAGTAGTGAATAAATTCGTTATTTTAAAATTAATTACAAGAAATAAATACTCAGTTATTTGTCAGTATCTATTTTAAAAAAAAGTTTTTTAAATTTTACATTATTTTGTTGGCTCGAAATATCTTTTATCATACAGTGTCCTTGTTAAGTAGTGAATAAATTCGTTATTTTAAAATTAATTACAAGAAATAAATACTCAGTTATTTGTCAGTATCTATTTTAAAAAAATAGTGGTACACACTGGAGGTTTTTACAATATTTTTTTTTCACTTCAAAAATTAGATAAACGTTACAAAATCAATACAGGTTTTAATTTTTTTAAACGGTTTTATAATAACAGGCAACTAGTTTCGGTCTAAAAAGACAATCATCAGACTTTAAAAACAACATAGTAGTGCTGTGTTTTGTTTTGCTGATGGATTCTAATGTTAAAACTTATAAAGTGTTGAAAGTTTTTTATTTAATTTTAAAATAATGAATTTATTATATTCTCTAGAGGCGCTGAATTATTGAGTGCTATTATTCTGACTTACAACAAATAAATGATTCACAAAAAGGAGATATTTTAATTATTTCTTTTTTAATCAATAATTTGTTACAGATAAGTATAAAAAAGATTAATAAACCATTGTTTTAAGTTCCGAAAAAAAAATCGGAATTGATCTATTTTTTTTTGTTTTAATTATTACTTTATTTTAAATCTGCAAGCCTCTTTTTATTTGTTTTGTTCAGAAAATATTATGCTGGGAATTCCATACAAAACGTTTAAAAAAACCGTTTTTAAATAAAACTAAAATTTTTTATTTTTTTTTAGTCCTGAATGCATGAGAAAATTGAAAATGAGATAAGATGGAAATCGAAATTTGAAACATTTATACATTTTTGATCTAAAATTTTGTCCTTATCAAGTTTTGTAAATGTGCTACCATCTATAGAAGTGAGTTTTGACAACTTTACAAAGCAACCAATTCCCAACCTGCATTGAGGGTTGTAAACCCAACGTGCACTGGGGGGTTGCAAACTTTTTTGACCGATTTTGGTGAAAATGTCACTCTCTTCTTCGTATCAAGTTTTGATTAAAAAAATAATTATTAATATATCTGGAAAACTGTGAACTATTAACGAAAAAATAGAGCGAGTAAACCGCGAGTACACTAATGGCTAGTAATGGACCCTCACTAGTGGTTAGTAATGGCCGGTAATAGCTCACTAATGGCTACTAATGGACGAGTAATGGCTACTAATGGACGAGGCATGTACACCAAAATGGACCTCGCGGTTTACACCTCGGCTTATACCATTTATTTACTGAACGATTTTAAATAATAATGAAATATAGGACTGTAAGTATCCCAAAATATAATGAAAGGAGCAGGTATGGTAAAGTTTAATAAAAACAGTGCCCATTTTCTCCAAATAGACCTTGTTTACCACTTCCCTGGGAGGATCCCAAATATCCGATTGTTATACCGTGCGCCATATTTTAAAGTTTCCTTTAGAATATTTCGAGAAAAACTTATCCTACAAAAAAAATATCCTAATTAAAAATTATTTTCAAGAAGACAATTCAATCCCGTCAAAATCAGTCCTATTCCGCCTATTCTATATTAAAAAAAAAACGTTATTTCAAAATGAATAATTTTTCAAAATCAGTACCACACAACTCTTTGAAAAATAATGGAAACAGAGTCAGAAATTTTTTGAGTACTTTCGAAAATAATAATTTTTTTCTCGGGACATTTTCTCGTATCAAGTATTCTATTCTATTGGAAACTTTGAGATTGGGCACCATATTGGTAGCCTTGATTATTTTTATTTTAAAAAAATATACCATATGGCCAATAAAAATTATCAAATTTTTATTCCCGACTGAAAACTAAGGACTGTATTTTACCCTTCCAAAGAGAAATTTTTAAGATTTACATATACACGGTTGTACCGAAGTATACAGTACGTTTGGGTATTTATTGATAAATTTTATAGACATCCTTTATTAGTTATTTGATTAAATCTGTGGTAATTATATATTATATGATGAAATGAATTTTATAATTCAAAATGCATTTATTGTTGTAAATAATAAATGAGAACTATAGAGAAGTCTAAGATATTTATCGTAAAATTGTAAGAATTGATGTAAAAATTATAATGAATACATCTTAAAATCAACAACTTTTTTATTTAATTCCTTATGAAAAGATTTTGTCCAGTGACATCTACTAAAATGTTTGGTCGATACAGCTAGAGAGCCTATCGGTACGCCATTTTTGAGGTAAAAAGTGAGTTTTTTAGGATATAAATGGACCTAGAATCTACAAATAACTTCTAAAAAATTAAAATTTGGTTTACGCAGAATGAATTTTGTATAAGAAACGATTGGCAATATCAAAATTACCGAAAAAAATGTTTGGGCCATCTTTGGGGGAAAAAGTGAGTTTTTTAGGATATAAATGGACCTAGAATCTACAAAAAAAATTCAAAAAAATTAAAATTTAGTTTACGCAGAATGAATTTTGTATAAGAAACGATTGGTCATATCAAAATTACCGAAAAAAAATGTTTGGGCCATTTTTAAGGTAAAAAGTGAGTTTTTTAGGATATAAATGGACCTAGAATCTACAAAAAAAATCTAAAAAATTAAAATTTGGTTTACGCAGAATGAATTTTGTATAAGAAACGATTGTCAATGCCAAAATTACCGAAAAAAAATGTTTGGGCCATTTTTGGGGCAAAAAGTGAGTTTTTTAGGATATAAATGGACCTAGAATCTACAAAAAAAATTAAAATTTAGTTTACGCAGAATGAATTTTGTATAAGAAACGATTGGCAATATCAAAATTACCGAAAAAAAATGTTTGGGACATTTTTGAGGCAAAAAGTGAGTTTTTTAGGATATAAATGGACCTAGAATCTACAAAAAAAATCTAAAAAATTAAAATTTGGTTTACGCAGAATGAATTTTGTATAAGAAACGATTGTCAATGCCAAAATTACCGAAAAAAAATGTTTGGGCCATTTTTGGGGCAAAAAGTGAGTTTTTTAGGATATAAATGGACCTAGAATCTACAAAAAAAATTAAAATTTAGTTTACGCAGAATGAATTTTGTATAAGAAACGATTGGCAATATCAAAATTACCGAAAAAAAATGTTTGGGACATTTTTGAGGCAAAAAGTGAGTTTTTTAGGATATAAATGGACCTAGAATCTACAAAAAAAATCTAAAAAATTAAAATTTGGTTTACGCAGAATGAATTTTGTATAAGAAACGATTGTCAATGCCAAAACTACCGAAAAAAAAAATGTTTGGGCAATTTTTGGGGGAAACAGTGAGTTTTTTAGGATATAAATGGACCTAGAATCTACAAAAAAAATCTAAAAAATTAAAATTTGGTTTACGCAGAATGAATTTTGTATAAGAAACGATTGTCAATGCCAAAATTACGGAAAAAAATTGTTTGGGCCATTTTTGAGGGAAAAAGTGAGTTTTTTAGGATATAAATGGACCTAGAATCTACAAAAAAAATTCAAAAAAATTAAAATTTAGTTTACGCAGAATGAATTTTGTATAAGAAACGATTGGTCATATCAAAATTACCGAAAAAAAATGTTTGGGCCATTTTTAAGGTAAAAAGTGAGTTTTTTAGGATATAAATGGACCTAGAATCTACAAAAAAAATCTAAAAAATTAAAATTTGGTTTACGCAGAATGAATTTTGTATACGAAACGATTGTCAATGCCAAAATTACCGAAAAAAAATGTTTGGGCCATTTTTGGGGCGAAAAGTGAGTTTTTTAGGATATAAATGGACCTAGAATCTACAAAAAAAATTAAAATTTAGTTTACGCAGAATGAATTTTGTATAAGAAACGATTGGCAATATCAAAATTACCGAAAAAAAATGTTTGGGACATTTTTGAGGCAAAAAGTGAGTTTTTTAGGATATAAATGGACCTAGAATCTACAAAAAAAATCTAAAAAATTAAAATTTGGTTTACGCAGAATGAATTTTGTATAAGAAACGATTGTCAATGCCAAAACTACCGAAAAAAAAAATGTTTGGGCAATTTTTGGGGGAAACAGTGAGTTTTTTAGGATATAAATGGACCTAGAATCTACAAAAAAAATCTAAAAAATTAAAATTTGGTTTACGCAGAATGAATTTTGTATAAGAAACGATTGTCAATGCCAAAACTACCGAAAAAAAAATGTTTGGGCAATTTTTGGGGGAAACAGTGAGTTTTTTAGGATATAAATGGACCTAGAATCTACAAAAAAAATTAAAATTGCCCCTACTGGCCCCCCTTGGAGCCGCCATTGCTCTAGTTCCATCAAATTATCCGATAATTAGTAAAATCCTTTTATGTGTTTCCAGGCTTACAGATTTCACATCTTCAACCAAAAGTGGCAGTATTTAATTCACAGTCCAAGAGACTAGTCTTTTCAATAATTTCTGAAGCGTTAGACACTTGTATTAAAATATCGGATAATAGGTATCGTTTTTAAAACGTTAGTGCCAAGTGCCGAGTGCAATTCAAAAACTTATTAACAAAATTTTGGAAAATTATATGCTGTTTCACCGCGCGTCGTCTACACTCGTGACGACTGACAGCGATCCGTGAATTTGTATAGAGACCATTGTTTCGATTTAGTAAAAAGTAGAATTAAATATTTTTACTTATAAAAATCTGTTTTTTCCAAAGAGAAATTCGAAAAGAAAGATAAGAAAGGTCGGTGTACGTGCAAGATTGCAATATTCGGTTCTCTTCTGCAATGTGGATCAAAATCAAAAATAAAAATTGTGATTAATTTTGTATTTTTTTAAAATTTTTGCCGTGAATTAATATCTAGATGCCACATCTCTGACACCATAGGAAAGAAGAAAATCTGTGCTGGCTTTTTATCAGCGACTTGTATAGTAGGTCCTTTTTAGACACATTATTATTTTCCTGATGATTAATGGCGCATTTGCTTTATAGTTGTGGTAAAAATCTCACAACACTCATATACAGTAAGTATTTACCACACAACTTTTAAGGTAAATATAAAAAACTAGAATCCTCATAATCATCATTTATTTTTTAGTATAGAGCCTCTTAAAAAGGCTTTATTCTACATTTTACATAATTTACAAATCCCTTAATAAAACTTATGATTATTTTTATAAATAAGTTAGAAGTGCCATGTTAATATTTACATTATTTTAAATTATCCAAATGTGTCATAAAATGAATCCAACTGGTATCAAAAATTTAAGTATTTCCAAAAATATTTTTCTCCTAATATTTAATCTGGAATAAAAAATGCATAACGAGTTTCGTCCTGGGAAAATAACAAAAAAATGCAGCCAAATTAAATAATAGTTTTTCTTATAAGTATAAAGATACATAATTTACAAAACATTTTTTAGTTTCAGATATAAATTTTTGCATTTTGAATGGGACGAAACATTTATGGATTTTGAATTATTGCTAACAATGTTTGTGAAATACAAAAATTTAAATTTATTCATACGATAAATTTAATTATTTCACGCGCATCGCTCTGAAGATAAATAGAGAACGAAATATCGGCATGCGGATGTATCATTATACACGCACTTAGATTAATAATTTTACTACAAGTGTATCTATTTTTTGAACTAATAAATCTTAATTAAGAAAAAAATAAGTTATTAAATGTTACAGTCCATTTTAAATACTTTTTATGCATTACATTTACATTTCAATAATTTTGATAACTGGTATTTTAGAAATGTCATTTCTAGTATTTGATTTCGTTTAGGCAGTAAAAAATTTATTTTGACCCAGGAAACTTATTTCAGGTACTTGTAAGAGTACAAAGACAACAACTTGGAAACCAAAATATGTCTGTGTACAGCTGGTTTCCTCCTCCTTCTAAAGCTACTAATCTTTTTTGTACGTATTTTTGCTCACATTTTGAAGTGTATCCATCTGGTAAACTACAGATACCATCACATGATTGAGAGCTGAAATATGTAAAACTATTATTAGGAGACAATTAAAAAAAAAAAGATTACAATTAAAATACAGCGTGTCCGATAAAGGGAACTGGTTCTAGAGCATATAGTATAATAAAAAATAATGCTAAAAGTAGGTCAAAATTGTTAATTAATATCATATCTAATTACATCCTGGCGTTTTACTCTTACAGTGATAATATTATAATGTTAAAATAACTATAATTGATATGCTTCTATTTTAGATCAAAGGATTTGGATAAAGATTATTCTATATAATTTGCTGGAATTTATTTTTAAAATATGCACAATTTCTGAACAATTTGGAGTAACTTTGAACGGTGCTCAGAAAAACAATATATAATATAAAAATAATAATAAAAAACAGAAATAAAAGAAAATTATGCAATTTCAGAACTTGTAATTTTCGGATCTGCTTAAGTTTATAGTGTTTGAAGGACAACTGGGTTTTGGAGGGAAGATTCACAATTCACAACATCAACATAAGAGAGTAGTCAGTCCATGAAGTACCAGATCTGACTTATCGATGGCGGTTGTTGTTTGAAAAGAATGACTGGTAGAAAGTACCAACCTTATAAAGCTTAAGCTTGAAGTTTGCCGACGCTACGTTGTTTAGTATTTGTTTGACAGCCATCAATAATGAAAATTTGACATCGTTATGTGATACAATACTTTTTGCTCAGTAGTTGCCAGAGAAGGATATTGACCAAAAGCTCACAGAAAATGTGATATAGATGAAACTTGGCACTTAAATACTTGAAAGGGTGTAGAAAAGGATACAAAAATCTTTGCTGCTTTAAAGTGTATGCCAACTTGACAATTTCGAAAATTTGGTTTTTCCATTATCTCACGAAAAAAAATAAACGAAAAACTAATAGCACCACATGAAAGAGGAAAATTTTACTAAAAATTATGTTATAAGTTAGTTTAAAAGAAAAATTCGTATTACTATCAAAAAGTAATAAAAATAAGAAAGCAAATTCGAAAACTACGAGCGCCAAGCCGTTGAATACAAATAACCATGCGGGCGTTCGGAAAAACTAAAGTATTTTTGCCTCTAAAATGTACGCAAAGAAAAAAAGAAAGCATTTTAAAGAGGAGACTCTCGGCTCTCTCATAGAAAATTTGACCGGAAGTTATAATTTCTAAAATTCTTACTGATTTTTATAAAACTGGAGACATCTATTAATAGAGGCATAACAAAAAAAAATCCTTGTACATTTGTCATCATTATTCTTTTACTTTTGATTTAAATATAATTGAAATGATGAACATTATCTCTGTTTAATAAAAATTATCATTTTTTTACAACATTCATTCGACGCAATTTTTATTTTCAAAAGAGTGTTTATTTATTTATATAAATCAATTTCTAAATTATTTATTCCTGACCGGGTATTATCGTAAATTATAAGCTTATAACATCATAGTTAAGCTATCAATAAACGGTCATAACTCTCTTGGGATATTAGAGTTGCCTTAATTTCCCGTTGTTAGGATATTTTGACGTTTGTTGAATATTGCTGTCGGTGTTTCATTACATTTAGTGAATGTTATTGCTCATTGCCGCTTATGTTATTAAAATCGATCAGAAATAAAATAATCTATGTACAGGGTGGCCAAATAAGAATGCGAGGTACTGTATCTGGGAAACTATCCATCGTAGAGGCTTGCGAAAAAAAAAAAAACTAAAACGGCCAAGAGAAAAACCTGGAAAATATTTTCAAGTTTCTAAAATGGCCGCTAGGGGGCGTAACTGCAATCTTGAATCTAAGAAAGTGATGTTTCTGTGAATTCCGCTATATTAACCTAACAAAAAAATACATGATCTTTAAAGTAGAGGATAATCTGAATCTTTTTTGTTTGACAATTTTTGCTGCATCTCTAAAAATAAAGTGGTGGGGGGTATTCAAAGGTTTCAGTAAAAAACACCCTGTATATTCGAATCGGCTGAGCCGATTTTACCAAACTTGGGCTAGTTGAAAAGAGCTATTCTTGGGCTAAAAATGCTATAATATTTGAAGTTTTGTTAGTTTCAGATGTCGCCGCTAGAGGGCTTTTTTCGACATTTCGACAGAAATGGTTAATTTTCTCAAAAAAATTAAATGCATTGGTATGATTTCTTTTTCATGAAAAAGTAGCTAAATGATGCCTAAACAAGCTCGCGAAAACCGCATCTCGGTATCTTCTTCCTAACCTAAAATTTAGACCAAAGAAAATTTTATACGGAAATCTCTTGAATTTTTATTTTTTAAACTAATTAATTCCTTTTATTATGTAAGTTGTGGCCCTAAAAAGGACCGAATTAAAAAAGAAAGGTTCCCGTAAATGCTCGAAATTCTGAAGCCTCTCATGGGTAGACAAAACTGCATCTTCAATTTCGGCTCTCGGTATGTTACGTAATGCATTACGAATCCGATTTTTCGTATCTCTCTGGTTGTAGGTTGAGTCTGAAAATTCAAGACAAGTTAAGTCTGATGATCGCGCAGGCCATGGAAACAGACTTTTTCTTCCAATCCAACGCTGTTGTAATACTGCATTAATATGCTCTCATACAATAATGGAGAATTTTTATTTCTAATTCTTTGGACCGATGAAGCCACTTTTAAAATCTGCACAATATGCATTATTGGTCTGCAGAAAATCCGCATTGGTTGCGTGAAGTTCAGCACCAAGGACGTTGGAGTTTAAATGTGTGGTGTGGCATACTGGGAGGCAGAATTATTTTTTTTAGCAATCCCTAAGTGGCAATATCTTTCTTGACTTTTTGGCCAATAAATTACCGTTGTTGTTGGAAGATGTTTCACTGGAAACACTTCAAAACTTGTTTTTGCAGTTGAATGGTTGCCCAGAACATTGTGCGAGAGCATATTAATGCAGTATTCCAACAGTGGTAGATTGAAAGAGGAAGTCTGTTTCCATGGCCTGCGCGATCACCAGACTTAACTTGTTTTGATTTTCAGACTCAACCTACGACCAGATACATATGAAAAACCGGATTCGTTAATGCATTACGTAACATACCGAGGCTTCAGCAATGCATAGAGCGTGATGATCAGCATTTAGAGCATTTACGGGGGCACTAAAAACTTTTTTTTAAATCGGTCCTTTTTAGGGCCACAACTTACATAATAAAAGGAATTAATTAGTTTAAAAAATAAAAATTTAAGGGATTTCCGTATAAAATTTTCTTTGGGCTAAATTTTAGGTTAGGAACAAGATATCGAGATGCGGTTTTCGGGAGCTTGTTTAGGCATCATTTAGCTACTTTTTCATGAAAAAGAAATCATACCAATGCGTTTAATTTTTTTGAGAAAATTAACCATTTCTGACGACATGTCGAAAAAAGCCCTCTAGCGGCGACATCTGAACCTAACAAAACTTCAAATATTATAGCATTTGTAGCCCAAGAATAGCTCTCTTCAACTAGCCCAAGTTTGTTAAAATCGGCTCAGCCGTTTCGAATATACAGGGTGTTTTTTACTGAAACCTTTGAATACCCCCCACCACTTTATTTTTAGAGATATAGCAAAAATTGTTAAACAAAAAAGGTTCAGATTATCATCTACTTTAAAGATCAGGTATTTTTTGGTAGGTTAATATAGCAGAATTCGCAGAAACATCACTTTCTTAGCTTCAAGATCGGAGTTACGCCCCCTAGCGGCCATTTCAGAAACTTGAAAATATTTGCCAGGTTTTCCTCTTGGTCTTTAAAAACAAAAATTGCGTCGAATGAATGTTGTAAAAAAATGATAATTTTAAAACATAAGTTTTATTAAACAGAGACAATGTTCGTTATTTGAATTATTTTTTATCAAATTTTCTACGAGAAAACAAAAAAAAAATTAAAAACTGATGGCTTCCGGAGAAATAATAATTATAATAATTTTTTATTTTCCATAAGACAGTGGCGTCTGTGAGTCGGAAAGACATGGACCAAAATTCATCAGGATTGAGAGTACCTCCTCCCCCCGTTTTCGAGGATGCTGAACACGATGGCGGTATCAGAATTACCGTTTTCGATTGCTGAACACCCTAAAACGGCCAAAAACTACCCCCTAAAGGGGTTAAACGGGCAGCGCATCATTTCCCTGTAAAAAAACGTCTTTCCCCCCTTTTTCGAGGATGCTGAGCACGGTTGTAATGTTGAAGATTACTTCCGACCCTCACCAACCCCTCCACAGGCCAAGACTCACCCCCGACAGGGGTGTTTTTTAATTTTTTATATCACCGGCAAAACGTATGTTTTAGAGGATGCTGAACACGATGGTGGTGTTCAGTATCACTTCCGACCCCCACCAACCCCTTCACAGGTCAAAACTCACCCTCGAAAGGGTTGAATTTCTTTCTAATATCGTGTTCAGCATCATCGAAAACAGACGTTTTGATATAAAAAACACCCGTGTCGGGGGTGAGTTTTGGCCTAGGGAGAGGTTGGTGAGGGTCGGAAGTAATCTTCAACACCACCATCGTCTTCAGCATCCTCGAAAACAGAAAAACATCCGTTTTGCCGCTGATATTAAAACAAACAACCCTTTCGGGAGAGAGTTTTGATCTGTGGAGGGGTTGGTGGAGGTCGGAAGTGATATTGAACACCACCATCGTGTTCAGCATCCTCTAAAACATACGTTTTGCCGCTGATATAAAAAATTTAAAAACACCCCTGTCGGGGGCGAGTTTTGGCCTGTGGAGGGGTTGGTGAGGGTCGGAAGTAATCTTCAACATTACCAACGTGCTCAGCATCCTCGAAAACGGAGGGAAAGACGTTTTTTTACAGGGATTTGATGCGCTGCCCGTTTAACCCCCTTAGGGGGTAGTTTTTGGCCGTTTTAGGGGGTTTAGCAATCGAAAACAGTAATTCTGATACCGCCATCGTGTTCAGCATCCTGATGAATTTTGGTCCATTTTTCATGGTTTTTTCTGACTCACAGACGCCACTACAACAATTGTATTCGTCAACGTATATATAAAAAGAAGCTATTGAATAAAAACATTTTTCCAGAAGAAAAATTTTCAAATATTTTCTAAATGTATTAATATTTGCACACATTTTTAGTTTAATCGGTAGTTTGTTGAACAATTTTGGACCTATAAAATTTGGTGCATTATAAATCTTAGAATCTCCCCTTTAAAATGTTTTCTTTGGGTACATTTTAGGCAAAGATACTTTAGTTTTTTCTGAACGCCTCGCCTAGATATTTGTATTCAAAGCTCGGCGCGCGTAGAGTTTTAAATCAGAAATTATTTTTTTTTAATAATTTAAAAATAATTTAGAAATTGATTTATAAAACACTATTTTGAAAATAAAAATTGCGTCGAATGAATGTTGTAAAAAAATGATCATTTTAAAACATAATATTAAACAGAGATAATGTTCATCATTATTTTAATTATATTTAAATCAAAAGTAAAAGTATAATGATGATAAACGTACAAGGATTTTTTGGTATGCCTCTATTAATAGATATCTTCAGTTTTATAAAAGTCAGTGAGAATTTTAGAAATTATAACTTCCGGTCAAATTTTATATGATAAAACAAAAAAAAATTAAAAACTAATGGCTTCCTGAATAAGCTTAGTCTCCTCTTTAAAATGCTTTCATTTTTTTTTCTTTGCGTATATTTTAGGCAGATATTTTAGTTTTTCCGAACGCCTCGCCTGAATATTTGTATTCAACGGCTCGGCGCGCGTAGTTTTCGAATTTGCTTTCTTATTTTTAATAATTTTTTATAGTAATACAAATTCTTTTTTAAAATAACTTATAATACAATTTTTAGTAAAATTTTCCGATCTTTCACGTGGTGCTATTAGTTTTTCGAATTTTTTTTTTCGAGATGTAATGGAAAAACCAATTTTTCGAATTTATTTTCGAAATTGTGAAGTTAGCATACATTTTAGTGCAGCTAAGATTTTTTTATCGTTTTCTACACCCTCTCAAGTTCTTAAGTGCCAAGTCTCTCTGACAACTGAGCTATTAGTAAAAAAGCTTACTTACACGCAAATTTCACTCTTGACTAATTGTGTCACTCTAGTATCAACTTCAGGCATGTTTACAACATACATCCAATTTCCTTTATTGTTTAGAGCTGCTCTAGGCACAATATACTGGGTCCGTACTGGACATAACGTTCTTTTTTTTAAAGAAGATTGACGTTTACTTCTATGGTTTACTGTACTATTCGAAAATTTTGCCGAATAGATTCTTGGAGTTCTTTTAAACCTCATAGATCTCTTGTATCTCCGATAATTTTGATGTACTGATCTGGAAATATTGGAAATGTTTTATTTACTATAAAATCTATTTTAGTTTGAAGGATAAATTCTTCTAAAATATATTATAAGTCACTTTACCTTTTCCATAAGTTATTGTATTGTCCATACTGAGGTTGATCCAGAACTTGCTGGTAGGGCTGATACCAGGGTCTGTTAGGTTGGGGGTAAGTGTATTTCACACTTGGACCTTCTGGATATCCCGTATAGTTTTGAGGAGGATACACATTTGGCGGAACGTAATTATAGCCTGAAAATAGATTGTTTTATTATTTTGTTATTTATTAAATAGAAAAAAGATTATACAATTACAATGTTACAAATTCTTTTTTATCTCCACATCCAAGCATAATAAGAATTTCAATTCTTTGTGATTCTGTTAAAGAAATTTCTAGTTAAGAAATGCCAACTGTCTTTTTTCTAAGCAATTTAATATACAAGGTGTTAATGAATACGTGTTACACATTTTTAGGACATGTATGACATGCAAAAATAGAGTGGAAAGTTCCTATAAAATTCCTTGTTTATTTAGAAACAGTATACGTACCCTCTTCTTGAAATGGATACTGCGGCTTTGGTATGTATATTGGCTCTGGATATCCCTTTTGTTGGTGACCAATATTCGGGGGATGGTAATTGGGTGGTCCATAAACGGGACTAACTGTGGGATAAAAATATGCAGAAAAATCTTCTTGTGATTCTGAACTGAGCAATGTTGTATGATCGTATTTCCATTTTTTAACCAGGTAGTTGATCAGCTGTCTGAAAAAAAGATAATTTAAAGTTTTCGTAAACTGAATTCCGAAAAATTTTCAAAAGATAAAGTTGCTGAAACGTTTAATGTTGTTACTTTTTTATTAAGAGCAAAAGGTCTGAAATCCCAAACAGGGCTTATAAATATTTTTATTTCATTTGCCGTACTATCAAGTCAAACGGTTATACTCTATACTCTCCTAGAAAATGATTGATATGACCCAGAAGATAAACCCCAATATAACATTATAAGTCAGTGGTGGATAATTTCTAAAATAAAATGTTTAGCATTATTTGTTCCAAAATGAAATCTTGGGTTTTCTTCCTAAAATTTTTAAAAATACCAATTTACTTCAATTCTTGGTAAGTATGTAATCTCTACAGTTAGAAAATATTTACAATTCAAGATCAATTTAAGTAGCCCTCAACTTTCTTAGAAAGGATTAAAATAAAGTGTTGTGCCGATTGTAAATTATTTTAGTTAAAATTTACATTTCTGTTTGTGTAGTCCTGTGATTGTAACACGCCGAATCGTTAGTTCTGTAATAATAGGCGATAAAAAGCAATATTGATCAAGTGAATTTGTGCAATAAAAATGGCACAAACGTCTAATTATACTCCTGTGAAATTAAAGTGCAATTTAACCGTGCATATGAAAACTTTAGTCTTAAATGTACATGACGCTCTTGTACATGAACATTTCAATAGTACTGTTCGGAGTATAGTTGCTAAGTGTTCACATATGACCGGAGTTGGAGAAGCAACCATTAATAGACTTTTGAAGCAACGAAACGATGGAAGTATTACAGTAGCACCTAAAATGTCAACTAGGAGAAAACCCACTCAAATAGACGGTACTATGAAACAGCTGATCCGTAGAAAAGTGCATTCGCTTTATTTATAAAAAAAGATACCTACTTTGGATAAACTTTTAGCAGACATTAATGGAGACGAAACTTTGCCAAACGTTAAAAGAGGCAAATTGTAGAAAACTTTACATGAATTAGACTTGGTTTGGGACAAGACCGATAGAAAATCTGCGATCATAGAGAAAGATGAAATTATTTGTTGGAGGAGGCAATATTTAAGGGAAATTAGAAAATTAAGAAGGGAAGACAAAAATATTTTGTAAAAAAAGTTTGGCAAAATAAACAGGTTACAAATGCTCGTCAGGCATTTATAGAAGGTTTGTCTACTGGCTTAAAATTTCCAAATGGTAAAGGTCCCCGTTGTCCCCGCTTGTTTCAAATTCTATGAAAGACTACCATGAAGAAATGAGTGCTTATGTTTTTGAGGAATATTTCAGTAAAATGATAGATTTATTACCGACCAATTCTATAATAGTTATGGACAATGCCATTTACCATTCAAGATTAAAGGAACCGTTACCTAACACTAAATGGAAAAAGCAAGAACTCTCCGATTACTCAAAAACGAGCTATTGCAGTTATGTAAACAACATTCACCAAAATTTAAGAAGTATAGTGTAGATGAAATATTAAAAGAACATGGAGTTAAAGTGTTGAGGTTACCACCTTATCACTGTGAACTTAACCCCATTGAACTAATCTGGGCTCAAATAAACAATACAACATTTAAACTTCAAGATGTTCGTCAACTATTGAAGAGAAATTCTGGAAACTTGATAGGGTAAAACCCCCAATTGTTGGCACCTTTAAGGAGGATGTCAAACTAATAATATTGTCAAATAAATGGAGAATTTTATTTTGTGGTCGTTTTTTCATCAAAACGTTCGCAATATATAAAACTTTTTAACAAACCTTGAAAAAAAATATAATAATTAAAAGTTTGGATTTTCCAATTGTTGGCACCCAAATCCTAAATATTGTCACCCATTTGTTGACACTGATGCTAAATGTTGACACCCAATGATTAGTATAGGTAGTTCATATAGGAAAAATTAAATTGCTACTAAAAAGATATTTATTTATAAAACAAACACTGTTGTAAAATATTGCATTATTTAATTCAATTTAAAAAATTAAAAAAACAAACGTTTTGTCATATATCAAAATATTCACATCCTTAAAAGACAAACATCTAGAACGTGAATTTCTGGTAGTTTTTTGGGGTGAAGGTAGTAACTTTTTTTTCCAAGGCATTTAGAATAATCTAGTTCATCCACATTCCATAGATCGCAAGACCGCAAGCTTTAAAACCATTGATAATTGTACTAGGTTTTAAGTGTTGCAAGGCTTCCTTCAGAATTGGAGCAAAGTATTCTTTTGTCAAATTGCAATAAGTGTTGTTCCGTCTCCAACCCAAAACGCTCTTCTTCTATAAACCTTTAATGGTTTAAAGCTTGATACATCCGCTGGTTACAAAATTCTTGTGGAATTGGGACATAGGGCAATTAGTACTATCTGGAACTCTGTGCACAGGTCACTTAGTTCCAACGATAAATGTGTTTTGTGCCCATCCACAAAAACAATTATAGAAAATTCGACTTTATTTTATAAAGACGTATAAAAAACATTTTTCATGTAATCAACGAAAGCTTCACACTTCATCCAACCATTGTCGGTAAGACCAGACAGTATGTTTTTTGGTAAACGTTTATTAGATAATATAATCATGGGAGGAGTAGTACCACCAGCTGCCGAAAAAGTAAACATGTTTTGCCTTGCCCAATTTAATCTCTTATACATTTTTTTATCTTATACCGTATTTTAGGTCTACAAACTTTTTAGAAACACCTTTCTCTAACCTCATCTAAAGCCTTTTGAAGCAATTCCTCTGTATAGCCAAGCGATTTTACGTGAAACAAAAAAAATTAACAACAATATTAAGAATGTACGTTACCGGACACGGTGGCCTAGTTGGTAAGGCGTCTGCTGATTCAGCTTGGTCAGTGTTCGAGGAGTAGGTTCGAATCCAGCCGTATTCAAGTGGAATTAGAGTCAGATAAGACTTTGGACAAGTGCAAAAAGGTATTTGTGTCATACGCAGTTTCATTCACGCCGGTAAACAGGCCGGATGAGATCGGATATCTCGTGGAACTGATAGGGGTTGGTGACACAATTACACACTTGTTAGTCGGTAGATCACTTGCATGACAAAGGCATAGTCCTGGGTTTAAGGTGATTGAGGACCGTAGTTCGGAGCCCACGATAAGCTGTAGGTCCCGTCCAGTTTAGGCCATTAGGTCAGAAAAGAGACGTTAAAATTAACAAATAAACAACAAGAATGTACATTAAACACCTATATTTTCTGATACTCTATAAATTGAAAAGTGGCAGGAAAATAAGTAATAAAGTAGTTAAGTAGAAAGGCTAGTAGTGCGTTATACGAAATTAAGTAGTGTCCACATTAAGATTATAGTCCATTAATTACACTAAATATTGGCACACAATATTAGATTTAAAAAAACATAATGATGCATATATAATTGATAAAAACAAAGAAATATTACAATATTAAACAAATATTTGTATTTAAGTATTACTAATTAGTTTTTATTCAATTAAACCATAAATTAAACTAAACAGACCAGATTGACATACGTATAGGATATTTTGCTTGTTATCTGTTTTTTATCTATTGGCTTTTTTCTTTTCATTCCTATGCTTGTATATACCTATTAATTTTATTTTCCGGTACCATTTTATCTAAAAAATTATATAAATTTAAATAATTTTTTGCCAATGACAACAAATAGCTGCAGCGGTTAACCAGAAAACCTAAAGTTGTCATACAGGTGTCAATATTTGGAAATTCTTAAAATTTGGGTCCAAATATTGGCACCTTAATTTTTTTGTAAAATTATGAAAGTTTTTCTTAGTTTTAGATTTGTAAAGAAAAAAAGGGATCATGCTAATTATATTAATGCACGAACATGTCCTTTACTTGTACTTTTAAATGTATAAACACTTTGTAAACTTTACAAATTTCTTAGCAATTTTGTAAGTATCTTACCTACGTTGAGAAACACCGACAGAAAACAATCCCTTCCATAAAACGCATTAGACTGAATTAAAAGGCGCATTCAGTAGGCGATGTTAGACATCAAATCATAAAATATTTCTAAATGTTTCATATTTATATGAAATATATAAAATTGATAAGAAACCGTTGAGAGTGCCAATAAATGGCTGGGTGCCAATAATTGGGGGTTTTACCCTATGTTAATAGAGGAAACAATAGAACCAATTATTATTTCTGTGGGAACAAACAAATTTATATGGAATCACCCCGTATTTCTAAAAACAAAAAAAGGGTGTTTTATAAGGAAATATTTTTTTGCAAAGAAGAAAGTATCAACATTTACTTTTTTTCTGCATCGAACAATCCGGTATAAAGACCTTTGCCATAAAAACTGTGCTATCATGCATTTTCAAACGAAGTATAGTTAATCTTCCAATTGTAGCTGAATCAGTTCTTTGACTAAGGACATGGATAATTCTTCTGGTGTTTATTGAATTAGAATCACCTCGGTGGCCATTACACAGGCCCACAAAAAAAAAGTGGAATGAACTTTTCATGTGAGTATGCTACCCCTATGGATGTTGAGCCCCTGAATCCGAATCCGGTCTCAGTTTTCCCCTATCTTAGCGGAAATTTCCCCTAGCCTAGGGGAAATGCGTGAAATCTAAGAAATTTCAGTATCTGTGAAAGCAATTTCGATCTACGCAAAACGATTATGTTTTCACGTATCTCGTGTCGATTAGTTTTAATCTCACTGTAGAATTTCCCTAGAGCACCTCAAAATTCCACTAGCCTAGGGGTAAGCTGCGCAAAACTTGGTTCTATTTTTGCGCAAGAAAGCTTATATATTTTCGTATTTTGAGTGCCTGAATTCAAACTTGCCATGGGAATGCCATCCTAATCAAGAACTCCATTCCCTTCAACAATCATACACTCCCTGCTCATCTAGCAGACCTGGACGTAATAGCAATTGATCTTTCAATGGACAATCCATTACCAATTATCTCCTACTACAACCACCCAGGCCAAATAATCTCCTCCTTATTGATAGAATACCTATCATCATTTCCCAGAGACCTGAACTCCAGACATATCATGTTTGGAGATCATGCCTCCAATCCAAATGGCCACAGACTAGCCAATCTGCTCATCGATCTCCCCGTCTTCAGAGCCTCCAAAACTTGTCCGACCTATTTGTCCCACAATGGATCTTCTATCAATGATCACATCCTACTCACAGACTCCTGTACGGGACTGGTTGATGATAGTTGCTTCATTGGAGAGACAATCACTTCTGATCAACTCCCTTTGAAGTTATATACATCTCTCTTCTCCCTCATCTCACCACCAGCCACAATCCACACCTTTCGCAACCTCAAAAAAGCAGATTGGCCTTTATTTCAGAGATCTATCTCTGCCAACCTTCCAGAGCAACGCCCGCTCAACATCCCCCTGGACATCGACACACTCGTGACCGAGGTCCAAACAGCCATCACCCACGCCGTCGAAACATCCGCCCCCCTCACTTCCATCAACACAGCCCAAAAAGCCCTCCCCCCATCAATCTTGAACCTTATCCGCCAAAAGTGCAGATTGTATAGACTTTATGTCCGTACCCACGACCCTGTCACCAAAACTGAATGGAACCGTCTCAATGCCCTGATCAGGCTCCGAATTAATCAACACAAACAACAACAATGGATCAATACCACCTCTAATTTGGACGGTTTCAAGTATTGGGACAAATTCCGAATTCTCACGGGTCAAAAATCCAAAACCCACTCACACCTCGAAATAGACGGCGTAACCCACACCTCCCCTGAAGAGAAAGCCCAAGCCCACAAAACCTACCTAGAAGCCATATTCAGAACCCCCAACAACCCCTACTTTGATGAAAACTTCCGCAACCAGACCGAACACTTTGTCCATCAGACACTTGCCAATCCAGCACCCCCCTTGGATGTCGAAAACCCCCTCACAACCCCCTTCACCCCCATGACATCCAAGCCGCCTGTCAATCAGGCAAAAATACGGCCCCAGGGCCCGACTCCATCAACAGAAGAACGCTAAAACATCTACCTGAATCCATGTTTCCGATCTTAACCCTTCTCCTTAACGCCTGCCTCTCCCAATCCTACTTTCCCCTTGCCTGGAAATCCGCCAACACCATCCTAATTCCAAAACCAGGCAAGGACCCCAAATCCGTACACTCCTACCGTCCCATCTCTCTCATATCAGTCCCTATTGTGAAGAGAGAAACATCATCCCTCAATCCCAACATGGATTCAGAAACCACCACTCCACTCAGGACGCAATCTCGTCACTTCACACAATTGCCGTCACGGCAGTTAACTCTAATCAAATCTCCTCAGCCGTTCTTCTGGATGTTCAAAAAGCCTTTGACCAAGTCTGGCATGCCGGATTAGTCAAAAAGCTCATGAACATAGGTCTCCCACTTAACATCACCAAACTCATCCACTCTTATCTCTCGGACCGTACCATCAAAGTCAAAGTAGGCAACGCCCAGTCCGAACCTTTCACTCCCCTCGCTGGAGTGCCCCAGGGCTCCGTCCTGGCCCCCCTCCTCTATCTCATCTACACCTGCGACCTCCCGCCCCCAAACCACCCATCATCAACCCGCCTTCTATACGCCGACGACACTGCTCTGATTTCGGTAGCCCAAAACTCTAACCAACTTAGCATCAGAACCCAAAACCTACTGAATCAGTTCACCAGCTGGAGCAATAGGTGGAGGGTCTCATTGAATCCTGAAAAAACACAATTCATCATCTTTAAACATCCGAATTCAAAAAGACCCACCCAGCTCCCCCAAGACGTCATTGTAAACCTCCAGGGAGTCAGGCTTGCTCAACAAAGGGAAGTAGATTATTTGGGTGTTCGATTCTCTCAAACACTTAAATGGTCTCCTGTCCTTGACAACACGCTTAACAGAATGCGTAAACGAGCCCGCCTCCTTGGCGCTTTGTGTGGCCGGTTTGGACGGTGCAACACCAAAACCCTCATACACACCTACAACTCTTTCATCCGCCCCGTTGCCGAATACAGAGCAGTCCCATATGGCGTACTACCCCCCCATCTAGCCCGAAAAATTTCCTCACTCGAGAGACGTATCCTACGACGATGTCAATATCTCCCCTATCTGTTTCCTTCTAGAGAAGTTTACAACAACGTCTCCAGCGCCCCAATTCTCTCTCGTTTCCAACTCCTACGGAAAAAATACGTCTCTCGCACCCTGAATGGCTCAAACACCCACGCCCAAAACACCCTCCTCACCCCATGGCGACCTCGTCGTCTCCCCCTCTTCAGGAAACCCAAAGCAAAACTCCCACAGCCCAACCTCAGACTTCTGGCTGACGCCCAAGACCTCCCCCTCCCCCCCGAACACCAGGATCTAATGGACTCCGCCCCCCTCACCATAAGGTAAACCCCCACAAACCCCAACCCCCCAACATACAATACCATAATAATATAATAATATAATAAATAGAACATAAGAACCACCTGTACAGAATCGTGATTTAGGTTTTCGTGGTTTTCCTAAATCATATTCCCCAAACATAAGGGTGGAAATAGCAAAATCGGCGATTCTTAGATAAAAAACTGGGAAACAGCTCCTGCCCACACAGGCCCCAACCAACACACACAAAACATAACACACCAGCGCGCACAGAAACCTTAGGAAAAATTTACCTAGCTAGGTTACTAATATTGTAATCAGGGCCTCACCCTGAAAAGGAGGAAAACTCCTATAGCAGGGAATTAGAAAAATGAAATGTCCTAGAAAATGTAATATATACCAAATGAAAATAAATAATAAACTAAAAAAAAACCAGATGGTCGACAGTTAGACTGTTAGAGTTGTCCTGATCATATCGTTCCTGAATTCATATTTGACGTACAAAATGTTCCACAGTACTTCAGAATTTCCCTAGCCTAGGGAAAAATAAAGAAAATTGTGCAAAAATCGAAGTTTTATGCAGGCCTTTTTCGTAAGGAAAAGCTGATATCTTTCCGTCTTCTGAGTTGCCGTGTTTATTTCTGTCATCAGAATATTCATCCAGCTCCTCACAATTGCCATAGCCTACGGAAAATTCCATTATTTATATATTTTATTAGTTTGTTCGTCTTTTCCTTGTTCTTTTATCGCCAAACGTCCGACATCCCTCTTCAACAACCAGCAAAAATCTGCCATCATGTGTTCATCCCATCGTCCCTGATAATGTCGCTCCATTTCTTTGATATCTTGGTGGAAACGTTCTCCTTGTTCCTCACTGTAATCACCAAGATTTTCAGGGAACTGTTTGAGATGGGAATGAAGGAAGTGTAGTTTTATGATCATGAGGCAACCTTGTTCTTAAAATTTTCGCAACATGTTTTTCACCATTTTCTTATAGTTGTCGCTTTTAAAGTTACCTAAGAAATGTTTGACAACTTCCTTGAAACTGATCCAAGCAGATTTCTCCCTATCATTCATACTGTCAGTAAACTTGTCATCATGCGATACAGGCTCAAGATTCAAGATGATACCAAATTCACAGAATTAACTTGCCTAATTCTCTGAAACTGAAATTGATTTTTAGAGGCCAAGGTAAAATTTGGAAAGTCTAAAATATTTCGTAGGCTATGTATGATTTATTTTGTACGTCAAATATGAATTCAGGCACTCAAAATACGAAAATATACAAGCTTTCTTGCGCAAAAATGGAACCTTCCAGAAATCACAAGTTTTGCGCAGCTTACCCCTAGGCTAGTGGAATTTTGATGTACTCTAGGGAAATTCTACAGTGAGATTAGAACCAATCGACAAGAGATACGTGAAAACATAATCGTTTTGCGTAGATCGAAATTGCTTTCACAGATACTGAAATTTCTAAGATTTCACGCATTTCCCCTAGGCTAGGGGAAATTTCCGCTAAGATAGGGGAAAACTGAGACCGGATTCCGATTCAGGGGCTAAAAATCCATAGTGGTAGCATACTCACATGAAAAGTTCATTCCACATTTTTTTTGTGGGCCTGTGTTATCTATTTCTAGCGTAGGCGCATTTACCAATAAAACACACTTTATGTATCTTTGTTTTTCAATGTTTATGTATATTCTACAAAACAATCACTTACCCAGGATAATGTTCAGGATGTTCACAATACGTGTATCCGGGTTGAGCACATGGAGGTGTTTTACCAGGAGGTGCAGGTATATAGGTACAGGGTTCAGCACCATATGAGTGTGAACAAATCGAGTGGCAGGTTATGATTGTATTAGCCAGCCATACAATCTGCAAAAAAGAAGTTATTTAGAATTCTTGCAAAGTAAAAATAAAGTAAGTATAGTAAAACACTCGTAATATACGAGGAGCCTTCAAAAATTTGATTTTTAGACAAGAGTAAAGTGCCCTTATTTTGAAAAATCTCTTGAAATGTTATTTAGAAAAGTTGTTCAGCATTAAAAAATACATGTAGATTTGAAGTCATGGCTATCTAAGTTCTATATTTTTACCCATTTTTTCAAAATAGGGACTACGAAAAAAAAATTATTCTAAAACGATATTATGTTAACCACGGTCAATTTTTTTGAAGAGAAAATTAGTTTTCAAAGTTTTTGGTGCAAAGTTATTTCTATTTTTTCTTAACACCGAAAATTGCTGAAAATTATAAAGTAGTGTAACATGAACTTAATATTCAATAATTTTAAATCACAAAACATTAAAATAAAATAAGTATTTCGGCACAAACTCATTAAATGGGTAAAAAAATAAAACTTTACTTAGATGGCCATTACTTCATATCTAGATGTATTTTTTAATGCTGAACAACTTTTCTAAATAACATTTCCCGAAATTTTTCAAAATAAGGGTAATTTTTGAATGCTCCTCGTAGATTACGAGTGTTTTACTATATTTTGTTGGTGCGTGTTTAGATTTAGGGAATGCACAAAGTTTTATCAAGAATAAGTTTTTGACGAAAAACTCTTAACAAAAAAGTTTCCCATATGGTGCGTACTTTGGGGATGACACTGTATTATAAGTTATTTAAAAAAAATGTATTACTATAAAAGATTATTAAAAATAAGAATTTGAAAAGAGCAGTTTTCTCAGGAAGCCATTAGTTTTTATTTTTTTTTGTTTTCTCATAGAAAATTTGACGGGAAGTTATAATAATTTCTAAAATTCTCACTGATTTTTATAAAATTGAAGATATCTATTAATAGAGGCATAACAAAAAAATCCTTGTACATTTATCATCATTATATTTTTACTTTTGAAGTAAAAATAATTAAAATGATGAACATTGTCTCTGTTTAATAAAACTTATGTTTTAAAATAGCTAAATATATACAGGAAAGATCAAATTCTAATCTAAAAAAATGGGATAAAAATACAAACGAAACTGTTACTAATAACCAATTATTTTTAATTAGAAGCTCTAAAAGTGTTTTTCTAAATTGCACCTTTTCAGATATATTCGACCCTAAAGATCAGACCATAATAAAAATTTTAAGTCTTTAGAAAATTCAAATTACAACGACATTAGTTCGTTGAACTTGCTAAAGTTCTAAATCGAACTGCAGAGTCTGCATTTCAAAAATATGTAAATGTGTCAACATTCTAGAATGTCTGCAAATGTTTTGTAGAGAAAAAAATAATTATTGCTTACATTTGCATATCAAAAGTGATTATTATTTATTATTGACTAATTAATTTTAAATTTAATCAGCACCAGTTTTTCACCTAATTGTAGAATTTGAACCTTTCCGGTTTTTGTCCTCGATTTCCTAATTTGCAACATATACTTTTTTAATTTTAATTTTAAATGTTTTTTCTATCTACAAATAACATTTGACATAAAAAAAGATTTTTAAGAAAATCAAAAATAACAGTTTTCTGAGGAGACTTTCTTTAAAAAATATGTTCTGATACAATTTCTGATGAAATCTTACATTTATAAGATGTAGCGGGTGATACAGCGAACATGTAACATTTTTAACTTACAAATTCTAGAACGTTATGTGGCATTCTAATGGCCTCTTTCGACCTATCTCAGTTTTGTATAATAAATGACACCTTAGTAATGAAATGAATATCTGACATCATCTGATTACAATGGTATTCAGTTTTTTTATTATATTTTATATAAATCAATTTCTGAATTATTACAGATTAAGTATATAATAGTTATTTATGCATTAAGTGCGTTATATAGATCCTAACGCCCAATTGTTATGCCTCTATTAATTAATATATATATATATATATATATATATATATATATATATATATATATATATATATATCCTCAGTTTTATAAAAAATGTCAGTGAGAATTTTAGAAATTATAACTTCCGGTCAAATTTTCTGCCGAAACTAGTTGCCTTTATTTAATTTTCCTATTAAGTATGTGGTACTGACTTCGAGGCAAAGATAGTTTTTTCCCGAACGCCTTGCTTGAATATTTGTATTCACGCGGTGCTGTTAGTTTTTCGATTTTTTTTATTTTTTAAGTTATAAGGCAGAAACTAAATTTTCGATTTTGTTTTCGAAATTGTGAACTTAGCATACATTTTAGAGCAGCAAAGATTTTTTTATAGTTTTCTACATCTAAAAAAGTACCAAAAAAGCCTCGATTTTGGTCTAAATGTGGCTCTGGCAACTGGGCTAATATCGATTTCGTATAAATTACATTTGTAAGAAATAGTTTCAGTAATGCGGTAAATAAATTTAGCAATGCAAGAAATAATGTCAGTGATTTAAGATAAAATTTCAGCAAATCAAGAAATAACTTCAGCGATGTAAGGCATATTCAGTAATGCAGTAAATAAAAGGAATGCAAGAAATAATGTCAGTGATTTAAGATAAAATTTCTGCAAATCAAGAAATAACTTCAGCGATGTAAGGCATATTCAGTAATGCAGTAAATAAAAGCAATGCAAGAAATAATGTCAGTAATTTAAGATAAAATTTCAGCAAATCAAGAAATAACTTCAGCGATGTAAGGCATATTCAGTAATGCAGTAAATAAAAGGAATGCAAGAAATAATGTCAGTAATTTAAGATAAAATTTCAGCAAATCAAGAAATAACTTCAGCGATGTAAGGCATATTCAGTAATGCAGTAAATAAAAGCAATGCAAGAAATAATGTCATTGATTTAAGATAAAATTTCAGCAAATCAAGAAATAACTTCAGCGATGTAAGACATATTCAGTAATGCAGTAAATAAAAGCGATGCAAGAAATAATGTCAGTAATTTAAGATAAAATTTCAGCAAATCAAGAAATAACTTCAGCGATGTAAGGCATATTCAGTAATGCAGTAAATAAAAGCAATGCAAGAAATAATGTCATTGATTTAAGATAAAATTTCAGCAAATCAAGAAATAACTTCAGCGATGTAAGACATATTCAGTAATGCAGTAAATAAAAGCGATGCAAGAAATAATTTCAGTAATTTAAGATAAAATTTCAGCAAATCAAGAAATAACTTCAGCGATGTAAGGCATATTCAGTAATGCAGTAAATAAAAGCAATGCAAGAAATAATGTCAGTGATTTAAGATAAAATTTCTGCAAATCAAGAAATAACTTCAGCGATGTAAGGCATATTCAGTAAAGCAGTAAATAAAAGCGATGCAAGAAATAATGTCAGTGATTTAAGATAAAATTTCTGCAAATCAAGAAATAACTTCAGCGATGTAAGGCATATTCAGTAATGCAGTAAATTAAAGCAATGCAAGAAATAATGTCAGTGATTTAAGATAAAATTTCATCAAATCAAGAAATAACTTCAGCAATGTAAGGCATATTCAGTAATGCAGTAAATAAATTTATCAATGCAAAAAATAACGTTAGCAGCACAAGAAATAATTTTAACGATACAACAAATAATTTTAGCAATGCAAGAAATAATTTTAGTAATGCAATTACATAACATTAATATTTTTATTGTTAGTTGGTTTATTTCCCATTTGAAATTTCTGAACATCGCTCGTGGGGAAAGTAAAATAGTAATATATATTCAAAACCTTCATCACAATTTATTATCTATAATAACTAATGAAGGGCATGCACATGCTTAATATCAATTTATTACTCCGTTTTAGATTGATTTCATAAAAAAACTAATTGTTATAGTTATGACCACAATGAAATATTTTAAATGTAAATTACATGTGCATATATTTAACTGGAAGTTTTTTTTATTCTTTTATTACACGAGTAACGTACTATGAATTTTGCAATCGATTTCTAAACTCAAGAACTATATCGGTTCTTCGGAGAGACAGTTTGGTAATAAGAATTTTTATTGGTAATATACGTCTGCTACGCTTAATTTTGTTGAAATCATATATATCTTTTAAGGAATGAAGAAATATGTTGTGGATTATGAATAATTTAATGCTTTCCAACTATTTAAAAAAAATGAGGCGTATTTTGCCCATACAAATGGTTAGATAGTACTGTATAGTATTGTTATCACCGAACAAATTGTTCGTTATATGTCTGTGTGTGTGTGTGTGTCTGTAGCTTTTTTGTGTTTATGAATTTTAAAATTCTGACTTCAGATTTTGATAGAGCATCAAAAAGTAAGCTTAGGGTTTGATGTGCCACTCCGTACCACTTCGGGAACACCTTCAAAATGGGGTCCAATATATGAAAATTTTGAAGTTTTCGCACACAGTGAATGACGATTTTGATAAAAGTGAGTGGCTGTGTTGATTAGAATTAGAACTGTCAATCTAAAATTTTATTAATACTTTCATTAGAATTTGTTCGGTCTATGGCAATGCTAGAAGAGCATTCTCAACTGGTTTTTTTTATTACCAGAACAAAAAACTTTGAATTAGGAGTATTAGTACGGCATACCTTAACCAAAAGCGTAGGTCGATAGATTTACACAAATATAACAAGATTTTCGCATGGCAAAAAGTTACAGTTAAACTGTGGTCGTGTAATCGAATTTCCGACTGTAAAAAAATATCGTTTTTTTTCAACACGTCCGGTGTTGATTTATTATTATTAAATATGTAAAAACAGGCATGAATTCACGGAGAACGTAAGTTTTACACCACATATAACTGCAAACAATGGATATAAATGTTGCAGAAAAAAATGGTTTAAAAAAGTTACAATATCATAAAGATTAATAAAAAAATCGAACGCAAGCAACACAAAATTACATACATACATACAGGTTGATTCGTAACTATTGGGACACAGGCTAAGGGCAGGTTATTTGGACCAAAATATGGCGATATGACCAAATATACCTTAATTAAATATTGCTGTGGAATAAGATACAGGGCGTTAAAGTTAAACTTTCTTTTTCGTTTATTATTATGATAATGTCACTGTATATTTATTAATTGTTATCAAAATAGGCACATATTAAATTTAGAAATTACAAAATTTATCAAACTAACCATACTGACAATACAGCGAGAGGTGGAAGTGCCATAATAATTAAGATTAATATCTTACATCATGAAGAAATAGAATATAAGAAGACCTCCATAGGGATCTGGAAATGGACACTGTTGACCAGACCATCAAGAAATTAGCCAAGAGTCATGAAGAAAGACTTCATCATCATGTCAATGTCGAGGCTATCCAGCTCCTTGACAATACTGGGTTAGAAAGAAGACTTAAGAGGATCAAGCCCTTTGAGTTAGTTTAGTGTTTTTTTAGTGCACCTAAGGAACGCTGATGAGTTTACCTTAATTTTAAGTTTCAAACTCTATTAGATTCAGTTAGAATTAAATTGCTCCTTGGACACTGTTGACCAGATTGTAATATATTAAATGCCTTTATGGGTGTTTAATAATAATAAAAAAAAATAGGCACAGAGGCATAGCTTTGGAAAAGGAAGATTATTTTATGTATTATTTCACATTTTGTTACGGGGGGCTCCACGTGAATGATTCAGGATAGTTTTAAAATAAGGGATGAAGAAACTTAAAAAGTAACTATTTATACAGGGTGATTCAAAGCTATTGGGACATAGGCTGAGGGCAGGTTATTTGGACCAAAATATGGCGATACGACCAAATATTCCTTAATAGAATATTGCTGTTTAATAAGATACCTACAATGAAATTGAATTTTTTTTCTCGAATATTATTTTATGTATTATTTCACATTTTGTTACAGGGGACGCCACGTGAATGATTTCTGACGATGAAATTAAGTGGCAGCTTTTTTGACGAAACTTTTTAGTGATTTTGATTAGAAAATATGACGTAAACATCATTTCTACGTAATATTGGTATTTTTGTTTAAACATGATAATTTCATCCCTTTTCAAGCAAAACGCATTTGAACAGTTTAGAGCCTCAGAAGGGGATTTCAAATAACAGACAATAAAAAAACGTGTAACGTAAGGCTTCTATTTCAACGGTAAAGCAGAATTAAAAACAATTTAACATAAAAAGAGCAAACTTAAATTAAATGTTCTTCCGACTTCTACTTATGCCTTTCCTAATTCTTGTAATAAAGTACTTTCGGATGTATTTTCCTCCTGAGTTCGTCGAGTGAATTAATTTCATGGGCATAAATTAAGGACATAATTATGTCCCCAAACATGAAAATCAAGAGCGTTATAGTCAGGATTTCTTCACTTCACTTCCTCTGCCAATCCATCATTTGAGGAAATATGCCACTTATGATTTCTAACTACTTATGGGAAATGGGAAAATCCTGCATAAACCACATTTTCCTTCTTACATCTAGTGACATCATCCAAAATATCACTAAAAGTATTTTTTCGTCGACCTCTACAAAAAATAACATTTTACGTACTAATTTCCGAATAAAAAGTCAACTATTTTTGAAGGCAAGTACTTTTCGTCCTCAAATGACTCGCACCGTGCATCCTAATGACCACAACGGACGAAAAATGCTTGCCTTCAAAAATGGTCGATTTTTCTTTCGTTTTTGTAGAGGCCGACGAAAAAATGTAATATGCGCCTCGGCGAAAAACTGTCTATTGTCTCGCCTGCTTGCTAGCCTCGGCTATCAATTTGCAAACTCGACTATAATAGACAGTTTTTCGACCTTGGCACATAAATAACTATTTACTGACAAGAAATTACATTTACCAGAAACAATTATCTGACAGTCCAAAGTACAATTTTCATAAATGAAATAATATTTAAAATCCCCTTCTGAGGCTCTGAACTGTTTAATAGCGTTTTTCTCAAAAACGGGTGAAATTATCGTGTTTAAACAAAAGTACCAATATTACGTAAAAATGTTTGCGTCATATTTTCAAATAAAAATCACTAAAGAGTTTCGTCAAAAAAAGTTACTATTTGATTTAATCCAAATGTGAAACAATACGTAAAATAATTAAGTGGAATAAGTTATCCATTTTCTCGAATATGGCCAAAAATGTTTTATGGAATAAAAATTCACAAAGTCGGTATCACATATAATTTATTACCGATGAAAACATGGGGGGTTAAGGCAACTAGTTTCGGCTTAAGCAGCCATCTTTTTTCTAGGCCTGAAGATGGCTGCTTAAGCCGAAACTAGTTACCTTAACCCCCCATTTTTTCATCGTTAATAAATTATATGTGGTACCGACTTTGTGCAGTTTTATTCCATAAAACATAAAATAATATTAGTTGTCCAAAGATATGCCTCTGTGCCGATTTTGATAACAATTGATAAATATTCAGTGACAATATCAGAAGAAAAAAAGCAAAAAAAAATCAACTCCCACCTCCCCTTAGACTATGTCCCACCCTGTATATTCTATAGTGAGAACGCAGCATCCCTGATCCCAATAGCTGCCATATTTTCTTATTGTGATATAACACGTTCCGTGCGGTCCTTATAAACAAATAAATAATTTTTTTTATCGTATTTTAACAATTAATTTAATTTAAGGAATATCTTTGGCTTATTTATATTGTTCTTTTAACCTCTTATGTGTGGGCAACGGGAACAAAAATAATTTCGTAATTAAAAACCTAAAGCTGTAAAAATGTAGATTATTGAGGGAAAGTAAAAATGTATCTTTCGTTTCAGACCAACTTTTCTCGTAGACTTTGGTTGTAGAATATAGATTAGCTTTCGCGAGTTCTTTGACACAGTTGAATTTGGAAATGCATGATGAATATAGAAATAAAGAAAAGAATGACTAAAAAATGCATTGGTGCCTCTACATATTTCATACATATAAGTTGTTTTTTAAATGCAAAGTTAACGGTCTTGGAAAATCTTAGTCGGAAAAAATTTGGTCGTGTAAAATAAACAACAGAGATAGAGAAACATTTTTTTAATAGCTGAGCAAATCTCTAAAATTTAACCCATAAACCGACCAAATTAAAATATATTTATAGACAATTTTTTTTTTAATTTTTAGACAAGTATTGTAAATTGAATCAAAATATTTGAATATAACGAAAAATCTCAATACATGTAGGGGTATGGCCTTCAATTTTGTCAGAAAAAAATGAAAAAAATTAGTTTTTTTCCTGAAATTACATAATAAAACAAAAGGCCTGTAGTTTTCAGTATATTTGACATATTTGGTCGCGTCATGCGCCATCTAGCAAATTAGGAGAATGTGTGCGGGGCAAGATATAGCACCACTAAAAAAATGAGGACAAAAATTAATCTCAGGTAGTTGACAGGTTAATGATTTTTAAATGAAATAATGTTGCCGCCTTTGCGTAATATTAATTTACGAGCTTTCTACTAATAAAAGTATCTTCTTCGATCTTTTTGGTTTAAATTTTTTGGAACTTTCACTTTTTTGTCGTATGATTCTTCTCTGGATTAATTCTTCTGAATGTAAGTCTAATAGAAAAAAGTGCACTTAAAAAATATTAAAACTTGAAAATATTAATAAATGGAATTCAAAGTCAATGTACCTTTTGGCTTTTTTTGTCAGAAAGCATCAAAGTTTCCTCTGTTGAAGTCGAAATATGAAAATATTTATCAATATGTTTTACAAGAAATCAACCTCAGTTTCTACATCAGTAAATTACGATGAATTAATGAATTTTTTTTATAAAATTTTACCACAGATTTTTTCTTAATTTTTGTATAAAAAAGTCAGGCTTATACATGTGAATAAATTCTATATGGGAGAAACATCTAGACCTTTTCATACAAGACTTAATGAACACCAGTCATGCATTGAAACAAACAATTTGAGAAATCAAAATATAATGAACATACTTGGGATTTTGGCTATAAAGTAGAACAGAATTCTTCAACTGCATTTATAAAGAACTTAACAATTATAAACGTAAAGTTAAAGAAGCTGTCTTTCTACTTGTTCGGTCGATATTTCAAAAATTTGGATGTCTATCTTACAAAAAGAGTTAATTGGAAAAAGGATACGGGATAGTATCATGAGTTTTTTCTCCTGGGTTTTTTCTTATGATAATATTATTATGAAAACTTCAATTAGAACGAAGTATAAATTCTCTTATAATATTCAAATGCGCTATCGTTTTAAAATCATTCCCAGAAATATCACAAAAAATATGTTGACAACAGATTTTGACATCTTAATTTCAAAATCTATTTTTCTTCAAGCGTATAATAAATAATAACTATATTAAACTAAGTAAGTTATCCATAATCCTCAAATGTGGCCAATGTTTTATTAAATAAAACTCATCTATGGCAGTACCACAAGTTTAAATATAATAATTATATTACTTTCAGCAACAGAAACCGTAGAAATATCGTATTATTTTACTAGTACAATAATAATGAGAAACAATAGCAATGCCTTATTATGGGCGTTGTAATCGAGTCGATAGGAACTGTCGTTTTATTATTTATTTAATTTGACGTTTGTCGGATTGCAAAAATGTCTTAAGAATTACAATGTAGACCAGGGTCGATAATTTTTGAAAACAAAAAAAATAATAGTAGGATGAAACCCATTGGAAAAGGAAGAGAATATAACAAAAATGAAAGGAAAAATAATTTACGGACGATCTGAGGTCGGGAAGTGGAAGGGGGTGAGCTTTGCCGGAAATCGAAACGTCGAAACGTCCTGTATTTTTTTAATGAACCCAAATGATATGTATGTTTCTGCATATACTTTTGGTACTTGCATATCCAGTTTTTTCCATCAATTTTTGAAAATATCGTTTTTATGAAGATTTTTCTTCGTTCATGTAAAAATGTAAATAACTTGACAACGTTGCATGTGACCCTCAAAAACAAAAGGGGTATGTAAAGTCCACATGACAGATATTCTAAAAATGAAAAAATATATAGGGTGATCCATTTAAAAAAAGACCGAATGTTTTGCCCCGGATTCATGTTTCACCCTATATACTCGAAAATAATTTTAAGAAGTAGCACATCGAGCCTCCAATAAAATTTTTTCTCGATCTTCATCAGCCTAGCAGCTATGGTTCGAGCGAGGATAAGTGGGCCACCCTGTATAATAGTGTGAAAAATTACGTCAAATCCTCAAATCGTAGCAACAATCTTTTTTTTACGAAAATTCTTATAAATGAGTGAATTTAAAAAATACAAATGTTAAAGGACCCCGCACCATTTAAATGTAAAAAACGTCCCGGTCAAATTTTCTGAAACTTTGGTATGTTGTAGAACTCGATGCTCTGATAAAAAGTGTCCATTGGCCCAAACCGATCCTATGGCTAGTTTTCGAAGTACAGGGTGTTAAACATCGGAAATACCACTGTTTTGTAACCAGATTTCTCATAACAGACCTGTTTTATTGGCATTTGTTGTAGAAAATATGAATTACAGATTATTTAGCATTAATATTTTATAAACAATGACCGTAGAATTTGGTTAGTTACATGGTGGTTGGAAAATAAATAATAAGGTTTTTTTGAAGAAATCATTTTTTTTATAACAGCTTTAAAAATACGAGCCAATGTCATTGCATTATGAATATATAGTTTAACTAATGACTTCTTGGTGATGAATCATATTTTATACAGGGTGACTCAGAAAATGTGGTTACAGGGGGCATATAGTGTTTTTAGCTTTAACCAGTATAAACGATGTGTTATAAAATTTTTGTATTATATTAAGCAAATGTACGATCTCCACTCTATGTCATACAGGGTGTTAAACTGATTGCAAAAACCTTATAAATTTAAAAAGCTGTGTTTTGTGCACTACCCTGTATTTTAAAAATTTCTCGGTCAACTTTATAAATTAATACATTTTCACATTAATAAAAATTTAGTAGGTATTTAACTCAGCAAAATTTTGTTGTAATCCTACGACCAGTTTTCGTAAAATGTGTACCCATAGATTTAAAAACATCTTTCAACTAGTAAATATCTGTCGTATTTCTATTATAATTATTTTCTTATTGTATAAAACTTACAGATTTATTTGAATGATATCTATTAATGGTGGTTAAAAGCCAACATTTTAAAATTATTTTCATGTATACAGGGTGGTCCATTAGTAAACTAGGCAAATTATTTAATTTTTTTTAAATGGAATACAATAGTTCATTTTTAGAATCGACATAGTACTATACTTAATCGACGAAACAACTGACTGGAGAAAAAGGCTGGGAACTTGTAATATTGGAAATAGATTTCATACTTTATATAGCAATAAACAACAATATTCACACATCAATCTGAAAATACAACAGTAACTAATAATAGCATAAGAGCAATAGCATTTAAACAGTGATTAATTCGTTTACACATACAGAGTTTTTATTTAGCTTTATTTTTTCACACATTATGCTGGTAATCAAGCTATGCAGGTAAGCAAGCTTACTAAGAAAATTATAGTACTAACTATGTCGATTCTAAAAATGAAGTATTGCATTCCATTTGAAAATTAAAATTAAATAATTTGCCTAGTTTACTAATGGACCACCATGTATACATGAAAATAATTTTAAGATGTTGGCTTTTAACCACCATTAATAGATATCTTTCAAATAAATCTGTAAGTTTTATACAATAAGAAAATAATTGAAATACGACAGATATTTGTTGAAAGATGTTTTTAAATCTATGGGTACACATTTTAGGAAAACTGGTCATAGGATTACAATAAAATTTTGCTAAGTTAAATACTAAACTTTTGTTAATGTGAAAATGTACTAATTTATAAAGTTGACCGAGAAACTTTTAAAATACAGGGTAGTGCACAAAACACAACTTTTCTAATTTTTAAAGTTTTTGCAATCAGTTTAACACTCTGTATGACATGAAGTGGCAGATCGTACATTTGTTTAATATAATACAAACATTTTATAATACATCGTTTATACGGGGTGACCAGGGGCGGCTCCAGGATTTATATTTTGAGTAGGCACAGAAGATGAGTTGTGACTATCTTTTATTATTATTTTATTTATTAGGGTTTTTTTGTACTGAGTTCGTCTATTCAGGTTTTGAGCTAGACTGCTAGAACTGTATTAGGTTAAGTGCATTGTGTAGCCTTATAAATTTTGTTTTTAGATGTGCAAAATTTATCCTTCTAAATTATTGATCAACACAAAAGCATATCACACTGTAAGTTTTAATAGTTGGGAGGCTCTCACTATGAAAATTTAAAAAAAAAAATTTTTTAAAGAGAATATATTTTATTTCCTATAAGAGAAACAAAACTAGTTGTTAAGAAGTAATATTCCAATAAAAATAAATCATATAACATACAATTCAGTAATACAACTTAATTCAGTAATATGTATAAGATAGTTCAAATGAACAGTTTATTTCATGACAATCTGCAACCTTCTGCCCTTCTGGGATGCAAATTCATCAACGACAGGATCAGGGTGGTTGAGAAGTTCATAGCTTGCTTCCTTTTCAATGGATAATACTCCCAACCAATTCAGTCTCTTCCCAGTCACTGTAGCCCTCAATTTTAATTTAAGAGAGACGGGCATTGTCAATGAAATTGTCATAATGTTTTAATTCTTCAAATGATGGGAAATCGGTTAAATCTTTCAACATATCAATACTATTTTCGAGTCGATGAACATTGGTTTACCTAAACCGCACTGCACTTTTAAGGTAGATATAAAGTCACTATCCTTGCCGTAAAGTTGTGCAAAATGACACAAAACTTCTGGATTTAAGAAATCTTTTGATTTTGGGTCACATGCTGAGATACAATCCATTTGGATTTCATTATCGGTAAACCTTTTGTTCATTTCACATAATATGTTATCAAGAACATTAAAATATCCTGCTTTCAGTTTTATCTGGTGATCGCTTTCACTCTCTGAAGAATAACAATATAAAAAAGTTGGGTAGGCCCGGGCCTACCCTGCCTACCCGGTGGAGCCGCCACTGGGGGTGACTGGCTAATGCTAAAAACACTATATGCCCTCTGTAACCACATTTTGTGAGTCACCCTGTATAAAATATGATTCATCACCAAGAAGTAATTACTTAAACTATATATTCCTAATGCAATGACATTTGCTCGTATTTTTAAAACTTATAAAAAAATGATTTCTTCAATTCTTCAATTCATGTTTTCTACAACAAACGCCAATAAAACAGGTCTGTTATGAGAAATCTGGTTACAAAAAAGTGGTATTTCCGATGTTTAACACCCTGTACTTCGAAAACTAGACATAGGATCGGTTTGGGCCAATGGACACTTTTTGTCAGAGCATCTAGTTCTACAACATACCAAAATTTCAGAAAATTTGACCGGGACGTTTTTTACATTTAAATGGTGCGGGGTCCTCTCAAAGATTTTTTTTACAAAATAATAAAAATTGCTCGAGAACAAAACATTCAGGATTAAGTAAGTATCCATACACATCAACTCTTAGACACCAAGCCACAATATAAATAAATCAAAAGCATTTTTTAAAAATATAGTGTATAAAAAATTCATTTCATTCGATTTTTATTTGCTTTTTTATTTAATACTTCATTTTCATATACTCAAAAGGTGATCAAGCTATCATTAAAAAACAAAAAATTTTTAATCATCATAATATTGTAGAGCCCGTTATTTTGTTAACCACAAAAAAGTATTACAAAACTGATCCTGACAAAATCGAAGAACATAGATGCTAGAGCAGAACGCAAAAATATTTTTCCAGAAATTTTAAATAAATAATTGTTTAAGGTATTGTCAGTCATAAGAAGGATTTAAAGGAGGAGGCACACTTTTAATGGGATTTCCAACAATGTACGAATTTGATAATATCCTATGACTAGTTTCCCAGATACAGAGGCGGGTATGGGGTATCTTGAAAAACACAAAATTAAATGAAAAATACTATAAAGGTTGGTATTTTCTTTAAAAAAGTGATACAAGCAATTTAATTTGATCTTGGGCGGCTGTGTTGGATGTCACATGTCGTTTTTTTATGTACAGGGTGTACTCATAAGTAATATTAATTCTATTTATTTCCATACTCTCAACAAAAAACTGACAAAGTTCAACCTCACCTTGCAAATATTTTTTAATTATTCTAGAATAAAACGTAAATAATTTTATATACCTCCTTACAGGTAAATATCGTATGTACAACTTAATTTAAATGTTTTTACATAATTTATGGTAAAACATTTTCTTCGTTTTCGTGGGGACATCTTCAACACACTCTAAAAAACTGTTGTTTAGATATTTGACCACTGCTTGATGTCGGGCACAACTTAAATACCAAACAACACTGCAAATGTGGCAGCACATACCTACTGCCGCAGCGGAAGGAAATTTTTTACCAAAAATTATTTAAAATATTTAACATTTAAATTAATTTTTAAGTACCCTACAGGGTGTGTCACGAAGGTGGCTCATTAGCCATATATAGAGAACTACAGATATTTGAAATTTGAAAATTGGGTTACGGGGGTTTGTCAGTACGACCTATTCAATGAAAATATGTTCAACTTCCGGTTATACCGGAAGTAGACATCAACTTTGTTATTTCAAATGGCATGTACCATTTTTCTTTTTATTTTTGGATTCAGCATCAAATTTCGAACAAAAAATTATTAATATACCACAGGTCTAAGTTTAACAGTTTCCGAGATATTTGAGATTTTTGTAAATTTTTTTGAAAAACACGCATTTAATTTCCGTATCTGGCTTAGTTGTTAAGCTATTAATTTCAAATTTTATACAGAGATTGTGAGAATATCTTTATAGCATACGGTGAAACGTCAAATGCGATATTTTATACAGGGTGTCTAGAATGGAGAGTCCAATGTTCATATTTTCAATTCTCAATAAGTCGATAATTTCAAATGAAATACCCTGTATTTTATTATCATGCCTGAATCAGTTTTTTATTCTCTTTCGATCTGCATTAGCATTCCCTATACCTAAAGTTACGCATTTCTGATTTATTGCTAGATTTATTATAATTTGGAGATATCTTACATAAATTGGTGGGTAATATAATCTAGCATGCCATGAAACTTGAAAAGACAGTTGTAATAAACAAACTACTGGACAATTAGATTATTTTATTTTCTAACTTCGTTCAATTTGTAAGTGAAAATGGCTCTTCTGGGTTACAGTAATGAAGATGCTATGAATTGTTTTAAAAGATTCTCTAAAACTAACTTTTGCATCACGCAATGACGCATTTGGAAAAGCACGAAAATAAGCTGAGACTGTTATTTCCAATTCTTAATCAACTTTTGATTTGATCTTTTTAACTTTTGGTTTAATCGATCCGTGCAATAAAAGATTGTCTATAATATTCCTGTCCATTTCCCTATTGGGTCTGCGTTTTCTGAGTAAATGCGAATAATTGGCACGTACCTACGACTAATTATGCGATTGCATTTACCGTAAATTATTACCAGATTTAATAAATCTTCATTCAACCCAGAAAAGCCATTTTCACTACAAATTGAACGAAGTTATAAAATAAAATAATCTAATTGTCCAGTAGTTTGTTTATTATAACTGTCTTTTCAATTTTCATGGCTCGCTAGATTATATTAGACACCAATTTATGTAAAAAATCTCCAAATTATAATAGATCTAGCAATAACTCAGAAATACATAACTTTAGGTATAGGGAATGCTAATGCAGATCGAAAGAGAATAAAAAACTGATTTAGGCATGATAATAAAATACAGGGTGTTTCATTTGAAATTATCGACTTATTGAGAATTGAAAATATGAATATTGGACGCTCCATTCTAGACACCCTGTATAAAATATCGCATTTGGTGTTTCACCGCAAGCTAGAAGGATATTCTCACAATCTCTGTGTAAAATTTGAAATTAATAGTTTAACAACTAAGCCAGATACGGAAATTTACGTAAATGCGTGTTTTTCAAAAATTTTTACAAAAATCTCAAATATCTCGGAAACTGTTAAACTTAGACCCGTGGTATGTTGATAATTTTTTGTTCAAAATTTGCTGCTGAATCCAAAAATAAAAAGAAAAATTATACATGCTATTTGAAATAACAAAGTTGATGTCTACTTCCGGTATAACCGGAAGTTGAACATATTTTCATTGAATGGGTCGTACTGACAAACCCCCGTAACCCAATTTTCAAATTTAAAATATCTGTAGTTCTCTATATATGGCTAATGAGCCACCTTCGTGACACACCCTGTATTATTGTTATTTTTCTGGACTTTGTCATTTTTTTTGTTGGGAGTATGGAAATAAATAGTATTAATAACATACTTATGAGTACCCCCTGTACATAAAAAATCGGCACGTGACATCCTATACCACGATAATATTGAATTGTTTGTATTATTATTTGTTTTTAATAGAATACCATCCTTTATAATATTTTTCGTTTGATTCCTGTTTTTCAAATTAAAATTTTTTATGAGTACCGCTGTACATAAAAAATTAGCACACGACATCCGACACAGCCCCTAAGATCAAATTAAATTGCTTGTAAGTTTCACATTTTTAAACAAAATACCAACCTTTATAGTATTTTTCATTTCATTCCTTTTTTTCAAGATACCCCTTTGCATATTTTATTACTTAATAAATGACTATATATTTAAGTATTTATTTTTAATTTTTAAAATGAATTTTTTGTGTTCAGAAAAGATAAATAATTAATAATTATTTAAAGAATTAAATGTAACTTTAGAAGTGTCCCTCTTTTTAAGGTTTTTTGGCTTATTTAAATTGTCCCAATTTAGAGAAAAAAAATAATAGAAAATTTATACTAAATCCATGTTTTTTTTACATCTTACACAATATATTTTGTTTCATAGATTTGCACTACAGAAAATACTATTAGTGGATAGAAGCTTGTAAAAGTTTTTCAATAAATTTGGGCTGGAGCTTCGCGAGATATGTGTCAAAAACGGCATTTTTGGTATTTTTCGAGTGGATTGCTTCACTATTTTTTAAAAAACCGTGATGAAGTAGAGTATCGATCCGTATAGTAGGGTTTTTTTTTTAAATGCATCCTAATCTCAAAAAACGAATTCGCGCACATTATTTTTTTTACTGAATTGGCAATAAATAACCAAAGAATCCTCGATTTTTCTTAAAAATTGGAGAAAATATGTATTTTTATGTCAGGAAGACATGGTAAAAATTAAAAAAAAATGTGTTTATCAAGCCAAAATCGGCATTTTTCGAAAAAAATTGAATTGGCCGCAATTTTTGGAGAAACAATAGTATGGAAAAATTTTTTATCTTACAAAGAATGTTTTTGTGTGTACTTTTGTTTAAGAATAACATTTTATTTATTTAAAGTGCCAAATTTAGGGAATAATAAAAAAAATCGACTTTCATTTTTTTCCAGTTTTTTGCTTGATTCTCTTAGGAAAACTATATTTCAGTCCAAAAAATGTTTAAAAAAATTTTAAAAATATTTCAGGTTCTAAAGTAAGATTTTTGTGAAGGAACGAATCAATATAAATCAATATAAAAAATGAAAATCGATTTTTTTTTATTATTTCCCAAAATGGGCACTTTAAATAAAGAAAAAAATGTTGTATTTTCTCTACTATTGTTTTTCAAAAAATGGCGGCCAATTCAATTTTTTTCGAAAAATGCCGATTTTGGCTGGACAAATACATTTTTTTTTTTTAATTTTTACCATGTCTTCCCGACATAAAAATACATATTTGCTCCAGTTTTTAAGAAAATTCGAGGATTCTTTGGTTATTTATTGCCAATTCAGTAAAAAAAAATAATGTGCGCGAATTCGTTTTTTGAGGTTAGGATACATTTTTAAAAAACTACTATACGGATCGATACTCTACTTCATAACGGTCATTTTATTTTTTTTTATTTTTCCACGACTCCTAGAGCCGGAGATATTTAAGAAATAGTGAAGCAATCCACTCGAAAAATACAAAAAATGCCGTTTTTGTCACATATCTCCAGTCCAAATTTATTAAAATTTTTTTACAAGCTTCGAAAAAATTAAAAAAATTTCACTTAGCTCTTACATCCATATAAAATTCTAATTTCACTCCACTATATAGATTCTGTATTGAGAATATAAAATTTACAATTTGTAAAAATACTGTATTAAGTTTATTAAATAAATGAATTGAAAAACGCGCAAGATATTTAATGCAGTTGTGAAAATTATTTTTTAATTTTGTACGTCTTTTTCCCACGTTTATTTTAAATTAAAAACGTGTTTGTTTAAAAAGAATTGGAAAGTTTTGCGGCATTAAAAATTAGCGATAAACACAATTAATTTATTCATTTTAATAGAAAGTAAAAAAACTCACAAAATTCAATTTAATGTTCATCCTCATCAAGCTAACTTAAAAGTCACTGTTACAAATAATTAACAACTCTTTAATTAGAGATCACTCATCCGCCGCACATTATCACCGCATAGGTAACAATTAAAAAATTGACCTCGAACACTGCACACCTCGCATCAAAATGTGTTCGTTCATTGTACAAACTATTCTAATGTAGGATTCAAGAGGACATGGTTTAACTTCGGCCTGCCGAAGAACCTACTTTAGGGGGCTCCGGGTCATACCCACGAGTGTGGTACCGCTCCGTCGGTCGTCTACGACGTTGAAAGTGACAGGTGACTGGGTTATGGATTCATTAGATATTTATCGGTCTTCCGGTAAATTAATGTCCATTTAAAATAATTGATTATTGTTACTATCGAAATTATACAGCCTGCTTGCAGGAGTTATCGAGCGTATTGTTAGACCAGTTTACCTGAACAAGCCTCAGTAACTTCAGCACACTAGTAATACTATTTATTATACAGGGTGTTAATGAATACGTGTTACAGATTTTTAGGGCATGTATAACATGTAAAAATAGAGTGAAAAGTTCGTATAAACTTGTACTTTTGGAGCTTTGGTTTCGAAGCTATAGAACTCTTTGAAGATGGCGTCGTCAGGTCAATTTTTTTCAAAGATCTTCAGAACGCTGCATTTAAAAAATATGAAACTATACTCTGAATAAGAGAGGAGTGCTGTAAAAGTGGGGATATAACGTCACATTCCAAAATAAAAATAAACCAATAAATAACACAAATGTTGTTAATGTTAATTAAACTTTTTTTAATCTCTTGTCATTAAAACACTTCAGTACCTAAAATCAAAGATTAAAAAAAATAAAAAGTTCAAGAACTATCTATAAAAATCATGTCTTCACTATAACTACTGGTATCATTATCATTGTCTTTTCTGAGGTTTATTATTATAGGGTCTATTAAGTTTTCCATTGCTAGGATCCACTTTACATCTGAAACTGCCTTCAAGAACAAATTTCGCACATCAGGTAATTTTAATGTTGTATTGTTTTGAAAAACATAAACTTTTAATCAACAGCGACTCCAAGGGGGGCAGTAGGTGCAATTGCCCCCCTCCAAGAATCCGGCAATGAGAGGATATTTCTTATATCTGCGTAAACCAAATTTGAATTTTTTTTGTAGATTCTAGGTCCATTTATGTCTTAAAAAACTCACTTTTTCCTCCAGAAATGGCCCAAACATTTGTTTTTTCGGTAATTTTGACATCGCCAATCGTTTCTTATACATAATTCATTCTGCGTAAACCAAATTTTAATTTTTTTGAATTTTTTTTGTAGATTCTAGGTCCATTTATATCCAAAAAAACTCAGTTTTTCCCTCAAAAATGGCCCAAACATTTTTTTTCGGTAATTTTGACATTGCCAATCGTTTCTTAGACAAAATTCATTCGGCGTAAACCAAATTTTAATTTTTTTTATTTTTTTTTTGTAGATTCTAGGTTCATTTATATCCCAAAAAACTCATTTTTTTCCTTTAAAAATGGCCGAAACATTTTTTTTTGGTAATTTTGACATTGCCAATCGTTCAGCGTAATCCAAATTTTAATTTTTTTGTAGATTCTAGGTCCATTTATATCCTAAAAAACTGACTTTTTACCTCAAAAATGGTCCAAACATTATTTTTTCGGTAATTTTGATATTGCCAATCGTTTCTTATACAATTATACATTCTGCGTAAACTAAATTTAAATTTTTTTGATTGAATTTTTTTGTAGATTCTAGGTCCATTTATATCAACAAACCCTGAATATTAAACTTTTATATACTAACAGCCGACGACGTAGCCCCCCTCCCCAATTCTCTGGGCTGGGGCCGCCCTTGCTTTTAATTGTGACCAGATCAGTTCAATGGGATTTAACTCTGCATGGTAAGGAGGAAATCTGAGAATTTCAATTCCTTTTTCTCGGGCCATCTCTTCTATAATATATTTTTTAATTTGTTTTTATGTTGCTTTGCTATTACGAGTAATTCTGCGTTCAAGGATTTAGGAGGACTGATAATATTTTTAGAATGAAGCCATTTTGAAATATATATTAATACAAAATTCCGAATCAATTAAAATACATACGATACGGCTATGAATAAATAAAGTCTGACTTATCTGTCAAAAAAGAAGGTTTATTACAGTAAAAACCATGGAAATATGATTAAATTAAACGAAATCTTTTATTAGGCCGATCAACTGTATTAAAATTTTCATTTTAACTACTAATCAGTATTGAAGGATGAGGTAAAAATAAAATTTCTACCTCTTAAAACTGTACTACTTCTACAAATGAAATTACTGCACTCCTTTCTTCGATTTTCCTGGTGTTAACTAGATTTTTCTAACACAATCATAAGTGTCTCTTGGGGGGGGGGGGGGGGGGGGGACGGTTATTTTCAGTCGAGTTTTCAGTCATATTTTTTTGTCATTTTTTACATTTTTGGTAATGAATTAAAAAACTTGCTGCTTTAACTGTTGTAAGGTTAAAAGCGTTTTTATTTTATATTCTTCATTTTGAGTGTCAGGTTCATATGTCCTAAACGCATTCGGCATAAAACAACCTGTTCTTTTCCTGATAGTTTTTTGGATAAAACCATTTTTTTACAGAACGTTTCGTTGATCGTAGTTGACAGTCGCTGGCTTCCCAGAGATTTTGCCATTTATTGAGAATAGCTTTTTTAATGGAGAGTTTTTTTTGTCACTTATTGGGATGGGAATTTTTCATATATTAGGTCCTTTTCAGATGCTTTTTTGGCAGCGGAGTCAGCTAGTTCATTACCTCTGATACTGCAGTGTTCGGGGATCCAGATCATGGTGACATATTTGCCCATATTTTCCATATTCTTGAAGCCTATTCGTTAGAAGTGAATTTGTTTTTTAGGACAGTAGAACACTAAGTCAATCAGTACATATTATACTTCACTCAAATTAGACAATTTTACGGCAAAACTTCGGAAAAATTAAAAGTGAACTGAATTTTTGTGTACACCTTTATTTAGTGTTTTCAAACAACGTCCGAAAAGTACCCTTGATTTGACCTTGAGCTTCACGAGTTATAGGGCGCTAATGTAGCAAAAATTTGTTTTTTCGCTTATATCTTCTTTTATATTGACTTTAGGTATATAACATTCTACAAAAAAATACTTTTTTGTAGAGAATTTTGTAAACTTCAATTTCTCTGTAGAATGTTCTATACCTAAAGTCAATAGAAAAGAAGATATAAGCGAAAAAACAAATTTTTGCTACGTTAGCGCCCTATAACTCGTGAAGCTCAAGGTCAAATCACGGGTACTTTTTGAATGTTGTTTGAAAACACTAAATAAAGGTGTACACAAAAATTCAGCTCACTTTTAATTTTTCCGAAGTAAAAACCTTATTTGATTGAACTATTAAGGTTTTTTCTTTTTCCTGGGACATAAAGAATAATAGAGCTTGCCGCACAGCATAAAATTATATAACCATAATCTGAAAACTGTTATATCTTATATCTTATACCCGATTAAAGGCATATTATGTATGACTTAGTTTGAGATAGATCTCTTCCAGGATTCGGAATAGAGACTGCTTTTACTTCCTAGTAGATGCCATATCGCCTGAGTGCTCTAAACCACCTACAAAGAGATTAGGATAAACCATCCTTACTTTGACAAAGATGCTGAGGATTTGTAACTATCGAATGAATCAATTGAATCATTTGATTTAAATGTGACCATCTCTTTGCTATCTTCCAGTATTTTTAGCTTTTCCTTACTCTTCATATTGGTCAACAGTATTAGAGAAAACGATTTCAAATTCAGAAAAATGTGTTTGTAGAAGAATTTTCAATGGATCTTCTCCAAATTGCGTGAATGTTTCGTCGGGTTTCTCTATCTATAGAACAGGATTTTTGACTAGTATTTTATAAAGGTGTATTCTTTTCGACTTTGTTGCAGACCCTCCTCCATCCAGTCTCTTATAGCCTTGTTGTATTCGGTAAGGGCTTGCGAGTATGCTTATCATTTTCGGTTTTCTTCGTTCTGTTGAAAAAGTTGAAAATGTGTTTTGTCTGAGGTGTGTAAGAGTTTTGCTCCATACTTTTTTCTTAATTCACTTTATATTTTTCTGTTTCTATCTTTTTTTAGGTTTTATGCCTAAATATTATTTCCCAACTTTCTTTTTTCCACCAAGCCTTCCTCATTTGTTAGTTCACTCTATATACAGTTCCACAACTTTCTCTCAGGCTATTTTACAATTCTACCCACCTCACTTTTGTCGGTATTTTCAATTTATAACTCCTTATTTTTCCTTAATTATTTTTCGCTTATTTTCTCTTGCTTTTTATTTTATATCTTGAAGTGAAAAATTGTTGCAATTTTTTTTTACGTACGTGGTACCACATTCTCTAGATCCGCTTCTATATTTCGCTTCTCTACGACTTCAATTACTGCTAATTAACAACTTAAATAGGTATACATGGCTCCTGGTTTTCTTTCTTCAAAAGGCAAACAAAAACTAGGGGACAACGTACCCATGCACTAAAAGATTGCTTAACATATTAACAAATTGTTGAAAAAGTTGAAAATGTGTTTTGTCTGAGGTGTGTAATAGTTTTGCTCCATACTTTTTGCCTCGCTTTTTTCTTAATTCACTTTATATTTTTCTGTTTCTATCTTTTTTAGGTTTTATACCTAAATATTGTTTCCAAATTTTTCTTTTTTCCACCAACCCACCAGACACCTTCTGTCAATCTATTTTACAATTCTTCCCAGCTCACTTTTATCGGTATTTTCAATTTGTAACTCCTTATTTTTCTTTAATTATTTTTCGCTTCTTTTCTCTTGATTTTCATTTTATATCTTGAAGTGAAAAATTGTTGTAATTTTTTTTACGTACGTGGTACCACATTCTCTAGATCCGCTTCTACATTTCGCTTCTCTACGACTCCAATTATTGCTAAGTAACAACTTAAATATACATTGCTCCTGGTTTTCTCTTTCTTCAAAACGCAAACAAAACTAGGGGACAACGTACCCATGCACTAATAGATTGCTTAACATATTAACAAATATTATTAATCTTCAGTTTATCCGCAATTGGCACAATTGCAATCGAGTATCATTAAAACTTTGTATCTATGACTATGAAAACGTTTTAAATAATTATTTTTCTTATGAAATTCTAAGTACCCGCCTGGTTTCTTTTGTAGTGGATATAATCATTTCAGATTAGGTACTTGTAAATATGTTGTAGTAAAAACCCGAAATCCGTAATATCGCATAATTACCAGTGATGCGAAGTTTTCATCATTACTGGGATTTTTGGTAGCAAGCGGAACTGAAAATTTCAGCTGAAACGGTTTATAAACCAAGTCTTTCACTTTTCACACATTTTTTTTTGGGATCTCTCAAAAATTCATGAATACGTCTTAATTTATACTCCGCCAAGCCAAAGTTTTTTTAGCAATCTAAAAAAATTTTCACTTTCTGCGGACTTCGGCATCCTCGGATTCGTCACACCATTTGAAATGACAAAATGTTCTCATAATTCAATGAGCTAAACATTGACCTTCGCCGTTCCAAATATAGTGAATCGTATTGTTTGGTTCTCAGAATATTTTGTATATACACTTTCACCAAATGCACTTTCATGACCCCCATTTTTTACAATGGATCGAATCGAAAGTTATTAGAACCATAATAACTAGATTGTTCATATAGTCGTTTTCATTTATTTAAAGGCCATCTGCAAGACGGAAATTTAGTGATGCAATGAGGTCCAAAATACAAGGGTATAAGAATCAAAAGTGTAATTTTAATATTAAGACAAATGACTCAAGCAGCTTATGTAAAAATTTCTTAAATTATGCTCAACAGCTTGTTACCATATCCTCCACAAATATAATAAAAAATTTAAATAAAAGCAGTGTAATAGCTATTTGTTTAACTGGTGAGGACAATGCAAGGCCGTAGCCAGAAATCAATTTCGGGGGGGTTTGTTTTGGTGGGCAAGTCCCAAGTAGCATTCTTCGAGGAGGGAACGTGGCGGCCACGACATTAGAAATTTTAAAGTGTATTGCCAAAATCTTTGCCGCGTAATAGAAACGGTTCTATAACGTGGCGGTGACTAAAATGAGGAACACTTTCTTGGTCGCAGCTACGTGGTGGTGTGGTGGTCGACACTTAACACGAAACTTTGTTCACTGCACATGTCTTTTTGATTTGTAGCTCGTTCTCTGTCCTTCCATTTTCCTTGATTTTTCTCTAACCTGACATAACTGTTAACATAAGTAGGTACGTACTGAATAATAATTAGGTACCTATACTTATTATATTATTATGGAAATACAAGAATATTGGTTCAACAATACTAGATAAAGGCAAAAAGTTGGAACGATCGAAAATTTACTGTCAAATATAGGTGTGGCTCGAGATATGGGCACGCGTCATTGGAATACTTCATAATTTAAGAAAAAAGTTAAAATCTGTAAATTTTTCATTATGGAAATTAAATACTTAGATGCTTCAAACTGTGATTTTTGTCAATCTTTGTTATTAAGATCATTAATTATGTATGGAAATGTAGCAAATTTGAAGCTGTATTGACAAAAAAAAGTTTTTTAAATAGCGCGTTTATTTTTCTCATCATGGCGATCTCAAAAATGGCTGCAAATGTCTGCGTTTAGAAAATAAAACTTTAAAGTGATTTTTGTGTGGCAAAAACGTGGTGAGAATTACTACAATCATATAATCAAGTGCCGCCCGCCACTTTAAAGGTATATTAATGGTTCCCAAAACGACACTAAAACTATCACGCCCACATTAAGGTCACTGCCACTTGTAAGTGGTGTTTAAGTGATGTGATTTAGGGGCCGTTGTTATAACATTTCAAACACCTTTAGTGGCACCAAAATATTATAAAACTATTAAGTGGCTCCCAGCGGTGAACTTTACGTGACTACAACTGGGCATAAAAAAGTTATTCTTACTGTGTAGGGGTATATTTAGTGATTATTACGTAATAGCCACCCAATCGAAGTTGCGATATCAGTTTCTGTCACTATAATGCTACTTGGGTTAGAAAAACATACTACTTAGTACTTACTAAAGAAATATGTTTTTTTTTATTTCGGGGGGGTTCTATCCCCCTTGATCCGCCCTCTGGCTAGGGCATTGGGAAAGTGTCACTTTTCCTTCCGCATGCAAATGAAGGAAAAGATACTTTACATATGATTTTTTTAACACCTCCAGCATAAAACTACCAATTATTTTTAGGACGTTTAATTCGAATCCGTAGTTACGTATAATAAACATTAAACATTTTGACAATAATTTTGACATCTATAACCATTTGCTACTGCGTTTAATAAATTTATATATAAATAAGGACGAATAGGGAGGAAATAGTATATTGTGCAACAAGTGTAGGAAGTTTTTCAACTTTTCGGGGGTGATTTTTGGACGTTTGCGGGATGAGGTCAACTCTAAGAAATGTAACCACCGCCAAAATGTTCAGCATCCTCGAAAGGGAGGGTTACATTAGTTTTGCCAGTAAAAGACCAGATTCCCACTTTTTTTACATGTTTAAAGATCAATTCCGACTTTTCACGGTTTTGAAATTAAGTAAGTTATGAGGAATACGCTACTTTTCATAGCAGTTGTAGAAAAAGTAACTTTTCCTCCCTAGGGAGGAATTATCCTCCATATTTATATATAAATTTGGACGAATATGGAGGAAAAGAGCCACTTTCAACAAATATCTACATAAATCGTATGCACCTGACGAAGTTATTATCATCTACTCACAAGCTGATAACGTTCGTGCCAATTTTTATCAGAATCTTTATATGTATTTTTTTTATAAAAAACGCCACCGTTCTGTTTCAGCATCTTTAATACCTTTATTGTATTTGTCTCCCACAATCTCGTGCTCTTGCAACTGAAACTATAAGAAACCAGTTTAGAATGCTCTTCTAGCGTTGCCATAGGCCGAACAAATTGTAATGACAGTATGGGATGGCGCGATGCGAGCGCCGCTCTGCCGGCCGGGTGAAACAATAATTGTGTGTCGATATAAATCGATCGTTTAAGTTTAATTGAAAAACTTGCTTATTTATTGTTATTAACCGTCCACAATGTCGGATTTGCTAAGATGTGGGTTCAAGTCGGTAAATTTAACAATTTTTCGAAAGAAAAGCCTCACTAAAGGCAAGAAACTCGTCGAAAGCAATCATATTTGCGGCGTTTACGAGTTAAATACTGATGGATCATTTGAGATTAAAGGAACTGTTTTGCGAGAAACCCCTGGTGCACTAAGCACTAAAACGAAAACAAACCTTTACAAGCCGACAATCGAGGTATGTATATAATTATTGTATAAGTTCTAATAACAGATAATGACAAGTTAAAGAAACGTAAACGTCACTGATCAAGTACGCAGGGTCGCATTAAGGGTGTTATAAAAATAAGTATGTAATCGATTTCATAAAAAAATATAATTTTTGATTTATTAATAAAAAAAGTTACTCTTTATAAAAAGTTCTGCATCGTGTAAAACCCATGATCAAATAATAAGACATTAACATTTCTAGATGTGCCGACCATAAATGAATCATTTAAAAATATCATATAGTTTATTGATTTTAGGTTCTGTTGACAGAAACGTTTTGGATCCAAACTGCACTTGCAAAGGAGGAAGAGGATTCTGCAAGCATTAAGCAGTGGTCTGTATCTACGTCAATGAAGAGAACAACAATGCAGTTGCAGGTGTATCAGAAGGGAATAGAAGTGGCAAATCTATGGCCATCAAAAGTAAAGCAAATAGAGATAGTGAGACCTACGTGTGTAAGGACGTCAGTAATGTTTCTTCTGATCACTTGGTGGAAAATGTTATGCTAAGCAACATATATTAGTGTTAACAGAGGAAAGATGCTTAGTGGAAAACGAAGCTAGACTGGCAGAAGAGAGACCAAAAGAAGAGATTTTATTAGCGTTATTGAAAAATTTATACGATTTGCAAAATGTTTACACCATGCAGAACTTTTTATAAAGGGTAATATTTTTTCGTAAAACTAATAATATACTTAATACATATTACAATTTAATGAGTATACAATTTAAAGTATTATTAAAAAATCAAAAATTATATTTTTTTATGAAATCGATTACACATGTGTACTAGAACTGTCACTTTTCTTTATCTTAGAAATATATACCACACAATTTTTGTCGGCCCCGGTCGGGTTGGGGTATTAATAAAATTTTAGATTGACAGTTCTTAGTTCTAAACCAATTTATGGTGTTTTCTGTTTTATATATAAACCAGTTGATAATGCTCTTCTAGCATTGCCATAGACTGAACAAATTGTAATGAAAATGAAATTCTAATCAACACAGCCACAGTCCACTCACTTTTACCAAAATCAATCACTGCATGTGTGTCTACTTAAATTCAATGTCATTTTAAACTTCAAAATGTTCATATTTTGGACCCCATTTTGAAGGTGTTCCCGAAGAGGTACGGAGGGACACATCAAACCCTAAGCTTACTTTTTGATGCTCTATCAAAATGTGAGGTCAGAATTTTAAAATTCATAAACACAAAGAATCAACATACACACACACACAGATCGAATTCAGATACCGAACAATTTGTTCGGTGAATATGACAAACTCGCTATACCTATTCATTTACTGAATATTTTCTACATTTTTCGTGAATGCAATGGGACATATCAGCTGGGATTTTCAAGAATTATTAAACTTTCCTTACGAGTTTGACACATCGAATTATTTTTTTAAACTGATACATTATGTATAGTTGTTCAATATGATAATTTTTGTAATTTCTGTCGCACCGTACAAGAGCGAATTTAATTGTTTTTCCTGCCTTGCTGTAGGTATTTAAGCATAAGGTATGTATAAAATATACATATATACATATTTATAATATAAATCTGTGTCAAAATCGTCCAAGGTAAGGGTGTTTTGTTTAACTTGTCACACGACAATGATCACTTACCAACGTGGGCGGAAATTTATTTACACGCATGATATAATTGTAGGGAAAACAATTACAAATGATACCTATCAATTTTATTAATAGTTTGTAATGATCTTGAATGTGTCAATTTGTTGACATGAGATATTTATCTAGAGTTCTTAAAAAAATAAATAATTGTTAGGTGCAAAATTAGACCTACATAATAAAATCCTGAAACAAATAATATCTGCATATCACGCCTCATAAAAATCTAGCCCGGCCTGTTTGTATTAACTTTTAGATCAATATCTCATCATTTAAAAAATCGATGATTGCCGGTTAATCAATCATATATAATAAAAGACTCTATGCAAATGATTTGCTACTAATTAAAAAAATTTTAGTCCTAGCAGTAAATAATAAAACATAATGATATTCTGTTGGAATGTGCATCGCTGTGGTGCGCGTAGGGGTGTATTACGGTGATGAAAAAGATTCCCATTGTATATCTGATGTAAAGATTTTTTTAATTTCAATGTTGACTACATATAAAATTATGCCATTTATGGAAGTAAGAAGTAAGCTTTCTTTAGACTAGAACTATAGTCAACCGCTATGACTAACAACAAAAGGACTTGTGTTTGCTACTGATTAAAAAAATAGTATTTAACCTTAAACCAATTGTTTTTAAATTAAACTATAAAGCTTGATCAAGGCTGATGTGTCGACGCAAGGTCGCAAAAATAAGCGTGAAAGTTAAGAACATAAATTTTTTTATGAGAGAATTCACTGAAATTAAACGTTTATTTGTACTAGAATTAAAGGAGTACATAACTGTCTAATTTGTAATTGTTAACCAATTATTTGGGTGGCTAATTCTTAAGTAGTCCTCAAATCATGTCCAGATTTTTGGTAAAATTCTTTTCTTTTTTTGAAAAAGATATGCTTTTCCGAAAGTCTTATTTAACCCTCTCTGCTTCTATCGTCTTGGCTTCGCAGTTTAAAAAATAATATAAATTCGAAGTAAAACTAAATTGTTTCTGGGTGGGCACAATACCAACAACCCATCATAACTAGGAGATTATATAAAACCGTCGGTCCTGACTATATAACATTAATTATTAAGCCATGCAGAAAGGGGGGTAGTCGCGGCCTCTCATACGAACCACGCGGATGGGGGGGGGCATGGGAGCCACCCCCCGTTAGTTATTATTGCTTTATCTTTTGTCTTCAGACAAAAACTGGAGGATATTCAAGTTTTGGGAGGATATTCAAATATTCCGTTTTCACCACTATAAATTTGTGAATTATTAAATGAATTTTTGAAACGCCGGTTTTCAAAAAATATTAGTGTAGCGAAAAAATCATAGAAACAAACTTTTGTAGGTAATGAACTGCTCTTCATTTTTTGTCTAAACAAAAATGCTCTAAGGGTCATATTTCGGCAGATATCATCTAAAAACCGGATTTTTGGGAACTCTAGAGCCATTTTCCCACCTTTCCACAAATTCCACGTAGCTGAGATTTTCGGAGGCAAATGTACCTATGAATACCTGCAAATTAAAAAAAAATTTGACGCACAGACTTGATGCCCAGGTTTGGGATTTTTCTGGCGTTAATTTACTGGACTCTTAGAAAGTAAACATTTTGATTGGTTTTCAACAAGAAGAAAACACACGTTATACAAACCAAAATTATTCGTTGTATTGAATATTTTCTCACTTAATCACTTTGGTTACAAATTTCCATTAACTGATGCCCCCTCCCCCCTGAAAAACTCCCTAGATCCGCCCCTGATACGATACTGATATTGTTTCTATTCAAATGGTTATTTAAACTAAAGATTATCGTCCAAATTTTCAAACTCTGAATGTTTTATAAAAGTTTACTAGAGTTTTGAAATTGTTTTTTCAATTCAGATATTTTGTAACGTAAATATGATATTAGATGATGAAACAAAATTTAGTAGGATAATAATAACTTCCTTTTTATGAATATACTGCAAAAATCAAGGTTTTATTTAAAAAAAGTTATAATTCCAAAATTACTTTTTCATTTTCCTAGAATGGATCTTTCCTTTCCTGTAGAGCCATTAATAAAACCACAGCTCAACAACTACCAACAATCCATGAAATTGAAAATATATAAAAAATAATTATCTCACAATTGTAATTTATTTATAAGGAATTAATTGTCTTTAAAATTAAATATATTTTTGTTAAAGTTACTTGAAGAATTATTTTCAATTTGTGTAGTACCTTCTGATTGTTTATTTATTTTGAAATAAAACTACCAATTTTTCTTAAAATTATATTAAAATAAATTATAATTATTGAATTTCACCACAACTTGCAATCGTCACTTTTTCAGTAGGTTTACCACTTTTTGTACCACACCTCTCCATTCTCTTAACCACATCCATACCACTAATAACATGTCCAAATGCTACATGTTTACCATCTAACCAGTCAGTTTTTGCAGTACAAATAAAAAATTGTGATCCATTAGTGTTTGGTCCAGAGTTGGCCATAGAAAGGGTACCTGCACCTACATGTTTCAAATCAAAATTTTCATCAGCAAATTTTCTTCCATAAATTGATTTGCCCCCTGTACCATTGTGGTTTGTAAAATCCCCTCCTTGACACATAAAATCTGGAATTATTCTATGAAAAGAACTACCTTGAAATCCATAACCTTTTTCATGTGTACAAAGACATTTGAAATTTTCAGCAGTTCTTGGCACAACATCTGCCCTTAACATCATTGTTATCCTACCAATTTCTGTTTTTCCTATATTAATATCAAAATAGACTTGTGGGTTCTTAACTTTTTTTGCATCAGGTTTACTGACATCTTCAGTTTCATTTTCTTGTTCAGTATCTTCTTCCGTACCAGCTTTTTTACCTATAGTTTCACCAGCATGTTGTTGTAACCAGGTATCTTCAGACCAGACAGGTCTGGTTGAACCTTCTTTTATTTTCTGTGGCTTAGCTAAATTTACTCTTATAGTTCTTCCAAACAATTCAGAATCATTCATGTTATCAATAGCCGCTGCTGCATCTTCAGCACTTTCAAATTCAATAAATGCAAAGCCCCTGTGCTTCTCTGATTCATAATCGAGAGGAATTTGGACGTCAATTATATCACCAAATGGTATAAATGCAGCATTTAAAACTTGTTCATCAACTTCTTCTGCTAGTCCTCCAACATAAACTGTTCTTTTATTACTTGAACTCATTTTAAACAAGGCATAAATCTCTTAGCAAACTTTTCAATTCGTGTACGAAAAATAAGGTTATGTTTATGATTTGAAATTTGAAGGAAGTTCGCGACGTTGCCAACTACATATAATGTTTTTCAAAATCTCGGATGACATAGAAAATAGCAAAAAATAATAGCGAAACTAATTTGTGCATGTTCATACTACCGTCCAAAATTTCGATGATACTCGAGTGACTGTGAGGATCGAAATCGGTCTCTGATTTGAGCATTAGTCTTTTGCTTGTTTTGTTTAGAATATAAAAAGGGGACTTTCTCTCATCTTATTTTAGTCCCCCGCCTTGCACCACCTTTCCTAAATAAAATTACGCTAAATCAAAAAATATCATGAACGAACTAAGAAATCAATAAAACTTTAAAACAACAGAAATTAATTAATATAAATCTGTGACTTTACAGTGGGATATTTTACGTGGAATTGATTTTTTGAAAACAGTGTCCAAGTAGGAGCAAGAATACAATTCAGCTTTAAAATGGACATAACGTCGTAAACATTTTTTTGGGACAAATAAATTATTAATAATCTTTACCAAATTTAAAATTTTATTTTTTTTAATTTCTGAATCTCGACATATCTGTTTAAATTTAAAATCTGGCAATGCTGCGAAATGTGCTCTATGTTTATTCGATTTTTGCTCCTAAAAGTTAGGCAAAATTAAAACCTGTTCGTGTAATATGTGCTATCTCAAACAAAAAGTTTTCTGGTGGATTTTGTCGCTTTGCTGAGTTGAAGTTCACCTGAAAAAAGTTGCTTGCTTTGCTGGTTGTTTTGCTTTTCTAAAGACTAAAGAGTAAACTGTTACTTTTACGATCAGTGGAATGTGAATGGTTAAATACTGTTTTTCCAGAATTTAGCCTTTTAAATAAAGAGAAAAATTTAAATGATAATTCGACAAAGTATGTAAATAATCGTAAAATGGCATTTTTATGCCCTGTTCGTATCAGACGTGGAAAAAAGAAAAAATGTAAGTTTAATTTATAAACTAAATGATATAATTAATGAAACAATTAACAACTATTATGTAATTATCTGAAATTCAACAATCCAATGTCTTTTTAGCATCCAGTGTAGACTTGGAAAAAGAACTTGCAAGATCTAATAATGGGGTTACACCTGGAATGGGTAGAATCACAGGCTCTGCAAGTATTGAAACACTTGTTAGGGTAGGAATTGAAAAAGAACATGGGTTGTCTCCTGACAGTAAAATGGTTGTTTTACATGATTTTACACCATGTGTTGATGATGAGCTTGAAGTAAAACGAGGGCAGGTTAGAACATTTTCGTTTTTTATAAAAATTCCATAGATATATTTGCTAATAATTAGTTGGGGTTGGGTTGATATGTGAATATTAGTTAATTCTTGGTTCAAATATCAATAAAAATAACTTTGTACTTCTTGTGGGAAATCGGTTCTCCAACTGTGTTACAACTAAAGGTAAATGCACTGCCAACTTTTGGTTGCTAGTTTTAAGCTCATCAAAAATTACAGTATTTTTTTTATCATCTTGCAGATTGTGAACATTTTGTATAGGGAAAATGATTGGGTTTATGTGATAGGTCTTGATACAAGACAAGAAGGTTTTATCCCTTATTCCTATTGCACACCTTACAACAATCATTTAGCAGAACTTGCAATTAAGAAAAAGCTTCCAAGAGGAGAACATTTAGCATCTGGAGAAAGTTTAGACACAAATCAAGACTGGTAGGAATATTAGTTCATAACAATTTTGGTTAAGAACTTCAAGATTTGTTTGTTTTACAGTGAAGGAGCTGGAGCAGATAGTGACACAGATTCTATTGATCGAAAGAAACATGGAACAGGTGCGGCATCCCCTATCAGTATTCATTCAGAACCTGACATGATACCTTTTTCAAAGGATCCGTCTGGAAGATACATTGTCTTGTATACATTTATAGCTAGAGATGAAAATGATGTGTCTGTTGAAAGGGGAGAATTTGTAACAGGTAAGTTTTTAATTTTTTGTTCATTCAACATACTTTATTTACTAACATTAATAATATAGCTATTGACTACAGTTTTTGGAAATTGATTTATTGGATTCGAAAGCCCAAAGGCAGGATGAATCGAATAACTCATTTGCCTCATAAAAGAGTTTTATTGCAAAGGGCTATTGACTGAGACTCAGATTATAACAAATAACCAAATAAAAAATATACGAAGATGGAATTTTTTCGTATAGTTTTCTATAGTTTCGCAAGCTTTTGTTTTGTTATAAGAGGGCTTTCCTTGTTCGTGATAACGCAACCACTTTTATCAGACATCCTTTAGTGACAGGATGTCGAGCTAGCCTGCTTCTTACTGATGAGGCACAATAACGCCGAAACCGGTCTAAGAATGGCAAGCTCCTTTAATAACAAAATCGAAGTTTTTGGGTTAAAGCCCCGACTTGGTCGGGCACCAAACCACGTCTGGACTTTCGTAATTCAATACCTGGTGGGGCATATAGCCCAAGGAGTAGTTGTTGAAGTCCAGACGCTGGTACAGTGTAGGACATTTTTAATGTCCTTGTTCTTGGGGAGCTTGTGTGATTTTATTTCCCAGATCCACCCTCTGCAGCTCTTGCATTTTTCTTTCCACTATTCTTAGGTTTTCCTTCTTTTTGAGTTTTCTCGAAAGTATTTGTTTACTTTTATTAGTTCATATAACAGTTGATTTGGTGGATTATGGAGTCTCTGTCTAGAGTGATGGGGTTTTTGCACCTTAAAAGTGCTATTGTCTGTCTTTTTAGTTTTACGTTCAATTTGTTTTTATCTAGATAAGGGATCATACTCCTGTTGATACTTCAGTTTTCCGTAGAGGCAGACAAGACTCGGGAATCCCGACCTATAAATCATGACCCACATTTATAGCCCAATTATAGTTTTGAAATATAAATAAATTTATGTACTATACAGGGTGGCGCAAATTTAATTGAACACTATTGGGATTTCTTAAACCGTTATAGATACAAAGTTGATTAAATGGGGAAAAAGTTGTGTATATATAAATTAAAATATCAGGTCTGGTTTCCGAGATATTTAGGAAAAACCGAAATTGCCGATTTTCGTTTTATTTAATTAACACCCTATTTTTAAGATAGAAAAACTTATAAAGCTTTTCTATTGAAGGCAAAATATCGCTTAACGTAGCGCATCCAATGTTTTGAAACAACGTTTCGTCTTTGAAGGGCTACCTACCCTCAATTACTTTTTTTAAATACGGACCTGTACTTTTCATTTCATTTTTGAAATCCATTGAACCATGTAGAATACTTAATTTTTTTATTTTGTTCTTACCATGAACTCCAGTTTATGAATTGTTGGTACAGTCCTGTTCAGTTTTATCCTGAATGTTTTTTAAACAACTTAGCTTTTGAGCACATTTTGGATGTAAATTAAAATAATTCAGAATGCAGAATGTATAATACATTCTAATTTCTAATTATCTGTTATAATTCAATAGTTGAAGTTTAAATAAATTTTATTTATTTTATGATTGTAGTTTTAAGAAAATTGAATTCATATTTTTAACAGAAATTAAATATACTTAGGGCAATAAGCTCAAAGTATACTCAATTTTTAATTAATTTTATACAAAAAGATTTATAAATATTTTCACTGAAAATGGAACTCAGCAAAATTCCTAAAGTACAGTTCACTGTCAAAACCTAATAAAAATATTAAGTGTACATGGTTAAATGGAGAAAAAAATGGCGATTTCAAAAATGAAATACAGCCGTATTTAAAAAAAAATAGTTTAGAGTAGCCCTTCAAAGACGATACGTTGTTTTAAAAAAACGGATACACTATGTTAGGTTGTATTTATCCTTCAATAAAAAAGCTTTTAAAGGTGTTAATTAAATAAAACGAAAATCGTCAATTTTGGTTTTTCCCAAATATCTCAGAAACCGGACCTGATATTTTAATTTTGAAAAAACCAATCAACTTGTCTTAAAAATGCGCATCTTTTTTCACATTTAACCAACATTGTATTAAATTATTATTATTAATTAAATTTGCGCCACCCTGTATATCCAACAGAAATTGGAGAAAACAACAATATTAAAACGCAATCACTCAATCAACTGTTTTTGAGATTTTCAATCCGGCAAAGCAGTGTAATACTGTCAGCCAATAATACCGGGTTTCCAGATATATTAACACGTTGACTGCCACAGTAATTTACAGTAGTCTGGTCTAAAAAGCCAATTTAATTTAATCATATATTATTAAAAACTCTAATTGAGTGTGTCGTTTTTTGGTATATTAATTTGTGCCCAAGCTAGAAAAACGCCGAGAATCGTGCAATCGCGAGTTATCTCGTAGTTTTTTTTGGCATTGACATGTAAGTCATTCAGCCAGCCGCTATCTCGTAGTTGGCAGTCAACGTGTTAATTTTTGTTAAATTATTTACCTACAAAAAAAAGATTGGTTCTAAAATCAGATCTTTTGGAATTCTATTTTTTGTTATGGAGTTGTTTAGACCTCCATCTTGCATTCTTACCTATATATCTTATCGGCAATTTTTCCAAAAGTATGTAATGACTGGGTTTAAACTAATATAAAATCGCTTTCCAAAGTGTAAAACATTATTTTCTCTTATAGTGTTAAATAGAGAAGATCCTGATTGGTACTGGATTGTAAGGAGTGACGGCCAAGAAGGTTTTATTCCTTCAGGATTCGTTTATCCTGCTGATAATGTGATACAAGGTATGCTATTTCGAGTTTAGAGGTTTTGATTTATGTTGTTATTAGGGCTCAGGTATTAAGCGCCTATTATTATTTAAGGTCATTTAAGTTCCGCAAATGCAAGTGGAAATGGCAACTTTCCCAACCAGAGCAACAATCATCCTCTAGGCACATCTACTGCAGACGATCTTCGTTATCACGGAACTGAGTTGGTGATGCTCTATGATTACAAAGCGCAAGCTCCTGACGATTTGACAGTTCGCAGAGGCGATTGGATATACGCAGATCTCAATAATCAAACGGTGGATGGTTGGCTGTGGGCTTACGCTCCGAAAACAAGAAAATACGGATTTATTCCAAAAGCTTATGCTAGACCTCCTGCCATGACAAGCCTTTAAAATTGCCATGATATGCTCAGATATTTTTATATATTTTTTTGATAATATTTTTGTAAAAAGTATTTTATACCAAATAAATTTAATATTTTTATATGGAATGTTTTTTATTTTTGAAGTAGGAATAGTTGTTAAAGATACTAAATTCGCAAAATTTCACGATAAAAATAAATAAATATAAACATAAATCAAGAGAACCATCAACTGCAAACTCTACTTCTTCATTATTAGCAAATTTTTTTACCACCAAGCCATTTTTTCAAGTTTCAACAGAAAATAATCCGAGGGGGTTAAATCTGGCGGATAGGCTGTGTGAACTTTAACTCATTAATTTTGGCAATTGACAAAACAAAAGTTTAATTTTTGTGAAATGCCGACGTTTTTTCTTGATTTCATCACTCAAACGCATAATACTCGCCGTTGATTGTTTTCCCTTTCTGAAGATAATGAATGAAAATTATCGTTTGTGCATCACAAAAAACTGACGCCTTGATCTTGCCTGCAGACGGAAAAGTGGCGTCGGCTTCTTTGGAACCGATTTTTCGCTTTCAGTCCATTGTTCTGACTGTTCTCGAGATATTGCGATTTGAAAGTATATGGATTTTCGCCACAAGGATAGTGTCAAAATTTCAACCCGCTAGTTTAATTTGGAGGGGTGGGCGAGGGAGGGCAAACACTGATTAATTTTTGACTCGAGGTAACTTTTTTGATTCTTGACCAATCCCAGTCAGCAAAATGGCAAACTCTTTCATGAGGATACTGACAGGATGTATTAAGGAGATGATGGTTTTCGCGAAAACGGACAAATGGCGACAGAATTTCGGATTTTGCAAATCTTATTTTTAGATTTTCGCAACGAAAGAGTAAAGCGGGGAAAATTTTTTATGACCCATCGGTTGCGGAATTTTTTTCTCTTTGATTTGAGCTCTACAACTCGATCCTATAGTCAGGAAGGGAGGGAGGGGGGTTAACGCGTTTTGCCCTGTAGAAGGGCAACTAATAGGGTTAGTGACTTCGTGCTAGGCTCCTTTTCAAGGACAATCAGTTCTCTTTCAAAAATGTTTTACCCCAAAGCTCTATATTAAGGCCTGCAGGAGTGCGTGATATATTTATAAAAGCTAGTGCGCTCGCTCAGCCGCCGTGACATTAGATGCCGGAATAGTATTTGTGAGAGAGACGAGAGATGAAAGGGAGCGCTTAGCTCCTATCCCGGAATCTAATTTTACGGTGGCTCAGCTAGTGCACTCGCTTTTATAAATATATCATGCACACCTGCAGTCCTCTATATTCTCAGAGCTTTGTGGTGAAAAAATCTTGAAAGAGAACTGGTTGCCCTTGAAAATGATCCTAGCACGAAGTCACTAACCCTATTAGTTACCCTTCTAAGGGCAAAACGCTTTTATCTTATAAAAAGTCTGTACCTGCATGCCCAATTACCTAAATATAAGAGTTTTATACAAGAAAAATAAAAACCAAAATAAGAATTCTAACATCACAAAGGGAAAATCTTACTTTCTCGTTAAATTTTACTTCTAGTACGATTTTCATTCGATTTCTTTACTGAAAGTATCAATTGACAACCAAAGAGATAAAGACTGGCTTTATTTGGAAATAAAATGAGTACAATTTGATATTTTAATATTTAATGAGTATAAAATTATCACATATTATTATAAACATTTACATTGCATTTAAACAAACTTGTATATTACAAACTCCAGTTTATTGTATAAACAAAAACATACAAAGATGGTGTTCAACTATTTTCTTTGGCATCTTTTTAAATTAAATTTTGCAAAATATTACAAATTTAGGAACATGAGCTTTTAGCTAGTGACAAAAGTTTAAAGAATTAAAAAAAAAACTACTCCAAACAAACAATAAAAGAAAAATGTGCTTTTTAATGAGTCTTAAATACACAAAAAACTGTTAACAAACTTGTTTTTGTGTAGTCAGCTGTTAACTGAAAAATTAGATTTTATTCTTACATAATTTAGAAGATACTGTATGATAGTATCTACCCTGACTCTTTTACACAATTTAATTTAAAAATAAACAAGCGTCTCCTCCCTATTTTGATCTTTCTTCTAGATAAAAAAGCTGAAATTAAGTTAAGTTTGATTGAATATAAGTGCCACACATTATATTATGATATATATAACATTAGGTGTGTGTAAAGTTCTTAATTTCAAAGTGCACGTTAATATTACGCTAGTAAAAAAATATTTTAACTAGTGTTTAATTTCTAATGCCTGGTAGTAGTTTGCAATTATATCCCATGCTTTTGGTGCCATAAAACCTTCTGGTGGATTTTCCCCGGTGCGGGCAAATTCTGCAAAATAAAAATTGGATTTAATTAGATGATGATATTTACTGCAAATTAAATCTGGAACAAAATTGATTTTCATATACCAGGTGTGATTCCTCACTCGACCATTCACTGTTGGGTTCTAATTAACAGTGCTGTTCCTAAAGTGGCGCTGGGAAATAGTAACAAAGCCTACACAGAACACGAGGCTAATGGCCATAGTAGTCGATGCCGTTGACACAGAAGTAGAAAAAGAGGATTTTTTGTGCCAGAAATCAGAATTGGTTAATGGCGATTTTTTAATTTACACAAAAAATATTTTTAAATAATTAAATTACTATCATTGACAAACATTTTTTTCGCCATTTTATATTTTTGTATTAAATGTTAAGCAATTTATATTATAATAATTTAATATTTATCTAATATGTTTATGTTGTTTTATTGGGCTTATATTTATTTTTATATTAATTTAATTTTCATATACTGTGCATATTTATTTTTTTATTCAATAAATACATTATTATTATTATTACGATCTACTATTGTCGAAAATTCAACATAACTCCGCTACTGTGGCCAATGGGCAATAAAAATATATTTTGAATATAAAATCAAAATTTTCATTTTCTACACATCGAATACCTAGCGACCTAGTGCAAATCGAAAATACAGTCCACTTAATGATTGCCAGCTTAAAATTGGTTGGCTAAGGAATGTTCTAACAATACAGGACAATTCCTAAGAACTTCCTTTGCAAAATAGTGAAAAAGACCAACTCGTTCTAAAGGAGTCGTTTAAAAAAATTTACAGGAAATAACCTGTAAAGATATTCTTACTTCTCATCCTAGTACCAGAGATGAAATCAAACTCATCCTTCCTTTCTGGTTCGAAAAAGTCCATTTTCTTCTTTGTCATATCGTAAGCTGCTACTCTGAATGGGATGATTTCCAGCGAATCGAGACCTGGTGATGTTTTCAACACCCGCGCACCATGTGTGGCATCGTATAAATTTCCATCGGGAGATCCTTTTTTTCCACGAGGATGGGGAACGCCAGCGGGGTCACGACCTACTATGTAAAAGTTGGCGCCGGCGATCATTCTTGCTTTTGCGTGCCACTGAACCTGAATTAATGTATATTTTTTTAGGATTTTCGAATTTTTGCGAAATTAAATCGTTTAAATTGGGAAAATTATGAAAAAGTTCTTATTATTTTTAAATTTCTACCGATCTCAAATTTGGAAGCTTACAGTTTATCTATTTTCAATTGCCGAACAAATGCCAATCAAAGCAACTTGTCGGTGCATCAAAGCAACTTGTCGGCACATCAAAGCAACTTGTTGGCACATCTGGAAATTTTGTTTTTATATTTCTGCAATTGAAAATGGATACACTATACAGTTGGATTTTTGAATTTTTGTAAGATTTGTCTTAGCCAGTGCATCTTGAATGATAAATCTTAAAATATGAAAAACTGAAAAAATAAGACCTGAATCTCGATCTGTGAAAAAATATTTTTAAATTTTTTTCTGAAAAATTATGAATCAGAACTCCCGCAAGCACTTATCCTAATGATCCCTATATAAATGATCCGTTGTATCCAATCGGATGGGATCAGTTAACAAAGGTTAGTATTTAACCATAGTATACTATAAATATAATCTTTAATGGAGTGATATTCATTTTTGTTATTGAGACACTCGATAATATTTCAGTTTATATGCAATATTTCCATGTCAACATTTTTAAAAATGATGTAGGTTGGTTTAAAATAATATCAGTAGTGATATAACATATTTTTTCCTATTTATACCGATTCTCCGAAATAAATGATTGTGGAAAAAACTTAATGTCAAAGAAAAAAAATTCTTAAAAAATAAAGTTATCATCTGTCACTTGTAATCTGGCAGTTGTCATCTGCCACTTGTCGCTTGTCATCTGTAAACAGTGGGCGGGACTTGCCATAAGAGCTGTTAACAAATTTCGCACGCTCAAGTGACCCTGCTCATTTTATTTATTTATATGAGTTTAACAGAAAATTTGGGAAATTGTCCGATTTTACTTGAGTGATTTATTTTAAATTGAAAATATTTTGACATGTCTTCAACAAATCGTCCATAACTACAAGAATATATACAAAGTTGGGACCATCTTATGGTATTAATAACGGGCCATAGACCTCATAGTTAAATCAAAAGAATCTTCCTTTGCTTTATAGTCCTCTATTAACGATATACCTTGTATGTATTGGCGACAAAAAAATACTAGGCACTTTAACAACTCCAAAAATAAAGTTTACTAAAATCATATAAATATCCAAATTAAAAAAAAAATATTACCTCAGTCGGTCCAGCGTACATCATAGGACTAGGAAATATAGCCAAAACGGTATTATCTTTATTCAAAACATTTTGTTCTAAAACCGCTTGATGTTGATGCATTCTAATATCAAGAGGAACATCGTCATCCTTAGTCCAGCCTCCTAACGGATTTAACAGTAAAACAGGTTTTTTATATCCTCTTTGCCGCAACTGACGATGTGTATCTGTCATCAATAGGGCGTGTCCATTATGGACAGGATTGCGAAGTTGGAAAGCGAAAACAGCATCGGCTTCCATTTGTTTGAATTTTCTTCTTAGTTGATTCGGAGTCAAACGGTACTGATCTAATCCATCATTCCATTTTACTGCATTTTACTGGTTTGAGAACATCCAAGTCACCTCCTAGTAGCCAGTCACCTGAATCGTAGATCATCTGAAAGGTAATAATGCCAATGAAAAATACCTTTAGCTCCAAAAAAGATCGACATCTATGATTATTTAATATTATAAATTGTATTTATAGACCAGGGCCGGAAAATGTTCGGAAAATTTTAGGTAAATCAAAAAAAAAACAATACGACTGAGTGAAAGTTTAAAGGGGGTTGGATATTGGTTTTTTACGATTTGTGGCTGAAATATGCATCCTATCGATAAAAGTTTAATGTAAAAGTTGTAGATAATTAGAAAAACTAAATCTTTTGTATTGATCATTTTCAACATAACCTCAAAATTATCTAGAAAAACGCCAAAAACCGGTTTTTTTCGTTTTTAATTTTTATCTCCCGTAAAAATATTTTTTTATGAAACTTTGTGAAAATATTATTTTTTGTGTTTTAAATAAGCTGTAATTTTTTCTAGGCAAACTAATTATTTTGGGAATTTATACGAATTTAAATAAAGAAAGCCTAATTTTCAATCGAAAGAGTTGGTTTTACAAAGAATTAGACAAAAATTATGACATGTCGAAGTTGACATTTGTTTGTCTCTTTCTATAATGAATTAGTTAATACAGTCCTTTATAATTAAATGAGCCACTTTAATACCATGTTGCAATATCTTCTTTAGTCTCGACTTTACAAAAAAAGCCGTTAAAAACCATAAAATTAATACTGACTTTGATATAAGGATGGTCCTTCTCAACAGTACCGAACTGTCTGGCAATTCTTTCTTCTTTTCTGTTAAAATAAATCTCTGGATCTCGGAGAACGGCATATAACTGATTATTGTGATATAGACAAATTGCTTTACTTCTTTCCAATCTAGTTTTATCGCTATTACTAATAGCCAAAACAATGGGAACGCTCTGATTAACTTTTTCGCCATTTTTCTCTATGGTGTTAAAATGTAAGACCTTAAACAAAAGAGAGTTATTTAAAAAAAACTATAAAAAGTCATTCATTAGGAAGATCACTCCAACCCGTCGAGACTTCGTAAGTCTACCCTCTACGTCAAGGTATATTGTGCCAACGAGGTCTCAGACTGTTTCACCGGATTCACGAGCCCAATGGCAGTAGAGTCCCTTATCTCTTTTCAGCTTCTGGAAATTCTTTACTGTGTCAGTAGCGACTAAAGACCGTTTTTGGCAATATCTGCGAAACTAGTCTCAGATCAACAAGATCCTTGGAATTTCTGTATCTCCGTCTGAAGCTTTGTTGTGGAGTAAACCGCATTAAATAATCTGGAGCCCGAGCGTTTTTCGATATAAGGCGTCATGCGTAAGGCATTATTTTCTTAGAGGCAGGAAAAACCTTACAGTTTAACGGAATATATGTGACGTTGCACCATCTTGTTGGTACCAGGTGTTATAACCAACAAAATTTTATAATGCTAGACGTACAAAATTTCGAATCATATCGATATACCGATGACTTTTTTAAGAGTGCAAATGTTTCTGGTTGAATCATGTATGTCAACGTAGCCATTAAAAAGAAAATAGGCTTCGTCGCTGAAGATAATCTCCCTAAACCAATTATTAGGTAAGATGAATCTTGTATGAACGAAATCGAAGATATTTCTTTACGATGTAAACTGGTGGTCAGTAAATTTTACACGTTTAACACTATGAAAACAAAGTTGTTTACACTTCGGCAAAATCTAAACTACAAGCACTCAGATCTGGTAATGTCATCTGTTGGAAAACAACGAGAACTTATTCAACATCCCAATAACATTCCTAGCTATTAAGCTATTAGCTATTAAGCGATATACTGCTGAATTAATAAAAGACCTGCCGAAAATAAAGAAAAAATATACAGGGCACCCTGCGGACTAGACCATTTACAAATATTATACCTGTTACTTATAGGCCAACCCGACATCGGCTGGAGTTACGTAAACGTCGCTCTAGCGGCAGCGCGCAACAACAATTGTCCTCAGATTTAAACTGATCGCGCTGGTGACGCATAAGTTTAATTGCAAACTACGTTTATTTATTGTTATTAACTGTCCACAATCTCGGTTATAGAATAGAATAGACGTTTATTTTTTAATTAGCTCGATAGCTATTACGTTATATTACATATAATTAACAATTGATATTATTTTAAGAACATTAACAATGTTATTAAATTTTAAAGTACATTTGCCTTAATATGGTATTGAATACTACAGTATTTCGTGATGTGATATGGTAAGTTATCGTACACTTTCAAGCCTTCGAGAAAGGGTGTTTTCTCCCTAGCACTAGTGTTGAACCTTTGTATTTGGTCATGATCTGTAGATCTTAAATTATAATCTACCAACTAGTTGGTAGATAGAACTCTGATCTATTAACAAGATAATCTCTAAATGTACAGGAGCTTGCTTATTAACAATCTTATATATTAACACTATAATGATTTGACGGACATTCAAGTTTAGAGTTTCTAACAAAGATTATCGGAGTATAGGTATCGCTTTGCTTTGCTTTGCTTTGCTTTGGTTTGCTTTGGTTTGCTTTGGTTTGCTTTGGTTTGCTTTGGTTTGCTTTGGTTTGCTTTGGTTTGCTTTGGTTTGCTTTGGTTTGCTTTGGTTTGCTTTGGTTTGCTTTGCTTTGCTTTGCTTTGCTTTGCTTTGCTTTGCTTTGCTTTGCTTTGCTTTGCTTTGCTTTGCTTTGCTTTGCTTTGCTTTGCTTTGCTTTGCTTTGCTTTGCTTTGCTTTGCTTTGCTTTGCTTTGGTTTGCTTTGGTTTGCTTTGGTTTGCTTTGGTTTGCTTTGGTTTGCTTTGGTTTGCTTTGGTTTGCTTTGGTTTGCTTTGCTTTGCTTTGCTTTGCTTTGCTTTGCTTTGCTTTGCTTTGCTTTGCTTTGCTTTGCTTTGCTTTGCTTTGCTTTGCTTTGCTTTGCTTTGCTTTGCTTTGCTTTGCTTTGCTTTGCTTTGCTTTGCTTTGCTTTGCTTTGCTTTGCTTTGCTTTGCTTTGCTTTGCTTTGCTTTGCTTTGCTTTGCTTTGCTTTGCTTTGCTTTGCTTTGCTTTGCTTTGCTTTGCTTTGCTTTGCTTTGCTTTGCTTTGCTTTGCTTTGCTTTGCTTTGCTTTGCTTTGCTTTGCTTTGCTTTGCTTTGCTTTGCTTTGCTTTGCTTTGCTTTGCTTTGGTTTGCTTTGGTTTGCTTTGCTTTGCTTTGCTTTGCTTTGCTTTGCTTTGCTTTGCTTTGCTTTGCTTTGCTTTGCTTTGCTTTGCTTTGCTTTGCTTTGCTTTGCTTTGCTTTGCTTTGCTTTGCTTTGCTTTGCTTTGCTTTGCTTTGCTTTGCTTTGCTTTGCTTTGCTTTGCTTTGCTTTGCTTTGCTTTGCTTTGCTTTGCTTTGCTTTGCTTTGCTTTGCTTTGCTTTGCTTTGCTTTGCTTTGCTTTGCTTTGCTTTGCTTTGCTTTGCTTTGCTTTGCTTTGCTTTGCTTTGCTTTGCTTTGCTTTGCTTTGCTTTGCTTTGCTTTGCTTTGCTTTGCTTTGCTTTGCTTTGCTTTGCCTTGCTTTCTTTGCTTTCTTTGCTTTGCTTTGCTTTGGAGTAGGTAGTTGCCACCGATAAATATGTTCATCTGAACAAGAAATAAATATTGAGATAAAATAGATGAAATGAGGAAATATAATTGTGTTGTACACAATTTTCCTGCACCGTAAGGAAAGATATCTGCTGAGATGAGGGTTGAAGCCGGTCAATTTAAACATTTTCCGACAGAAAAGCCTCACTAAAGGCAAAACAATCGTTGAAAGCAATCATTTTTCCAACGTGTACGAGTTGAAAATTGATGGATCGTCTGAGATAAAAGGGACTGATTTGCGAAACCCCATGTGCACTAAGCACTAAAACGAAAACAAACTTTCACAAGCCGACAATGGCTGGCGCGATGCGAGCGCCGCTCTAGCGGCCGTGCGAAACAATAATTATGTGCAGATTTATACCCATTGCGCTGGCCACGCATAAGTTTGATTGCAAAACACGTTTATTGATTCTTATTAACTGTGCACAATGTCAATGGTCAACAGAAAAGCCTTACTAAAGGCAAAAAACTCGAAGGACAGCATGTTTCCAACGAATACGTCATAAGAATTGACGGATCGTCTAAGATCAAAGTACACAGGGTCGCATTAAGCGTTTTATAAAAATAAGTAATCGATTTCATAAAAATATATTTTTTGATTTTTTAATATTTTAAATTCTATTTTCATTGCAATACGTATTATATTACGTACAGCGTGTTTACTTAAGTTGCCCCAAAACTTTTTTATTGTTAGTTTTACGAAAAAAAGTTAATCTTTATAGAAAGTTATGCATCGGTTAAAACCGATGATAAAATAATCAGACATCAGCATTTCTAAGTGTGCCGATAATAATTAAATATGATTTTATCTATTTTTGAGAAAGTAGTATAGTCTTTAAAATAAAACATTAATTTCATTTTTTTATGAAAAAATTGATTCTGTGCACCCTTTTTAATACAATTAACGTGCACGTGGCCAACGCATGTTTTTTTGTGCTTTTTCTATTCTTCTGATTAAAATAAACATGCATGTTTTATTAATTAATAATTAAATAGTAATTTACATTGCAAAGACGGTTTAAAGTTTAAAAATGTATCATTTAAAAAATGATATAGTTGAGCGAATTTAGGTTGATCCTGATATAAACATTTTGGATTCAAACTGCACTTGCAAAGGAGGAAGATGATTCTGCAATGAAAAGAACAACAATACAGTTGCAGGTGTACCTATCAGAAGGGAATAGAAGTGGCAAATCTATGGCCATTAAAAGTAAAGCAAATAGAGGTAGTGTGTAAGGACATCAGTAATGTGGAAAATTTTATGCTAAGCAACATAGTGCAGAGGAAAGATGCAGAGTGGGAAAAGAAGCTAGACTGACAGAAGAGAGACAAAATGCAGAGATTTTATTAGCGTTATTAGTGGCTGTGTTGATTAGAATAAGAACTGTCAATCTAAAATTTTATTAATACTTTCATTACAATTTGTTCGGTCTGTGGCAATGCTAGAAAAGCATTCTCAACTGGTTTTTTATGAAATCGATTACATTGTTATTTTTACCCATAATGCGACCCTGTATACTAGAACTGTCACTTTTCTTTAACTTGGAAATATTGCACTCAATTTTTGTCGGCCCCGGTCGCCAGATGTCGCCTCAGGAGATGTCGGGTTAGCGTATTTAAACAGAAATTCATTTTGAAGACATTTTATACCGCGGTTTAACGGTGAACTTGTCACATTTGTCATTTTCATGTCTCACGTTTATCAAAATTTCAGGTAATGACCCATTTTATTGCAGTTCCTAGAGTAAATAAAAACAAACCATTAGTCATAACCATCACAGCATGTCAGAACTTACATTCACATAAATCGTCAATTCCAACAACGAAAAGTTTGAGGAGTGGAAAATCAAAATGCGTAGTCGTTTCAGAGAAGTCTAGTCTTAATTGTCTAACTAACGATGGGAAGGAAGTTATAGAAGAACACACTACAACAGTAGTAGAGAATCCGGAAGAAAGAAAAGTCAGCAATATTAGTATTAACGTGGAAAATTGTTGCAGTTGTACCACACAAACAGAACCCCAAAACAAAACATTTAATGTCCCTTCAACTTTAAGATTGCCTAAGATATCTCCGAGATATCATGGACCTTGTTGTGCTTTAGAAGTATGCATATTGGAGAAACATCAACCACACTGTAAATTTAGAAAAACGAGAGAAGCTGGAAACAAATGTTTAGATGAGCCATCTGGAAGTTATGAAGTAATTGGTAGGTTAAAGTACAAAACGTGTGATAACGCAAATATAAAAACTAATTCTGAAATGCCCATATGTAAACCACAAGCATCGACAAGCTCAATAATTGGTGTAAACAAGTGCAATTCATTAGAAGTACTACCAAAGCAATCATGTTTATGTAGTAATTCAAAGTCAAAGAAAAAGTGGTACCAGTGTTTTTGTCCTGGTAAAAAAGGAACCAAAACATTTGAAATTTGTATTCCCTGATGAAGTATGAAATTTAAGGAAATAGTTGAAATATTAAAAAAGTTTCAAAGGCTGATTTAAGGTCAGGTCAGGTCTTTTGAATTAAAAAAAATTACGTGAATCGGTTATAGTATTTGAATTGTTACTCCAAAAATTTGTCGTCTTTAAGTGAATCTAATATCAACAAAAGATAAAAACAAAAACAGGAATAAAACAAGACTAAAAAATAAAGTATCTTCGATTGATCTCAAGCTACTTTATAGTCATTAATATTAGTTCATAAAAATTTCATTATTTGCAATTATAATTACCAAAATTTTATATATAATTAAAATTCAAAAAAATATAGAAAATTTACCTGCAAAAGTTCGTCTTCTTTCATAAATCCTTTCATCGGATAAGCCCAACCTTCACTGAGGACTTGCAACCATTGCAGATCTACAAGCCCAATATCGAGTTTCAGTAAATTTTGAGCTTCTGTCAGGACATCATTTAATTTATCTTCTGATACGAATAACTCTGGAACGACATGTCCATTTGAGAAGTTGTTGGATTGTGTAGTTATTCGTAATTTGGGAAGAATACTCTAAAATGATGATTGTTTGATGTATAACTAATATTTATAAATAATACGAAATAGCCCATAATTGTTGGTAGTGGAGTGCCGTTATATTTATACCTCGAAGTTGGCATTGATCGAATTATCATTTTCTCTTTTGGAATGTGTTTTTGACACTATATTCTTAAATGTCCATGTTATTTTTTACCGCTTTTACTTTTCCGCCCTCCACTATACCATAGAAGAACGTAATGTGGGAAAAAAAAAAGAAAAAAAGCTCGCGCAATCCCGAGTTATGAGGCGTAGAAAATTACGATTTTGACCACAAAAATCTTACATTTTTAAAAGTTTTTACTTTACCATAGGTAAAGTATTGTAATCGCAAAAAAAAAGTTCAGATTTCAGTGGATTTACATGTTTTGAGACCCCCTAAGTCATTTTAGTCCGGAAAAATTTGTGTGCGCTCTAACTCCAACTGCGATCGAAATTTCCTAACCAAATTTTATATTTATCATTTTTACAACATGTTAATGAGCTGATTAGATTTTGGGCAAAATCGGACAACCGGAAGTGGGGGTTTACTCTTGAGAATTTTCAGATATTCGCAATTATTATCGTTTCTATTAAGTTTATGTAAAAATATTAAGAGAAAAAATTTATTTTAAATTAAATTTACTATAAATTTTGTTTAAAAACTTTTTTCAAATTTTGTATTATAAGCGAGTTAAAAATAAAATATGGAATAACATAGTTGCATAATAGCGCAAGCCCAGTAGAAGTGTTTTGTTTCATGGAGACAATTGTACGCTCTTGCCAGGTATGGCCTGCCTTATATATGTACGAGTAATTGGATTATGAGCCCGTATGGCCGTTAAAGTATGGTAAAGTCATGTGCATGGCCACATCCGATTTTTTTAAATATAACCGATTATTTCATTCACACATGGCTGCGCCAATGAAAAGTCATGAATTTAGTCACATGATATGCAATATGATCGGATATTTAGGTAAATAAAGAAATATGAGCGGCTATTTTAGTTGCTTGTATAAGTGTGCTATTAAGTGTCAAAACTTGACGTAACATTCACTTACAAATGAAAATGTTCGTTTTGGTTCATGTTCCATTACGGAAATCAGTGAAAATATAAGCAAATCTATCCCAGAAAATATCAAAAAGAGAAAGGAGTGTGTTTGGAGACAATCTTAGCGAATGATTTTGTGGGGTTCATGAAATAATCTTCCTGAATATCACTGATAAATGACAAATGACAAATAGAAACTATTATTTTCTTTAATTCATCTCGAGCAACTTGCATTTCAAGACAATTCAATTCGACCATATGAACTTTAATAATCAAAGAATAACTCCCTCAAGCTCTCGGGAGTTATTCACATTATTAATGTTCATATGGTCTCATCAAATTGTCTCCAAATATAAGGTACTCTCGATAGAATTAGGCAGAAAATAATAGTCGGCTATTTGTCATAGTCTTGGGATATTACCTTCGACTATTTCCCTCGTCGTAATTTCCACCAAACACAAAAGCGTCATTTTTAATTACAAATGGTTTCTAGATGAAAAAACTGTATGTCAGCTTATGTAGTGAAAACGAGTCACTTTGAAAGTGATTCTATGACTAATATTGATCTGACGATTGAGAAAAGTGTACTGTACAATACCGTTAAAACCAGGGCCGGTTTAAGGCATACGCGAAGGATGCGGCCGCAGGCGGGCGCCGCGGCCAGGAGGCGCCGGAGCTTGAAATTTTTTTTCTGAATGTATTGTAATAAAAAGTAGTCCAAAATAGCGTTTTAGGCTACTCAAATTTTAATTTCCCAGACCCCTGGTATTACGCCCCCCAAGGTACGCCACTGGTATGAGGGGCGCCAGTGAATTGTTCGCAGCCACTAGAAAAATGTCTAGGACCGGCACTCGTTAAAACCCATACGTCAATATGGAAACAGTTTACGGAATTCTGCAAGGCAAAGAAATACGAGCTTTTGGAAACTACAAGTTTAGAGCAACTAAACCTAATCCTGAAAGATTGGGCGCGGAATATGAAGAAAGAAAACTGTGAAAATTACAAAGAACTAGTTGTGAAGACAATGTGGAATACCGTTGCAAAAAAAATGCAAGAGATGTATTTTATGAAGTGGAAAATTATTTTTGATCCATTTAAAGATATTATCTTCAAGTCTAGTAGGGAAGCTCGTAATGCGAAACGTGTGCCAATAAAAGGAAATCGAGCTCTGCGTCATTAAAATTGAAAGAATACTAAGCAATGGTTTTATTATGGGACGAAGACACTCCGGCGGGACTCCAGCGAAAATTTTAGAACTTGCCTGAAGAAGCAGTCAATTACAGAGTTCATTATTTTAAAGAGGAAGTGGATTAAAATTTTTTCAATAAAACGGCCCAAGGTGGAGAAAAAAAAATGTCCGATAGTAAATGGCTGGGCCCCAATACGAAGAACCCATCCTTTTGTAAACGTTTATCTAGAATAATAATTGATAGATTATTCTTAACAGGAAACCCATCATGGAACAAAGAACAATCAAGTACAAAAACACTAGAGTGGGAAAAAACGAACTTTCGAAATGGACTAAAGAAGCAGCAGAGAAGGCAGGATTAAATACAAAAGAAATAAAAATATCAAACCACTCTATGCGGTCGGCAGCCGTCTCAGCCAACTCAATTAAGCCTTATCTGCAAATGGATAATGAGCATTATTCCAACATCATAAACACCCTTAGAAGTGACGCCTCAGAACCTCCAGCTAAAACACAGAAAACAGAAGATCCTGCAGCCACTCCTCGAGCTTCTCACTCTACAGCTGGAGCCATCAACAAAATTAATTATTTACCTACACCCAACGTTATCAATGAGTTAAATGTTAGTAGTTTTGTAAGCTACGTGTATGCAGAATAATCTGTTACTCATGAAATAGTCTTGTCAAATACCATTCGGGCATCTAATTTTTCCTGTGAAAAAAATCGAAAAAACGCAATGCAAAGTAATATTTCTTTAACAAAATGCATTCGTGAAGGTGCCAAAAATCCTCGTCTTCGACTCGGATTTTTGTCGCCACCAGCACTCAGCTTCTTGTTAAAATATTACTTAGCAACGTGTTTTTTCGATTTTTTTCGGAAAATTAGATGCCCTTATGATATTACTTACGACAATCTGTTAATATTACGTAAAAATTGATATGAACTAATTTATGGCCTTGAGCAATTCTAATAACTTTTTTTTATTTTTCTACGATTAATACGAAGGAAGATGTGGCAATTCAAAAATGGGTGTTTAAAGAAACTGGATCGTTCTAGCATAAATATCTGGAAAAATATGACTTCCACAAAAAAAATGTATATAACATCCTAATGAGAGAACAACATTGGGAACATTTCAAAATCATCCAGAACCGTTTAACAGAAGCAGAAAATAGTTATGGACAAAATAAATTTTTTCAAATTTTTTTCGCTATTTTTTTAGAGCCATCTAGACATTCTAGACTGTGGTATTTGAAAAAAAAATCCTTTTGCAGAAAGTCTAACATATGTTTCTACAATTGTCCAGTAATTTTTAGGCCTATGGAATAATTATTTTTTAAGTTTTGGACTATTAAATTTGAGAAAAATTTTTGTTTTTTATAAGACATTTTCAATTTTTGGTCAATAGCGTGAAAAGTGTTGATTTTTGAAAAAAATTTAAAGAGACAAGAGCAAATGTTCTTCCGAATAATTTCCATTTTTTTAAAAGAAATTCAAAAAATCGTAATTTTCTACGCCCTATAACTCCGGAGGGATTTATTTTCATGAAAAATTGTATTTAACATTAATCCTTAAAAAAGGATAATTTATCGATTGCGCAAGTTTTTTTCTTTTTTTCCCCTCACTTTTTGACTGGTAGAAATTAATGAGGTTTCAAATTTGGACAATTTGACTTTTATGAAAGTAAGATTTTGAAAAAAACTACATTTTGAAAAATGTATCCATTGGCGCGCTGTCAGGTTTTGTGGAAAAATATACCCCTTATGTTTACGCCACTCGAAGAAATAACGAAATTAGAAGAGTTGTTCACCGTTGACAACGTTTTTTTTGTTAGGAATAATTCTGGATTTTGACAGAATGTACCATAGCTTGATTTCCCCAATTACAGCTTTAGTTTCCGCCATAGGTTCATGCACTAAAGACCTCATATAAAGTTGATAGCGCAGATTTTGATCAAAACATTAAATGAGTTATGGCACAGTGCATCATGCAAATGAACTTACATGCTCTTGCAATAACTCCAAAACCATATTCACTGATTCGTCTATAGAAGAATTAGTTGTTTTAAGAACCAACTCCGGGTGCTCGGGTTTCTCGTAAGTTTGATCTATTCCTGTAAACCCTTTGATTTTCCCTTCTCTGGCTTTTTTGTAAAGTCCTTTAACATCTCTGATCTCACAAACTTCTAAAGGAGTGTCGACGAACACTTCGAAAAAGGGTAAACCACTTTTTTGGTGGATTGCTCTGGCCATGTTTCTATCTGCTGTTTGGGGTGATATGAAACTGCAGAGGCAGATATGACCTGCATCAGCGAATAATCTGGCAACCTAAAAAGCATTAAAATTTACTGTCTGTATATTTTAAAATCCCCAATCCCAATCCCCAATATTTTACTTACTTCTGCGACTCTTCTAATATTTTCTTGCCGATCTTCTCCTGAAAATCCCAAATTTTTATTGAGTCCATGTCTAATATTATCGCCATCCAAACTATAAGATGGAACACCACTGGTTACCAAGCGTTCTTCCAAAGAAAATGAAATACTAGTTTTTCCTGCTCCAGATAGACCAGTAAGCCATATAGTACAACCTCTAAATTTCTTCTCGCCAGATTTTCCAAGACTCTGACTCCTTTTTTCTCTTGTTACATGGTGGGATTCGGGTTTGATGTTTGTAGCTTTTTGGATATTCTAAAATATAGAAACAACAGTAAGTACCATTTTTTGAGTTAGTTAATATTATATTAAAGAAGATGGGGAAGGCGCAGTTGGATGTACAAAATGACGTACTCTTGCCCCATAATTACATCTAAAAGGATTGAAGGGCGCAACACTGTTATTAAGGGGATGACGAAGGAAAGAAAATTTTGTACAAAACAGAGTTAACGGTGGGGGGAATAGCAGGATGGTTTCTTTTCCTGTTCCAAGCTGGAGGTTTAATGTGTTTGCTGATTTCATGTTCTTCTTTCAAGAGATCTGTTGCGTTTATTAGATCCAAGATCCACTTCAGGATATTATTCGTGGGTGTATTAGTTATTGATGATAATGGTACGTACCTCCACTTAAAGATTATGTAAGAGGCTGTTTCCTTTTTTTCGGCGTATTACCTGCATCTAGGTTCTTCATTGGTCAGTTAGTAGAGGTGTCACTAGCCTAGTGTATGTTTTGCTTAATTTCAAGGTTGTTTCAGTGAGTTTGGGGTAAAGATTTAGTTACCATTCCCATACTGGGCTTTGACTCGCTGCACTCCTTAGTATATTCGACTTAAATTAAGTATTCATTGGTTTTTTTATGCTAATGTATTGCTTTTTCGATATCCTGAATTCTCTTGTGGCAGGGTAGCAATTTCAAGGTTATCTTGTTGTCCTTACTCAATAGAATGAGCTTTTGCAAACACTTCCATTCAAGTTTGGATTTGATCTGGTTATTTGCTATTGATTTGATCACTGCTTGACTGACAGGGATGATATTTCGGTTTCCATTAACGCCGTTGGTATTTTTATTGCCTCTAATACAAATAGATACTAGTTTCTGGATTTTCGATAGATTGTAGATTGCAAGGGGGGTCGATTGGCCCAGTTGGCCTTACCACACTGCGATGTATAAGATCTTTTATGTATATATCTTTTTATCTGTTGATGGGGGTGTAGATACACTGCGACCTATAAGATCTTTGTGCTCCCTTCTGCTGCCCATTCCTTAAGGATGTCTCAACATTTAGAGCAGTTCCTCCAGTCCTATTGCTTTCAAAAGTTCAGGTGGTCGGTAGGCTTCAGGTTAGGTAGATCTCCCTCTTCTACTGGATATTCTCCGAGGTATCGTACCCTTGGATTTGCAGGGTTATCTTTTGTGTATAACCTACATTTATGTTTTAGTCCAAAAGATCTAGGCTTCTGAGAGCTAGGCTTGTAACCTGATCAGGCTCTAGGAAGACTTGTTCACGTCGGCGCCAGCGAACAGTTACCTTGCAATTGCATCTCATCTGCATCATCGCAGAATCTGCATGTTCCACTTTTAACTTTGCCCATCTTATAGAGCTGGTATCTGAGTATCTTGGTTTCACCGCAGTAGTGTACATCTAGGAATTTGAGTCTTCATTTTTTCCAAGTGATTTTACACATTATTGTTATTTTACAGTTGGTTGTTGCTGAATATATTGGTTCCAGGTTAGTTTGTCTCAGTGGTATTTTTCGAGGTAGCTTTTTCTCGTGAAGGGTATAAGTGAAGTTTCGGAGAGTTTTACGTGGAATTTCCCCTTTTGGAACAATTGTAACTCCAATGAATTATTTTGAAACCTAATTTATGGTTTGGGGTTGGCTGATTTTAAGAAGTATAGATTTTTTTGCAATACTTAGTTAACAAATTATAAATTTATTTTGTATTAAAAAAACACATTTTTGTTCATTTTCTCCACAAAATATATTTTATTACACATTTTCAGTTTTTCACATATTTTGCCTTATTCATTACATTGTTTACCCCCACATCTACGCACCGGGACAAAATATTTGTAGTAAATAATTATATTCAATGTGTATGCTTGTTAAATTATAACCAGTGCATTGACACTAATAAATTTGTTGACAATTTCAATTAAAAACGTGTAATAACAATTTGAATTCAATAAAACATGTTGGTAAATATAACTGTTTCTGGTATTTGACCACTGCACTGTTTGAAATTCCTAACTCGTTTGTTTACTATGAAAATGTAGTTTTTTTTCGAAAAAATCAATGGAATTTCAACCGTTTTTCGCTTTAAAAGAACAAGGGTGGATCGTTGAAGGAACATTCAAGAACAAAATGAATATTGAGAGAATTTCGGTATTTATCGACTTTCAAATGATTTTTTTAACTGAAATATTTAAGACTGAGCAAATAAGGGGGGTGATCAGGTGATCAATCACCCCCCAAAGACTAATAATAATATTTAGAAAAATACAATTTAATGTAAAACAAAAAATGACAATAAAGTCGCTAAAATCGCGATTTTAAGAGTATAAATTTTCTAAATTCTCCGGGGTAATACCCCTGGATCCCTTGATGTGAGTTGGAGGATCCCTCGGTAGTCTCTCCTTCCAGGTTTAATCACCCCCCCGAATTAAAATCCCATTTACGCCACTGAGACTGAGCGATTCGAATTTTTTTGAAGAAAAAAAACTTTTCTTCGAATTTATATTATTTTGAAGAAACCAATTTCTTGTCAAAAATGTCAGCTGTAATTTTTATCGTTGAAAAAAATAAATAAAAACGATATTGGAAATTTATCGTTCCCAATAAATTGAGAAAAGCCATTTTCCTCCTTTTTAAAGACAAAAGCAAGTGGGCAGAGGAAAATCTGACTGACATTTGAAGACTCTAATTCCAATATAACTTTCTATAAAAAGGTGATGGCTGACTGTGTTAAAGACCTTTGAGAGGTCAAGGAATGCGTCAAGACATTAGTTTGTAGAGTGTTGGGTATTTCCTCAGTTTTTCGTAAAATCAAACTGATTTTTTGAAAGTATTTTTCATTTAGAAATTTTATGGGAAATTCTTTAACCCGTTTAAAGACATTTGATAAGCAATATTGTCACTAATATTTTCTTTTTTATTCTTATATTTAACATGCAATGATATAAATTTTAATGACAGTCGAATAAAAAATATTTTAAACATTTATAAATCTTATGAAACGTACCCATTCTGATGTAAATCCACCCTTACCCATCATCAAGAACCATCAAGGAAAGTATGTACCTCCAATTTGTTGCACAGTAAAATCAAAACTATCATTACTTACATACCAACGAAACGAATGAAGATGTGAATTCGTAGAGAAAGTTGTGCCATATTTTGATTAAATCGCAAAATAACCAGCAAGCATTATTAGCTAACGCTTATATAATTAATGAGATATTTGTAATCATGATCTTCGGTACACTATTACCAAATATTCCAGAAATAACGGGAGCATTGTGGAGCGAGGATAAGAAGCGCAGGACCGGATTAAAGTGAATTGGGGCATATTCAGGAAAACTCGTGAGAATTATATATATAGACAAATCGATCTAACGTGAACTATAGCGTAAAACAGGTTGATGTTCACCAATTTTATATATCATTCAGGTTCACTGGATTTTGCTAAAGATTATATCGGAATATTTTCGTTCAACTAGAAGATTTTCAGTACGATCGACGGTGATGTATTTTGTTCAAATTTCATTTGAACCGAATAATTAATTTTTCAAGTAAAATGCCTCTAGTTCAATTGAAACTGATCTTTAATGTGTTCTAAACGATATTTTGTCCATCACAAAGTTCTTATGTTTTTAAATTTCCCTACTATTAAAAAAAATCCTACAAAAATATGTTGCATGTTTAAGTTCGTGTGCGGAAAATGGCTCGCCAACAATTGCTCGTCCACATTTGCTCACCAGGAAATAAGTTGCTCGCCAATTGCATGACAGCATGTTTTAGTTCTTTTTTACATGAATATAGATAATATAGATTAGAAACACGTTTATTGCAAAACATATAGGTACAGATATTTTCAATTATTATTTACAAACAATTGTCGTCAACTATTAGTATATTCTGTAACAAGGTTGGAATGAGAATTCAACACGAATGGAGGATTCCGAACGCGACCGAATGCGAGCGTGAGGAACCACGAGTGTCGGATTTTCATTCCAACAGAGTAACGGACTGTACTTTATCCACGGCCACAGAAAGTAGAAATTAAATATAGTAAAATGAAACCTCAATCTCTCAACATTGTGTAGTTTTTTTATATTGAAGCTTGGATTTTTGCGATAGCAAATTTTGAGTTATATTATCGGCATATTTTTTTTATTTCTGGAGGAGTATTTTCAAATTCTACATCTGAATCGTTTGATTTTCTTCTCCTTTTTAATAAATTAAAAGTTTTTATAAACCAATATTAAGACCACGTCAACTAATATTGACAGTTAATTTGACATTCATAGCAAACCTTATTTTTTTAAACAATTACGGAATGAAGATTCTGTCTCTAGTGATAGAATGAAATACATATAAAATACATAAGAGACAAGTGTTTCAGAATTTTCTTTCAATCTCAAGAGTGAGAATGTTTCTTTTCCGTTATAATAAGTGGTTTCAGAATAACTACATTCAGTAGTGACCGTGGAGAAAAGTATTTATAAAGGTTTCTTATGATTAAGAATATAATTTCACAAGAAGTGTCGGGTCAGGTGAGTTTAGGTGTCCATTATCCAGTAACATCTGTTTTCCCTTCTCGCTTTGCACAAATTGTAACGTCATTATTATTTAGGGAGAAAGACAAACTTATAACACATTAAACACTGTCACGAACTGAATATATAATAACATACTGAATTTGAAATGAATATAAAATGCAAAATATTTTGACTTATGACCTTTGTTTTGGCGTTTACCTGCAAATATATGGTGACTCTACATCTCTACAATAGTTGGCGAGCAACTTTCGTGGCGAGCAATTGTGGCGAGCAACTTTTTTAGCGAGAAATTGTGGGCGAGCAACTGTGGACGAGCAACAATTTTCCGTGAAATAAAATCTGGACTAATAAGACCACGAAAGAGTGGTGGAATAAGGTTTTGACTTTCAAGAGCAACGAGAGAGGTATCTGCCTCACATCCGAGAGTACTTGGGTTCAATCCGCATGGCCGCCTGCCATGCAATAGGCAAATGCTCAGACATATTTCCCAGGTCCTTCCACTGCAGCTTAACAGGTGAGGAAAACTTATACTGACCCGCTATTGTACCCTTCAAGATCCAAGCCTAAACCTTATCATCCAAGTAATGTTAGTTCGTTAAAATAGCTTACGACAACAGCTGGTTATATTTGAAAATGCAATAATTAGATTGTCAGTACAGGGGCGAAATAAGCTGTTGTTAGAAAATAGATTGTGTAAATAAAGAAAATTTTTCTCATGAATTTTCGTTGTATGTAAAAGTTGTAAAAATAGTGTACATAGTCCATAAAATGTCCATGTTAAACGCTGTAGTATTTTTTTATACTGTTTTCCAGTTTTAGATGTGCTACCATTTATGGTTAGAAGAGAGTATTGACAATAAATTTTGACTGATTCTAGTCAAGATGTCACTCTCTTCTTTTTATCCCTTTAAGAGATTAGTACAAAGTTAGTAAATCAGTAAGGAATTTTAATTTATTAGATTCGACATCCATCAGTTAGGCTTTTAGAATCCAATAAATAAAATTCTAGTCAAAATGTCACTCTCTTCTAACCATAGATGCTAGCACATCTAAAAATGTTATCTTATAGCGGATATAGCTATTGACTTGTACGAGTTTGGCATTTTATTTATTGGATTCGAAAAGCCTAACTGATGAAGTCGAAAGGCAGAAACCGGTCTTAGGATGTCGAATCTAATAAATTAAAATTCCTTAGTGGTTTACTGTTTTCCAGTGTTTAAAAAAACTATAAATATAATTATACAGTCCACTTATTTCACGTTAATTTAAATTTATCTAAATTTTTGTTTTTCTTGTGAAATGACTCCATTTTTTATTAATAAAAGACCCTTTTAAATTATTATTTAATTTAATTTGCTTGTAACTGTAGCAATTTCAATCTTTTTTCTTTGATAAATTTTTTAAATTTAGAAGTTTCAGTTCGGAACATTTTAAAACATATTTTTTTCTTTGAATATTTCTTAAGTTTCAGGCAAAGTTACAAAAACTGAAACTAAAATAATTTTTATTCTTTCATAAAGTGCTGAAAATGTCTATAATATTTTTAATAACTCACCATTTTATTTAACTCCTTCACCTCGCACCTAACCTTTATTAAGTACTGTAATTTTGTTGTTTTATTTGAAATATATAAACTTTCCGCATGTTTGAACACAGAAATAAATTGATAGAATCACGTTTGTCAAGGAAAACATTTAATCAATTAAATTTTTTTTTGGTTTTTAAGCAATCTGATAGAGAAGGTATAATAAGGAAATAATATTTACTGGTTTATTTGTCCTAAATCCCATTTTGATCCTTCAGCCCCAGATAAAACTTAAAACAATAATATGTGTTTTGTACGATTGATATTAATTATTTATTTAACTTGTTAAAAATATTTTTAACATTGGTGTTTAAATTACAATAATAAAATTGTATTTTTATTAAGAAAAAATAACTAGATTTTTTCTTAAATTTATCGTTCTTTCAATAATTAGATAATTCTAAAAATTGAAATAGGACATTTTAAGAAAATTATAATTTTTTTCGGTTTCTAAAAATCCCTCAAAAAATCTAAATCATCCGTCCTTAGAGCAACATGGGAATCTCTTATACAGGGTGTTCCAACTAAAATTCGCCCCCAAATATTTCAAGCTTTGTTCAAATTTTGATAAAATGTCAAAATAGGTCAATTTTAACCTAGAGGGGGCTCAATTTTTATCGTAGTTTCAAACTTCTTTTTTCATCCCTCTAGCGCTCAGAACCACCCCTTGAAAAATCTTAAATGGCAAGAGGTGTTAAGTGATACTTTGTTGAGAAAACTGCTTAGATTATTGTGAAAGAAAACAATAGTTCTAAAAAACGGATTCAGAGACCCTGAAAACTTTTGTAAGAATTTTTTCAGATTTTCCTCAATTTGACCTTCAAATGACATTGACCTTGACCTAATGAGGTCAAGCGGACCTCTGATTCGGATACAGCGACCCCAAAAGCCCCTAGTTACAGTAGTGAAGTTCTTGGCGCAGACAAATTTTTTTTTGTAGGGCTGTGTAATCTAAGCAGTTTTCTCAACAAAGGGTCATTCAAAATAAAAAAAAAGAACGATGTTGCATTAGATAATGAAAGCAGCTTCAAAGTGATGTGTCACTTAACACCCCTTGCCATTTAAGATTTTTCAAGGGGTGGTACTGGGCGCTAGAGGGATGAAAAAAGAAATTTGAAACTACGATAAAAATTGAGCCCCCTCTAGATTAAAATTGACCTGTTTTGGCATTTTCTTAAAATTTGAACAAAACTCGAAATATTTGAGGGCAAATTTTAGTTGGGACTGTATAGACTATATAAGTGGGAAGATTAAGTAGTGCTTGTTTCCTTATTCGTCAACTCAAATGCACAGTAAGTTTTGATATCCTCAGGTTAAGTTATTTGTAACGTATTGACAAGTCCGATAGATTTTATTTATACTTTATATATTTTATACAATTATATTTTGTATCTAAAATTTTAAGGACGAATGAAGATTGATTGATTGCAGTGGCGTAGCCAGGAATTTTTTTCGGAGGGGGCCCACTATTTCTCGTAGATAATACTTACTATAAATACTTTTTTCAGCAGGGATGGGGTAAATATACAGGGTGACCCAGGGTTAAACCGTCAAACGTTCAGGATCGGTTTTTCAGGAAAAAATAAGATTTTTTATTCCCATAATCCTGGGTCCTAACTTGTTTCTATTCTAGAACAAAAGTGTTTTTTATGAATTGCTCAAAAAACAATTTGGTTGATTTTGATAAAACTTGGCACGCTTATTTGCGGCAATAATTTAAATATTATTAGAATTAAATTATTAATTCCAATGACGTTCCACAAGGTAATTTAATTGATATTGGGAGAAATCATTGTACACCACTGTTTTTTTGTATGTTCGTTACTTTTCTTGGATTAAACAGTTGAACACACAAATTTTTTGCTTCTTCAATTTTATTCGTATCTCGCTTAGTTTTTGAGAAAAAAATTAAAATCTTATTTTTTTCCTGAAAACCCGATCCTGAACGTTTAACGTTTAACTCTGGGTTACCCTGTATACAATGTAAGCACATCTAAAAATGTTATCTTATAGCAGATACAGCTATTGACCTGTACGAGTTTGGAATTTTATTTATTGGATTCGAAAAGCCTAACTGATGAAGCCGAAAGGCAGAAACCGGTCTTAGGATGTCGAATCTAATAAATTAAAATTCCTGACTGGTTTACTTATGATTTATATAGTTACCATATTTTCTTATAAACTTATAGAAGTTTCGGGGGGGGGGGGGGGGGGGTTGGCTACGCCACTGATTGATTGATTGAAGTAAATTATTTTTGCTTGCATTGCTTGCATTTGACAGAATTTGTGTACATAAAATTACAAGGAAAATCAATTCCACTGGCTGATAACATCAAATTCTTGGGTGTCATCTTGGACACATCTCTTAGTTGGGATGAGCGTATAAGGCTGCTTCAGCCTAGACTGAATAGTTTTTCTGCTTTGACTAAGGAATCTATGAGGCAGTTTTACTTTGCTGGGGTACAGTCAAATATCACCTACAGTGTAATGTACTGGGGTTAATCCTCAGTGGCTCAACACATATTTATTGTTCAAAAAGGGATTCCTACTTTAAATCATTAAATATAATGACTACCATCACTATACTTTATGTCCCTAGTAGTGTTTGTCAAAAAAACACCCTCACGTCTTTTCGGTAAATAGCGATCATTACATTACAGCACTGATATTACAGTTGACACAAGGGTTTAGGGGGGATCTGAGGGCGCTGGCTCATAACTCAGCATTCTTTGAGAAGGCACCTTATTATTTGGTGGTTAAGAGCAATCCGGAGCTCTTGTGAAAAGCAAATTTCACTTCTATTTTATGAGGATTTTCTAATATAAAATTGTATTTATATGCGCGCCACTTGGCGATGGAATGTTTCACGGCAGCTTTAAATTTCTGGAACGATGAGGCGGCATTATGCAAAGATATTTAAGAAAAGGGTGGGAAAGCGTATTATTTAAAAACTACTTGATATTAATTAAAACAAATGGGAGCAAATTTTCATAGATTTAATACAGAATGGCGCGGACCCTTCTTTTTGTGATTTTTCATTTAAAATTAACAAAATAAATACTTTTCGAAGGTTTACAAAAAAATAAAGGTGGTTCCACCCTAAGTTTTGTAATTATTAGTATTTCCTGAAAATTTCACAAAAATCAGACTAAAACTAAGGGCTTAGAATGATTTTAAAATTTTTCAAGTAATTCGGTTTGCTTTTAGGGCATATGGCCTACCACCACTAGAAGTAAGATCCATCAACAATCAGCTAAATTTCAGAAAAGCCACCACTAAATTTCTACGAGATCAGTACTTCTGGATGATTTTAAATTCATATATTAGTGTACCAGATTTTTAAACCTGCTGTATATATACTTTTTTTTACTTTGTGCTGTTCACATTTTTTTGTAATGTAAATTAACTATTTTTTTCTCTGCGCCATTTAGTAGATACATTTACTATGATGTTGATTTGTCAAACCTTATTGGATTTTATTGGCAATAAAGGAAATTATTATTATTATATTTAGTGTACCTACAACAAATTATTAACAGTTTTTCTAAAGCACACTGCTGCGTAATAGTATATTATGCAACAATCATGTAATGATAGCTATTAATACACGAGCGAGTTGAAGAAATTTTTTTTGAGGAATCTGCATTTCTATTGCTTGAAAAGTTACTACATGAAAGAAAAAAAGAAAAAATGATTTTGCAAGTTGTGTGATTTATTCATTGATAGCATTCAGCCAAGTGCCAAGTGTGTGGTGTGACTCATGTTTGATGTGGGTACATAAAAGTTGTTCTGGGCTCTCTCAACTACCCCGTTCAAATGCTAAATGCATTTGTACTTCATGTTAGTTTGGCCACAAAGATTTTCAATTCTCCTTCAATTAATTTGCGGACCCCGAGACTCTTTCATAATGAAATGAGCAATTCATAGCACTAGTGAGGTCAGCATAGCGCCTCCAAGTCGCATATTTGAATGTTCCCTGAAATTGTATGCATTTCAAATGGTGTTTTTCAAAATATTGCAGAATAACTGTCATTTAGTGATTATATTTTAATTATTTGCACATTTAAACTGGATTTACTCATTTGTGATCTTGCCCGTTGGGATCTGAAATAATCTTCAATGTATTTGTTTTAAACCTTAAACTTCTGCTGCTAAAGCATTTTTTTATACATTCAATGTCAACTAAAGAATTTTATAAATAAATTGAAATGTACAACGCAGATCGTTTTTGTTAATTTTCTTACTTAATCTAAACCTTGACTAATGTCAATTCCTTATTATTTTTATGAAAGCTTTGTTAAAATTAAAATGAAAAAAAAAGTAAAAATTAATAATAATATATCTAAAAATGAAGAGGAGTTAAGACTTGGCTAAACTTGGATAAACGTCTTTGAAATTAAATATACAGGGTGTACCATAAGTGTACGGCAAAAGCTCAAAATTGGGTAGTGCGGATTAAAATTAATAATTTTTTCCCTTAAAGTCGTAAAGGTTACTAAGATTTTCTTTTTAGGTTTTTAACGGTCTTTTTGATTTAGCAAAAATTTGGGGGATCTACAAAGAAGATCAAAGTACTTTCAAAACACCAATTTTATTCGGACTATACTTGGACATCAGGGGCGGACTGGCCCTATGACTTAGAAGTCTCAATCTTCCTGACTTTATAAACCGTTATTGGTAAATTTATTTTTATGCTTAAAAATATCCCAAACTTTTTTGTTAATCAGGATCCAATAAATCTAATAGTTTTAAAGAAATATGGATTTTACTGGCAGAAAGCTACGAAGGAATTATAAAACACATCAGTAAAAACCTTTAGAAATTATTATTTATTCAGTAAAGAGAACTGATCGTCTATTAGTTAAAATTTAATGAGGGTTAGTAATAAAATTTTTTTATTGGCCCATATGAAACTGTATGACCAGTAGAATACATTTCCAAAATTTTTCCGTTTCATTATTAAAGGGGGCCTGGGAAATTAAATTTAAATTTATGAATCGTGACGTATTATGAACCGAGATGTAGACCAATGAAATAATTCCAGCTGCCATACTTCTATAGTTTTTTCCCGTTGGCATCATCTTTTTCTAATTAATAGAAAGAGCCAAATAGATACTTCAAGAGTAGTCGTAGCTAACACTAGACTTCTTTTAACAGAAACATACGACTATTAATCATGTTTGTGAATTCCCGAAAAAGATAGCGCTACATGATGTTAAACTCTGAATTTATATTTGTAGAGAAAAACCAAAGAAAGTGTATAAAATATTACTAAAAATATTCTTATTAATTTACTAGGTATCAGAGATAAAAATAATGTCCATTGTACACTATTATAATGTGTGCAATTATAAGTATTATTATAAAAGAATTAAAAAAATTAAAAACTGTTAAGTACGTTTCAAGTCGAGACTTTTGAAACACAAAAGCTAAACCTTCAAAGTGAAATTATAAAATTATTTACTAATCTCTTTCTCGGAACTTTTTTGTAGAAAGTACAACATGGATTAAGAACCAACCAGACACTCCCCTATCAGCTGACGGCCGTGACATTTGGATATAAATATAACTTCATTTATTTCTAATGTTATTCCGAAATACTGCGAGTTAAGTTTTTTGTTCTTACCTGGTTTATCTTTAAATTTAAACAAATACCTAATTACACTAAAATCACACAAATAGTCAAGAAATAAAAAAAGTTACACAGCAAGCAGCAATCCAGAATATCTATCACATTCAACAATAACAAATAAGTAACACACTTCCTACGACAGACTTACGTCGAACTGGTGACTGGTGTAAGCACGTGCTAAGAGAATTTAACCTATAAATGACAACATCGTCGAAATTAGTCGTATGAGATCGCCACGCCATTGGCTAGATTTACCCGGGAGATTTAATACTAATTATACTTTAAATTGCAATTTCTCTGGAAACGGGTAATTATATCTTGAGATATTTTTACCTAGAAACACTAAATCCCCTTCTTTATCTTTTCTGCATAAATTCATTTAGAATTTCCGACCTAGTGGTGACCAGATGACTAAATAAAATTTTCAAAAATCTCAATTCTCGCCATTTTTTTTTGTAACTGATATTAAGAGACTCATCTGGGCTCATTTTTCTCTAAAAGACTTCTACTTTATTGTGTGAAAGTTTCAAACCAAAATAATAATTAGTGGCTGAGATACAGCGAGTTAAATTCGAAATTTTAGTAAACTCCGAAAGTTTTCCGTCTAAATTCGCATAAACTCCGTCTGAAGGTGTAATTTATGTCATACTTTCATATGAAATTGGTTTCGTGCTATTCCAAAATTTGAAGCGCATTTTCGTTTTCTAAGCGTTTTTTAGGGGGTGTCCCGCAGGCCTAATTGTAGAAAGTGATATGAATATTTCTACACCAGAAGGTCTGAAATACGAACTTTGCTTTTATGCTGTTTTTCTTAATAGTGAATCGATGGGGTTTTTTGCATTGTATTTCTAAAATCTAATACTAAAATGTCTATATATTAGAATTTGCCGATCTTTGCTTATTTAATAGTTTATTGCAAAATTCCGAAAATGATTAATCAAAAGTAACTGCAATAATTTTAATTATATTGATGAAAAAATATCATCATTTATGTTTTTGGGGTTGGAAAATATTGATTAAAGGCTGAAAATTGCAAATTTAGAAAGAGAGTAACCAAAATAGTGGCCAGAAACTTTGTAATCAGGTAGGGTCAGTTGTTCAACAGTGAACCATCCTTTATTCTTTTCGTTACTGTGTCCTTCCGACTGAAGCTAAAATTATGAGTGGGTTTGGAATGTAAAGTGCGGCTTAAATCCTCCAACTTTAGGTACTATTAGTGGGGTTAAATATAAAAATATTTAAAAAAAAAATTACCCTTGGCTCACTGTGGAACTCCAGCGGTACACAATGAACCACATCTGTCTACACAGTGAACCAGGACATAAAATAAGGATAAAATATATAAACAACATCTAAGAAGCTTGATCAGCATTTAATCCAAAAATAAACAATAATAGGAAAAAAATATAGAATACAAAACTTTTGGTAACTAATTGCATCTATAATTAAAATCTATGGAACGCGATTGTCTAACACATGTTAAGTGCATTGAAAGAAACATCAAATTTGCAGTAGGTAATATTGTTGTTGAATTGTTCCGTATACTGGTTCAGTGTAAGACATCCATAAGTGGTTCAGTGTGTACCACTGCGACTTTTTGATAAGAAAAAAATTATCAAAGGTAATACCACGAGTCCTCCAAATTTTATCGATTAAATTTTTGGTTTTCACGAAAACGGCTTTATTTGGAAAAACCACGAAAACAAACTGATTGATAAAATCACGAGTCCGCAGGACAAGTGATTTTATCTTAAATCAGTTTGTTTGAGTGGTTTTGCCTAAAATAAAGGCGTTTGAGTATGAAGATCAAAAATTTAATCTATAAAATTTCAGAGGACGAGTCGTATTTGAAAGGATTATTTTTTGAATCATTTTGTATTAAAAACAGAGAACATAGTTATTTATGCAAAAGACACTTTACACGCCAATATTGAAAATTTTCTTTACCAATTTAAATTGAAACCTGAGCAGTTAGGCTGTTATAGTTTTACATACAGGGCCACCAAGGCGATTTTTTGACTGGCTACCCCGCGAAACGCCGTAAATAAAAGCGAAGAAGAAGAATGAAATGAAGTCTTTCTTAATTTAATTAATTTTAAGTTTAGTGTTGAAGTGAGGTATGTAAAAATGTTAAAGGCGTTTTGGCGTTAATAAAAACAGGTTAGTTTACAAATACATTTTGAAATTTGGTTATTAACATAGATTTGCAATACATTTTAGTATAATAAAAATTGTTAAATGTTTACATTTGACATTTCAAAAAGGTAAACACAGTTTAATCAAGAAACAAATACTAAGAAGCGGTTTTATCAGTATAAAACACAATGATTGGTTAGGATCCTGAGCTGTTATTGGCTGAAACCACAAAATCTGACTGTATTGACAGATGAAAGAAATAATCACTTGTAATCTCCCTAGAGCTTGAATTGCTATCGGAAATATTATCCATAGCAATGAAAAAGCAGTGGCGGATCCAGAGACATGTTCTGGGGGAGGGGGCATCCTCTAACATGCGCTATTTTTTTTGGGCCACAGATCACCTTATCTATACAGAAGCGAAAGTCTGCCTTCCCGCCCAAACTTTTTCTGAGAGCGCTTGCGCGATGCTAAGGGTAAAAATACAGTGAAGCAGAGCAGGTCGCTGGTAGCCTAGATGGTCGCTTAAGCACGGGTCAGACAAGGCTGGTTACCAGCTGCGAATTAAAGAAGCCGCTACTATCAGCTTGGTGTGATTACAGAACCCGTAGCTGACACTTTCAGCCGGCGAATATTTGTCAGCAGCTGGCTAAGTTGGACATGTTCAACTTTTGGTAGCAGGTAGCGGGTCACGTGATTCAGCTGATCAGCAGCGGCTGCTAACCAGCCTAGTCTGACCCGTGCTTTACTCGCATACTCGCTGGTTACCTGACAGGAAGCTGTAAACACACACACTGGAGCTTTAGTCAGTCGCTTGTCGGCGCGTTAAAGATGGAGAGTTTATTTTTATTAACAATAAAAACATTTTGTTGCATACTTGAAAACATTGTATCTCCAGAATATTCAAAGTAGGTATAAATTCAACATACAAAAGCGTGTCTTGCAGAATTAAATTACACATACAACATAATTTTCGGCATGCCCCCCCTGGATCCGCCACTGTCAAAAAGTGAGGGAAAGAAAAAAACTTGCGCAATCGATAAATTATCGTTTTTTAATGAATTAATGTTGAACACAATTTTTCATGAAAATAATTTCATTAAAAGAAAATGTATTTTTGTCCGTAACTTTTTTCTGGCTAATAATCGAGATGTACAATAAACCATTTAAGGATATTGCCGAAATCCGAAATGTCATGTTATGGCAAACTTTTTCATGGGAATGAAAAAATGGAAATTATTCGGAAGAACATTTGCTTTTTAAATTTTTTTCAAAAATCAATACTTTTCACGCTATTGACCAAAAATTGAAAATGTCTTATGAAAAACAAAAATTTTGATCAATTTTAACAGACCAAAACTCATTAACCCAAAAATTACTGGACAATTGTAGAAACATATTTTACGACTTTCTGCAAAATTTTTTTAAATGCTTATGTTAAACAGTTCTGGATGGTCTTAAAATGTTGTCAATGTTGTTCTCTCATTAGGATGTTATATACATTTTTTGTTTGTGGAAGTATCCATATATTTTTGCTAGAATGATACAGTTTCTTTAAACACCCATTTTTGAATTGCCATATCTTCCTTCGTATTAATCGTAGAAAAATCACAAAAAATTAGTTCATATTAATTTTTACGTAATACTAATAGATTTTCGGTTATATTTAAAAAACTTTTAAAAATGTAGGTAAGTACGATTTTTGTGGTGAAAATCGTAATTTTCTACGCCCTATAACTCGGGAGGGGTTTATTTTCATGAAAAATTGTATTTAACATTAATTCATTAAAAAATGATAATTAATCGATTGCGCGAGTTTTTTTTTCATTTTTTTTTCCTCACATTACCTTCTTCTATGGTATACATAGTGGAGGGCGGAAAAGCAAAAGCGGTAAAAAATAACATATAGACATTTAATTATGTAGTGTCAAAAACACATTCCAAAAGAGAAATGATAATTCGATAACTGCTGACTTCGTTCGAGGTATAAATCTAACGGCACTCCATTATAATTAAAAAAACCGAAATTTGTATAAGGGATCTAGATAAAAATAGGATTTCAAGTTTGAAAAAATACAAAAATGTCTCATTTCCTTTATTTTAATAAAACGCCAAATAAAACCTTTATATATTTATTTGTATACGCCACATACATGTAGGTACATACATATAAAATTAAAGAATAAAGCAGGATCAAAAATATGAAAATTGTATTTTCCTTATGTTTAGAGTTAAATTTTAACTTAATTTCCCAACAAGAGCTTCCAACAATCTGACCTTAGCTTTAACTTTCTTGTACGTCACATAAACACTCTCCATGGGAATCTTGTCCTCCTTCTGTATCATCTTTCCCGTTTTTAACTGGAAGTCGACCTCGAACTGTTTTATAGTCCTTTTCAATTCCTTCTTCTCCTCCGTTACTGTTTTTAGTTGCTCTTTTAGCTCTTTTTTATCCAACGAATGCAGATTATCGCCTATAGAGCTGTCAGTGTCACTTTCGGTACTGGTTGAAGCTAATACTGTTGTTTTCTCAGATTCCGTGTCATTTGATTGTGATGACGATGTTGGTGTGACGAAGTTCATTGCTTCGTCTTCGTGTATGGTTGCCAGCTCGTTGCCGGTTAGGTTTGCCTAAAACAAAGACAAAGTAAGCCCACAGTGTTGCTCTTCCTTTTCTAATTTAATTATTACTATACAGGGTGTCCCACGACGTACTGTACACAGTCCAACCATAAGTACTATGTGAATTATTCTACGTTAAGTATATTTAAAAGTAAATATCTCAGACCAATCAAATTAGCCACACTGAGTGTACTCACTGAGCTCAATAAAATAGGTTTTAAAAAAAAAATTTATTTCAGGTCCGGACTTAGTTTTTTTTTGTTTTTTATTGGTTTTTTGAAAACAACACCCTGTAAGCCAGATCAGACAATTTTTATTTTTCTCACTTTAAAGCTTAAGGATGATACTAAGCAACAGTTAAAAAAAATCTTTTTGTTTTCTGCAGAAAAAAATAAAACTTTAAAAAATAGTATAATTTTAATGTATTCACATCCTTCTTATGACTGATGCGGCACTACATTGATATCACATCATCATTTTTCAACAAAAATCATAAGGACAGTTCATTTTACTCGATATAAAGTATTATTCAATCAACCGTTGAAATTCCAGGGCCGTATTTATTTTTTTAAAGTTTTTATTGATCCTGTAAAAACAACACCCTGTAAAGCGAGTTGTACAAATTTTCTTTCTCTAACGTCAAAGAAAAAACTATTACTTTTGATAATTGTGCAAATGCAAGTAGGCTTTGAATTCGCTTCGACGTCAATCTTAACAGTTTGTGACAGAACGTGGTGAGCGACTAACAGAAGACCAAAAAGAGGGTATTTTGGAAATGGTAAATCAAAATGAGAAGCTAAGTACCCGGCGAATATCCAGTATTTTGAATATTTCTAAGTGCACAGTTTTCAGGACGTTAAAGAAAGATCTCCTCCATCCATATCACCCCCAACTGGTACAGAGACTGCAAAAAATAAATACGGCACTGGAATTTCGACGGTTGATTGAATAATACTTTATATCGAGTAAAATGAACTTTCCTTATGATTTTTGTTGAAAAATGATGAGGTGCTATCAATGTAGTGCCGCATCAGTCATAAGAAAAATGTGAATCCATTAAAATTATACTGTTTTTCAAAGTTTTATTTTTTCTGCAGAAAACAAAAAGTTGCGCGTTCAATTTTTTTTAACTGTTGCTTAGTATCATCCTTAAGCTTTAAAGTGAGAAAAATAAAAATTGTCTGATCTGGCTTACAGGGTGTTGTTTTCAAAAAACCAATAAAAAACTAAAAAAAACAAAGTCCGGACCTGAAATGAATTTTTTTTTAAACCTATTTTATTGAGCTCAGGGAGCACACTCAGTGTGCCAAATTTGATTGGTCTGAGATTTTTACTTTTAGATATACTTAACGTAGAATAATTCAAATATCACCCTGTATATCCGTCAAAAACGCAACAAGGCATTTTTTAATACCAGATATGAAATGGCCTCGGTCCATAGTACTTATGGTTGGACTGTGTACAGTACGTCGTGGGACACCCTGTACATACGTGTATATAGTGCGTTGATAAACTATGTAAGATTCAATTACTTCAGTTCCGGATTGACTTTTGCAAAAATCCCAATTTTTATTATCAAATGCTCATATTTTGACAATCACATTTGTGAAATCATACCATATATTAAAAGCAGTATATGACGTGTTATTTCTCTTTTAATGAAGATATCTTTTATTTCGTTTTCCAACCAGGTATATTTTTAAATATTTACGGTTTACATGGTGGACACAAAAAAATATTTTTTTACATTTCTACCATGGAAACCGAATTTATTATTTTTTAATTGAAATTATAATTATCCTTTTATGTTGTAATTAGCAAATAATTATGAAAAATGTACTATGTTAATTACATCTGGCAACGCCGTCAAAGACATTATGAGGCGCGCGAAATTAAAACACGTCGAATGCGGTATGTAGGGATATCAGCGTGTGAAACAGAGTTGCTGTAAGCATGATTCCGCCTCTTTTGCTTTTACGCGGCGTTGCCAAATATAAATACTACCTAAGTCAAATAACACAGAACACGCATTTGACCATTGTGCTATCAAGAATACTTTTTTATGGCTTTGTTTCCAGGTTCACTACCCTGTAGACTGGAAATATTTAAAAATAAACATGGTTGGAAAAGTAAATCAAAGTCATTTCAAAAGAGGTATAACACGTTATAATTAACTGAAAATTTTTTATTTTTTTTTTGGATTATTTATTTTTAATTTTATGGTAGAATTTTTTTGACAAAATTTAATTCCGAACAATTTTTTTGGACAAATTATTTTTTTCGTAAAAAGTCTTTTTATTTTATTGATAAAATTTGGTCCCATTCTAATTTTTTTAATAGTTTTTCAAAACTTTTTATGGACAATTATTTTTTTAATTAAAATTTGAAATCGAACAATTTTATTTTTAACTTTTTCGTGGCAATCATTTTTTTTACGTTGGTTTCCATCAATTTTTTTATTAATTAAAATGTTTTATGAACAATTCGATTATTAATTTATTCTTAAATTTTCTTTTTTAATTTTTATGACAAATTTTGACTTTGAACAATTTTTTTGACCATTTTATTTTCAAATGTTTTTCTTTCTTTTCATTTTCATTCTTTTTGTTTTCTACAATCATATTTTTTGGACAGTTTCAAACATTTTTATGGACCATTTGTTTTTTAATTTTCCTTAAAAATTGTCTTTTATTTTTGTGTGACAAAATTTAATTTTGATAACTGGTTCTGGACAATTTTATTTTTAATATTTTAGTAAATTTTTTTTGACAAAACTGTATTTCGAATTATTTTCCAAACAATTTTAATTTCAATTTTTCTGTAAAAATTCTTTTTCTTGTAAAATATTTGTCTCGACAAATTGAAAAAATTATTTACTATATTCTTATTTTTTCGTCAAGATTTTTTCATTTTTTTAAATTAGGTGATGAGAAATTGTTTTGGGCAATTTCAAAGTTTGAAATTCTTTCAGAAACATTTTTTTGGATATAAAAAAATATAAATTTCATATGCTACTATGGAATAAAAAGAAAAAATATCGAATCTTTTAATTAAATGATCCCCCGACACAGTTATTTATTTCCCACTTTCCCACCCAAGATGGGTCGAGTATTATGTAAAAATATCCCTTCAGCGGTTTATATTTAATATTAAATTAACTTATAATCACTAACCGTTGTTAATTTAGCCACCATTCTCTTCAAAGTGCGATATCTATCATAAAACGGTCTAACAACATCACGATCTTCTTTGGTATTTGGTCGCCCATGGATAGATTCCAAAAAAAGTAGTGCCCTTTGGACGGCGACTTTTTCTTCTACTAATTGCTCAGAAGACATTTCTTCTATATTTGCTGTTCTGTTAGCAGCTTCTCTTTTTGCGGTTAATTTCTAAAACAAAAATTATACTGTTTTATACAGATTTAAATTTAAATTCAGTAAAAAAGATTCTGTGAGCAAATTCATCTAAATATTTATATCAGGTGGTTAAAATAGTTATTTGCATAAGTTATCTTTTGCTGGACGAAGAAGCATGCTGAAATGCCGAGAACATTCAACAGAATAATAATGCGTTTAACAGAAGTTTGCACTCAATTTCTTCTAAGTTTGGAGTGTGTTTCAGAATGAATGATTATATGTTTTGTCTCTCAAATCGCTTATTTTTGGACTCATGCGCTTCTGGTATAAAGTACCAGTGAAGCGACCTTGGTTGATCAGAAATACAATTGCTTCTTGGTCGTCCGCATGTATCTGCCGCTTTACTTCGTTGAATTTAATTTATTGTGCTATAAACAAACATTTTGTGCAATTTGTGCCCGAGAACTGCATTGGGCGTGTACCGCTGCTACTATCCACTACTTCAGAGACGGATTAAACATCAGGTAAACGCGTTTGAGACACGTTAACCTTTAAATTTTCTTTTAATTGTTGAATCAGCCCTTTTTACGTAATATAACATTCATTCTATTACAGAGTGGATGATTCTAGGTACAACTTGCGAAATTATTGAAAGTTCTGATCCTCCTACTACGTTTGCAAATACGAAAAAGAAAAAATATTTATTAAAGATGGAGGCGGAAAGAGAAATTTATTAATATAGTAAAATAAAAAATTCTTACCTTCTCTATTTCGATTATAGTAACTTGCAAACTAACTACATTTATCCGATCTACGTTGTCTTCAGTGTTCATTAAACAATTACCATTTTCTACTTCTGCTATTTGTCTTTGGTCTCTTTTTAGAGCACTGAGATCAGTGTATAACTTTTTAATATTTTTATCGGTCATTTTTTCAGCGTGAGAAGGTCTATAACCATGCTCAGTTTCGAACTCAACTTCGTACTTTTTAATTTTCTTTTTAATGCTGTTCATTTGTTTGGCGATCTTGTATAACCTCTCATCAATAGGATTCTGTAGTTTCTTTTCGAGATTACTAGTAACTTTCGGAACATCAGGATCGAGATATATCCTGTGGGTGGCAATAATGGAATTCCTAGGGGAAGACAAGAGTCGATTTGAAGCAACAACAGGTATAGTTTCCGTGGTTTCGTGTCTAGAAGTTTGAGATAGTAGTGGTTCTGAGCAATCAACTTGTTCGTGCAAAGTAGACCAATCGACGAGAGGCGATACAAGCTCTTGGGTCGGACTGGGAGATCTTCCTCTTTCCTCGATGTGCAACTGAAGGAAGCCCGTTCTAGAGTCCTCATTTTCAGCGGTATTCACGCTTTGAGCTAGATTCAGTTGTTTTTTATGATGGTCTCTAGATTCGATAGGTGCTTCAGGTTTATGTTTTATTCTCGACAAACATTTTACCTTGAGACGTTTGGTGGGATGCTTTTTCCCTTTTAGGGTTAAAGGTCGTGCAAATCTTTCGTTAGACCTAAAAATAATAATATTTTGATAAAACATGGCTTCTTATACAGTGTATCTACTTAAGTTGGAACCATATGGAAAACTTTTTTATTACTGGTTTTCTGAAAAAATTTATTCTTTATAAAAAGTTGTGTATGGTCCAAAACTTAAAATCAGATATCAAATTTTTGCAGTCGTATACGAGGTTTGTCAAAAAATATGAATTTTTCTCAAGAGTAAAGTACCTTTATTTTTGAAATATGAAAAAAAAGAAGTTATCATACCGATTTTCAACAAGATATTCTGACTTTGAGAAAATTTTAATTTATAATATTTTTTGATACACCCCCATAACTGACAATTTTGAATTCGATGAAAAATGTAAGAATGTTTATTGGGACAGTAACAGTCTAAGCGATGTGTTATTAAATTTATATTTCTAGTTTCAATGTTGTCAAAGTTATTATAATTTTTTCCGTCATTACTAAAATCCTAAATCTATGTAAAAATTATCTTGGAAAATGAGATAAGTATTTTGTTTCGCTAAAATAATGGTTAACACTAATTTTCGTAACTAATAACACAACAAATCATATTGATAGATAAATATTGACAAAGAAGTTTAAAACATTTCTACGGAAATTTGTTAGAAGCGGCAACTAAGCGCTATCAAACGTCTATCTTTATCAATGAACCCAGCAGATTAGAATGTTTCGTAGTCGTAGTCACACAAATCTGTATGTTTATTATTGTGTTTCAAATGTTATAACATTATAATTTTCTTTTTCCCATTGAATTTATTGGTTTAAGTTGATTTATTAGATAAATATGGTTCATCAGTGTGTCCAGCAAAATGGATTATTTAAATCCCGATTTATCATTTCATCGGTAAGTTAAATGTAAGATTATCAACAAAGCTCAGAGGCGTAGAATTAGTATTTTATCGACTGTATAAACTCTTTAATAATACCTAAAGGATTATTTTAACTTGCAACGACTCATAATTATGTAGGTTTCATATATTTTGTTAAAAATTAAATTACATTTTGTTAATAATTAAATCACATTTTGTTTTTCTGCCAAACTATCTAAGTATTTATTTTCTAAGTATTATTTTTCATTTAAACAGTTATACAAAGACATGACTTTTAGGTTTCCTGCAAATGTTGAAAGGAGAAATATTTGGTACTCGTTGTTAGGATTTGAGGAAGTGAATGTCCTACCTAAAAATGCTTCAAGTAATTTCCGTGACAATGACTTGAAAAAAGATGCAAGACCAATATCGAGGTAATATACCTATATTTATTTGTTTTTTAATAAATTTAGGTTATAAGATTTAAAAATACTTTGGGGAAGCTTTACTAAAATGCAAACATTTTTCACTTGAAATAAGGTACTTCCAGTAATATTGTTTAAACATTATGGCCTAAATTTATGTAATGTAAAAGGTCAAACCAACCTTTTGAGAATATGTTGAATATTTTAAGCAATCAAAAACATTTCCATAATACCGACTGCTTAAACTTTAGTGATTTCCCATTAATCTTTAACTTTTATTGAAATTTTAATTTATACTAATTACTTATTTGATTCGATTTGTATGTCATTTCACTGTCAATGCCTTCTCGCCTGCTTCGTGGATTATGAATGTATATAATTTTAATGTAGCGTAGTGTAGAAAAAAAATAAAACAAGGCTTGCCTCACAAAATTTAGTAGATGTAGAAATTTGTTACTGCTGTCAACGTTTTCGTTAGTTGATATTTACTAACAATTTTTTCTGTTGTAGGTTCGATAAGATTAAAACGGTTTATATATTTTTCAGGATTTATCTAAACGTAGAAGGTTCCTACTACACCAACATTATTTTTTTATTTCAGGATGATACAACTAATAATTCCTCAGTGTTTAATTTGTAGTTAGGTTCCTATTCTTACCTCAATCCCGAATGTACTTGTCACAAAACAGCCTGATAAAAACAACATAGACACATTTGCAAGGAAATGATGAATTTTCCATTGATCCTGCATTGACGAACACTAGATGTTCTGAGCGGACTAGCGAAATAACTGATCGTCAATTCTTTTACGATTACTCATTTGATTAAATAAATATATTTTCATTAGTATTTTAAATTTGCTATGTAACCGACGTGGTAAAATTAAAATCGTTAAAAAAAATATATTGTGTCACGTCCCATTTCCCTCTGTAACGCAGCATAAATTGGACGCCATTTTCACACATTTTATACATCTATCTCACTTCATCCTTGAACACGGAATATTTCAAACTTATGAATGACTTGTTGGGGATGTGTTACAAACCCATACTATACTTCCATTTATAAGCAAAAAGTTAACACGAATTAAATTTTTTTTGATTTTTCCTATATACCACTAAATATTTTGCAAATTTAATTCCTGCTTATTGATGATAACGTGATGCAGAAATTTTTATGAAGAATATTTTTTTTGAAAACATTTTCAGATATACTAACCACACCGTCGAAGAATATTGACAAAAATTGGTATGGAATTCTTGTTTTTTCATTCCTTTTTCAATGAATTCAAAATTGTCAGTTATGGGGGTGTATCAAAAAATATTAAAAATGAACATTTTCGTAGTTGGAATATCTATTATGTATTTTATGAAATTTTTGTCATGATTATTGCTACTTGAATAGGTTTTTGAACTTCTTTTAATCATATATTTTTTAAACAAAACTTTTGTGTTTTTATTCCGCGAAATTCTGAATGTAATTTAAAAAAAATCATATATTTTATATCCTTACATGTTAACTCACTACTTCCACAATAATTATCCGTTTTTATTCTAAACAAATCAAGGTAAAATATATTTTATGTAAGTCTACTGTAAATAACCTCGAAAGACTTGTTACCATTTGAATTAACTACACTCTAGTGCTTACAGGTGCTTATCTGAATATAAATTTTTTATTTATATTTTTAAAAACTAATGACATATCATAAAGTTTTACCGGGAAATGTAAAAAAAAAATAGTTTATCAAACCGATCCAAAACAAATATTTGGCGCCAGCAAAAGTGCACAACTAATAGTCTAAAATACAGTGTGATGCTAAAGTATACATGATTGAATTTCGTCTCATATTCAATCAGATCTGTCTAAGTCCAGAAACAATTTCTCCCAATAGGAACCAGTTGTTGTTATTTGTTAATTTTAACGTCTCTTTTCTGACTTAATGGCCTAAACTGGACAGGACCTACAGCTTATCGTGGGCTCGGAACCACGGTCCTCAATCACCTTAAACCCAGAAATATGCCTTTGTCATGCAGGTGATCTACCGGCTAACAAGTGTGTAATTGTATCACCAACCCCTATCAGTTCCACGATATATCCGATCTCATCCGGCCTGTTACCCGGCGTGATGAAACTGCGTATGACACAAATACCTTTTTGCACTTGCCTAAAGTCTTATCTGACTTTAATTCCTCTTGAATACGGCAGGATTCGAACCTACTCCCCGAACACTGACCAACCTGAATCGGCAGACACCTTACCAACTAGGCCACCGTGTCCGGTTAATAGGAAACAGGCAATAGAGTATAACTGGTAGTAAAACGGATCCATTTATAGAACCAGAATTTTCCAGTGTTGTGGCAAAATGCCAAATTTGGGTTGAACATTTGGGGTCAACGACAAGCAAATAAGTTAAAATGAAATATGTCGCAGCACGTCTAACAACATTACGTCTACAAATTTGTCGGCAGGCCAATTTACCAACAAATAAACAAAGTTCCGTGATACAGACAAAGTTGTAGGTTAAATAAAGAGAAGGTTGCAGCAAATCGGCTTGCGATGTTGCTGGAGAGAAAAACGCCTCAACTCAGCCAGAATATTTATTGCGTCTGATAGTCAGGCTGCTCTAAAGGCTTTGAAGTCCACAACTTAGAGTCTAAAACAGTCTGGACCTAGCTGGTCACAACAAAGTAACTTTGTTATGGGTGCTAGGGCATAAAGAAATTGTCGGAAATGAAATGACTGATGGTCTCGCAAAAGAAGGAGCTAGTACTCCTTTTACCGGACCAGAACCATTTTGTGGTATCCCCAAAAGCCGCCTTAAATACCTGGAACAGGTCTACCTCGAGCCTGATCACATTAGTTACAGACTTATCTCCAAAACAAATAATAGGCTAACCTAGATCTTTTGAACTAAAACATAGATGTAGGGTCTTATAGATCTCAGTGTGGTAAAGCCAACCGGGAAAGTGCCAAAACAAGAAGATCATCTGATAAAAGAGGAAAAAGTGAAGATAAACTAGTAAAATTTACGTAAATAAAAGATATAAAGAAAGATCTGAATAAGAGGTAGGTCAGGTCAGTTAAGAAAAAAGTGGCTTGAAACAGTGACCAATATATGCAAGAGATTGGAAGGCCGGAAGATAGTAATAGTATTAGGAAACGAAAAGATTTGCGAGACAACTTGATTGTTTATAAAAAAATCATGGGGCGAAAATAAACATTTAAAAAAAGTAAAGGTTACTTCGAAAAATAAATAGATAGTATTCAATGTTTGGGAGTGCTCTTATTGGATAGAAGTAAGCTGAGAGTGATAACAGGACTCATGACTGATCATGCACCAGTAACAAAATAGGACTGTCCAATGGAGACCTTAAGTAACAAGGTCCAAGGAGCCAGAGACAGTGAAACATGTAAGAGGCAAGCTCTTTTTGGACAACCAACAGTAGACCCAGAAAGTTTTAACAAAGACCCAGCAAAAGAACTATACAAACTAGTATAGGGTACAAAAATACTTGACCGGGTGGAGTAACAAAATGGGAGGAAACGAAATAGGCTTCAGCGATATCGGAGATCTTGGATCAGACGGGCCCAGAAAGGAAAAAAATATTAGGGTTGGAGTAACTTTGGAAGAACACGGAAAATATGAAATAGATCTGAACAACAGAACAGAGAAAGCTAACAACAGATTTATAAATAAGAAAAAATAATTAAGGAAAAATGAAAATCTATACAACCATATACAGGACTGTGGAAAGAAACCCAAATAGGAAGAAGTAAAATTAGGAAGCGTAAATGAAGAGGGTATTACCAGGAATAACAAAATTATAAATGAATTAAAAATAGATTACGTGGAAGAATACATTAAATAAAGGCATCAAGTGTTAGGAAAAAATTCATAAAAGAATAAAACGACATTTTTACCCATACACCTTATAGGTCAACAATGTAAAAAGGATGTAGGTGTAGACTTTACGTAATGGTATCGATTCTGAAAGCGTTAGTTATATTGATAAATTATAATTGCGTGTTATTATATATTTTCGAACTAATGAAAGGCTGTCACGGAAGGTCAATATAGCAAAAAATAGTTGTTATAGAACATTTACGTTACCTTCTTTTTTCATGTTCACAATCTTCATAAGCCAAAGATTTATCATTAACTTTTTTACACGAAGCCCCAGTAAATCTATCCGAAGAATTTGATCTTTGGCTTTGAAAATCTTCACTGCTAGATACCCTCCTTATGCTACTCTGTTTTTCTACGTACTTCTTTTGAGCAGGTCTCTCTTCAGAATTTGATCTGATTACTTTTCGTTCCTGACAGAGAGAACTGATACTTTCCTGGCGTTCTTTTCTCTTTCTGGCCTTACATGTCGCTTTCGCTTCATCGTAAGTAGTCGGTCCTGATTGCGTTTTCGTTATTAACCCACCTCCTCTTTTCTGCTTGCCTGTTTTCACTTCGTGCAATTTCGTTGTTACTTCTTCTTTCCGGGTCGGACCTTTCATTCTTCGCTCTGGAAAAAGAAGGACATTGTCACTAAATGCTATTAGTTAGCAGGTGTGAATGCAAAATACAATTAGAGGGTGAGGATGTTTTCAAATCAATATTTTGTATACATAGTGAACCTTCTCTTCGTAATTTTTTTTTATTAATAATTTGTCTTTGATTCTGAATAATTCATACACTATTCTTGCAAATTATACCTCTCACTAAACAAAATACAAAAAACCAAATGAGGGTGGTCCCAAAGATGATTTTCCAAATTTCTTCTTTGAAATTCGTTTTTTTCGATTTTTTTTTTCAAAATATCTAAATTTTAAGATCAAGTGCGTTACTTTTAGATCGAAATATATCGGTATAAGCGGGCGACAAAATCGGAAAACCTTGTTTTACTGCTTTCCTAGTGAAGTGTAAATGGCACCACTTTTAAATTAAATTATTTTGAAAACTCAACCGCGCTGAGACAGAAATCGATAAAATAGTTTACATTCCATAGCAGGTACCTAATGGTTTAGAAATTTTATGAACTTTTATCTGAAATAGTTTAAATTAAACGATGTTTGATTTAATTGTTACTTATGTTGCAAAATTGCTAGTTTAGTATTTTTTACGGTATGACCAAAATACTTGTTTGAAGACATTGTTTTAGTTTCCTTATCAAAGTTCCTACTAATAATTCTAACATAAATAATCTATGCATTTTACATTCATTGTTAGTGAACCAGTCTGGTAAATGTTGCTCCAATTTATTTAAAATTAACTTAAATTAGCAGGCGGTTAGAATTATTTGTTTAGATATAATATATTATATACCGTGCCACGTCCGCTTCATATGGGATTTTTTTTCCTAATTGCTGTAGATAAATTTTGACTGCCATCATTTTTAGCTTGACCTTCCTGGGGCCAAGTGAAATTTGAAAGAAAAATATACAAGTGGGGTTCTAACGGACCCCAATTTTTATTAGCATTTTATATCACTATTTTATTTTTTCTTCTTTTTCTAATTGTTTTTTCTAACTGTTGGTCAGGTTAACAAGGGTTGTAGTTATAAAAAAAATATAATCTTTACATTTTTTATTAAAAACAAAGATACTCACAAATGTTAATTATTTTTCAGATTTGACAGACAATTTTCTTCTCGGAATGTTTGCTGCATGTAAATTTTTTGCAGATGGAACATTCTGATCTCGTTTTGCCATCTTTAGTAGGGTGGGCCGAAAAAACCTTTTTTTTTATTTCGAAGTTGTACTAGCGCGGAAAACTTGCGAATCATATAGACTAAAAAAAAAAGAAAAAAATTATCAAAATCGGTTGATATGTTCCGATCGCGCACAGGCCCTAAAGTTTGACAAAATATGAAAAAACTTTATTTTTGCGATTATTTTTTATTAATTTTTGAATTTTCGTAATGTAATAGTTTGTAACGTCTTCAAATAGAGCCTAAAAACATTGTGTTTTAATTTGGTTTAAATCAGTTGATAACTTCCGATCGCCTAGCCTAGGGGAAATGCGTGAAATTTCAGTATCTGTGAAAGCAATTTCGATCTACGCAAAACGATAATGTTTTCACGTATCTCGAATCGCTTAGGGGAAAAAGTGTTAAGCTGAGCAAAACTTGTGGTTTCTGGAAGGTTCTATTTTTGCGCAAGAAAGCTTATATATTTTCGTATTTTGAGTTCCTGAATTCTTATCTGCCGTACAAAATGTTCCACAGTACTTCAGAATTTCCCTAGCCTAGGGAAAAACGTAGAAAATTGTGCAAAATTCGAAGTTTCATGCAGGCCTTTTTCGTACGGAAAAGCTGATATCTTTCCGTCTTCTAAGTTGCCGTGTTCATTTCTGTCATCAGAATTTTCGTCCAGCTCCTCACAATATATATCGTCAAATTTCCGACGGAGCGGATTCCTCTTTCTTTTTTTGCTTTCACATGCAACATCCCTCTTCAACAACCAGCAAAAATCTGCCATCATGTGTTCATCCCATCGTCCCTGATAATGTCGCTCCATTTCTTTGCTATCTTGGTGGAAACGTTCTCCTTGAGCCTCACTGTAATCACCAAGATTTTCAGGGAAGTGTTCGAGATGGGAATGAAGGAAGTGTAATTTTATGCTCATGTGGCCACCTCGTTCTTGAAATTTTCGCAACATGTTTTTCACTATTTTCTTATAGTCGTTATAGTTACCTAAGAAATTTTCGACAACTTCCTTGCACAATTTTCTATGTTTTTTCCTAGGCTAGGGAAATTCTGAAGTACCGTGGAACATTTTGTATGTCAGATATGAATTCAGGAGCTTTCTTGCGCAAAAATAGAACCACAAGTTTTGCTCAGCTTAACACTTTTTCCCCTAGGCTAGTGGAATTCTGAGGTACTCTAGGGAAATTCTACACTGAGACTAGAACTAAGCGAGTTGAGATACGTGAAAATATTATCGTTTTGCGTAGATCGAAATTACTTTCACAGATACTGAAATTTCTAAAATTTCACGCATTTCCCCTAGGCTAGGGGAAAACTGGGGGCCCAGGGGAAATTCTGAGACCAGATTCGGATTCAGCGGCTCAAAATCCATAGGGGTAGTATACTCATATGTAAAGTTCATTCTACTTTTTTTTGTGGGCCTGTGATACCAAAAATGCGTAAAAATGTGAAATTTTCAATATTTTGGCAAATTTTGGGGCTTATGCGCGATCGGAAGATATCAACTGATTTAAACCAAAATAAAACACAATGTTTTTAGGCTCTATTTGAAGACGTTACAAACTATTACATTACGAAAACATCTAATTCAAAAATTAAAAAAAAAATAATCGCAAAAATGTTTTTTCATATTTTGTCAAACTTTAGGGCCTATGCGTGATCGGAAGATTTTGATAATTTTTTCTTTTTTTTTTCAGTCTATCTGATTCGCAAGTTTTCCGCGCTATTACAACTTCGAAATAAAAAAAAAGGTTTTTTCGGCGCACCCTAATCTTTAGCCCCGGGACACAAAAAACAGCGACACATAACATCACATCATTCCGGGCCCCAACCACGTTTTTTTTGCATTCAGACATAACTAAATAAATCAACAGCAAAGTTTGTTTTCCTGATTTTTTATTGTTATATTTCTCAAAACAGTTAGAAAAAAAATTATTTAATGGATTTAGTGAAATAATAAAATGTAAAGACTGGGGTCCGTTTCCAATTATATAAATAAATAAACACTATTTTGAAATTAAAAATGGCGACGAATGAATGATCTAAAAAATGATTATTTTAAAACGTCAGTTTTATTAAACCGAGACAATATTCACCATTTTAATTATTTTAACATCAAAAGTAAAAGTATAATGATGATAAATTAGTGGCCTCATTTTAGTCAGTTTGTTTCACTTTTACTACTTCCGGTTTTACCGGAAGTGATACCAACTTTGGAATTTTAAACGGGACACCCTGTAGATTATTACATTTTTGGAATCTACATGACAACCTGATTTCATCGATGTATCATACTTGGTATCGCAAGTGAATAGTTAAGGAGCTACACACAAAAATACGAAAAATCAAAATTGGCTCAAATAACATACATAAATAATATTTATTCTTCATTTGACAATTTTAATAAAAAAATACTAATCCTTAAACACACAAAAAAATATTTACAAACTAAATCAAATTTTCAAAATGTTGTCTATTATTTTCGACACACAGTCTTGCTCTACTAACAGTTGTCTCATAGGCTCGATTTATTTGATCTGCTGTTATGCTGTTAATAGCATCTAGAACAGAAATTTCCAATTGTTCTCTTGTAGTGTATGTTCTTTTATAAACAATTTTTTAAATGTCCACAAATAAAAAAGTCCATCGGCGTAAGATCAGGTGATCTTGCTGGCCATCTGATAGGACCGTTATTTTCGATCCATCTATTTCCAAATCGAAAATGTAAATAATTTTGAACCAGACCAAAATTATGAGGGCCAGCCCCATCTTGTTAAAATATTTACTTCATCTGGAAAATCGTCGAAAATATTCTCAATTTCATTTTGCAAAAAATTCTAAATATCTTTCTCCTGTTAAAGCTCCATCAAATATAATGGGACCAAAAATTCTTCCCCCTAATATGCCCAACCAGGCATTAAATCCAAATCTTACTTACTTATTTGTATAAATATTCCTAAATTCGTAAATCTAGACTCGTAGTAAATAAAATGGAGTGATGAAAGTTATTGTTTAAATTGTAATTATTTAAATTCTTCTAGCAAAATCATTTTCATACAACTCTTGATGAATTTGATACTTGAAAGATTTATATTTACATTTTTTTTAAATTCTTCTAACAGATTCCCTGCTTACATCAAACTGTCTTTCTATTTCTCTCAAGGAAGATGTTGGGTCATAATTTACATATGCAAGTACATTTGTCTCAACTTCTTCACTTATTATAGATTCGTCATTTTCTTAACTGAGTTTCAAGTCTGCAGAAATAATGGTTGCTTGGATGATTCCTGTTGGGAAATCTATTTCTATACAACTCAGCAGCAGCCCTTGAATTTTTTCGACATTCACCAAATATTACGAGTATACATTTTTATCAAAAACGATTTTAGATCATTTACTTTATTTTGCAGTTTAAATCACCAGCTCTATGATAGCTAACTGTCAAATTCACCGTCACCTAAATAAGTCAAAATAATGTCACAGTCACCGCCGCCTTGATAATATTAAAAAATTATTTAATGTAATGTAAGTATGATAGTTTTCTCATTTGAGAACATTAACTAAGAAATGTACAAAAGATGTAATTTAAAATTATGCAGTTAATTAGAATAGAATGCGTTTATTGTTTTAGGAAGAACAAAAAACAAGGGTTGCAATTTAAATAAGGTATGAAAACAGGGGGGGAAATGGGTTAAATTAAAAAAAAAATAAAAAATCGAACAAATCAGTTATGTTGTATTAAATTTATATATTTTTTGAATTACATTAAATAATGTAATGTAATATTTAAGTTAGTGCCGTTTTTTCCAGTTGTTTATTTCTTTGGTATGTTATTTGAGCCAATTTTGATTTTTCGTATTTTTGTGTGTAGCTCCTTAACTATTCACTTGCGATACCAAGTATGATACATCGATGAAATCAGGTTGTCATGTAGATTCCAAAAATGTAATAATCTACAGGGTGCCCCGTTTAAAATTCCAAAGTTGGTATCACTTCCAGTAAAACCGGAAGTAGTAAAAGTGAAACAAACTGACTAAAATGAGGTCACTAAGGTCCCATTTAATGCCCTAAAATTTTATAATTTTATCTTGAGAAACACAGATACTGTAGCCTGTTACATGGTTGCTGTGTCACCCTGTACATCTTCAGTTTTATAAAAATCAGTAAGAATTTTAGAAATTATAACTTCAGGTCAAAATTTTCTACGAGAAAACAAAAAAAAATAAAACCAATGGCTTGGTGAGAAAGCTTAAGCCTCTTAAAAATGCTTTCTTTTTTTGCGTACATTTTTGGCAAATACCTATACTTTAGTTTTTTCCCGAACTCTACGCTTGAATATTTGTATTCAGCAGCTTGGCGCGCGTAGAGTTTTCGAATTCGCTTTCTTATTTTTAATAATTTTTATAGTAATACATTTTTTTAACTTTAACTTATAATATACATTATAGTGAAATTTTCCGCTCTTTCATAGGATGCTAGTTATTAGTTTTCGATTTTTTTTTTCGAAATATAATGAAAAAACCAAATTTTCAATTTTGTTTTCGAAATTTAGAACACTTTAGAGCAGCAAAGATTTTTTTATCGTTTTCTACACCCTTTAAAGTACCCAGTAGCCTAGTTTCAGCGATATCATTTTTTATGAGAAATTTTGAGCTACAAGGCTACAAACAAAATACTATTTTTTTTGGTACGGCTTGCACAAATCGCTTTTTAAATAATGGAGATTCGCTTGGGTGCAGTTTCACTGTCACCAGTTGTGAAATATTCGAATTATTTCCAACCATAAAAATTTTAATTAAAAAAATAATTGTTACCTCTATCACTTAAAAAATGCAAATATTATTATGGAACACTATTACTCTTAACGATTCACGGAATACTGCTTCGATCAAAAATAAAGATACTGGCTATATGTAGAAAATTTCCGGCAGCCTTAAACTATTCCACGAACAATGTCAAAACAATCTAAATCTATCAATAGCAGAAGATGTAATCGATTGCAATTTAATAGAAATAGAAATTCAAGTACAAGTGTGTTAAACGGTAAATTGTTCTCGCAGATTTCAATGTCAACAGCTTGCCTTTGGCGGATCATAAATTAAATTTGCGGAACAATTTTTTTATTAAAAAGAATAATGATTGGAGAATATGGCGCGCGGCGGGTGGGGTATAGGTCGGCCAATTTAAGTATTTCCAGGTAGGGTTTTACAACCTGAGCAGCATGTGGTTGAAAAAGTTTGAAGTCGCAGAAATGGAGGAAGATTCATGTCAAGTTCAACACGACCCTGCAATTTTTTTTCTTTTTCAAACTGTTTAAAATATAAAATGTTACCTACCTAGTAGGGGTAGGGATCATCAATACTAACAATACTGAGAATCTTTTTCCTTACGAATGTCCCATACAGAGTGGGAAATAATTTAAAAAACTTGCATTTATTTAAAACCATTCAAAACATCTACACAGTTAGAAGGCCATCAGTACTGTACTCTCCCATTGGTCGTTATAGTTGGACAAACTGGAATAATGGACAAGAGGGCTTGACTACACTAAACAATGGTGTCAATCGATGGGACTTAGCGTCAACCCCATCAAAACTACCTTAGTTGCCTTTACACGGAAAAGAAACATTAACCTCAAAACCATCGAATTGGACGGGAAAGTTATTGAATGGAAGCCAGAAATCAAATATCTGGGACTAATACTAGATAATAAACTCATCTGGAACAAGCTAATGGTGTGCAGAAATTTTGCGGAAAAAACTGGGGATGTAACCCAAAGACCCTGCAGTGGATGTACACGTCAATAGTGAGACCGGCCATCACTTATGGAGCAGTAGTCTGGGGCAGCAGAACTAAGCTGGCCAATACAAAGGCAAATCTAGCGAAAATCCAAAGACTAGCCTGCGTATGCATAACATGTGCAATGAGAACGTGCCCAACGGCCGCCATGGAGGTAATCCTAAGCCTTACACCTCTCCATATAGTAGTTGAGAGTATAGCGATAAGGACAACCTACAAAATGACCAGAGAAGGATCCACCAAACGCGAGTTTCGACTCCTTCCTGGAAAGTACCAAACCTGGGACATGCCCCAAGATGAGATGACAAAGAAGTTGAGCTTTGTGAAAGAATTCAACACAAAGCTAAGTAACAAAAGCGAATGGGACAAAGATACCATCCCAAAACTCAAGAGAAGTGCCATTAAATGGTACACAGATGGTTCTAGAACAACAGAAGGAACAGGAATAGGAGTATATGGGCCTGGAACCAAATATTCCGAAAGTTTAGGCAAATCTTCGAGCATCTTCCAAGCTGATATCTAAGCCAAAGAAATTTTCGCAGACAAGAGATCATCATCATGTCAGACAGCCAAGCAGCCATTAATGCTTTGAACTCCCACGTAATCAACTCCAGGATGGTTTGGGAGTGCCTAGAGAATCTAAACGAACTAGGCAAGAACAACACTGTTACCCTCCTATGGGTTCCGGGACACACTGGAGTGGAGGGTAATGAAATAGCAGACGTACTCGCAAAAAAGGGGATGAAACACCAGTTCTGGGACCTGAACCCTTCTGCGGAATAAGCACCAGTACAATACTTGATGAACTTGGAAAAGAAATAAATAACAAAAGATTCCAATACTGGATACTACAAGGGATGAGGCAGGCCAAGACACTACTGGGAAACTATAACCAGAAGAGATCAGACGACGAAGTAAAAACAAGCTCAGAATACTAACGGGTATTCTAACAGGGCACTGCCGGTTGAGAGGCCACCTAAAGAAACTCGGATTAATAGAGGAAGAAGAATGCAGATTTTGCGAGGAAGAGGAGGAAACCTCTATCCACATTCTCTCAGAACGCATTATCCTGCAAAATCCAAGGGTACGATACCTCGGAGAATATCAACTACAAGAGGGAGATCTACCTAACCTGAAGTCTACCGACATCCTGAACTTTTTGAAAGCAATAGGACTGGAGAAACTGCTCTAATCGCTGAGACATCCTTAACGAATGAGCAGCAGAAGGGGGCACAATAGATCTTATAGGTCGCAGTGTATCGACACCCCATCAACAGATAGATAGATAGATTGATATAGAAGATAAAGAAGATAGGAATGAAATTGCTGAAAAATTGTCACATTATATGTTGTGTTAATATTAGATCCACGTCATAAACGATGAAGCTTTGTTCAAGTTTGAAAATATTTAGAAAATCCAATATTACGATAATTTTAGCAAAACAGTCAAAGACAGTCAAAACGATTTATTAACAAAATTAGCCCTCCAAAGCCAATGTAAAGATTCCGAAAATTTTGATATAGATGTATCTACTAGCTTTCTTTGAAACATGTCATAGTAAAAACCCAGTCCCAGTCGATGAAAATTCCTAGAAATATGAAGGAAGGGCTGATTATTCAGAAAATGTATTAAAATGGTGGAAGAGGCATGAGACTGCATTTCCAATAAAACGGTTATAGATTTTCTAGTTATACCTGCTACATCAGAATCAATGTTTTTTTCAAGGCTTCTCTAACAATTACTAAACGAAGGAATAGACTAAATGTTGAATCTGTTAGATGGTTAATGTCTTTAAAAAGAGCCTGAAAGATGGAAAAAAGTTGTGGCTAGCGATGAACAATATTTTGAAAAATAATTATGTAACCATTTTCTCACAATAAATGATCAAATTTTGAAAGAAAACAGCGATCTACACTTTTGTAGATAACGTTAAAAAAATTTGTTACATTTTAGAATAGTAAGGATTTTGACCCGGTATTAAAAGCACTAAAAGCAAAATAGTGTTCATCTCATTTTATTTTTATTGTTATGATTCTTTTTAATGTTCCAAGTGTGTAAAAAATGATTTTTCACTAAATTTAATCTTCTTTTATCAAATTAAAAAAAATCTTTCTTACCAGTACTTCTACCATTCACCTATAACGTTTGAAAATTAAATATTTACTGAGTCCATAGTTGGATGTTTTCCGGTACGCAAATAAATTTAATCTCATGCTAGAGTTTATTTTGGACAGTACCTAGATATAAATGTGATTATCGTTTAAAAAAAACGTCAACTGGTCAATTTTAAAATAAACATCTTTTAAATGCATGGCTAATTTATAATTTATATCTTATAACGGTCGTAAACTAACGTTAATGATTGATACATTATCTGTTTACAAAAAAATAATATAGCTATATCATTTTCATTACTGTATATATTATTATTTTCTGAATATCATATCGAAATTCTAATAATTTTAAATAAAAACATTGTCTCGCCTATCAAGGATAAAAGTAAAATATTAGGTTTATTGTTGGCAGGGAAGTCCTGAACATAAACTTCATTACTGCCCGTTTATTTCAAGTCAAATAATAAAATAGAAGGACAGTTAGCGGAAACTTTAGGTACAGTCCTAATTCTTTTTATTCCTTATGTTTTCTTGGTCGCTGAACACGAATTTGAGGTTTACTGACAGATATTTTGGCCGGAACATTTTTTTGCAAAAAAAGTGAAAATTTTCTCTTTTTTTTTTAGTTTTTGGCCTAAATCTCGGTAAGTATTCATTTTTTCAAAAAAAAATATTCTATACAATATTAAAGGTGACAAAATTTCCCACAAGTTTCACAAACAACAATTTTTGCTACGACCAATAGTTATGCCGGTAGGGTGCGTTGAAAATGTGCAGACTTTCCAAGGGCAGTTAGCGGAAAGTTTAGGTACAGTCCTAATTCTTTTTATTCTTTGTTTTCGTGGTCGCTGAACACGAATTTGAGGTTTGCTGACAGATATTTTGGCCGGAACATTGTTTTTTTTGCAAAAAAAGTGCAAATTGTTGTTTATGAAACTTGTGGGAAATTTTGTCACCTTCAATTTTGTATAGAATAATAGTCTTTTCGAAAAAATGGATACTTACCGAGATTTAGGCCAAAAAATAAAAAAAAAGACAAAATTTGCACTTTTTTGCAAAAAAAACAATGTTCCGGCCAAAATATCTGTCAGCAAACCTCAAATTCGTGTTCAGCGACCACGAAAACATAAACGTCAGGTCAGCTTCAATCCGTAGTAAAAACTTGGCAATGTACTCCAGCATCATTTTCTACGGTTGGGAAAGAATACAGTGTAATAAAATGATCACATAATCACACTGAAATGTCTTCGTCGACATTTCAAAAATAATTAAAGTTGCCGCTAAATGAAAAGCTACCGAGGACATTGGGGTCAAATTCGAATAAAATCATCCAGGAAGTTTTGTGAAACAATAGTAGTGATGTAATTGTATTAAAAAAAGTTATGTACAACGCAAGAAAACTTTTGCCAAATTACTCAAATCATGCTTAGAAGTACATTCAGTGGTGAGAAAATTGTGTCCTTTATTAACAAATCGAAATGAAAACTTCCTGCTAAATAATGACGAAACTTTCCAAATTATTATGGCTGGGTGAAGAAAAATACAGCAACTAGGATTAGCAATGGACTACAAGAATAAAACAGAAATTGAAAAATGCTTAGGATATTGTTTTGGCCTATTAGTCTTGGAACCTCAAGACATTGGAGACTGTTTTGTATTCGATTTAACTGCAATTCAACCAAATGATGAAAAAATCTCACTTACAATCAATTTTCTGATTATTTGGTAAATAATTATATTTCGGAGGAATCTATGTGGGCAGCAATCAGCAAAAACCGTTTCCAGTACTCGTACAACGAACGCTTGCGAATCTTTTCACAGCTTTTTTAACAAAAGTTTTACATATTTTACATATTTTTTCCTACGGCTGCTAAGAATATGCATAAAAACGCACTGTCAACTTCCCTTGAAAAACGTCAATTTCAAACAGCGTGTGTAAACGTTTACACACGCTGTGTGCAAAGTAAAATGACAACACAACTCATATTAACAACACATATCAATGAATCGAGATGAAATCTAGCATGCGGACACTGTCACTACTGACAGTTCTCATTTCTCATTAAAATAAAGTCAAATTTATTGCAAAATTTTAAAAAAACAGTGTTACACGATGATAGAAGATGAATTTAACTGTACTCCTCCAGAAATACTTGAAAGGGCCTCCCAAATCACGCAAAATCTTTTACCATTAATTTCCAAAGAGAGGTATGAAAGTTCTTATGAAACATTCATAAAATGGAAAAATTAACGAAACCTAAACTCGTTATCAGAGAATGTTCTGCTTGTTTATTTTGAAGAATTAGCGCAAAAATATAAATCTTCAACATTGTGGTCGCACTATTGTATGTTGAAAAGCACTATAAACATCTGGTCGTTTTAAATAAGATTTGCTTTACCTAATAATAAATAGGTACCAATAAAAATATATATATATGATAATAAAGTCGCAGCCGTAGGAAAAGTATAGTGTGTAACTCGTGTGAAAAAGCACTTTTCACACTTTGTGACTTGTGGCACTCGCCTTTCAGGCTCGTGCCACAAATCGTCACATGCCACAAATCGTCACATGCGTGTGAAAAGTGCTATTTTCAAAACTTGTTGCACAATATACTATTACATCCCATTATTTTCATTTTCATAGATTTTTTGATAAAGTTTCAAAGTGAAATTTATATGAAATTACAAACTACGACACACAGAAACGTGAGTCCTACTTGAGAGCCAGAATAGCTGACTGTAATAGTAATAAAATGTCTCTATTACATTTGTGAAAGTGAGATCTCACTATTTTAGTTTTTAATTTTGTTTTAGCTTGTAATTTTGCTAATATATTTTCTGCAAAAAATAAATCATAATTTGTCTAATTTGACAAAAAAATGGTAACCTTTCAATTTTAAACTTTAATGATTTTGCATTATTTTTTTTATTTATTTAATATAGTTAGACCTGTTAGTGGTGGTCCGAAACGTCCATTGCAGGGTTTGGGGACAAAACGACAATCGCCCATATTCATCATACATTTATTTTGCGTTATTTAATTTTGCCCAAAAGTGGGATTATGAACTCTTTGTTAACGTTCTGGTATTTACTTAGTTGACATATCTAATCATATCAATAAAATATAAAAGTTGGTCAATAGTCATGAGTTACAATCGTATTGTTTACCGGTTAATGAGATTTCAAAAATAAAGTTGCAGTAATAGAAATAATTATGATTAAAACAGTAACAGTCATCAAAATTTTATACGGTGTTTGTTTAAAAGTCGACTATTGTATATACATAAGAGTTATGTGGATTACACAGTAATGCAATGTTTTCTTTATTTCCGTAATAAATGTACAGTGTCATCCCCAAAGTACGCACCATATGGGAAACTTTTTTATTAAGGGTTTTTTGACAAAAAGTTATTCTTTTTGTGCATCCCTTAAAACTAAATATGCGCTAACAAAATATAGTAAAACACTCGTAATAAGTACCCTTATTGTGAAAAATCTCGTGAAATGTTATTTAGAAAAGTTATTCAGCATTAAAAAATAATAATGAAGTCATGGCCATCTAAGTGAAGTTTTATTTTTTTACCGATTTTTTTAAAATGGGACCACGAAAAATTTTTTTGCTAAAACGATAAATAGACATCAACATCCTGTATACGACGGTTTATTTAAAAAGCCTGTAATATTACAAATTATACAACTATTGTGTTAACCACGGTCAATTTTTTTGAAGAGTAAAGTAATTTTCAAAGTTTTTGGTGCAAAGTTATTTTTATTTTTTGTTATCACCGAAAATTGCTCAAAATTATACAGTAGTGTAGCATGAACTTAATATTCAATAATGTCAAAGATTACAAAGACGATTTGTATCGTTAATAGATTTCTACAAAAAGGACTATCAAAAAGATCAATCTAAGGAGCTGTTATATTATCAAATTCTTGAAAGTCAAAATTTCAGAGCTTGACATTGAAATTACACTGAGAATGTACTTGGTTTTGATGGAGTCGAATTGCACTGGAGGACGCTCATTTTTTCAAAATGAAAATTGTAAAAATAGGCTGAGAAGTACGATAAAGGCGCCTATCAAATCATCAATGATTTTTCTTCGATTATTTCCCGCATCTGTCAAAATTTATTCAAAGGTAATACCACGAGTCCTCCAAATTTTATCGATAAAATTTTTGGCTTTCACGAAAACGGCTTTATTTGGAAAAACCACGAAAACAAACTGATTGATAAAATCACGAGTCCGCAGGACGAGTGATTTTATCTCAAATCAGTTTGTTTGAGTGGTTTTGCCTAAAATAAAAGCGTATGAGTATGAAGATCAAAAATTTAATCTATAAAATTTCAGAGGACGAGTCGTATTTGAAAGGATTATTTTTTGAATCATTTTGTATTAAAAACAGAGAACATAGTCATTTATGCAAAAGACACTTTACACACAAATATTGAAAATTTTCTTTACCAACTTAAATTGAAACCTCATGATGAGCTGTTATAGTTTTACATACAGGGCCACCAAGGCGATTTTTTGATTGGCTACCCCGCGGAACGGCGCCGTAAATAAAAGCGAAGAAGAAGAATGAAATGAAGTCTTTCTTAATTTAATTAATTTTAAGTGTTTAGGTATTCAAAAACTGATATTTAATGAACAAAAAGTTTAGTGTTGAAGTGAGGTATGTAAAAATGTTAAAGGCGATTTGAAATAAACTAATAAAAACAGGTTAGTTTACAAATACATTTTGAAATTTGGTTATTAACATAGATTTGCAATACATTTTAGTATAATAAAAATTGTTAAATGTTTACATTTGACATTTCAAAAAAGGTAAACATAGTTTAATCAAAAAACAAAAACGACGAAGCTGTTTTATCAGTATAAGACACAATGATTGGTTAGGATCCTGAGCTCTTATTGGCTGAAACCTCAAAAACTGACTGTTTTGACAGATGAAAAAAATAATCGCTGATAAACTCACCTTCCTACCTTTTCGAATAAACTACATCGTCCTCCTTAACAGCTCCTAAAATATAGGCAACACATCATACATGCACCGCTTATTTTACGGTCGGATCGCGGAAATCAAGTATATATATATATATATATATATATATATATATATATATATATATATATATATATATATATATATATATATATATATATATATATATATATATATATGTATTTTTGGCTTATTAAACTATTTGAGAAATAATCTGATCAAATATAACTCGACGATCGTTTATGAGCGAATAATTTTTTTTTCGATTTTTCCTTAAATAGTTTTATTTTAGAAAATTCAACTCGTTAAATTCGGAGATTGATGTTCTGAATAAAACCCGAGAGCTTTAGCTCGAGGGTTTTATTCTTTGAAACTCGTTAAGTTTTCAAACAAAACTATTTTTGGAAAAATCGAAAAAAATTATTCGCTCATAAACGAGGTCTTGTTATATTACTGTCGAATACTTCCCTCGTCTTAATTTCAACCAATCACAAACGCGCAATTTTGAATTACAAATGGTTTCTAGATCAAAAAACTGTATGACAGCCCCTGTCAGCAGTTTTTTCGAGTTTACCCGCGGCAAAACTTGACAGCTGTTGTCATCAAAAATTACAATGCCTTTGATAACAAGTATTTATGGTCTCCTAGGAAACCAGAAAACGACGCTAAACAATTTTTCTGATTTTATTGTCAATAAATTTTGTAATATTGTTTTTAAACAGTGCTAGTCAGCTTATGTAGTGAAAATAAGTCGCTTTGGAAGTGATTCTATGACTAAAACTGATCTGGCGATTGAGAAAAGTGTACCGTACAATACCGTTAAAACCCATACGTCAATATGAAAACAGTTTACGGAATTCTGCAAGGCAAAGAAATACGAGCTTTTGGAAACTACAAGTTTAGAACAACTAAACCTAATCCTGAAAGATTGGGCGTGGAATATGTAGAAAGAAAACGGTGAAAATGAAGCCAATGAGGAACACCGTGTCAAAAAAATGCAAGAGATGTATTTTATGAAGAGGAAAATAATTTTTGATCCATTTAATGATATTATCTTCAAGTCTAGTAGGGAAGCTCGTAATGCGAAACGAATGAATTTGCAGATGTGTATTTTGTAGTATTTTGGATTAAATAAATTACCTGTTTTTCAGTTTTCAAATTAATACCTACATATTTATTATTTATGCATATATAATAGGTACTATGTTTTGTAAGCTATGTGTATGTAGAATAATCTGTTACTTGTCTTGTCAAATACCATTCGGGCATCTAATTTTTCTGTTGGAATGAGAATTCGACATGAGTGGAGGAACCACGAGTGTCGGATTTTCATTCCAACAGAGTAACAGACTGTACTTTCTCCACGGCCACATAAAGTAGAAATTAAATATAGTAAAATGAAACCTCAATCTCTCAACATTATGTAGTAGTATTTGTATATTCAAGCTTGTATTTTTGCGGTAGCAAATTTTGAGTTATATTATCGGCATATTTTTTATTTCTGGATGAGTATTTTCAAATTCTACCGAATCGTTTGATTTTCTTCTCCTTTTTAATAAATTAAAAGTTTTTACAAACCAATATTAAGACCCCGTCAACTAATACTGACAGTTACAATCACGGAATACAAATTCTATCTCTAGTGATAGAATGTAATACGTATAAAATACATAAGAGACAAATGTTTCAGAATTTTCTTTCAATCTCAAGAGCGAGAATGTTTCTTTTCTGTTATTATAAGTGGTTTCAGAATAACTACATTCAGTAGTGGCCGTGGAGAAAATTATTATTTATCCATTTTCGAATTTAATTTATGCTTATTTTGCATAGCATAGTTTTATGCTTATACTTTCTTAATAACTATGAAAAATAATCGGCAAATTGTGAACGAAAAATTCTCCGTTGATGTTAGAGGAACCTGAATATATTTGTATGAACCTGTAAAGCTTTTGCGTTACCCAGGGGACGCTTTCTGCCAAAATATGGTACTATAAACACTCTTCCTACTACTGTCAGACTTTAAAACATAGTTTTTGTATTAAGAGGACCGCACCGTAATAAAGTATTTTATGAGATTAATAAATAATAATTTTTTTCATGCGAATAAAAAATTGCAGTATTTATTTTATGTTAAAGCAGTAGTATTTATACTTACTTCTTTTGAAGGGCCTGGTCGCACAAGTCAAGGTAGTAACAATGAATTTATAAACACCTCCTACGTGTAGTACTCCTAAGCAATTACGAAATATTATGAATATGATATAAGCTACGACTTTGTTAATTAGATGGTTATGAAGCCGAACACAAAAGGGTTCATATCTCTATCACGACACATCGCAATCTATGGCTGTTTCAAAAAATGTGTGGAGACGAGTCGAAATTTCAGCATTGAGTGAATACACTCCACACGACGCTGCTAAGGGGTCGAGTCGTCAAGTTCTGACTAGTTGCAACCTGCAAAAAAAATTAGTCATTAGGTCTAGGTACTTGGTAATCCTGTAATCAATCATAAGAATTATGTTGTTATTCACTCTTGTCTTCTGCCCGCTTCACAGATGAGTAAACTGACTGTTTAAAATCTTATAATGAAAAACTTGAAATGTGAAAGCTACCATTAGATGAGTGATCTATTTCTAGAAATTTCTTTGTGTTACTCACCTCATCAGCAACAATGTTGTCTTTGCCATTATTGTACTTTCAACAACATACAAGTAGTTTAAGCAATTTAAATTTTATTTTATTACAGAATATTTGTTTTTAAAAAAGTTTCAAAACAATTTTTACAAATAATAAGAGACAACAGTAAAAATGCTGATTTTTAGTATTTGCATTCAAAAGGTTAAGCATTTACAACACAATTAAAGTAGGACATTAATGCAAATAAGTAAAAATGTTTCTAAGGGTATTACAATTTTTATTTATAAATGTATGTAATAAAGTGTAATGGTAAAGAGTCAGTTCTAGCTGGGTATATGCCAATAACGCGCAGCGGTCAGTTTAATCCTTTCAGATTATAGAATATCTCCGAAAGGGACAGGTCAATTGCGCGCGGACAAGAATTAGTACCTGCCCCTGATAGGTGTCTTATGATAGTACACAGCAATATCGTATATAAATGTACCTTCAACAGAAAATTAAATTTTTTCATTTACCCACTTATACAGGGTGAGTCACGGTAGACGCGACGGTCCATTTTGGCTAAACAGTTAATATTTTAACAATTTTGTTTATTCATGGATATGTGGGTTGATAAAGGCTACATTTTAAAATTATTTTGAATTATACAGGTTGTCCCAAAAAAGTGTAGAGTATCAAAGTTATATTATTTCTTATGCAAGACCCTATATTTTGTTGCATTTATATATTATACGTTAAAAATAAGATAAACTTTCTTAAGTATTCCCTATACCTAAGCTTTTTACTTTTCGAGATATTTTGATATTTCTAAAAATGGAAGCACTTAAAGAAAACCAATAACTTGGAGACCTATGAAATCAGCCAAATCCAATTTTAACTGAAAAAAATTAGACTATTAATTGAAAGCAATAATGTATTTAGAGTGTTTAAAATTATACAGGGCGTCCAAAATGGGGCGATTCTCTAATGACATATTCAAACGACAATATTGTTCTTATTTTAAATAGGACACCCTGTATTTTATAATCCTGTTATGTAGCAAATTCCATTACATTTTAAAAATTATAAAGGTCTACTATGCCTAAATCTATTAATTTTTGAGTTATTTTTATTTTTGTTAAATTTTACTTTATTTTTCCACCGTAATGCCTAAATATAGCCTGTATTTGATCAGCTTAGACTATTGCAACATCATTTTTTGTCTAGTATCTAATGATACATTATCCAACAGTTCCCAGAAAGTTTTTCTTAAAGATTACAAAAATTTCCTTCCAGTCAAAGAAATATGGGCCAATAACTTGATCGCCTATAATTCCACCGTGTAGGTACATTAATGTTTCACCGGTTCTGATGATCTATTGTGTGGAAGAAATGCTGGTTTTGAGTATCATAATAATGAAAGTTATGATGGTTAACTAATCCACTATTATGAAAAGTAGATTCATCTGTAATTTTTTTGGATCATAGTCTGAGCTGATCAGATATTTAGGCATTACGGTGAAAAAATAATATAAAATTTAACAAAAATAAAAATAACTCCAAAATTAATAGATTTAGGCATAGTAGACCTTTATAATTTTTAATAGGCAATGGAATTTGCTACAAAATAGGATTATAAAATACAGAGTGTCCTATTTAAAATAAGGACGATATTGTCGTTTGAATATATCATTGGAGAATCGCCCCATTTTGGGCGCCCTGTATAATTTTAAACAACTTTAAATACATTATTGCTTTCAATTAATAGTCTAATTTTTTTCAGTTAAAATTGGATTTGGCTGATTCCATAGGTCTCCAAGTTATTGGTTTTCTTGTAAGTGCTTCCATTTTTAGAAATATCAGAATAACTCCAAAATTAAAAATCTTAGGTATAGGGAATGCAACTTTTTTGGGACAACTTGTATGATTCAAAATAATTTTAAAATGTAGCCTTTATCAACCCACATATCCATGAATAAACAAAATTTTCAAAATATTAACCGTTTAGCCACAATGGACCGTGACTCACCCTGTATTGTTCAGAAGATGCACTTAAATATAAATAAAAAATTTAATTAAGGTTTTTTGCGACAGTGTAAAATAAGATATTTTTTTATAATCAAACAGTAATAATACATTTTCGATATATGATTTTAGATGAGGGAGTGAAGAAATTTCTGAAAAAGTACGTCTTGCCATCACGTAATTCGCCAAATGTGGATGCAGTTGAACATGAGAAGAAAATCGAGAAAAACGAGAAGAAACTAAAAAGAAGAGCAAGAAGAGAAGAAAGAAATCAGATTATTGAAACAAAGAAAATCAAACTAGAGTGAGCTCCAGTGAGCAAAGCAAGGAAGAAGTACCTGGAGGGACAAACAACACTCATCAATTGTCCATATCTTGCAATTTTCCCATGAATTTAATGGCGATTACCTCACAAATTCGACGTTGACAAACAGAAAGCCACTACGTCCACACAGCCACTGTCCCTTTCATTAATTTTCCCGTATTTAATGAACGTATAAAATGTGTTCAGATTGTTTAAAATTTAGTTTGCCATTTTTGTCAATCGTGAGACTCATTTTTTATATTTAATACGCGACCAGCACTCATGTCACATTCAAATCATCACCCTAATTGACGCCATTTTGGACAACAAGTGAAAATGAGGGTTAGAATGTTGAAGAAAATCCGCAAACTGGTTTATTAAGTCGATGATAAATGATTTTTTGGCAAAATTAATTTTATAATATGATATAAATTAGTCTTGATACTTGATAGTTCGACAAAGAGAAAGAAGAAGACGATGAAAAGGAAAAGAAAAATCTTAAAAAAGTATTTAGATCATTTTTTTAATATTGGTACAAAAGAATAACACCATTGCAGTTGGGGTAAAATAGATAAGTTTAGAAAATAATATTGTGGAATGTTTTGTAGATAGACGAACTATATAGTTATATATTACTGATACTTAAGAACTTTAAACCCCTCAATGGGTGCTTGTGCTTAATAGATATGTTTAGAAATCCGGCTGGCAGTGTTTCGCGATTTTATCAATTTTTTTAAATGATTATTCAGTGATGATCAAAAGTCAGACACCGCCTCCAAGTTTAAAAAGAAGAAGAAGACAGCGGATCGAGTAAACATAAACAGAAAAAGAAGAAGTATTTAGATATTATCTGGTAAATCTGGCAACAGTGCAGATTGTGGCTCAATAAATCGTCAAAAGCTCGACATTTAAATTAACAGTAAAATCGATTGTGAATTTGATAAATAGTGAATTCCAATAGTATAAATAACGGATTATTCCAATGACACCTTAGTTCAAATTATGTAGGTTACAAATTACTCCTTCCAAAGTATTATTATGACTAAATTAGGCATAAATGGTAATTTCATCATCAAATGCCTCATTCCTTTCTATATTATTTATTCGTTATTGTCATTTTTATCTCTACATACTTCCGTCTAATCAAATATGAAATTATTAATGCTTGACGTACCATAATTTTAATCATTGTGTTGAATAGTGCCAACTAAAAAAATAATAGCCCGTTAAACAATATGATTCATTTAATTGTATAAATAACTTTATTGTTTCGCATTATGTTATCTGATTATCTTTTAGTGAGAACCATTTGCATTACTAACAGGTGATAAAGTATGGCTAATAATGATAACTACCTTTCCTGCTGATTAAAAACTAGCTTAAACTGCAGGAAATAAAAAAATTATTACGACAAAGATCCACTGTATCAAAAATAAATTCGTTGTATCAAGAATAACCACCATGGGATAACCGCTGATCAAAATTTGTCCAAAAAAGTTCCTCTTTGGACTGGGTTCTTTGAAGTTCTCCAGAGTTTTTAAAAATTCCTCTGATTTTCTTCAGAGTTACTCGGAATTTCTCCAGAGTTTATAGGAGTTCGTTGGCGTTCCTAGATAATTCCTCCAAATGGAACGATTTTGATACCGAGAAGCGGGTGGAAGAAGACACGTGGCCAAAGTTTTTTAAATAAAACAGTTGGGAAATAGTTTGAACTTTTTTACCACGAAAGAAATCACACCTTTCCAGGTTCTATTACTTCCTGGCTATGGTTTTCCTCAGAAGGTTTTGGAATACAAATTTTAATGTTGAATGAAGCCCTTCTTATGTACCAAGGGAAAACTTCATTAAAGAACCATCCAAACACCAAGCTGAGGAACTACTCAAGATAAGCATGAATCAACTTAGAACTATAACAGTTCTTCTCAGTGGTCACACTTCAATGAGAGGATACCTGCCCAAGAGGCTGAAGGCGATAGGACCAGCTCCCCAGAAAAAAAGTGATTAAACAAAATAATGAAATGATAGATTTAACCAAAAACGTATCTGGTAGATTGTTGGAAATATAACCTGAAAATGAATATCTTTGTCTAAAAGAAACAAGGACAGAAATTCGCTTAGTCCTTCATCTCGTCGGTGATACCTCGCTTACAAACTCGCTTACCTCTCTGGAACACCGTAGAAAAGTTGACGATTTGTCTCTATTTTATAGATATTTTCATGGGCGATGTTCTTCTGAAATATCAACAATCGTTCCTACTCTAGTAGTCTCTTCTAAATTAACCCGTCAAGCTCAGTCTTCACACCCCTTTGTGGTCACTTTGGAGACCTGGTGAACATGTCTTTCCAAAGACTTCATCCAACGAGCAGCGATGCTTTGGAACACATTGCCTAGGGAGGTGTTCCCCGAGACATACAACCTCCAGAAATTTAAGAAGAACACCAACTCCTACCATCTTTCCCTTGATTCTCACGATGTTCTCTGAACATTACATTTCGTATTGTTGAAGATTGCAATTTTAGCAGTAGACAATAAATCTATGATGCTATTGGAAATTGTGAAGGCTGCACTAATAGTAGTCAGACGTACCTTTCAAAAAAAAGTAGGGCGTGTCAGTATTAAACAGATTTGGGCGGAAGGACAAAAGTACCGGCCGAAAGATGCAGGCTGAGTATACTTACGTATTAAAGAGTGCGAATGGTTCTGGAGTAGAAGTATACAACTTGAACCCAAGGATTGATCTCAATCGGAAAATACTTTTAATTTTGAAGGCATTTTGGTAAGTAGAGATACCGAAAATAGCTGCACAATTAAGTAGTTGTTAGGGTTATATCAAATCAGATCTCCAGGTATTTTTGGGAATACGTCAAAGATTTGAAGACTACAATAGAGGAGAGTTTTTGGGGTCATTAAATGATAAAGGGAGTAAAAAAGCCAAATAACTTGCGAAAAGGGAACCAGAGGAAGAAGCTCCTCCGGAAGTAGTAGTTAATTACTTCTTTTGCCACTGTCTTTTGCTCTCTTTCACTGGGTTAAAGGTTTCTTTTCCGATTATACATTTTTTTGCATCCTAAGATAGAACTGGTCATATATTTAAATAACTGCTACATTTACCCATCAGGACAACTTAATTGGTAAAGATGATGAACATCGATATAACAGTTAAGTACGTTTCGCCGCGGTTAGACTGTGGATGGGTGACCACGGACATGCGGATCGGGTTGGGCTGGGAAATCGCACGTTAAAAGGCAATGCATCGGCATATCGTATATATTATAAAATATTTTAAAATAATTACTATGATGACCAACTAGTTCAAATCAAGCATCTATTGTAGTGTTTGGATCAATCGGGCAAGAAAAAATCTATCTTTGGATCTCTAATCCATTCATCTCGTCCCACACAGCACATGACATTCAACGGATGTCCGTTTTACGTCCGGTTCAAGTCCAAACGTCCATGGATGTACGTATAGGACATGGACGTATAAAAAAATACTTTCGTGCTGATATATTATGATGAAATATCTGTTTCGTACTATTTCGTTTTCATTCCAAATGGAAATATATTCTATAGGTAAAACATATTAAATCACAAACCCAGCCGATGTATTGCGTTATGATGGGCAAATGATGCACATATCTGAATATTACCTGTGCGTAAACATCCGCGTGTAGTAAAAGAAGAAGAAGAACATCTGAGGTTAGGTATGTATGGCTCCAGTTTTGCGGTCGAATCTTTTCGCCTTTTATGCAATTGTGATTGTTAGATTGTGTTATGTGTATATCAGTATAAAACTCTTGTATAAGAAAAAAATCAGCAAACAATGCTGTTTGCTCAGAAGCATTTTGACTGATATCAGTTCAAAACTGGAGAACCTCAGAATCAATGAGCCTGGAGAAAAGATTGATTCCCTTTTCACGAAATTTCTACTTTTTCCTCTAACAAATTCTGAAGATCTGAATACCATTGAGGAATATTTGGGAGAAATCAACAATTTCAGAGCAGCTGTAAGTGCACCTAAAAAAACTAATATTTCATTTGCAAGTACCCCCTTTTTTCTTTCAGAGATCTAGAATAGGGGGCAGCAATTTGTAAGAATTTATAAAGAGGTGCAGGGGTCAACTTTTAAGTAATTCCTTGGCATCTACCTATAGCTACCATGGAAGGAAAAACAAATTGAAATTCTGACCTTCTGTTGTGTAAGTAAAATAATATATGCATTCTCCAGTTGAGGTCATCCAGCTCCTCGATAATACCAATTTAGTAAGAAGACTTTTGAACTAGTTCAGTGACAGTGCTAGTTACAAACAGAGTATTGTGCGGATTTGTGTTACACGTTACCGGTTACTAAAATTATCAGACCCTAAGGTACACTAGTGAGTAGGACCTTAGTATTTAAGAATTCTAGTCAAGTTAGGTTGGAACAAAATTGCTTATTGATCTTCATGATCAGATTGTAATTATAGAAAACATTCCCACAGAGTGTTTTGCTACGAAAAAAAAATTCTCCAGTGTGTTGGTTTTTATAGTAAGAGTACTATTGTTAAAACTGTAAAAAAAATCTCAATGTACAATTATCTATTTATTTTATTCCACAGGTGCTGCAGAGAAGGCATATCAGAATAATACGAAAAAGGAAATAAGAGGACTGCATAATGAAATGGAGGAGAGCCAGTGAAAGAAAATAAATACAAGAAATTTCAAGATGCTTTAGTTTACTTTTAGTTGTTAATATTTTCATGCAAAATTTCATTTTTATTTTTTATCCAGTTGTTTCGGTTATCAGATTTTTATATTTATTTTATTGTTGTTGATATATGAATTTTGTTATTACATCATTCGAATTATCTTGAGATATCTGTTTTTCTTTGACCCGAAATGGAAGTAGTTTTTTTTCAATGTTTATTGGTTCATTGATATTATACCGTGTGACATACGATAATAGCTCAAAAAGCGCCCATTGAACATCCAATGGCCGTCTTGAACACAAAATAGACCTCCCTCGAATATATATTGGACTTTCATTGAACATCTATAGTGGATATTTTAGTATCCAATGTATCCAACGTGGATATTCTGGATATTCAATATACAATGCATACCTATACCGGGTGACACAGGATTATGGTACACTCCTTGTCTAATTTAGTTTCAAAGATAATTGATTCTTTATACTTATGTATAAGGATGTCCCAAATTTCAATCAATTATCTTTGAAACTAAAGTAGACAATGGGTGTACTATGATCCTGTGTCACCCGGTATAGGTATGCATTGTATTTTGGATATCCAGAATATCCACGTTGGATACATTGGATACTAAAATATCCACTATGGATGTGCAATGAAAGTCCAATATATATTCGAGGGAGGTCTATTTTGTGTCCAAAGTGGGACGGCCATTGGATGTTCAATGGGCGCTTTTTGAACAAGTGAGTGACTCCCAATGAACGTCCACCGTTCCTCCTTTGGACACAACATGGACGTATATTAATCGTCCAAAGTAATCCCAACGGATCAGTGGCGGCGCCACAGGGGGGCAAAGGGGGGCAGTATGCCCCCCCCCGCCCTTCACAAAATGTCGTTTTTGGCGCCCCCTTCGATTTTATGATGTAATTGCTGAATACCAGGCTTTTAGTTTATTATTTAGAGAACTTAAAGATAATGAAATTAATGTAACAACTGAAGAAATATTACCATATCTACATCATTTCAAATGGTCTTGAAAATGCATTTCCGAATCTAGCCAAATTGTACCGAATATTTATCACCATATAGTGGAGAGAAATTAGAGGAAAATATTCTCAAAATGGATGTGGAAAAATAAAAAAAAATCACTGTAATTAAGTAGAGTATTGATCCGTATAGTAGGGTTTTCTAAAAATGTATCCTAACCTCAAAAAACGAATTCGCGCACATTATTTTTATTTTTACTGAATTGGCAATAAATAACCAAAAAATCCTAGAATTTTCTTAAAAATTGGACAAAATATGTACCTATTGTTATGTCGGCAAGACATGGTAAAAATTTAAAAAAAAATTTATTAGTCCACCCAAAATCGGCATTTTTCGAAAAAAAATTGAATTGGCCGCCATTTTCGGAAAAACAATGGTAGAGAACTTTTGTCTAAGAAAATAATAAAAAAATAAATATTCGATTTTTTTTCCCATTTTTATTGCAATATTTTTGCTTAATTCTCTTAGAAAAACTGTATTTCAGTCCCAAAAATGTTAAAAAAATAAAAAATATATTTCAGGTTCTAAAGTAAGATTTTTGTGAGGGAACGAATCTATATAAATCAATATAAAAATGAAAATCGAATTTTTTTTATTATTCCCTAAATTGGATACTAAATAAAATGTTGGATTTTCTTAGACAAAAATACACACAAAATCCTTCTTTTTAAGTTAAAAAATTTTTCTCTACTATTGTTTTTTCAAAAATGGCGGCCAATTCATTTTTTTTCGAAAAATGCCAATTTTGGCTGGACAAATAAATTTATTTTTTAAAATTTTACCATGTCTTCCCGACATAAAAATACATATTTTCTCCAATTGTTAAGAATATTCGAGGATTCTTTGGTTATTTATTGTCAATTCAGTCAAAAATAATGTTCGCGAATTCGTTTTTTGAGGTTAGGATGCATTTTTAAAAAACCTACTATACGGATCGATACTCTACTTCATTATGGTCATTTTAATTTTTTTTTATTTTTCCACGACTCTTAGAGCCGGAGATATTTAAAAAATAGTGAAGCAATCCACTAGAAAAATACTAAAAATGCCGTTTTTGGCACATATCTCGCGAAGCTCCAGCCCAAATTTATTGAAAATGTTTTTACAAGCTTCTCTTTATGTATAAAATTGAGAAAATTAAAAAAAATTGACTTGGCTCTTACATCCATATAAAATTCTATACTACACTCCACTAATAGTGCAACTGCTGAACGCACTTTTAGTAGTATAAAAACCTGTCTTAGATCCACAACAGTTGAACAAATTGGCAACGATTTGGCAATATTAAGCATGGAATCAGATCATTAAAAAAACTTGTATGTGCCCCCCCGCCCCTAATTTCTAGAACCGCCACTGCAAACGGATGTACGCCCACTGGAGGTCCAAAGTGGCACCGGATGTGCGTCCAGTGAACGTCCATTGGACCTTTTACGTACAATAAGGGACGTCCAATGGATGTTTTGGATATCAAAAACGAACGTTCAATGGACGTACTTAGGATGAACTGTGTGGGGTGCTTTAGAAGTTGTCTTTTTTTCGTTATTACGCAGTGTCGAGGAATTCTTGATTTATTTTATAGTTCTAGATATGATTTTTAGACAAGAATATGATTTTTCGAAATTTCATGGTCTGTTACAGTTTCAATAGTCCAGCAGGAAGTAACAATTGTCGGTACTTATTTTGCAAGTCAGCAAATATGGATAAAATTAATATATATTTAGAGGTTAAGTAAAAAAAAAATAGTTTGACAAAAATGTTCATCAAAAAATTTCCCCCATTTTCGCAGCCACCTGGGAAAATAAGTACGAAAAAAATTTACTCCCTCCTGGGCTACAATGAGATACTTTCATGGTTGCTTTCTTCAGAATTAGGGTATACATTTCACCTAAGTGGGTTTTTGACATCAATATTTTTTTACATTCACAGCCAAAATGCCGCACTTTAGATTTGACGCACAAATGTCTGGGTTGTCCACCATAGACTGGGGAATGAAGGCTGACTGAGGAAATGCATTCCAGTAAATTGGGTAAAAAATTTTTTTGGACAGTACCTGAATAATCCAGAATTTCGCTAAAAAATTGTTTTTCATATCGTACAAACCGAGGCTGATATAAAAAAAACTACTGCATACTCTTTTCATAATTACACATAGATTCATCTAAACCCGATAATTTGAGCTTAAAATTGAATACTCACTCCTTCTTTTATGCCTTGCTCGATTTCGTTACCAATTATAGATTATTCCATGGCACAGCAACAATGGGTATGCCACGCCTATTTGCATTGTTTAACACCTCTAAAGATTTTTTTTTATGTTTGACGGAAAATATTAGTGAAGCTATTTTAAAATTAATTAATTAATTTAGGAAGGAAAATAATTAATTAATGCAGTGCTCAGAAAAAAAATAGTTTATTGGAAAAATATTTTATTTTAAAGAGCCATTTCCTTATTGCGTCTTTGTGGAGCTTTTGCGTCTTTCAGAAATTGCTGCGTAGTTTCCAAATGAGCTTTCATTCAAAAGTTTTATGTTTTTACAAAAAAGCTAACTATTCCAAGAGAAAATCTTCGCTAATTGAATCACTTTAAGTGCAAGGTACTGAGTTTTATTTGTTTACTACATAAAATATTAGTTCCTGCCCTACCAGAATATAATTGACCCTTCTGAAAGGAACACAGATCAGCTCTTTGTAAGGACTTCCAAGGTCACTTCTATATAACGAACATTTTAAACGAAGAATTTATCAAACATACGTGGAAACGGTAACGTTTCGAATCTATATCGGTAATCTTGTGTAAATATTTACATTCAAAATCACATAACTAAATCTGCCAAATATCCTACAGGAACGCAGTGACGTCAGACATTACAGATACAATATTATGTCAGCGAAAAGAAGTAAGCTAATGCGGTTTTTGTTAATCTTGACTTTCACCTAATATAAGAACAGTATAAATAACTTACCGTAAGTCATAGCTGATGAACTTATGATAAAACAGTAATAATACGGTAATGGATACCAGAATCTGCGTTTATTGTGTGTTCTACACGAATGTCAACTGAGTTATCGATCCCGAATCCCGGTGGAGATGTAACATATCAACGGCAGAGTCGGCGTTTAACGATGCGCGAACGCAGTCAAATACTGGCGCACGTCTCTTAATGAGATATCTGCCAGGGTACTGGGACTGGGCCACTTCCACTTTTACTGCACCTGCTTCTCTTCTCTTTCCTTGGCTCTTGCGTTTATTATTACTTCGCGTAGGACGTATAAATATCGCGGTTCATTGTACTTTTACCGCATTCACCGGATTCCTAGGTTTTCACACATAATAATGAACATAGATATTTTTTATCTGCAATTTTGTTAATTCTAAAGCAATATAACGTATCACTTTCCCTTTGATCACAGAAATATTCATCCAATTTGTAGAAAGCCTTTTCAAGTAATAGTTTTCTTTTTTTTTAAACATTTTTAAAGAATCCACCTTTCTTATACCAATTGGCAGGTGATTGAACATCTTCTTCCCTGTATACACAATAGAGTTATGTACCAGACTGGAAGAGGGTATAGGCAAGGGAAGATAAAAATTACGTCGAGTATTGCTGTGGGTAATAATGTTACTTTTATATTTTTTAAAGACTAGCAGTAACGTTTCGAAAATAAGTATACATGTGACTGTTAGTATTTTGTGCCCAATAAATAATGGCTTACAAGAGACACCCGCATCAACCTTGCACATACAGGGTGACACAGCAACCATGTAACAGGCTACAGTATCTGTGTTTCTCAAGATAAAATTATAAAATTTGAGGGCATTAAATGGGACCTTAGTGGCCTCATTTCAGTCAGTTTGTTTCACTTTTACTACTTCCGGTTTTACCGGAAGTGATACCAACTTTTGAATTTTAAACGGGACACCCTGTAGATTATTACATGCAGATTCTGTAATGATGCAGATGAGATGGCGGAACATATTATCTGTAACTGCAGAGTAATTGTACGCCAACGCCTTAAATATCTGGAACAGGTCTATCTAGAGCCTGATCAGGTTACAGAACTAGTACGGATAATAGGATTCTTCTGGACTAAAACATAGATGTAGGGTATGCACAAAAGATCTTATAGGACGCAGTGTGGTAAGGCCAATTGGGCCAATCGACCCCTTTGTAATCTACAAATCTAGTCAAAGTAGTTCTTTTTTAAAAAATGTCGAAAAAATACTTCGTTCAAACACGGCGAAAAAAGACCGGGAATTTACGTCACGAGTGCTTTGGCCAATCACTGAGAGCGCTCGAAGGCTGAACGAACGTAAACAATCTCAAAATTGCCAAGTATATAAAATAGTCCGAAGCAGGAAACAGTCTGAAGGTAAAAATGGTTACAGCGTTGCCAAACATTCTATTTGAATTTCTCATCATTATACGCAGATATTAGATCTCAGTTATTCACAAATGAATATTATTTGAAATGAATTGAATATTATATGGAACTTACAATATTAACTCGTAATTGCAAAATGTATGTCAATTTCAAGTTTTGTTCCCAGAAACTCGAAATATTTATTTGGTAATCCCGTGAAATATTAAAAACGGTAACAATGAAATGAGCAAGTATTTGAATGCTCCCTGAAATGTTACCCATTTCAAATGGATTTCTTAGAATATTACAGAACAATTTGTAATAAAAATTATGCAAACATGTCTGGATTTACTCACAAATGTGATCTTTGCCTATTGTAGATTTTGAAATAAATTCTAACAGCCACGATCAACAAATATTTTATAATAATAATAATAATAAATGGTTTTATTGGCTCTAAATACACATAAAGTACAATTCTATCCATTAAGTTGAAACACTATCGTCGACCACACAACCAAAATTTGTTGATAAACCAAAGGTTCCAATTTCCCAATTTAATTCTATCCATGTTTGCTGACTGGGAAAATAAGTACCGAAAATCGTCACTGCCTCCCATCGGGCTAAGCATTTTTAACTCATTTATCTTGCCAAACACTTGATATAAAGTGATGTCCCTCATTCAGCCCAGTTTTATCTGAATAAATAAAAGAAAGTTTTGGATCCATCCTCAAAACCTTTATTTCCAGAATCTAATATAATGTATTATAGTAATGTTCTCAGGTTATCACCTGAAAAACTCCAATGATGCCCTTGTCTCTGGAAAATGAAGAATAAAAGCATTTTTTTAAGGTTATCAAACACACGCTTGAAAAGTACTATACAACTACTTAAACAGTTCTCATAAAAGAAAATCCTATTTAAAAGTGAATCCTTAATACGCACCTGTTACAAATTCAGTCCGCTTGAAGCTTTTGACCGTAATCATACAATGTGCAGATGTTTTCGCTGTGTTTACACTTCTTTTCTTTAAGTTGGACATATTATAATATAAAATGTTTTAATCATAATAAAGAAGAAAGAGAACTTTTCTAAAAAGTCATTTTAAGAATATTACATATTTTATTTTCAACAAAGTAACAAATAAAGAATAGATTTGTCGGTTATGTTGTAATAAGCAACCGATTTTTTATCTTGTAAATTCATACCATCATATACTACACGTTGATTGTTTAAAGGAATCCCCTCTTTTTGTTCAATAATAGTTTTAATTGATTCAACTGTATCGGAAGGTTGGATTTCTTGAGTTAGTGTTTTTCTTCGGATGGGTATTTTCACAAAAATCTTCATTTTAAATTTCTATAGTTCGTTTTAAGTTGTTAAAATCTTGATAAGTATTGTGGAATAGCAAAACTTAAATAATTTAATGTTTTGATGAAAGTCAAACTATTTTTTAGACATTTTAAATTTTTTTTAGAATTATTGTCAAATTGACAAAAGAGCTAATCCAGTGGAGAGGTCAAAATATTATAAAATTTTCTTCATTGTTCTCTGACACAATCCCGGAAAAATGCACTCTCCCCATTTCCCCAAAAATATTTTTGAATACTGCAAATAAGATTTAACTTATTATTTGAAACATGAGCAAATAAAGCTAAGAAAAAGAAAAAAATGGGCCCCTATATAATAATTATTTTAAAACGATTTTATGAAAAAAATAGTGATTTTCCGTTATTGAGGCTCAGCTTTACTGTTTTTATAAAAGTTTTAAGGCCCCTTACAATTTTTGCCTTCATTTGACTGTACCTGATTTCAAATAACAAATAATAATATTTAAAAAAAGTCAAATTCGGTTTTTGAAGAAGAATGTAGTAAAAATCTACACTTACTCGACTTTAGATTCACAAAAAATTGAAACTCTCACAATTGATATCTGAGTTATATCTAAATTGTCGCAAAATAATAATTGTTATATGTATTTTTACGGTATTTCTCTGTTGTTTTGGGATAACATTTCTGTTTAAATATTCACCGAACAAATTGTTCGGTATCTGAATTCGATCTGTATGTGTGCATGTTGATTCTTTCTGTTTATGAATGAAAAATTCTGACTTCAGATTTTGTTAGAGCATCAAAAAGTAAGCTTAGGGTTTGATGTGCCCCTCCGTACCACTTCGGGAACACCTTCAAAATGGGGTCTAAAATATGAAAATGTTAAAGTTTAAAATGACATTGAATTTAAAGTACGCACCCAGTGAATGACGATTTTGGTAAAAGTGAGTAGACTTTGTGTTGATTAGAATGAGAACTGTCAATCTAAAATTTTATTAATACTTTCATTACAATTTGTTCGGTCTATGGCAATGCTAGAAGAGCACTCTCAACTGGTTTTTTTGAAAATTCATATTTATATTATTTATTTTAAATAGTTTTCGATAGTATTTATTTTAGTTTTATTTTAAATACCAAATAATGACCATCCGGTAGATTACACTAGTTATAACAAGTCACATCTATTCACATTCAGTTATCTAGGATAGGTGTGGACTTGACAGGTAATACTTCCTCGACTGTTTAGACACTTTAGAACAAGAGTTACTGCCGAAATTTCTGAATTACAATCTATAAAATCTGGAGTCCTACAAGGTAGTGTTTTAGGACCCGTCTTATATTTAATATACACATCTGACCTTCCTACATCAGACACAACCACTACAGAAACATTTGCAGATGATATGTTATTTAATGAGTCCATGAAGATCCAATAATGTTTCTGCAAACCTTCAAGATCAGCTTTTCCATACCGAAGAGTGGCAAAAAAACCAGTTGATAATGCTCTTCTAGCATTGCCATAGACCGAACAAATTTTAGATTGACACACACAGTCTACTCACATTTACCAAAATCGTCATTCACTGTGTCTACTTTAAATTCAATGTCAGTTTAAACTTCAAAATTTTCGACCCCATTTTGAAGATGTTCCCGAAGAGGTACGAAGGGGCACATCAAACCCTAAGCTTACTTTTTGATGCTCTATCAAAATCTGAAGTCAAAATTTTAAAATTCATAAACACAAATAATCAACACACATACACACACAGAACGAATTCAGATACAGAACAAATTTGTCAAAGTCACACCACACTACATTCACAATAAAGAAAGAAAGAAAGATGTCACTCAGTATTTATTAATAATGTAGAAATACCATCGTCATCCTGTATAAAATATTTAAATATATAAATTTAATTTGGAAAAAGAAACAAAAACAAATGTATTTAAAAATAAGAGAGCTACAGTATAACAAATAATGTTTTTCTGAAACGCTCAAGAATGTCTACTTTCTCGGAGCAATTTCAGTCCCCAAAATACGCTATTCTAGTATTTTAGTCCGTTGCTAAGCAACGAACTTTCCCGGATCGGCGTCCGGTAAAATTTTTGCTGTACAAGTCCGTCAAAATCCAAGGATGTCAAAATCCAAGGATGATAAACTAGAGAGAAAGATGGGCCGCTTCCAGAAGAAGCAATGTAAATGTATTTTATGACATCACGAAATACTTATTATTTATTCCGGGTGCTAATTGTGTTGTTTCTGGCTGTAATGCAGAGTACTCTGTTTATAAGAAGGCAGGAATTGTATTATGTACAGTATTTCATGACGTCATTTACAGTTTGATAGATTGAGTTTAGTGGCCCATCCTTCTCTCTAGTTTATCATCATTGGTCAAAATCTACGTACTTTACTGAAACGTCAAAGTGACAACTTAAACCAAAGAAGTAAAAAGTTTTGTCTGATGTACAAATTGAAACCAGATTATGGATAAGTACTAAATGAATAAGGTACGTTTAGAATGTAAGAATTTTAAAATTACCTAGATATTTATGTAGTCTTTACTATTTAGGTTGCTTTAATATTTAATGTTGCCGGTGAATTTATCAAAATTCCTTAATTTATTGCGATTTCAGAAAAAATAGTATGTATACCTCGTGGTAAAAGCACATTCCCAGACTCTCAATGCTTGTTGGCCTCGGCTTAACGCCTCGGCCAACAATTTGCATTATCGTCCCTGAATGTATCGCTTTTACTACTAGGTAAACAATGTACTATTGAGAGTAATTTAGAATTTACAGAACCATAAAACAGCATTGTCATATCTCATTCTTATTTTACCAATTTTTAACATAATCAAAATGTAAACGGAAAAGTTGAAGGTTGTGGCTAATTATGGATAATACAAAATAAAAGTATCTAGTACATTGATATTAGCATATTTAGAAAAAAATGTAAAGTTTTGATATGTTGAGATTATACGCACTAAAAGGAGAATTTTTAAAATCAAAAGAGTTCTTAAGTTAAAAAAAAAACCACCCCCAATGCGCACTGCGGTGGTTTTCCTCGTTTTTCTCAAAAACCATTAGTCGAACAGAAAATTGTATTCTTGTCAAAAATGTTCCTTATAAAATTTCATACAAAAAAGGTTCTTATACTTATTTTGTTTTTTCCAATGAATATCGAGTAGCGAGCTATCGAAGTTAGGGGTTGCTTTCAGCGTAGATGAGTTTTTATCTGACCTTATCAAATTATTTTATTTCATAGTATATTTGTACTAAAAGAAAAAAGTCACTAGAACAAAAAGATAAGCAACTTCTACGGTCGCATGAATTGTTTAATTTTAAAACTCTTTGATATGTGCTGAGCTAGACCAGTGCAGATGCCATCGAAAATGGTAAAAAGTGAAATAAAATAATAGTAGGATGAAACCCATTGGAAAAGGAAGAGAATATAACAAACATGAAAGGAAAAATAATTTCTGGGCGATCTGGGGTCGGGAAGTGGAAGGGGGGGAGATTTTAAGGGTAGAAAATTGTTTATCTCGATTTCCCATGGAAAAAAGTTAAATCGCAACTTGTAGGTAATAAAAAGATCTACAACTTTTGTATTTACACTTTTTTCACATAACCTCAAAATATATGTGAAAAATTCAAATAACCAAGTTTTTGGTTTTTTATTTTTCTTTTACAAAAAAATTTTTTTTTCACGAAATTTGGTGAAAACTTACCTTTTTATGCACCAACCACACTGTACTTTTTTGTTTTAAAATATTTATTTTTTAACCTTATTTTGACTTAATATCGAAAAAGCAGTCTAATTTTCAATCGAAAACTCTCACGTCAAAATATCTGCTTTTTTAAAAAACTCGGGGGGCTTTTTGTTCGTTGAAATCTCCACTTTTTGATTGTGTAAAAAAATATACATTACTATGGTAAATGTTTTTGTAAAAGATAAAAATAAAAAACCAAAAACTTGGTTATTTGAATTTTTCACAAAAATTTTGAGGTTATGTGAAAAAAGTGTAAATACAAAAGTTGTATATCTTTTGATTACCTACAAGTTTGCCATTTAACTTTTTTCCATAGGATGTGTAGTTTTTCCGTAAATCGAGATAAACAGTTTTCTACCCTTAAAAACTCCCCCCTTCCAACCTCAGATCGCCCGTAAATTATTTTTTCTGAAATCGCTCAAGAATTCCTACTTTCTCGGAGCAATTTCAGTCCCCAAAATACGCGATTCTAGTATTTTAGACCGTTGCTAAGCAACGATCGAAAACTGTCCGGCAAAATTTTTGCCGTACAAGGTCAAACTTTTTGCTGTACAAGGTCATCAAAATGGGTCCCCCTACATTTAACACAGTAAATAAATACACGCAAACAACCAACTCATCTTAAGAACATTTATTAAATATATTATAACACATATTATTATAACTATTTTTGTATATTTATAGTTATGTTGCAGTTTGTACAATTATTAAACATGGGCTGAACTCTACCTGAAAAGTCATTATAAGTATAAGTAGGTATTAAACCGAACTAAGTAGTGAATCTCTCTTACTTTTCTCATAACAATAAACGAACAGTGATTGTCATGGATACGATTTCATAGGTATAGTAGAACCCACCGCTTTATGAGAAAGAAAAAACGCTATAAAAACAGCAAAGGATACCGCCAATAGAAGGAATACTGATTGATCTGGACATTTTTGAGTATTTTAATGTCGAAAACACCGTACACTGTCCATATACATAAAAATAAAATGATATTTTGTCTATTAGGACCACTGTGCAAAGATTCAATAACCAAGTTACTGGAGATCGTTAGGGGTAATTTGCGTAAAATTTCTATATTGATTAACTTTCTTTAATATAAATTTACATTTTAATTTCTATAACGCATATTAGATTCATTTTCTGATCTCTTGTGAGATTCAGAAACGTTGCTAATTAAAATTTTGTCTCAAATTTTAATTCTAAAATTAAAAACACGGTGAATAAAGTCATAAATATTATAAATTAATTAAGCTTACCTACCCTATCTCAACCCTCACCATCGGAATCACTGTCATCAACATTGATAATAAATTTGGTCGGACTCGTTATATAAGAATTTTCTTCTTTGATGACATGTTTGATTTTTTTCTGCCAATCATCAGCTGAAATTTTGTTAATTTCTTCTTTTACCAATTTTGCTATCAACCCATCAAATTTGGGAAACACGTTATGACGCCTTATTCTTTTTTTAAGTTGTCCCCAAATTAATTCTATGGGGTTAAATACACAAAAATAGGGCGGAAGGCGCAATACCTCGTGGCCCCTTTTTGATGCCAGGAACTGTATTTTCCCAAGGACGAAACATATTGAAATTGACACCGAATAAATAAATAAGAAGTTCACTGTAACAATGTTTCAAATTAAAAAAAAGTATGTATATACAAGGAAGCCAAGAATAATATTAATTGAAATAAACTAACGCCACGAATCACCTACCACCTACTATTCACTAAATCAAAAATCAAGTGCGAACACAAGCACAGTGTATCACTGTATGAATATTTTCCTAGCCCTCACTACTGAAGACAATATTTGTCTAACTTCCTACTTCCTACTTTAATTGCAGAACAAAATGATCCCGCTTTATACAAGTCGCTAATACCGACAAAGCCACTTGTCGGCACATCTACATGCCGCCAATACCGACAAAGCCACTTGTCGGCACATCTACATGCCGCTAATACCGACAAAGACACTTGTCCGCACATCTACATGCCGCTAATACCGACAAAGCCACTTGTCGGCACATCTACAAGCCGCCAAAGTAACCTGTCTGCACATCTGAGAATTTTGTTTCTGCAATTGAAAATGTAAAAACTATAACCACACTTCCATTGTCGCCTCTTATGAGTGTAACCTCACACCCCACAGTTTAGTTAAATTAATTTAAGACAAAATTTTAATTAGTAATTCAAATCTAATATGCGTTATAGAAATTAAAATGTAAATTTATATTAAACTCATAATTAATAATTATACGCCATTCTCCCCTATAAAGATATCCAGCTAAGTTGGTTATTGAATCTTTGCACAGTGGTCCTAATAGCCAAAATATTATTTTATTTTTATGTTTATGGACAGTGTACCGTGTTTTCGACTTTAAAGTGCTCAAAAATGTCCAGATTCATGAGCATTTGTTCTATTGGCGGTAATCCTTTGCTGTTTTTTCATTCTCATAAAGGATTGAGTTCGACTATAATTAGATGGTCATAAAAAATTGTAATGCATTTATAAAAATTTCTTAATTTATGATAATGTTGATTGCGATTTCAGAAAAAATAGTATGTTTACCTCGTAGTAAAAGCACATTCCCCGACTCTCAATGCTTGTTGGCCTCGGCTTAACGCCTCGGCCAACAATTTGCATTGTCGTCCGGGAATATATCGCTTTTACTACTAGGTAAACAATGTACTATTTCCTATAATTTTTGTCATATTCTCTTCCTTTTCCAATGAGTTTCATCCTACTATTATTTTATTTGGTTTCAAAAATTATCGGCACTGCGACTTAATGAAGAAAAAAAAAACCTATAAATATAAATATAAAAATGTCCAGATCAATCAGTATTCCTTCACAATCACTGTTCGTTTATTGTTATGAGAAAAGTCAGAGAGATTCACTACTTAGTTCGGTTTAATACCTACTTATACTTATAATGACTTTTCAGGTAGAGTTCAGCCCATGTTTAATAATTGTACAAACTGCAACATAACTATAAATATACAAAAATAGTTATAATAATATGTGTTATAATATATTTAATAATTGTTCTTAAGATGATTTGGTTGTTTGCGTGTATTTATTTACTGTGTTAAATGTAGGGGGACCCATTTTGATGACCTTGTACAGCAAAAAGTTTGACCTTGTACGGCAAAAATTTTGCCGGACAGTTTTCGATCGTTGCTTAGCAACGGTCTAAAATACTAGAATCGCGTATTTTGGGGACTGAAATTGCTCCGAGAAAGTAGGAATTCGTATTCAAGGAGCTTTGTGTTTAGTAGCAGAAGAAGCTCGTTATCATCAGGATTGCTACTTAAAGTTTGCGTCCAATCCACCAACAACTAAAAAGAAGAGAGGACGTTCGGAAGATGAGTTCTTCGCTTCTATTCGAAAGCTTACGTAGCTTCATTGAAAAGTCAGACGAATGCCAGTTTTCAATGGTTGATCTACTTACGATAATTGAGGAGCATCTGCCATCAGGCAGATCAATGTCCATGGCGACACTACGGAATAAACTATTTGAAGAATTCGACGATGTAGTTGTTTTCGCAACAATGAGAAAAAAACCGACAGTTGCTTGTTTCCGTGCTCATAAAATTGTAAATAGTTGGTACACCAATCGATTGAGTGATGAAAAGGAAGAAAGGATGAGGATTGTTCAAACAGCTGCCACTATAGTTCGAGAGGATATTAGAACAATGACAGACGATACTTCTGAATATCCGAAAATAATGAATTTTTTAGACAATAAGGAGAGTATGTTTCCTGAAACTTTATAGGTCCTTTTAAACACAATAATTTTAGCGGGTAAAGGAGGGAAAAAAGATACTTTGTTGAAAAAGTGTTCAGCTATTTCCCATTCAGTAATAGTTGCAACTAGGCAAAGATCTTTTATATCACCTTTACAGCTTGGACTCGCCATTTATTTATTTAGGAAAGTAGGTTCGAAAAACATTGTCGATGCTGTTTCAAATATGGGCTTCTGTTCGAGCTACAGGGACGTTTCTTTATTCAACCACTAAAAAAAAAACGCGCCGATAGCTCTACCCCAATGTTTTTGTTTATAAATTACAGTATTATATCTGTTGAGTGTATATTTAGAACGTTAAACCACCTTGGGGGACTATAATTTGGAAGGCGACCTGTGTTCGTTTGTATTCCATTTTTCAAACGGTTATTGCTCGAAATGCAATGGATCAATAAAAATATTTAATACAACCTTTCTTGTAGAAAATTTTATAAGGAATATTTTTAGTAAGTATCAAATTTTCTGTGCGACCAACGGTTTCTGAGAAAAACGAGAAAAACCATTGCAGTGCATCTTGGGGGTGGTTTTTGGGGGTGAAGCTTACACTTTAAACTCGAAAACTCTTTTGATTTTGAAAAGTCTCCTTCTGATGCGTCTAATCTCAACATATCAAAACTTTATATTTTTTTCTATTCGGCTATTCTAGGTCTAATATAAATATACTAATCATTAAACAATATTATTTAGAGTAAACCAGTAAGGAATTTTAATTTATTAGATTCGACATCCTAAGACCGGTTTCTGTCTTTCGACTTCATCAGTTAGGCTTTTCGAATCCAATAAATAAAATTCCAAACTCGTACAAGTCAATAGCTATATCCGCTATAAGATAACATTTTTAGATGTGCTACCATCTATGGTAAGAAGAGAGTATTGACATTAAATTTTGACTGATTCTAGTCAAGATGTCACTCTCTTCTTTTTTATCCCTTTCAGAGATTAATACAAAGTGAGTAAACCATTAAGGAATTTTAATTTATTAGATTCGACATCCTAAGACCGGTTTCTGTCTTTCGACTTCATCAGTTAGGCTTTTCGAATCCAATAAATAAAATTCCAAACTCGTACAAGTCAATAGCTATATCCGCTATAAGATAACATTTTTAGATGTGCTACCATCTATGGTAAGAAGAGAGTATTGACATTAAATTTTGACTGAATCTAGTCAAGATGTCACTCTCTTCTTTTTTATCCCTTTCAGAGATTAATACAAAGTGAGTAAACCAGTAAGGAATTTTAATTTATTAGATTCGACATCCTAAGACCGGTTTCTGTCTTTCGACTTCATCAGTTAGGCTTTTGTATTAATCTCTGAAAGGGATAAAAAAGAAGAGAGTGACATCTTGACTAGATTCAGTCAAAATTTAATGTCAATACTCTCTTCTTACCATAGATGGTAGCACATCTAAAAATGTTATCTTATAGCGGATATAGCTATTGACTTGTACGAGTTTGGAATTTTATTTATTGGATTCGAAAAGCCTAACTGATGAAGTCGAAAGACAGAAACCGGTCTTAGGATGTCGAATCTAATAAATTAAAATCCCTTACTGGTTTACTCACTTTGTATTAATCTCTGAAAGGGATAAAAAAGAAGAGAGTGACATCTTGACTAGATTCAGTCAAAATTTAATGTCAATACTCTCTTCTTACCATAGATGGTAGCACATCTAAAAATGTTATCTTATAGCGGATATAGCTATTGACTTGTACGAGTTTGGAATTTTATTTATTGGATTCGAAAAGCCTAACTGATGAAGTCGAAAGACAGAAACCGGTCTTAGGATGTCGAATCTAATAAATTAAAATTCCTTACTGGTTTACTCACTTTGTATTAATCTCTGAAAGGGATAAAAAAGAAGAGAGTGACATCTTGACTAGATTCAGTCAAAATTTAATGTCAATACTCTCTTCTTACCATAGATGGTAGCACATCTAAAAATATTATTTAGGAAAAAAAATTATTAATAAGTAATATTTAATAAATCAATTCCTCTCCATATCAAATTATTTAATTTATTCTTTTAGAAAACTCATGACAACGTTTTACACATCTATATTTCTGTCTTTGTTCGTTTCACTGATAAGTACATTTTAACGAGCGAGTAAGTAGTAATCCGTTTCCTACCTGATTCTACCAGGAACGTAACGTCATAGGGTTGATTTAGAATAACGATTATTTAATGGCTAATAAATGCAGTAAGGGAATTAGCTTAGACATATTCTTCTAAAAGTGCCGTGAAGATTCCTGCGTAGGCGTTCATTGTTTTCTTATCAGATGAGTCTATTCATTGCTGCATCTTGTAGTCCTTGGAAGTCCCTTAGTCCCGTCCATTGACGATTATTTCTCAACCACGACAATTTCTTTCTCCCTATATCTCTTCTTCCTCCCTCAATTTTACCTTGGAGAATGAGGCGTTGAAAGTTGTATCTCTCTCTACGCAATATGTGTCCGAGATAACCTATTTTTCTCTTCTTGATATTTTCGAAAAATTTTCATCTGCCAGCCCAGCTCTTCGGAGTAATTCCTCATTTCTCACATGATCAACCCAGAACACCCTTAACATTCGCCGCAGGTTCCACATTTCGAAGGCCTCAATTTTATTTATAATTGGTGCCTTCAGCGTCCATGCCTTGACACCATACAGCAGAACGGACCAGACATAGCACTTAACCATCCTGTATCTAAGGCTGAAACTCAAGTTCTTGTCTGTAAGAAATTTTCGGAGTTTTAGGAAGGTTGTCCTAACCTGCTCGATCCTGCATCTTATCTCTTGATCCGGATCGCATTTTTCATTGATCATGCATCCCAAGTATTTAAATTGTGTGACCTGTTCTATGTTCTCTCCATCAAGATGCATTTGGCTGTGTGGTATATTATTCCGACTAATAATCATAGACTTTGTTTTGCTGATCTTTAGCCCTAGCCCTTGTCTTTCTTCACTGACCTGATCTAGTAGACTTTGGAGATCATGTGCACTATCTGCTAGTATTACGGTATCATCCGCATATCTGATATTATTAATAGGGATTCCGTTTACTTTGATACGAAAGGGACTATCTGATATTGACTCGGAGAATGCTTTTTCCACATATAGGTTAAATAACATTGGTGATAAGATGCATCCTTGGCGAACGCCTTTTTTAATTTCAAAGTCTTCAGTTGTTCTAGCGTTACTTATTCTAATTTCTGCCTTTTGTTGCCAGAACAGATTGCTGATTAACTTTACAGCCTTGCCATCTAATCCCAAGTCACCAAGGTATTTTATCAGAGGATCGTGTTTGACGTTGTCAAATGCCTTTTCATAATCGATAAAACCCGCAAAGCTTAGACAGATAATAAGTAACAAATAGATATACAATTCAACAAAAAAGTCAAAAACACCACCTAAAATTAGAAACAAACACCAATATCCTGTTTCAGTCTCTAGAACAAGAAAGAAACAGAACACTGAAAAGAAAATGGCCAATGGAGGTGAAGAGAAGCATCAACGCAATACTAGTGAGACTTTCTAATGTCTCTTCATCAACACAATAGCTCATAGAATGCAATTTTTGATTGCTGTTCAATAAACCATTAAAAAAAATTGTCTTGGGGATGACAACTTTGCATTATTTGCTTACCCAGTTGCATAACTACAACGCCCAAATTTTAAAAAGTTCGATTCAGTTATTTTTAGGGCGATCGGCTTTGCTATATTTGCATAGTCCCTAATTTTGCAAAATTTGATTTTATTATCTTTTACGCTATATTAGTTCACACTATATTTGTGACATGACAGACCCTATGGCGCCGTTAACAGACATTTTGACTTCTAATAACAGACACCAGGTATCTTTTAGGCCTCTTCAAGAAAAAAAAAGAAACTACATGTAAAAAAGCAACATTTATTAAACTGCCTTAACATTTAACAATTATTACATTACAGGTTAATCCGTCTTAACAACAGATTATTCATCAAGTTTTTGCCTCTTTGGTGATTCTGGGCTGTCAGAAGCCGGTCGTTTTTCACCAGTAACATTAAATATACTATTTTTAAACGATTCGAACTTTGCAGGATCAGACAAAAGGCTACTTGTCTGGGAGGTGCTCTCTTCTTCTTCATCATTTTTTTTACTCTCAGTGTTAACATTTTCCAACTTTGAAGGTTTCTTTTCCTGCTCAGTTCCATGGTAATTGTTTAGTTTTGATTGAACTATGGATGAAGTATCGACCTTCATGATTTCTCGTAATACCATAGTTGCATAGCTGCAAGCTGAGAGACTGAATTCCATTATTACTGCTTTATATTGTCCATCTAAAAAACATTTTTACTTTTTAAAAGTGGTTTAAATATCCACAAAGAAAAACATTTATTATTTCTAAGTTTAAACTAAAACTCTTTTTGGATTTTAGGATTTTTTTCAAGTATTAAAGATCAGCATCAGCATGTGTTCGTGAGGTATAGAGTTCAACATATTATTGGGCATGTATTACCTAGAGGTCTGAAAGATGACTTACAAAAATTTGGGTACATTTATCGATTTTAGATGAAAAATTACAAATCTTACCTTTATCAGTTTGTAATTCAGTTTCCCCTTTTAATTCTTGTAGATCTGACAAAATCAAATTGTCGGTAGGATTGTTGTACCTAACTATTTTCCATGTTAATTCCTCAACTTTTCCTAAGATTTTCCTATAATCACCTGAGAGATTGTATGATCTAAAATAAAATGCGCATTTTTTTTTTTGTTACAATACTAGGACTATTATAAAATGTATCTATAATTTTCTACAAACTACATCACTGGGTTGATATAAATCATAATTTTTATATGTTCTTCTTTTTGGATGTTAAAACCACTTTTTTATTCGATTATGTCAAAAACGTCCAATTATATACAGTACACAATAACAAGATAAGGTATTATTAGGTAACTATTTAACAGATAGGCAGCAAAAAGTATTGATAAATGATTGTAGTTCAAGTTTCTTAAGTCTCAAATCTGGTGTACCACAGGGATCAATATTAGGGCCTTTGCTATTCTATTTTCAATATATACGTCTCATTTATTATCTACTATTCAGTCATGTCAAACTCATCTATACGCTGACGATACTCAGCTTTATTTCAGTTTTCCAGCAGAGTCAACAAGAAATACTTGTAACCTGATTAACACAGACTTAAATAAATTTGTTATTGCTGCAGAGGAACATCCAGTCTGTAAATATAAACATTCGGGGGGAATCTTTGGCAATTGTGAAAGAAGCGAGAAATCTTGGTGTCTTGATGGATGCAGATTTGAGGTTTGAGAATCATATAATTAAATTAATACAACGCGCACATTATACTTTAAAAAACATCTGGAAATAGAAACCTTTTAACGTTTCATATAAAGAAATATGAATCACTTATCTTATCAATTTTTAATTTCGCTGATTCAGTATATGGCCCACATTTACCTATCCAGTCTAGAATAGAATTCAAAAGGTGCAAAATTCGTGTCTTAGGTTAATTTATGGGATTCGTCGACCTCAGAGAATTTCGCACAAACTCTGAACAATTGGATGGTTAAATATGCATAACAGAAGAAAACATCCTGCGTTATGGCCATAAAATTATAAAAACAAAAAAGCCGTCGTATCTCCACCGTAAAATTAAATATCATAATCTTAATGTTAGATTTGGGGGAATGATTACGGTGCCAAGATTTAGAACTGAAGCGTACAGACGGTCCTTTAGATATCAAGTTTATCATTTGCACAATCCCTTATCCAACGATTTTAAAACAGTAAGCATTGCCAGGTTTAGTCTTATTTGTAAAAACCATTTATTTAGTGGTCAAATGTATGAAGTGCGGACTCGTGTTTAAAGTATTTTTTATCTATAAAATTGTAGATATTATTATATTACTGTTAAAATGAATTATTCACACTATTTTTTAGGGTTAAGTGGTAGAGCATTACTTGCAGGTACTTAATGTAGTTGCAAGAAATGAACTTCACCCTTTACTTCTCTATATTCATTTGTGTAGGTATATATTATTATTATTATTATTTTATTGAGAAATAATAAAGACATTATTATTATTAAGAAGAAGAACTTTTCTGTCCTAGTCCATTTTCGGACGGTTAACTGTCCGAAAAAATAGGTACTTGGCTTACCTTTTTCTTTTAGCTTTAAATTAATAGTTGTGTTCAATAATATTTGGTGTTTTTTTTAAATAAAACCAAGTGACATTTGTAGGTTATGTTACAATGTCAAAATATTTATAATTTTTGTTTGAAATTTGACATTTCTTACATTTGTGTTGTCTATATTACACTGAAATATGACAGAACCGATCAGCTATTAGCAACCCTCAAATTCAATGAAAAAGTTCTAATAACACTGGTTTAGTTTATCGTAACTCAAAACTTTGTGTTTATAAATTCTACATGTTATTTTGCTTCGAAAAGTATTGTGTATATTTTTTTTTAGTACTTCTTACACTATATAAACGCGTTTTTTTAAAATTGTGTAGCTCCGTACTACACTTTCTAACACAAGCTCCATTGACATTGGCAAACTATAAAACTATAAGTAGAACTAGTATTTTTCTTTATTTTCTTAATATTTTTTATATTCGAATAAAAAATATTGTATGATAACGAGGACGAGAAGTTTCTTTTTTGGACTCTTATGGTTTGCCGGCTTCAACTAGTGTCTCAGCCGGCAAACTCCATAATCGTTCGAAAAAGTAACACATAGGTTCTTACTCAGCCCTTATAATATGGGTATGGGTATCACGTTTCTAAATTATTCTTGTACTTGACCAGAGCGTAGGTATAAAGACAGAGATATAAAATATAAAACGATGTTAAAGTACGCACTAAATGAACACCTAGTATTGCTGTAAATGCAATTATTTTTTTATTATTATTAATTAATATTATACAGGGTGGTCCAAACCTCTGTCGTAGTTCTATAACTCCTACTATGCAATTCTTAACGATTTATTTAAAGTATATCTCTCAATTGGGGTCAAAACCAAATATCTTAAAAATATTTTCTTGTCTACAGGGTGGCCCAATAGTAAATTAGACAAATCACTTAATTTTTTTTAAATGGAATGACCCAACTTTTTTTACAATTTTAGGTACTCTATGGTCAGTACTACATACCTACAAAATATTGTTTCTAACATCCCACCCCTTTCGAAGAAAAACAAAATTTACCGAAAAATATTACATTTGTACAGTACAAGTGTGTAAAGCCAATAGATCAATGATTTTTTTAGACCAAGTTTTAATTTTTTATTTTGTACAGGGTGGTCACAAATTAATTTCACTTTCCAAAAACTTCCAAAAATTGTATAATTTTATAAAAAAAAATTTCAATTAAAAAAAAAATGTAAAAAAATAGTTAAAAGAAAATTTATAAAAAAATATGAAAAATATTCTCGGACTATTGCTATTTTTCCGGAAAAAAGATTTTAATATTAATATTTTGCATCAGTTTAATTTTGTGCCGTTTATCTTCTTTTTTCCAAAAAAAAAAACATCGAGTTTTTCCTATCAAAATCATTCAAGAAATATTTTTTCGCCAATTTTGACATTCATTTTTTTTACATTATTTACCCCATTGTATCAAATTTTAATGTACAAAGTAATGTATTGTAGATTTAACTGTAATACTTTTATTTCAAAGTAAATATCAAGTGCACAAATAAGTTTTCGCCGTTTGACAAAAGTTGGCGCCACCAGTAAGAAATGGTTACAATTGTCATTATTGAAACATTGGACGTCACCATAACCTTAACATATCAGTATATTCTTTTGTGTGAAAATGTCGAGTTTTGAGCAGAATAAGCGTCATTTGAGAGAACTTTTGACTTTTTCAAAATTATTTAAAACATCAAGAGAAAATAGTCATTAGGAATAATATTAGTAATGAAAAAATTTATTTTAATTCTAACTTGAAAATTCTAATTAAATCAAAGGCAGAACATATTAATGTTTGGACTTACTTGACTTTTTGTTTGGTCATTTCCAAATTCAAACCATGTTCTTCAATACTTTCTTTATAATAAGCCTTCATGTGCTCTGGATAAGTGACATTATATCCTGGTAATGGCAGAACAATATCATATATAGAATAGTTGCCTAAGTCTTCTTCACATAAACTTTTAATTTCCTTTTTTTGTTTACCTAAAAAAATTAGAAATGAAATGTTACAACATACTTACTGCATACTTCACTCACTTTCTGTGCCTTCTTTACTCGAGTTCGCGTCTGACTCATTTGTTTCTTCATCACCATCATCAGGTACTTCATCGCTGTCATTGAGCAACACCAAATCTCCGACCACAGGTTTTCTACCAAATAGTTGTAATCTTTTTGAGACCATCTTGTTCCATATGAAACTTTGGAAAGCATGCAAATATAGCAATCTCATTGGTCTTGGGACCTAAAATTTTTTTTTGATGAGAAGTAGGTAAAAACAAATATTTGCTAGGCTCACTCTTTCCAAGGCATTCACATAGTCACTTTCGTTGCTATTATTTAATCCTTCCAAAAGTTTACCCTCCACAGATTTCCATTTATTTCTTTCAAGAGCTGCATAGGCCTTTGTAGCATCCCCTGTTTCAGCATAAATTTTTTTAGCCTCTACAACATCAGCTTGAGCGGAATGAGGGTCATCAGATGTTTTAGGTTTTAGAATGAGATCTATAGCCTGTAAAAAGTGGGAAAGACTAAAGTTAAGGAGCAGCAAATGGAAGTAACCTAATTATACTGTTCACTTTTGTTTTGGCTAGTAATTTGCTATTAAGTCGATTAGGGCTGGAAGAGCACAATTCCCGTCTAATCTCCGACAATAGGACGTATCAGTTTATTTGGTGGCCCATTATAACAAGATTTATATTATTTGCAATTAGAAATAAAGAATTAATTAATTTAAATTGCCTGGAGTAACTCAGTGATATTTTACCAAACGTTATTATTTAAATTTCTCTTTCCGTATGGAATAAAACTACTTATTTTCTTGAAAAACTTTTAATTTGACGTTTCGACTTCCTTAATCGAAACGTCAAATTAAAAGTTTTTCAAGAAAATAAGTGGTTTTATTCCATAAGAAAAGAGAAATTGAACCAGCAAACCACTAAGAGCTTCCAAAATGAGTTATTATTTAAAATCATAATTTTTACTTAAATGTACCTCTTTCCATTTTCCTTGCAATAAGCTTAATCCTACTTGATACGTAGGTACGTCTTTATCATTTCCAAATCTTTGTAAACCATAATAATTAATAAAGTTATTCTCCTTTAAGTAATTCAACCCTTCATTTATGACTTCATCTGCTGCAGTAACATTTCTTAAAGCAATCCTAAATTTGTTACCTTTTAACAGACCTAGTCTGAGTGGAGCATCTCTAAAGGTTATATTTCCAACTCTTATATTGGGAAGATTTTTAGTTTTGAGAATTAGCTTCCATGGGTCTACCTTTTTGATAGAAAACCATTGTGATGTTATGGCTCTTCTGTCTTTGTTTCCAGCATGGCGAAAATGAGATGTACCAATGCCTATAGATGAAGATACTTTGAATATCGCTTCGAGAGTATCCATTTTTTCTTTGTAGACAATAAAGTATACATATTGACCTTTATCAGATGGCCATTGTAAACGAGCATCGACAGTTTCTAAAAAAAATGTTATAACATAAACAATAGAATCCCAGTGATTCTGTTTTAGACTTCTAAACATAAAATGTGCCCTATGATCATTTAAGTTAGATTGAATATGAAATGGCTTAAATTAAATTGAAAACAAATAAAAAAACAACACCTCACTATTTTAAAGTCAATTCTCTAATCAATTTTTCCATTGTATATCATAAAACAATCATTCAAGCCTTATTAATAGAATTTAGGAAGATAATAAAAAATACCAACCATCTACTATTTAGGGCTCACTTAGTAAACTGTTACCTAAATTAGCTTTAATCATTGTAAAACTCTCTAAATTTGCTAAAACAATTAAAAAAATCAATCGATAATATTTACCTTTCTTGAACTTCTCAAATTTCATTACTTTTTTACCCTCCAATTCTACTGTAGATGGTATTATTTTATTCCCAAAATGACTTTTAATACACTCATGAATCTCCTTCCTGGTATCTTTATCCAAATTTTCAGCACTTAAAATTACTGGTGCATCCTCACTATTAGTAATAATCATCTTTATAGATTCCCATGTTTGTTGTGGTATATTTTGATTTGGACTTTCAATAACTTCATTGTAATTGTATTTTATCATTTTTAAAGCAAAATTAGGTATGTTGGTGTTAGTCAGCTTTGCAACATTTCCTTCTAAATCAATCTCACTTACTTGAAAATCTGAATATCTAGCTTTTATTATTCCCGAAAATCCATCTAGGGGGTTTAAATATTCTGTTATACCAACATCTTTTTCGGATAATTGATCACAGTGTCTATATTCTCGTGGCGGTCGGTTTTGATAAGGACGATTATTATTATGCGATTTCCACTGGTTTCTTCCTCTTCTGGGCCTCATTTTGATACAGTTAGAAGTGTTTATAGTTAAATAATCTACGAAAAGCTTAATTTAAGCCTTTATAACGAAGTAAATAAAAAACATTTAACGTTATTTAAAGAAATAATACTTAAAATTATTATTGAAAACTTTTACACATAAAGTATGTATCTGCACTAACTTCAGATTAAAAATTGAGGTTATATTTTCTAAATTTGAGGTTATCTTCTTCGTCTTTTATTGGACACCTCATTGTATCAAATTCCACATTTATAAGTGTATGTTGTGTTGCATACTATTATTCAAAAATGAAACTACAGAAATATTTTTACAAAAATTCGGGAGTAGCAAAGGAAAGGAGCAATTTTCTTGCTTGTTTTTGAGTATTTTTGCCAGAACTTCATAAAACGAAAGTTTTTATTTAAATTTTTAAAAGTTTGATTATTTCCATATAAGTCCATACATTAATCCTAATATATAGAATAGATGAAATATTTGTGATCTCTTATGGCAGGAATACTAACAACTTATTCTTAAAAATCCTCTTACAGTAATAATTGTGCAGTATTGTGACTGATTGTATGATTAGTCTAGAAATATATTTTCTAATAGCCATAAAAAGTAGCTAGATGACTGGAAAAACAACTTTTAATGACTAATTTATAAATAGATTTATAAGGAAGTAAAACGAATCAATTTAAAAACTAGAAAGTAAGAAATCCGTATAATAATTATAAGTAAACTAATTCGCCCAAAGAAACCAAAATTTCGTAAGAACGATACTTAAATCTGATCCATAACAAATGACGGCATGTGATCTCGGCGTAGACGCCAAATTTTTTATTCGAAAGCTGGACTTAAATATTAATTAAGCGCTCTCGCCAAAATTTGAACTACATTCAAAATTTCATACGAAACCAACTATCAAAATAAATTTAACGTAAGTGATAATCCAACTCAAAGAGTTTGGCATATTATTAATTCTCCAAATTTTAAAAACTCCATGAAACAAAAAATGTATTGTATCCAAAAACTATAGGTATCTAACTGAAAATTTTATACCTGTTGTTTTAAGCCAATCAGATGCCTCGATTTTGATAGGTTGCTATGACGACAACCTGAATTTTCCGAAATATTTTTGGGTCACGTGACCTAGCTGCAAAATTAATAACGTAATTTCCCTGGCTTGACAGCTGTCACGTGCAGGTGCCAGATAACAGAAGCGTAGATTATTTTTGACAAATATTTATTTTCAATTTAAAGCCACACAGACTTACATTTTTTTCCTATCCTCTTCTAGTACTATAATATTTTGTGATTTTAATAGAATATAATCAGCTTTTATTACTTCTTGACTTTCTTCAATTCATGCTTGAGGAGATATTTCCAGATAGTAATTGAAGATCGTGGGAGATTCGGTAAGAAAATTTCACACCAAAGTAATATAAAAAACTATAACATGACATTTTCGTAAGACTTATAATTTGACACTTAACAGAAATCCTGTCGCTGTGGTACAGCACAGGGTAGGAAAATACTATCGCCAAGTTTTTTGGTTGCTACAGTAACGAAGTGAAACGAAAGCTTCTTATTGGTTAAAAAATGTTGTGTGTGAAATTTTCTTTTTAAAATAATTTTTGGTATAAAATTTTCGTACCGAATCTTCCGCGAGCTTGAATTATTCTCCGTTGCGAATTTTTTTAAGAAAAAATAAAATAATACCGTTGTTTTGCATTAGAAAAATTTATATTATAGAAATGTCTTCACCTCCACCATAATTCTCAATAGTACTAATAGTGTTTTAGTTTCTTAAAAAAAAATCTGTATTTTTTAATTTCAGAATGTCTTATGTATTTTCGTTCAAACATTTGTTTTGCCTTCGATTTTAGAATTTGATTTAATTAGAATTTTCAAGTTTAGAATTAAAATAAATTTTTTCATTACATAATATTATTCCCAATGACTATTTTCTCTTGATGTCTTTGCCTTTTAACTGTTAAATATATTAATTTTCTCATCAAAATCATCCATGTAGCTCCCATATAGTTGAAAAATGTATTTAATTCTCTAATCCCGATAGAAAATTTCCTTCTCTACATATTTTTTCGAATGTTCTATTGGCGTTAGTGGTAGACCCAATTTTAACGATTCCTAAGTAAGTTTCACGTTTTCCCTTAAGAAATTCGCGTTTTGAAATAAAATAAACTTCATTTCTATAGTTCATAGTGGTACTTCAACTCTTCTCTCTGGATATTAAAGTCACTTATTTATTCTGTTTCTATAATAAATTATTATTATTATATAAATTTTTTGACAACGAGTTTCGAATTAAAAGTCGAAACGATAAAATTAAAAACTTTTTTGATATAAATAAGCACTAGTGGATCTGAAGGAGGCCATAGGGGCCCTAGATTTCTGAATAGTTGATATTGGTTCAACAACTAGAATCTGGATATGCAAGAAAACGCACGTTATGCAAACCAAAATTGAATTTCATAGGAATCGTTTATCATCCAATATAACTATGAAACAGAAATATTCTTCTATGCAGTGCGAACGTGTGCAAAAAAAACAGGCGGGTAAATCAAAGGGCTTGAAAACAGATAACGATAGAAGGAAAATAATTATTTTTGGAGACAGTGCTCTTAGTAAAATGCATCTTAGCGGTAAGCAGTGAGCGGTAAGAATTAAAGTCGAAGGAGTAAGTAGAAAATTGTTGTCATTCCTATGGATTTTTTAACTTAATCACTTTGGTTACAACTTTCCATTAACTGATGCCCCCCTACATGAAAAACTCCCTAGATCCGCCACTGTAAATAAGTGGTTTTTAATATCCAGACAGAACACAGAGAAAAATTAAAATCTATATTCAAGAAAAGCTTTGTACTCGGAAGATTATACTTCTTTAAAGTAAAGCACAGTTTGTGCCAAATAATATTTCTCGATACAATAAGAAAATAAATGTTGAATCAAATGTAGTTTTAATCTTATATTTTAAGATTTAAAATTATTAATGTGAAACTAAATCATTTCATCCAAATGTAGAATTGTTGACAAATCCAAGAATGTTTTTAAGTTTGTTGTAAATATAATTTGCTCTTAAAACTGACCAATGCGTCCTTGATCCAATGTTTTAGGACTCAGTTCAATTTTATAATAGTTAAATTCAAATAGAACTAATATTATCTTAAGTATTGAAATTTCAGAGCAAGAATTAAAAATTCGAATCAAAAATCTATGTACTTCACATAAGACTAAATAAACTCATCAGCATCACGCGTTCATGTCCCAACAAGATCCAGTTCGAGACCGTTCTTTGTTCTTTCTGATCGTGCAGCTTGCATTGTATTTTTGTGAGAAATTAATGAAATTGAAATGAAGAATTATTAACTTCTTGGGACCTGGGTGAGTTAATCCAGATATTGAAATGTAAGTAAATCTTAGGTAGGTAAATACAATTATTTGAGAAAACAACTTACTTGTTTTTCTAATTCAACTTGTTGGTTATACCTACCTAATGCTTTGCAATAAATAAAATTGTCTTATTATATTTTAAACACATGAAATAAATCTTGAGAACATCTTCAAATTGGATGAGGAGTTAACTAAAGAAATGATCCCAATTATAGGCCAGAGGATTAAATTTTTTACAACAGTGGAAAGAATTAAAAGAGTTATCAAGCTTACCAGTAGTAATATTCAACCAAAATCAATATATTTTATAGCTGGTATTAATATTTTTTAAAACAAACTTAGTTGTACTAGATTTAAGAACAACGTATCATTGAATGTAATCTATATTAAACTGGAACCATTAAAAGATGTCTTGTTATAAGATAATAGTTTCTTGAATGAAAATAAAGTATATTTAAAAACGTTTATGTGTACTTCATTTTCAATATAGTACACATTTTTTTCTGTGAAGAGTATTTAAAATAAAATTTAAAGACCAATAGCTGTGAAGGTCCTTCTTATACTATTTCCAATGATTATTTTTCTGTTTTCGTTGTTTTTTTTAAACAAATCTCTCAATTATAGTAATTTTATCATCAATATTATCATCTCCCAAAAAAAAATAGTTGAAAATGTGATTTTTTAAGTACTTTATTCAAATATAATGCGTTCTTGATAACAATGCATGTACAGTTTACAATTTATAGTTTCGTAGTTTGCATTACAATGAATACTGAATTATCCAAAGCAGCAAATGCGCTGGTCTCGGAAACATTATTTAACTTACATAATACATTTACATGTTTCATCTTGTTTTACATATACAAATATAAAATAAGAAATGAATAAAAAGTTCTCCTGGGTAATATAGAGTATAAAACAAAAGTACAATAAAATTTATAAATATTTGTTTTCAAGTCTCTTCTGTATATATATTTTTAATTTTTCTTTTAAATAAATTTATGTTTGCACAGTCTGTTATGTCCTTTGGTAAGGAATTATAGGTTTCCATGCTCTGCGTGATGGGATTTTTGAGGCCTATGTTTGTTCTCACTGGTTCTAAGAAGATATTTGCTTAAAATAACTCCAAAAATAAAAATAACTCCAAAATTAATAGATTTGGGACAACCTGTATACTTCAAAATAATTTTAAAATGTAGCCTTTATCAACCCACATATCCATGAATAAACAAAATTTTCAAAATATTAACCGTTTACCCACAATGGACCGTTTTTTTTACAACTTTGTGACTCGCCCATTTCCTTATGCCACGCTCAAATTGACAGATTATTGAAATATACACTTTTCTGGATGTACTTAACTTACCTTTTCTTAATCTGTCGCGCTCGAGTTTTTCTAAGGATCGATTTTTTTTACTTATCTGACGGGCTGCCCTCAATGCACCCCCCTATATTAAGGGTTCATATATGGTAGGGGTACATTACAGGGTGCAAGGTTTCTCCCCATATGTATTTCTGACGCGCTCGAGTAACGCGGAAAATCCCCGCTTGGCCTCCCCTACTATTATAGTTGTGTTGCTGATTCACGAAATTGAAAGGTGTATTACATTTAAGATTTTCGTTTATTATATTATTGTATATAAATTTACTTTGTTCAATTTGTAATATTTTAGAAATGGGTAAGATGTTAGTTTGATTATATATTATTTGTGTTGACGTAGTATAATGAAATTTGAATAAAATCTTTACAACTTTATTTTGTAGTGTTTCAATTTTTTGAGCATTTATTTTCCGATGCTCGTATGTAATCTCTACATCGATAAATGGCACCAACCATGGGTGATATTTTGTTTTCTAGGTGTTTGATGTGTTCACTCCAGTTCAACTTCTCATCTAGTACAAGTCCAAGGTACTTCTCCTTCCGAACTTTGTCAATTATTTCTCCTTCTCTGATTCTCATATTTTCTAATTTGTTAAGTAAAATAGTGTGATCCACTACGTCAAAGGCTTTCCGTAAATCAACGAAAACTGCTAATACATAATTTTTATCATTTAGGGCAGAGGAGATGTAACTGACAAAGTCCATTGTAGCGCTCATAGTATTGCTATGTTCCTCAAATCCATATTGATATTTATCAAATTTAACAAAATTAGTAATATAATTAACCATACGCTGTTTTATAATTATCTCTATAATTTTTGATATGGTACATATAACAGAAATGGGTCTGTAGTTGTCAGTTTTGTTTTTTGTCCCACTTTTATGTATTGGTGTAACTTTACTGATCTTGAGGATGTCCGGAAAATGCCTTGCATAATAGTTTCATTTATTAGCTTAACAAGAATAGGTATAAGATAATCTTTGATGGTTAATAGATCTTTAGTGTTTACATTGTCGTAGCCAGGTGCAGAATTCGTATTCAGTTCATGTAGTACCTCTTCAACCCCGCTAGAAAATTTCTTCCTAATAGATTTTCTTTTTTAAGATCAAATTCGTTATTTTCAGGTCGAAAACATCGACGAAACTAAATAGTGACAAACAACAGAGTTTTGCTTTATAAAATTTCAAATTCATCGATATTTGTTTTATCATTGAATCTTTCGGCAATTAACGATGAAAATTATCGTACTAAAAAATCCTATTGGTGTTAGTGGTAAACCGAATTTAAGCGATTCCTACGCCAGTTTCATGTTTTTCCTTAACGGATTCGCGTTTTGCGGATACGTAAAGCACGCCGGTTGCCAACAGATCGAAGATTCGAGTGGGAAATGGAGAAAAAAAGCTTTCGCTCTCGCTAAACTACCGAACTCGCTTCGAAATCCGCCGGCGTCGTTCGCCGGTTGAGCTTTGCCATTGGCCGAAAAGCACGACAGATGTGAAGTACGGCGCGAGACATGAAAGCTTCGAAAAATGTTTCGTGAGATGTGCCGTGCGACCTCAGTTGAATCCAACGTGCGTAACGGTGGTGTGTGTGTGCGTGAAATTTTTTTTATTTACACATGGTTAGTTGGATTTTTTTGGCCAATTTGATGGGTTTGGTAATGTGACAATCTCCTTAATATTTTTTTTTAATCTCAGAATCGGAGAATCTTATTTCTGGCCAAAGTTTAAAATATAAAATATGTAGTATTATTGTATGTTTTTCCAAAGTTTAAATTCATTTTAATAACTCTTTGTATCTTTACAAATTAAGGCTAATTTTTATTATATTCTGATTTGATTGTGCTTCAAAAATTCTTTGTTTTCATTCAATTCTTAATCTTTATGGATATTTTTAAAATATTAACATAAAATGTTTTTGCAATGTTTGGCAACCATTTTTATATCCAAATACGCGTTATCCTGACGCGCTTCTTTATTGTAGACAATTTTTCTTATGTAAAGATTGATAGAATTTATAATTTTAACGATTCTTTTTGCCTACATACATTTCATAACAATCTGCAATGTTTTTGTTTTGGTACTCAGTAAATTTGTTTCACATTGCATTTTTTACATCTAATTCCGTAAATATTGCAGAGGAAGAAGATGTTATGCATTAAAGCATTTGGAAAATTCTTCACATGAATATTAAAAAAGCGCTAAACAACTTTGTACATTTGTTTATACATATTTTATACCTATTTACACACGGTTAGATTTGTTTTTGGTAAACTTAATACTTTTATTCTAATCTAATTTGTGTTTTTCTTATTATTATATATTTTTTTAAAGTTTAGTTTAACATAGAGTAAATCAGCATCAGCTCAAATTCACGCTATTTGATTCTGATTCTACTGTGCTTTGGACTTTTTTGTTTCGCGCTCAATTGTAATATTTATGGATTTGTTTTAAAATATATAAGGATTTAAAATGTATTTGAAATGTTTGGCAACCATTTGTTATTTACCCAAACACGGAGTATCCTGACGCACTTTCTGAAAATGTAGCATTTTTTTAGATAAATCTCTTTAGAATTTACAATTTTTATTTATTTTTTCGGTTTTTACACTTTATAACATTCTTGGAAAATCCCTCGATGTTTGAGTAGAACATACATGTAAACTCTTAACTGGATTAGTATAGGTGGAAGCATTTTTTACATTTTGATTATATTGTTTTGTTTAATTATGTAAATGTTGTAGAGAAATGTTTAAAGGTAAATATTTCAATATGAATAGAATAGAAGATTTTAAGAAAAACAATAAACGTTTTGAATCATTAAATGTGATGCCAATTTTTCATAAAAAAAATCTCTAAAATCAATAAAATAAAATTTTTAATCACATTTTCTTGTGTTTTACCTCTTAAATCAATCACGTTCGATATTTTTTGATAAACAACGATTGGTAAAAGTATGTAAAAGTGCAAACAATAGTGAAAAGATTGGGAAAATAAACTTAAATGCTAGAATCTATGCCAAAATTTCGATGATTTTTCCACTTTTATCAAATATGAAAATCGTACGAAATAAAAATAGACAAAAAAATTGATCGGAATAAGGGAAATTTATATTAAAAAAAAATGTGGGAAACTGGAAAATTGCGTCAAGTTCTAAAGTCGATTTTTATGTTATATATACCAAGTTATACAAAATAAAAATCAAGCAAGAACAATTCAAGTCCAACATAATGATTTAGAACCGGTAAACCAAATTAATTTAATTTAATGTATTCGATTCGACATCCTAAGACCGGTTTCTGCCTTTGGGCTTCGTCAGTTAGGCTTTTGAATCCAATAAATCAAATTCCCAAGCACTCGTAAGAAAAGAAATATAAATTCAGTAAATTTCCTTCCCAATTTGATCGGAAATTAGAAAAATATTGCACTTTTCGCTTTCGTGATTTCGATTTAATATTTTATTGGATTTTAATCCTACCGATGACGTTTCCGTTGGAATGGATTGAAAAATTCACCAGACTGCGAATATTTTTTAGGACGTCTCGAAGGAAATATAATCGGAGAAAATGAAATATTGAAAATGAACGTTGATTTACCGAATCTGGAAGGAGTTTCAATAACAAGTTAAAAACGGAAAATAAGAGTGTTTAGTACGTTCAATTTTTTTTGTATTGATAAAAAAAATTGATATTAGAAATAAATAAAAATATAACAGTACCAGGAAGAGTAAAACAATGGCGGAATAAATAGAAAACAAATTGAAAGCAAAACTAGATAGAAAACATTAACTATAATGGTGTAGACATGTTGTGGTAAAATGAATTTTATTCTACCAAAAGCGCTAGTTTAAACAATTAAAAGAAAATCCAAATCAGCGAGTCTCAAACGCGCTTACCTGTTATTGCCTAATCCGTCTCTGGAATGATGATCGAAATGTAGTTATGATAGGTTTTGCTACTAGAAGCGCATGAGTTCAAAATAAGCGATTTGAGACTAAAATGGGCGCTAAATATTTAAAATAAGAAACAAACTCATTCATTCTGGAATTCGCATAAATTCATTTATAACATTAATGCGTAAGGGGGTAAAGAGAAAATAAAATAAAATACTTGAAAAACGTGGATGAGGAGAAAAGGAGGTGTAGAAAGTCGGGAAAGGAAACTAGTAGAGGACCTGAACAAATGGCAAGAAAATAGAGAAGATAGAGAACAATAGAAAACAATAACTATAATGGTGTAGACATGTATTCCCATTTATAACATTAATGCATAAGGGGGCAAAGAAAAAATAAAATAAAAGACTCCAAAAAATGCCGATGAGAAGAATAAGAGTGGTAGAAAGTCGGGGAAGGAAATTAGTAGAGGAACTGAACAATTGGCAAAAATAGAGCAAAGTGGAAGTGCTGGTTAAGAAATAAGACTAGCGAAATTTAAAACTGACAATCGTATATAATATTTACACTGTGAGTAAACCAGTAAGGAATTTTAATTTATTAGATTCGACATCCTAAGACCGGTTTCTGTCTTTCGACTTCATCAGTTAGGCTTTTCGAATCCAATAAATAAAATTCCAAACTCGTACAAGTCAATAGCTATATCCGCTATAAGATAACATTTTTAGATGTGCTACCATCTATGGTAAGAAGAGAGTATTGACATTAAATTTTGACTGAATCTAGTCAAGATGTCACTCTCTTCTTTTTTTATCCCTTTCAGAGATTAATACAAAGTGAGTAAACCAGTAAGGAATTTTAATTTATTAGATTCGACATCCTAAGACCGGTTTCTGTCTTTCGACTTCATCAGTTAGGCTTTTCGAATCCAATAAATAAAATTCCAAACTCGTACAAGTCAATAGCTATATCCGCTATAAGATAACATTTTTAGATGTGCTACCATCTATGGTAAGAAGAGAGTATTGACATTAAATTTTGACTGAATCTAGTCAAGATGTCACTCTCTTCTTTTTTATCCCTTTCAGAGATTAATACAAAGTGAGTAAACCAGTAAGGAATTTTAATTTATTAGATTCGACATCCTAAGACCGGTTTCTGTCTTTCGACTTCATCAGTTAGGCTTTTCGAATCCAGACAGAAACCGGTCTTAGGATGTCGAATCTAATAAATTAAAATTCCTTACTGGTTTACTCACTTTGTATTAATCTCTGAAAGGGATAAAAAAGAAGAGAGTGACATCTTGACTAGATTCAGTCAAAATTTAATGTCAATACTCTCTTCTTACCATAGATGGTAGCACATCTAAAAATTTACACTGTGCTTTATTGAGGGAAGTTGTGGATTATTTTACGAAGTTTCGTCAACATCATCTACTTAAAAATTCGGTAAATAATGTTTCGAAATTTGACAACTTAACAAATAAAAACATTTCAAAGTTTGCAAAGTTTTTAAGCATTTCTGGTGAAAGGGTCAGTTGGAGCTTCGAATCCAATAAATCAAATTCCAAACATACGCAGGGTCAATGGCTAAATCAGTTGGCACAATAACAGTGATGATATTTTAATTCTGGCTCATACTTTTTTACATAAACATTTTATATTCAGACAAATTTAGATTTTGGAATTTTCTAGTGTTCACAGATATTCGAAATTTTCAATTTGCAATGCTTTATTAGTCGTAGAATTCCATGAGAAATCGAATGAGCACTGACCCAAACTGGTACGATGTTATTGAGGAAAGTTGTGGACGATTTTACGAAGTTTGGTCAGAATGTTTTTCCTTCAAATTCACTGAACAAGGTAATTGAACATAGAAAAGAGTTTTGACACCTTAAAGCTAGATTCCCAAATTGCATTGTGGGTTGTAAAGTTTTTGAGTGTTTCTGATAAAAGCGTCACTCTCTTTTTTGCCTTTAAGGAGAAACAAATTGGGGAAACGAGTTTGGAATTAAACCGATTCCCAGACTGGTTTCTGCCTTTTGACTTCATCACTTGGGGGTAAGAACCCAATAAATCAAATTCCAAAGACGCGTAAGGTCAATAGTTAGATCAGTTAGAAGAGAAAATTACCATCTATTGGCAAGACTGGAAAATGAAGCCAAGAAGACAGTTTTGACAAACGTTTCTGGTCAAAATATCTTCCTCTTTTCCCTACTTTGGGTCTCCTTGACGAAATACTTTCTTCTCTTTTCCCTAATTATGTTCTTTTGAGGGAGTTGGATGTTGGATAATTTAGAAGAATTAACAAAACCAAAGGACAATAAAGAAATTAAAAGAAGTAGAAGACAACGTAGAAAATAAAACGAAAAAAACATAAGTGTGGTATTATCATAAAATTACTAAAATCTCTAAATGTGAACACAGTCAATATTAGTCTTAATCCTCAAAGGATAACCAGATAGGAAGATTTTAAACGAAAAATATTCGCTTTCATCAAACATGCTTTATAAAACTCTTCCCCGTTTCTCAGAACAAAGTTCCTATAGACGATCGTCCGAAATGTTTTTTAATTATCGATTTTCTTGATAGTGAATCACACAGGAGTAACGACGCTCAATGTACAGTCACTGCTGAAAATTTTGCAGGAGAAGCGAGAGCGAAACAGAAAGTAACTTAACTGCAGTGTTGCCAAATTTACACTTTCCATTTTCAATTTTCCCGAGTACAAAACAGGATATTCAGGAAAGTCTTAATTTGTTTTTTTATTGATGTAGAGATGCTGTCTTCGTAAAAACTGTGAACTATAAATGAAAGGAATTCAAAATATATGGAAATAAGACGTGAATCTAAACTTTAAGAATCTTAAACTTAAACAATGTAAGTGAGAGTCAGCGAATGCTGAGGAAAATTAGTAATAAAGCGAAATAACAAAAATCAGTATACAACTATAATCCAATCAGTAGTATTGTAGGTATGTGAAGCATGAATCATTTCTCAATAACAAGAATATTTGGGAAAGAAAATTTTTGATAAAAATAGATGGATGCGTAAAGCAAAGAACCATTGAATCTATAAGGGGAATCCAAATTAACTAAAAGTTAAAACGGGTGGAAGTGGCAAATAAAAGAAGATGGATTGAAATTCTAGGTCTTCAAACTATTCCCAACTAGTAATCAAGATCAAGATCAGTTCTGGTCAAGATGTGACTCTCTTCTTCGTTTTCTTAGTTAATTATTATTCTGAGATAAAAATGATGATCAACGAGGCGAATTAACTACCCAGTATAAAAGAATCCAGTGGATTTATTTGGGTAAAGCCGATTGGGTCTTTAGTATAAGGTACTGCTGATATTAAGATGATCACTACAGTGTTGACAATTTTTTCGGCCATTTTTTGATACTCTTATTATAAAATATTTAAAAAATGTCTAAAATCAACCTGAAAATTGAACTTGGGATGTAGCGGTACTAAGTACCTATCATTGTTGGAATTGTGTACGAAATATGGAACTGAAAGTATCCTATTTAATTGTGACATTTGTTACGAGAGTTGTTTCCCTCTAACCTTGTATATAAAAGTACTATAAGCCGTAAGATTTACGACTTTAATATTTTTTACTCCAGACTTCATTTTTCTGTTTTTGTTTCATTTTCGATCTCGGCGTATTTACGATTTTTTTTAATTTGATGAGTATACTTTCTGGTTGAGTCATGCCACGTACATAAATACGTTCCAAGTAGGTAAGCATTATTAATGTTGCTCTAGGGATTGGATAAAGTGCGCGATAAAATATTATCTTTTCCTGGGTTGTAGCATTTGATTTGGCAACATCCGATTCGACCGTGACCTGGCAGGCAACAAGGAAATGCGTTGCGTTACGCACCGAACACGTCTGCGTACTTCTGTTCTGTTTCAGGTCCTTTCGGCAGGAACACTTTTCCATGACGTGTACATGCGCTTTCCGCTGCGTCACTGTCAATGCTCTCTGCCGTTGTATGTAAACAGCCACCGACGCTTGGCTAGTTTCCTTTATTTTCCCACTGGTCGAAACGGGTGTCGTAAACGATACAAGATGATAATGTTATTGGAAAAGTTTCATTCACAAGAAATTTTGGGGAAAATAAAAGAGATCGTAGGAAAAAGATGCCGGATTTTTTTAGCATAAATAACATGGTCATTTTTGTCTTTTTCTAGAATGTTTTTTTTAATTAATTTCTTAATTGAAAGTATGAAAAGTTTTGAAGATTTCTAGGCCTTTTAAAATATTCGAGTTTGAAATAAATACATCAAGCCACTTGAGACGTTATTGATTTCTACTGAAATCGTAATTTTTGGTTAAATAATTCGGTTTAAATACAATTGTAGCATATCTGACTCTTTTAAATGAATTAATTTATAGTAATTTATTCAAGAAAAAACTAATATTTTCTCTCGGTCTCACTTGTAAAGTTTTAATAAATATTTATTTATTTCAGATACATTAAAAAATTGATTTTAAAAATGTTATAGAAATTAAACAAGTAGGAAGATATTATCCATTTAATAATAAAAATGTCTTGCTGAATAAAGAATTCGATCTTCTATCTACTAAAAATCTGTACTGGCTATATTTGAAAAATGGCAAAGAGATGCACTATTCCGGAAGTAGATTTATTCATTAGAGAATGGGCCATTATTTAAAGTATCCCGAAACTACCAGAGATATATTAATTCCTTAGTGTAATTTAATACTTTTAAAAAGTATTTATAGCCCAGTTGTCACAGACTTTGACCTCTCAGAGAATGTGATATCGCTGAAACTAGGCTCTTAGGTACTTTAAAGGGTGTAGAAAATGATAAAAAAATCTTTGCTGCTCTAAGTTCACAATTTCGAAAACAAAATCGAAAATTTGGTTTTTGCTTTACATCTCGAAAAATAAAAAAATATTGGAAAAACTAATAGCACCATGTGAAAGAGCGGGAAATTTTACTAAAATCTATATTATAAGTTATTTAAAAACCAGTTGAGAATGCTCTTCTAGTATTGCCATAGACCGAACAAATTATAATGACAATATTAATAAAATTTTAAATTAATCGTCTACTTTAAATTCAATGTCATTTTAAACTTCAAAATTTTCGTATTTTGGACCCTATTTTGAAGGTGTTCTCAAACCCTAAGCTTACTTTTTGATGATCTATCCAAATCTGAAGTCAGAATTTTAAAATTCATAAATACAAAGAACAATTTGTTCGGTGAAATTATACTACTATAAAAAATTAAAATATGAAAGTGAATTCGAAAACTCTACGCGCGCCAAGCCGCTGAATTCAAATATTCAAGCAAGGCGTTCGGGAAAAAACTAAATAGTGGAGTGCTATTAGATTTATACCTCAAACGAAGTTGGCAGTGATCGAATTTTCATTTTCTCTTTTGGAATGTGTTTTTGACACTACATACTTAAAAGAGTCTATATGTTATTTTTTACCGCTTTTACTTTTTCATCCTCCACTATACCATAGAATAGAAGAAGGTAATGTGAGGGGAAGAAAAAAACTACAATTTTTCATGAAAATAAACCCTTCCCGAATTATAGGGCGTAGAAAATTACAATTACAAAGTTTTTTACATATAACCGAGAATCTGTTAGTATTACGTAAAAATTGGTAGGAACTAATGTTATGGCCTTGAGCTAACAATTAAAATGACTTTTTTTTATTTTTCTACGATTAATACGATAATAAGATATGGCAATTCAAAAATGGGTGTTGTAGCGTAAATATCTGGAAAAATATGACTTCCACAAAAAATTTTTATATAACATTCTAATGGGGACATTGGGAACATTTTAAGACTATCCAGAACCGTTTAACATAAGCAGAAAAAAATAAAAAAATAATTTTTTAGTCTTATGGGATAATTATTTTTTAAGTTTTGGTCTGTTAAAGTTTGAGCAACATTTTTGTTTTTTATAAGACAATTTGAATTTTTGGTCAATAGCGTGCAAAGTATTGATTTTTGAAAAAAAATTAAAGAGACAAGACTTTGAGCAAATGTTCTTCCGAATAATTTCCATTTTTTTTTGTTTTTTATCTTTTGTCTGTAACGAGATATGGCCGTTTGAAATTGCATACAATTGCATTTATAACAGTAATGTCATTCCAATGAAAAACTTTGTCATAACATGACATTTCGGCGATGTCCTAAGCTTTAAAATGGTTTATTGTACATCTCGATATTATCAGCCAAAAAAAGTTAAAAGCAAAAAATACATTTTTTTTAATGAAATTGAAAAATCGTAATTTTCTACGCCTTATAACTCTGGAGGGGTTTATTTTCATGAAAAATTGTATTTACCACTAAAAGTACCTTTGCCTAATATGTTCGCAAAAAAACAAAAAAAAGCATTTTAAAGAGGAGACTCTAAGCTTTCTCAAGAAGCCATTAGTCTTTATTTTTTTTGTTTTCTTATAGGAAATTTGACCGGAAGTTATAATTTCCAAAATTATTACTGATTTTTATAAAATTAGAGATATATATTAATAGAGGCATAACAAAAAAATCCTTGTACATTTATCATCATTATACTTTCACTTTTGATGAATTAAAATGATGAACATTGTTTAATAAAACTTATGTTTTAAAATAATCATTTTTTACAGCATTCATTTGACGCCGTTTTTATTTTCAAAGTAGTCTTTATATAAATCACAAATTAAATATTTTTTTATAAATTTAAAAATACACTTTATAATGTGTGTAATAATTCAGAAATTGATTTATATAAACAAATAAACACCACGTGTGCTATTAGTTTTTCGAAAAAAAATTTTCGAGATATAATGAAAAAAACATATTTTCGATTTTGTTTTCGAAATTGTGAAATTAGCATATACTTTAGAGCAGCAAACATTTTTTTATCGTTTTCTACACCCAAAAAAGTACCTAAGAGCCTAGTTTCACCGATATCACATTTTATGAGAGGTCAAAGTCTGACATTTTAAGATTTTAATTCTCTATTTTATCGTGTACTCAAAATTAAAAAAGTTACAAACAAAACTTGATGTGTATTAGCACAGGGCTGAGCAACCTTTTTAAAAAACGGGCCAATTTAAATTTTAATTTAAATTTAAAATTAATAATTTACAAAACTTTATTTATAATAAACATTAGAATAAAAAAATATAAAATTTAAAAAATGCTTTGTCTAGTATGTACTACCATTTTATTATAATTAATTTTATAACAATATATTGATGGGAGAAAGTCGATAAAATAAATTGAATTTTAGAAATGCTTGGTGGACCGCATAAACATGTTTAACGGGCCGCGTGTTGCTCATCACTGTATTAGCATTTGTAAGCGCGCACTGTATATCTAATCAATGTTTTTTGTTTCAGATATTATTTTTGTAAGCTAAGAACACGATAGTACTATTTTTATATGAAACATAACAGTACAAAAACAAGAAAGTACAAATATTTCTACACCTAATCTCAGAGAAAATCAGGATTACCATAATGACAATAAGGACTACATTTTTTCTATAAATCTATAAAACCACTTGTAGAGCAGTATCCGTCGAAAGATGATTTCGAGTTAACAATGCGCACTACTCATAATGAGTGAAACTTTGAGTCAGGATCCGGATGGGCTAGGGGCAGCATACACGACCCTAGCGCCGTCTTATCCGCCAACTCCTGCGACTCCAAGTTCCACGGTACAAGACGCACCTCCAGGAGCCAATCTACCTCCATTTTCAACGTTCGCCGCTGACATGGATTCAGGCGGAGCTTTTAGTTCGGTTTCCGATCGATTATTTAGTGATACTCGTCTTCTAGACATATCAAATTGGGACTATTATACGGAAGCGAGACTTTTAGACCGAGGAGACAATGGTTTATCAATTATTACCTCTCAACCTCAATACCGTCCGTGGGAGTCTAAACCGGTAGATGCTTCGACGTCTACGTACACCGGTACAACACCAGTAAATACCTTGGTGGACGCGTTTGCTCACCAAAATGGTGCTTCGAAGTTACCCTCATTCCAATCTCAATTCCAGTCATTTAACGATGCAGCCACTACCACCGAACCAACACTAACCACCCTTACTAATTTAACACCAGTATCGCCAAATTCATCTAGTCCTCAAAGCCATAGTTTAACTACGTTGAACTCTAATTTCCATACCTTAAGTGCTGTTAATGTTAATCCTCGAAGTTACCCACTAGTACCTGCTCCGATTCAAGCAAGGGAAATACCTTCTATACAGCAACAGTTTTTGGATGAGAGACACATTCAGTTATATTCCCATCCTCCTACTAACATAGCCTTAAATAATACTTTACATCCAACGTTCTTAAATAGTCAAAACGGTGCCATTATCCAAAATAACCAGTTGATCTCATCGCCGACAGTGGTGACAGTATTAAAGTCTGAACCAGACATTAAGTTAAATACAAATCTTGCTGCTCTTCATCAAGAATCTATAAAGATTCAGAATGTTGGGCTGCATCATACTCAGTTTCAAAATCCAATGACTCAAATCCATAATACTGATGGTGTGTTGTACAACGGTGTTGAGAAGAAGATTAACGGTAACATGACGTCGCCGACTCGTAATGATTTCAGGAAAAAGGAGAGGAGGAAAATTCGAGCGTCGAGCCTTGAAAGTTCGGTTGATAGTGACGGGGCTTCCAGTAACATGGACATCGGGTCGGAAAATTCGGGGCAAGTAGCAGCAATTTCGAGTACGGCCGGCTTTAAAACCCACCAAATGCACGTTAACAGTTCGGTAGACATGGATACGGACATAAGTGGTGGAAGCGTTGATAAGCAGGTGAAGAAGAAACGAAAACGGTGCGGTGAATGTATCGGATGCCAACGAAAAGATAACTGTGGTGATTGTGCCCCTTGTAGGAACGATAAAAGTCATCAGATTTGCAAACAGAGGCGATGCGAAAAATTAACGGAGAAAAAGGTAAGTGAATACTTTTATTTATGACACGACTTTTTAAATAGCTGCCACGGGTAGGGAGAATAGAAGGGAGAATATTGTTAAAGCTCTTGTTTTTAATCGACTGAAGGAGTTTATTCTTATATCAGAAAGTTTTAGGTTTGTTGTCGTATTTATAATATAGGTTCACAATTTTTAAATAAATTATACTTGTAGCTTTTCTATTTCTTCTTTTACTTTTATGATATATTAATTTGTAGACGTTGTTAATTATTTTTTAAAGACTAATTGATTTATTTTTTTGTCGGGCAAGATTGTTAGATACCGTTTTGTCTTGTCATAATAGAAGAATCAACATTCTTTTCAGGATTGGAATGTTTTATTGACAATTTTTTATTGGTTATGAGTAAGGGTGGGTTTCGGGTTGGCTGTGCCTTCCCAATGAATAAAACTTATTCTTTCACTGTCGAATACGGTTTAAACGTCAGTTGCCCAGTTGAGAGTATGAGTGTATCACACTCTCAGATAGTTAACTTCGTTCTCTCTAGATGTTTAAACGAATGTCGTCATGAGAAATAGGTGGTAAAGTCACTACCCTGGACTTATTAAGGTTAAGGGATATTCTCCACTTGATTTATCAGTTTATCATTCGGCCGAGACGACGAAGCGGTTATAGCTTTTGGCTGAAAATGATAGAGCGGGGGTTTGGGGAGTTGTAAGTGTATATGATATAAAGAAATGGGGCTAGAATAGATCCTTGAGGAATTTAGACAGAGGCGTTTATAATTATAGTGCTAACTTTAACCAAGATTGATGTATTTGGGAACTGTTGTGTTAAGTGATTTAATAACACAAAGTAACTGTCTCATGTCAGTTCCCAAAAGTATGGTTAGGAAGGAACTAGTGTCTCCAGCCACGATAACGGATCGCAGTGACTAAGGTGACACAACAAGAAGTAGGAGTAGCTGAGTTTTGTGATAGGGCCAGGCATATGTACAACATTAAGCTTCCGAATCATTCCAAATATCTATGACGATAATGAAGAAGGCTGATTGTTGCTTATTTAGTGTAAAATTAACGAATATATCTAGTTATATAAAGTTGGAAGGGATATTATTATAATCCATTTAACAGCTATGAATGAAACATTTTAGATATTCATAAGTAGACCAATAGTAGACTTAGGCCTACTATCCACGGCGTCGTCATTTGACGAATGCATGCAAGCTACAAATGAAGACAGGCGGTTTTTGTAGGTTACATGTGTCTACGTATTGTCAATCGACAATCGACAATCGACGTTCAAGGTATACAAAACATTTCAGTTTTCTTTCAAGTAGCATCGCGAAAGCACGTCTTGCGTTGGGAAAATGTCAAGTGATGATAAATAAGTGAACCAGGCGTAGGTTGCATTGGTTTCATCTATACATCGAAAGAAATATAAATTGTAGATCATTTATTGCTGCCAGAGAGTTATCAGAAGATGATTTTACCGAATTACTAAAAATTCTTACCAAAATTTAGTAACAGTTTGTAAAATAAACACGTATTTGCGTCTTGCAATTCGCGTGGGTAGTAACAAGCTGCAGCACGAGCTTCATGACGAAAGGCAGACGTTGCTGCACCGTGGACACAGTTTCGCTTGTTTATACCTAAAATGCAAGCAATCGTCCACTCACGATGACGTGCGTATGACGTGCGGTCTACGTGGACAGTAGCCCTTACTCTCAGGGATTTCTGGTGATGATAGAAGTTGTGGAACGGATTATTATTCTCAGAACCTAGTATGAGTAATAAATAGAAGGACCCTTCGAGGTAACACATTCGTAACCCAAATTAAACAAACTAGGACATGGATAGAATAAGTTCAGAGTTCAAGTTTAAGTAGGATGTACACCACATTCTAATTCAAGATGGAATTAATTGAGCTCTACAATATTTTTTGACGACTTATCTACATTTCTGAAACTGAAAACCAGTGCATTTGAAAAAAATCGGATGTGGCTATGCACATGACTTTACCATACTTTAACGGCCCTACGGGCTCATAATCCCATTACTCGTACATATTTAAGGCAGGCCATGCCTGACAAGAGCGTACAATTGTCTCCATGAAACAAAACACTTCTACTGCGCTTGCGCTATTATGCAACTATGTTATTCCATATTTTATTTTTAACTCGATTATAATACAAAATTTGAAAAAAGTTTTCAAACAAATTTTATAGTAAATTTAATTTAAAATAAATTTTTTCTCTTAATATTGTTACATAAACTTAATAGAAACGATAATAATTGCGAAAATCTGAAAATTCTCAAGAGTAAACCCCCAATTCCGGTTGTCCGGTTTTGCCCAAAATCTAATCAGCTCATTAGCATGTTGTAAAAATGCTAAATATAAAATTTAAAGGAATATGGTAAAGTAAAAGTCTGAAAACTCCAAATTTTTATTAGAATATTTTATGATTTTTTTTGGTTCTTTTAAAAAAATTAAGAAAGAAAGAAACTTAATGTAGTTTTTTTTTATTTTAAAATGTATTCAATTGACACCAAAGCAATTCATTGAAAATTCTAACACATCACCACAACATTTTTAATATGATAAATTTCCAATAGAAGAATTTTTATTAATTATAAAAAAATAATTTTCCAGAAAAATCTTCCACACCCGAAATTGAAATTTAAAAAATTTATTATACGTATTTATTGATCTGTCTAATGCATTTGATAGTGTTTGCTGTCTTATCTTATAACCATTAAAAGATATTAGCGAAAATCTTCTTTCTTTAAAAAAATCTTTAAAAAAAATATTGAATTGAAAATTTTGGTTTAGTGCAGCTTCAGACTTCACTTGGTAATCTTAATAATTCAAAAAATTCTTTCCTTCTAGAGTAGAATATCTATCAAACTTTAGTATTTTTTAAATTGGTATAAAATAATAATCTTCTCTCGCACTTAACATAAAGTAATTAATAAAGCTTCACTTTCAGATTTAATCTGTCATCGTCACGTTTCTCCAATCTTAGTCATTTTACAAAGTTTGATAATCCTTTCTACCTAGGTAACAACTATTTTCATTTTCCTGTCAACGACAAAGACTCCACATCCACATTGAACAACTTTGCGTACTGCGTAACAACGCGTAACACACTTCTATATATTAGTTGATGCATTCACCCACCTAACATCCCTTACCTCATCACTCACATGGACTGGTCCAATTATTCCCAGCAAATGCGTATGTATGTATGCGTGTGTAATATGACCGTATTCGGAAAGCTTTGCGAATTTGTGCCTATCTGTGGGGGCAAGAGGTGAATATTAATGAAATGATATATACCTGTCTACAGTGAAAAGAAAAAATAGTTATTTGTATAAGTTATTCGGTCACTCAACATAGTCTACTTTAAGAGTGGATCCATTGTAACATACGGTTTGAAAAAATTCTTTTTATTGTCCTTAAACAACTTCAAACGCTGTCGACGCGTTGTCGTATTTGATCTACTGTGAGCAAACGTACAATTTTTTTGCTTATCGTTGTATGTTCTTTGGAGGCTTTGTCACTCTTTCCCAGCGCCACTTTAGGAACAGACATGTTACCCAATTAGAACCCAACAATGAATGAAAAATAAGAAAGTGTCCAATGCTCTACCACTTCCGAATTAATGGCTTATTCATTGCCGTAAATTAGAGTTGGTATTAAGATATCCTTATTTTCTAAATAAATAAAAAATACTCTCATATCGAGAATGTGCATATATCCCATACGAAATCTTTCTTTTGGACTCCGGTCGCCCCTATATCCTAACAATTCTCTACGATTTCATTCCAACGATTGAACCAAGCTGGATTTCTACTCTCCTTCGAAATTCTATTCAATAGAAAACGATGAACCGAATGTCTAATGAAAAATTTGAATTCTAGAGCAAAAGGTTTCGTGTGGAAATCAGAGAGAGAAAAAAATTTCATATATTTTATGTAGTCAACAAGTTTTCCAATATGTCAAAACGTTGGGTTTGCGAAAAAGCCAACAAACGATTTATTTTATTTATAAAAAGAACTAGCAACTTTTGACAAATTCGAATGTGAAATCTGCCACGGCCATGATAAAATTAAATAAAATTTGGAAGGACAAACAAATAACATCGAGAACAAAACGCAAAATTGTCGAAATCCTATTCTTTCCTATTGCATTATATGGAGCAGAAGCGTGGAACTTGAAGGCAACAGACATTGCTTAACTGGACAGCTTTGAAATGTGGGTTTGGGGAAGGCTCTTGAGAATTCCATGGACTGCTCATATAACCAATGTGTCAATACTAGAATAACTACAAATAAAGGTGAGATTGTCAATCATAGAAGACAACGAATTCTCAAGTTTTTTGGACCCGTCAATAGGAGAAAACATGATAGTTTAGAAAAGCTAGTGATACAAGGGAAAATCGAAGGCACGAGACCTAGGAGCCGATCTCCGCAGCGGTGGATGGACTAAATAAAGCAATTTACGGGAAACTCGCTACAAGAAAACATGAGATGCATCCCAGACAGAGAAAAATGGAGAGAAATCTTTTTCTTCTTATAGTGCATCTCCTATCGGAGGTTTGCTATCATCACAGCAATCGTGACCTTGTTGACTGCAGCTCTGAACAGTTGAATATTGCTACAGTTAAACCAATCCCTCAGGTTCTTTAGGACACACGGCGTCTGCAAATGCTTCGCTTTCCACTAATCTTTCCCTGAACTATCAGTTGGAGAAGTGTGTATTTCTGTCCTCTCATTATATGACCTAGGTTTTTTTTATGGTGTTAATGATTTCGCATTCCTTCTGCATCCGGTTCAGCACTTCGGCATTAGTAATTCTATCGGTCCAGGGAATACGCCACATTCTACGGTAACACCACATTTCGAATGCTTGTAGTTTGTCGATGTGGTTTTTCTTGAGGGTCCATGTTTCAACTTCATACAAGAGCGTGGAAAAAACATAACGCAGCATCCTCATCCTTTCATGTTAATATCCCGACTCGTAAATAACTTCTTCATTTTTACAAATGTTGATCTGGCTATCTCTATCCTCCACAAATACCTTAACATAAATGGCAAATATAAGATAACGACACTTCAACCAATGAAGTAAACGACTAGAGACACATTAAAAAATGCTTTGAAAATAAAAAATTAGGAGTTGAATAATGAACCAATTTTATTGCAACATATCTCGTCTTCAAAATTGTTCTCAAATCGATAACTATGTATACACCGTTACTTTCGCAGATTTTCAAATTAAATAAAGCATAAAACGTTCAATATAGTACATTTTGTTCCTCTACAGTTGCTACAAAAGTCAATTCTATTCAAAACCAATGTATCTACCTGACAGGGGGTCAATCAGCCTATTGAAATTTTAAACACTATCACGTACTTGGGATAAAAGAAGCGGCATTTGCAATTGAAGTCACAAGAAAAGCTGCTCACCAATGAAGTTTAAAACTACCCTTTAAATATTTTTCAAGTACTTCAACACAGGTACAGATTCAAGACTCAATTACTGGCGGTGTACATTTTTGAATACAAAAAACTCCTAATAGTAAAAGGCAGAAAGATCTGTAGAAATTTACTTTTAAAACTTACAACTTTTCCGTTAACATTATTTCTTAATGTACTGTCTATATTTATTATAGAAAAATAGGACCAAGAAAAGAACCTAGCGGAACTCTATATTCTACATTATTTTTCACTTTTGCTCTTGGGTTTTTGAATATGATTATAAAATCCAAAAAGGCATTAAAGAGGTTGTTACTCATCTTGTACTATAACTTTGCGTATGCAAAATTTCACTTTTCTACATTATTCCGTTACTTTAGAAGAGGGAGTAAATACTAAAATTAGACAATTATATGTAGTGATCAAAACCCTTAACATGCTAAATATTTTCATTTGAAATATGAACGTTGTATAAATAAACAGTTACAGAAACCAAGTGTGCGCAACTGTTAGTATTGAATTCAATTCAAATAGATAATTAAATTGATATAAAACGAATCTTATCACTATGAAAGAACTTAACGACTAAAAATATAAAAGAAAATTTCTGTTAAAAATTAAACAATGTTTCGGACCATAGGGGTGCAACTCTTTTAATAAAATTTTAATCAGTTATCTGGACCTACGAAGCTCTCTCTAGATAACATTTTTTTTCACGAGTGGTCTGTCTAGTTTCTAGCTCAATAATCGTACAGGTTTAACGGTCAAGATCAGCGAAAAAAACTCTCTCATGCTTGTCCACAGCATCCCTGAAAAAAAAATATTTGACCTTTATCTGGCTAGACGAGGGTCATATAAAAGAAACAGGTCGGTGAGAACTACCCCTTTTTATTGAATCAGAATTTTTTGGTAGTTGTGGAATCTGAGAAATGGTCGGTAACGAATATGCGGGTATTGAAGATATCAATAAATTTTTTATATCAATTTAGTCATTTTATTATCTCAAGTTGTGAATTATGAAACATTTTGTAAAAAGTGTGGGATTTAGTGTATTAAAACACACTACTTTGAATTGAATTGACCAACGACGAATAATCAAGAAGGTCAGAAAGGCTCACAGGATTCTAAAATGAGAGGTTAAGAAAAGAGTCAAAATCAAAAAGAGAAAAAAGAATTGATAGAAATAGAAATGGAAGAAGGGAAAAATTATACACAAAAAGGAATATTAATATGTAACAAAACCAAGGATGTTAATGTTAAAGTTGCAAAAACTAAGAGAAGACGCAGCAAAATCCATATGAAAAAAGTATAATAAAAATGGAGAAAACCTCAGAAAAACAAATAGACTCTAAAAAAGATTGTAAAGGGGTTTTAAAAGAACAAAATTTACCGTCTAAATGAAAAATATTGATATAGATGATAGAGAAATTAATAATCAGCAGTATTAACTAAGAGATCATGAATTCAAGATGGACGCCATCGGGAGTTGGCAGTGGCTTCGTAGAGGGAACAAAACGAATGTCAAATGTCTAGAAATGCACGTCAATTGTCAAAAACATACGTTAAACTTCAACAACGAAATTGCATTTTATTTCGGAACATCTGAAACAAACAATAATATTAATTATAGAAATATGTTGAAAATCAGCATGACAGTTCTGCGATGGTTTATTAAAAAAATAATGACAATAAATAAACAGCGTTACTTCTTTTTTCGGATATTTTTACTCAATAATATTCTTCGGCATCCTATTTTAGTGTCACTCAGCCAAGAGATTTTTGTGATCCAGAAAACGACTGTGCAGGATTCTTAATGATTTACCATTGAGATCTTATCGTAGAGGTTAATTTAAAATATTAATAATTTACCACCATACAGAAAATATGAATCATACAGAAAATTTTTATTGTAATTTGTGATATACCTGGTCACTCAACATGATTTTTAGAAAGTACTTTAAAGTACTTTAAAAGAGACAGGGAACTACTACTAAAAATAAAACGAAGAAAACAGCCTACTTGGGACATGTATATCGTAAGACCTAAGTACGATATACTAAAACTAATAATAGGGGGCAAAATAGAAGGATAGCGAGGTCCAGGACGACGACAACACTCATGGCTGAAAAACATTCGCGATTGGACCCATATGAGCATAATCGCATTGATCCGAGCTACTCAAGATCGAGAGATGTATGCCAATATTGTCACCAACCTTCACTAGTGAAGAAAGTACTCGAGGAAGAATAAAGTGTTGCTTTTTAATGGGAAAAATACCCTTCAATCGAAGCAATGGCTTGACAAAGTGTTATTCGGACTCTGCTCTGACAAATGCTATAGAGGTTGGCTGATTTTAAACGCTATGGTCGCCCAAATGCGGCAGTTCTTCCAGAAAACAAAAAATGTCCACAAAATAGTTTTGGCTGATGTATGAGATGGCTGACACCTTAAAGATATTAGAAGGCAGTCTATTCACCACTTATCCATGAGAAAGCTTTGTTCGAAGTGGCTACCGCGTTTGCTTACTGTCGATAAATACGACAACGCGTCGACAATTCAGAGCGCTGTTTGAGTTTGTTTAAGCGCAATAAAAATAATTTTTACATACGATATGTGACAATGGATGAAACATGGATCTATCACTACACTCCAGTGTCAAATCGGCAGTCAGCTGAGTGGACGATAACCGGTGAAATCCATCCAAAGCAACAGAAAACACAAATGTTAGCTGGTAAGCTTTTGGGTTCCGCATTTTGGGATGCGTACGGTATTTTATTCATCGATTACCTCGACAAAGGAAGAAAAAACAATAGTGAATATTAATTGGCGTTTTTGGAACGTTTAAAGAAAGAAATTGTGAAAGGGCGACCCAAAATGAAGAAGAAAAAAGTAATTTTACCAAGACAAAGCACCGTATCACAAGTTGATCGTAACAATTGCAAAATTGCACGAATTGCACTTTCAATTTGCTCCTCATCCACCGTATTTGTTTGCAGATCTAAGAAGAATGCACAAATGATGTGAAATAAGTTAAAATCACAGCTCCCAAGAATTACGACATTAGAAAATGTCACATACGGCACCAATGTCTGGGCTATATGCCCCAACAGGTATTGAATTACAGAAGTCCAGACGCGGTTGGAACCCGAACCAACAACTTGATTTTGTTACTAAAGGAGCCTGTCATTCTTAGACCGGTTTCGACATTATTGTGCCTCATCAGTAAGAAGCAGACAAGCTCAACATTCTATCTCTAAAGGATGTCTGAAGAACGCTTTGGACCCACCAACTACTGAAAACAAACGGTTAAGTCGAATTAAGAGGAGGAGAGTTCAACGCCATATTCACTTTAATAACAAAATCAAAGATTGCAATTAAATAGAAAACTGTATTGTATGAATAGATGAAATATTTTGGATACCAGAAACTCCCAGTAAAATATTTTGCTATCCAAAGTATTTTATCTATTAATACGATACCTAAAAGAATGCTCCAGCGAAATAGATTTGGCTCAAATGAAGAAGTAATTGCCGTAACTGAAGCTTAAAAAAGCATCAGAATGTTAGACAAGCGATGGAATAAATGTATCACTCTTAAAGTAAACTATGTTGACGTATAGACTATTTTTTTTATATATATAAGCCGCCTTCAAGAAACTTTATATTAAACCCTGAAACAACTTCAATTTACCTCATATGAAATGGTTTTTGGCTTGGGTTATACATTATATATAAATTGATGCGATGTCTCTGATAGCCATAAACGATAAAGAAAAATTTACTAGTAACATTAAAAAAATGACTTTTTATAGTTTTATAACGATCGACTGAATAGAGAATATACGTAAACTGATTAGCGCTAATGAGATGAGAGATATGCAAGTCAAACTAGTACTTGATATTTCATAATTATTATAACTGAATAAATAAAAAATTACATATTATTTAACAAATCTAGTACCAATAGTGATTTTGCAGCTGATAATTTCGTAAAATAATCACGTATTCTATTTAAATTTCTTCAAACCCCGAAATAGTTTTTCTCGACGATTCCTTCATATCCCAGCACACGGCAAGTATAATGAACCTACCTAATATTTTCGACCTGAATGAAAAAGTCTATCGCCAAAGTTGCATCCACACGACATATGCCATATATCGAACGTATATGTAAACGCTTAAACCAGGTAGTACGTCCTACGAGCCAACAGCTGCGTTCTGAAGAATACACTTCTGCCAGCTGTTTGCCTGTACAGCCGTTCAAATAAATATGCCATAACTTTGGGTACCGCCTGTCGTTCAAGATCGGACTGACCGACTACCGTTATGCACATAATAGCAAAAATATATTTAAAGAATATGCTTACAATAGGAAGTCTGATGATACTGATTATAACATATTACGTTTATAACGAACTAACGATTTTTGTGAGAAAATTTCAGCGTCCGACTCTTCTACGGCAATAGAAACTGTTAAACTGAATTTAAATGCTTGTGTATTGATTGATGAAATTTTGTATATATAACTAAAAAAACAAAGAAAGTCAATTATATGAATTGTTTAATCTTATTTACTTACTTTTATATTATACTATCTAGAATTACCCTTTTTGTTCAGTACTATAGGAATTTTCTTCCTTTTAGGGATTGATTTGCTTTAATTAACAACAAAAGTTATTAGCTCACTATCAGAGAGTTAGCAACAGACTGTAGCCCACCTTATTCGATCGTTGATCTCTCCTGACCTTCTGGATTATTGGTTGGTCAGTCCACCGGAAATAGGCCCTCTTTTGATTCACAAACTGGTATGTATGGTCGCCTGTTCTCCATTCCTTCTTATGCTTTACTTTATTCCACTATCTTGAGACTTTTGCTTTCAATATCATTAATTATATGGGCTCCCATTTTTCTCACCTGTGGCTTTCATATTGTAGCTTTCTTGTTTCTCTTGTGTGCGATTTTCTTGTTTTTCCTCATGCTTCAAGTCTCTTAACCTTTTCTGAATTCTATACTTTACTTTCATTTTAACCCGATTTTTAACATCTCTATTGGTTTTGACATCATTACTCTAAAACTGACAGCTGTAGATCTTCAGTTTTTTGGAATATGTGTTAAGAAATGATGTAGAAACCTTTTGTTGAAGACCGCTTTGTAATATCTGTATCTATTGGTATTATTTATTTATTTATTTATTTATTTTGCCTGTGACGGCGTTTATGATGAATTTTCAACAGTAAAGATTTTTGACATTCTAACATTCCCGTCTTTGTGACTTCATTTCTCTCAAACTGACAGCTGTAGATCTTCAGTTTTTTGAAGATGTGTTAAGAAATGATGTAGAAATGTTTTGTTGAAGAACGATTTTTAATATCTGTATTGGTTTTGATAGGACGAGGCGACAAAGTCGAAATTCAGTTTTTCGTCATTCTAACATTCCCGTCTTTGTAACTTCATTTCTCTCAAACTCACAGCAGTAGATCTTCAGTTTCTTGAAGAGATGTTAAGAAATGATGTACAAACGATTTGTTGAAGACCGCTTTTTAATATTTCTATTAGTTTTGATAGGACGAGGTGACAAAGTCGACATTTAGTTAAAAAGACCGAATCAAGGCAGAAATACATGAAGAAAAATTAAGAATACAGCAATAAAGTCAACCCAAATAACATCCATATACATAATGGTAGAAAGGATTTGGTTTATGTACCTAAAAAACGATTCATTATGTTACGCACTACGCACCAATGGCTGGCGTAAATAGCATTTAAAATTTTGGTGAAAGGGCGTGTATCAAAATTATGAATGCAACTGCAAAAAAGTTCCTACACATAAGTCAGACCACTGCAGTTAATATGTTTCAAACATGTATTTAAGCTATTTTGAGTCTCTTTGGAGACTAACTTTGACCAATACTCTGTATATCGTTTAATTATCAACATAAACATTCCAAATTGTGTACCAGTTATATCAGATCTTGATAAACATTTTCTATTCAAAAGATTAATTTGTATTAGTGGAAGAAAATGTTTCCGTAATAAATTAAATATCGATCAAGCACCTAGTTTGATATTTAATTTTTTAGAGTTATAGAGTTGAAATTCAGCGTAAATTCCCTTCGGTCATTTTAAACCTTCGCTGAAATGACCAGTTGTTCGTGTTCTATAAATAGTAACTTCGCTTATGAATGGGAAAATCTGGAAATGTCAGCATTCAATGAGCTTTCCACTTTTCCGGGCTTTCGCTTCCAGCGAAAGCGAACAGTCGTGTAAAGAAAAGTGAAACTTCGGCTATACCTTTGGGTAATGTCAGCAAATTTATAAACGGGGAATATTTTGTTGCATACAGTTGAATTTTTATATTTTACAAAACAATTTCCAATCCCCTAAAGTTTTCCTTCAATAATTTCATAATTTTTTTGATAGTATAATTTGTTTCTTGTTATAGATTTTCATCTATAATAATTGTTGCACATTTATGAACTTATCCAACACCAAACTTTCTTCAGTGATTTCCAAATTTTAATTAGGCTTCCCTGTATATTAAATTTTTGGGAAGAATTCTTTAAGACAAATGTTAACCGTTTATTATATTATAAATAATGATGATATGGAGTTTTACAATAACAAGAAGAAATATGTTTTTGTTACTTTTGTTAAAGAAAATCACACAGAATAGGATCAGAAGATATCGGGTATATACCGTAAAAATATAGTTAATTTGACACAGTTTTTTTTTTATGAAAATAGAATTAATGTTAATACTATTTTTTTATAAAAAATTAAATAAATAATTTACAGGTATTTCTATTTTAAATGAATCTGTGCTTTGTCAGAATTCCATAAGGTACAGATAACAATTTTGAGAATTTATATCAAAAAAAATATTTTTTTTGCGCTAAACAAACAAAAATAAAGTAAATTAAATTAATTCTATTTTCCTAATAAAAAAAAATGTGTGAAATTAACTATATTTTTACAAACGACGTCCAAAGTGGGATAATTTAAAAACTGAGAAATTTAAATAAAGTGGGCAATTTAAATAAAGTGGAGCTATAAAATAATTTGAAATAAATAAACAAATAAATAGGTTGAAGAATAGATGAAAAGGATGAAAGATTAGAAGAAACAGTAGAATGTTAATGAAAGCAATGAAGATGAAATACAGTCAATACCTATAGAAGTAGAACGTCAACCAAATATAAGAATAGAAGACCCCATGGAGAAAATATTTATGTTTATGCAGGAAATGAAAAAGATATAAATTAAAACCAAGAAAAAAAATTAAAATACAGAAGATTTGGGAAGAAGGACGGAAGACAAAGTGAATAAAGTCAAAATTATACATGGAAAATAAAATAGAACAGACAAAAAGAGATATAATTAAAAGTGTAAATGATAAAATTAGAAGACAAGGGGAAAAATTTATTAAGAGGAAAAGGAAACATATAAGTAAACAAGTTTCTTTCAAAAAGGGAGAATTAGTTTTTGTTAAAGCATTACAAGTTACAAATAGAAAAGAAAAGAAATGTACAAAGCTTCAACTACCTTTCGAAGGACTCTATGTTATTAATAATGAGAACTATTAATAGGTATGTATTGAAAGATCTTATAACAGAAAGAATCAGGATTTTTTCATATTAGCCAACTATACAAATTTTGTTCAAAAAAGTATAAAGGCATCAAAATTAATGAAATTAATACTATATATAAATTATAAAATTAAAATAAAAGGAAATTAATTGAATGAAAATAGAATAATAAATAATAGTAATATATAATAAATTAATAAAAAAACATTGACATTGGTCACTGAAATATTTGTTCATTTATGTAAATGAAATTTTGATTTTTTCTTGTATTTATAGAGTATTTACTTGATTTTAAAATTGAGTTTCTCGATTCCAAAATTTAGCTTTCCTCTTTTATACAAGAAAATCTAAAATATCAAAAAAGCCTTCTTTTATACATAATAAATATAGGTTGATTTTTTTTTATTTTCCAAATAAAGCTTACGCCTACGTTATATAGATCTATCCATCCTAGTTTCCGACATATCCTGATCACCAAACTAAAACATTGTCCTTTATTATACTTTTCACTCATTACTTACACTATCATACAAGCTCAGAAGGTTTGGTCCTGTTGAGCCCTCGCACCAGGTGTTGATTTTCTAGATGTGCACACCAACGTTGGATATTTATGGAGCCTCTCCCCATGACTTTTCGCAACTTTCTTCTTTGGATGTCCTCACTTAAGATATTCATTTAGAACATACCAAGGAACATTTAGAATATTCTTTAATTTTGTGTTTTGGAATACTTGGATGCAATCATAGTTTTCTTTTTGATAGATAGCCGGGGATTGATAATATAAGAAATATACCCATTCTTAAGAAAAGTGTAATGTATTTTTATTTTCCAAGCAGGAATTTCTGCCATTTGGATGAATGCAGTTTTACGGGCTTTTTCCCATGCATTAAGAGGAGAAGAATGAGAAAAAGCATATTTGATTGGTTAATAATATAAGAAAAATACTCACTTATAACAAGATAATCAAAAACAAATTCGAAATGGAGCAAATAAAATATTTTCGAACCCATATCAAATTTTCAAGGATTCAATACATCTCTGTTCACGTTTGCTACTGAATAGAACAAAAAGTGAGCAGATGAAACAACAATTGGCCCAGATAAAGAAATGTTGTCGCGTGCCCAAATAACACACAACGACGTAAGCGGTGCAGCTGTCACAGACACCGACACATTTCAAAATAACTTTTCACAATGCTTCATTCGTTTTTACCGTAGTTTATCTGTTATTTACCCTTTTTTAATTTCTTCGAGTGTAGTTTGATAGCATTATAGAGAGTGTGCTTTTAAATCCGCGACGTGTAGCATAATTTTTGACGATTGATAGCAATCAACTTAAGAAAACAATGTTTTTAAACGTTCCTACTGGTTTTTGACATAGGTAAGGTTGATTTTCATAGAAATTAAAAATATAGCAGGAATAATAATAATACAGTTTAATAAAACAGCATTCATTCGACGCCTTTTTTATTTTAAAAATAGTGTTTATTTATTTTTTATCGTTTTCTATACTAGAACCAAAAATTAAGGCATATTGAAGGCAGTGGCGTGATTATTCATTTTTAAAAGGGGTAAGGACTAACCCAAATAAATAGTTAATTATTTTTACAATAAACTAAAAACTTTTTTTTATTTTATATTTTTTTTGTATCTTTATACATACCTTTCTTCTAATCTTCCACCTCAGATTCGTCAGATGCACTGTCTCTACCGCTATCATCAGCAAAGTTGATAATGACTGGTTCAATATTTTGGTCAATCCGTTGATGTCCTACATTTATTGTTCTTCTTTCAGAACGTGCTTGATGCATTTCTTCCAGTTTTCTGCAGTGGCGCTTTGAATGGCTTCTTTAAGGTAATTTTGTACATCCGCCATTTTAAATGTTCTGTTTTCTCGTGCTACTTGTCCTTTTACTTGCGCCCAGATCAATTGTATAGGATTAAATTCGCAGTCTTAAGGAGGTAATCTTAAAACTGTTATTCCACGACTGAACGCCATTTCATCAACTGCGAATTTTTTTATATTTATAAACATTTAGTTTTGTAATCTGTAGTAATTCCGCCTTTAAACTATCTTTGTTATATTGGATGTTTTATCTATTGTTGAATTTCAGCTTTTTTCTTTTCTTTTCTAATGCCGACTATGGATAGGGGGCATTATCCATGACGATGACAGGCCCAGGTTCCAAGAGTTGAATGATACCTTAAAAGACCTCTGCATGGTAGTCGCCAGTTTTTTTAAATTTCAAGGCTTCCTGTATTTAATTTAAATACAGGAAACGTTTTCCTTAAGTAAAAGAACTTTATTTTGACTTACGAAGGACGGTTCTGTCAATTTAATGAAATCCAAACTGTTAAAATTAATTTTTTTTATATTTTAACTATGTGCATATGTATTATATAGGCATATTCTACTTGCTACTCTAATTCTTCCTTATTCTAAATCAACCCCAGATGTGGAATTAGCAGGTAGAAAACGGATTTCTACTTACTCGCTGGTTAAAATGTACTTATCAGTGAAACGGACAAAGACAGAAATATAGATCTGTAAACCGTTGCCATGAGTTGTTTAAAAGAATAAGCAATAAATAAAATAAGTTATTTGAAATGGGGAGGAAATGATTTATAAGTATTACTCATTAATGTTTTTTTCCTAAATAATATTGTTTAATCATACTTTTATTGTGTATTATCCATAATTAGCCACAACCTTCAACATTACCGTTTATATTTTGATTATGTTAAAAATTGGTAAAATAAGAAAGAGATATGACAACGCTATTTTGCTTGTTTTATGGTCTTGTAAATTCTAAATTACTCTCCAACATTATTTGTTATAGTGTACACCCAAAAACATACCTAAGAGCCTAGTTTCAGCGATATCACACTTTACTAGAGGTCAAAGTCTCCTGACAACTGGGCTAATTATAAAAATTTAGAAAAAGAAAGTATCGGAAAAGTAAAATGTTTTTTTGCTCATAGGAAATTGTATTTCTTTGTGTTTAACATTAAATTCTTTGGTCACCTTATCAAAAAGACCAATCAAAGTTTTATCATTAGGAACTCGTTGATGAATGGGAAATCCTGTTAACCCTTTCACTTTCTGGTGCTGCTTCCATATTTCCCTGGAAGCGAGCATCGATAAACAAAAGTGAAACCAAAATCGAACGCCCTCGAAATGAATGCGATGTCACTTTCATCGAAAAGTGACAGTGCGGTCTGGATATACGAAATTTGGCAACATTTGGTATTTGCTGTTTCAGAATTGATTTTTTCCATGGGGTGACGCACGGGGGTTAAGTATCAAAGGAAAGAGACGCAAGGGGATGTCGCATGAGTCATCACTGCACTCGTATTCTTATTGATCTGGCTCGGTACACGGTGCGGTGTTGTTATCAGTTCGGTCGGTCGGTCGGTAGTCGCCGGCAATTTTCTACGGTGGCTCGTAGACACTTAATGCGTTTCGTAGAGACCCTAGCAGGGAAGAAATTATATGCGCTACGACGCTTTTCCGATTTTACCCATAAAATCCAGTCTGTCTAACTTGCATTATAATTTATGCCATGATCTGGATTATACTATATTTGAAAATCAAGAGAGAGTAAATTCCCAGAAATGTTTTGCAGTTATCAGTGTTAAAGGCAGTAAACCATAGACGTGCGTTTTCAAAATTAAATTAATATGGAAATAGAAATATTTAATTTGTTTTAGTTATTTATACCTAGATTACCAATTTTAGATAGATAAACATAATTCGTAATAATATGTACAGATAATTACAATTATTTATAAATTAATATGAGGAGCTAAAAAAACAATTAAGTAGGTATATGAGAAAAAAAACCAACCGCAAGGATAAAATTTGACGAGCAACATGCAAAAAATACGACAATATTAAATCTTAAAAAATAAAAATCTAAAAATAAAATTAAAGTACATAAATTAATAATTTTAAAGTTATGGTTCCTCGCACTCTGTGTCAGAAGATTCACCATCTGATTCTAGAGAAATTACAATGGGCTCTATAGTAATATCAATTATGTTATCTAGCTCCCACATTTTTTTTTCTATTTCTGTAACGTGTCTAATACATTTTTGCCAATTTTCACTTGTTACTTCAGATATTGCCTTATTGAAGAGATTTTTAACATCTGATAATTTAAAAGTAGTGTTATTTCTGGCAACATAACCTTTAACTTGAGCCCATATTAATTCTATCGGATTCAGCTCACAATGGTAGGGTGGTAAACGAAGGATTTCAATTTCTCATTTTTTGGCTATCTCCTCAATATTATATTTTTTATAATTTTGCTTATGTTTTTTAGCAATAGTTAACAATTCTGCCCTCAGCATTGTATTGTCAAAGGCTAAATTTTTAGAAGATAACCATTTTGCAATTTCACCCTTTTTCCATTTAGTGGTTGGTAAAGGTTCAAGTAATCTGGAGTGGTAACTTGCATTGTCCATTACAATAACCGATCCTTTTGGTATGAATTGAATCATCTGTTCAAAATATTCCTCAAACACGTCTCCATTCATTTCTTCGTGATAATCAACGGTTTTTTTTGTTTCAAATAAGAGTAAACCATTCTCAAAAAAACCGTTTGTACTGCCTATATGACAAATAATTAATCTTTTACCTTTTCCTATAGGTTCCTTAAAACCAGTAGTATATCCTTCTAGAAAAGCTTGATGGGATGATTTTATATTTTTGTCTTTCCAAACTCTTCCTACACAATGTCCTTCATTAACCCATGTTTCATCTAAATAATAAATGTTTTTATTTTGAGCTTTAACTTGTTGTATTCTTCTGAGGTACTGTCTTCTCCAACATACAATTTCTTCAGAATCAATTAGCATTGAGTGTCTGCCCATTTTTTCAAATTTAAAGTTTAACTCATGTAACACTTTCCATAGTTTATCCCGGCTTATTGTGGGTAAATCAACATCATTCGTAATGGCTTGCAAAACTTTATCTAAAGTTGGTATTTGCTTGTTTATAAAAAATGAGTGAACAAGCTTACGAATAGCATTTTTAAAAAACTCGTCCACGTTGACTTTTAATAGTTTTGGTCTACCTGGTTTCGGCTTTGGTGAGGTTACTCCACCTGATTTTTCCTCCTTTAGAACTCTATATATTGTAGATTTTCCATATCCCATTGCCTTAGATGTTGTTTCAACTACACTGTCAATAGTGTTTGAGGGATTTTGATGTTTAAAATAGTGGTACACATTCACTACAGCACTCTTTTCTATTCTATTTTCTATTCTGGTTACGCCTATGACGCACGTTAATCCTCTTAGGCCTACTGTAGTAACAATAAAAGATCATAAAATAATGTGATAGTCCAAGAAATTTAATAAATTTTGTATTGAAATTAACAAAAACAATTTAGAATGCATTACAAATATTGAAGTTTTACCGCACGTACTGTACTATAGTTTTGCATACCGAATTACTTTTTATTCTGGGAATTTACTCTCTCTTGATTTTCAAATATAGTATAGAAGCTTTTGGTTTGGTTCAGAAATTATTTAAATTGTTACATTCAATTTTCTAAATTTTAATAAAGCATTGACCAGGTACAAACCTCTTTTAAATACCCGAATTCTTGAAAAACGCTTAACAATATGTGGGTTGTCGAAAAATTTAGACGACTGAGGAAAGTTCGGGAAAGGGGTGGGTATATACGTTTTGGGGGTTGGATATTGGTTTTTTACGATTTGTGGCTGAAATATGCATCCTAATAAAAAAAAGGTTAAATTAAAGTTGTAGATAATTAAAAATTATCAAACTTTTGTATTATTCATTTTTCAACATAACCTCAAATTTATCGAGAAAAACGCTAAAAACAGTTTTTTTAATTTTTATCTCCCGCAAAAATAATTTTTTTTAATGAAAATTTGTGATAACTTCCTTTTTTGTGCTTTAAATAAGCTGTAATTGTTTCAAAGCAAAATATTTATTTTTTGATTTTATACTAATTTAAATTAAAAAAGAAGCCTAATTCAATCGAAAAACTTTTTAATTTTTTAACATTATCAGTGCTCATTTTGTTCGTTGAAACGTCGATTTTTATAGAAAAATATGGAAAATTAGGCTTTTTTTAATTTAAATTCGTATAAACCGAAAAATAAATATTTTGCTTTGAAAAAATTAGAGCTTACTTAAAACACAAAAAAGGACATTTTCACTAAGTTTCATAAAAAAAATATTTTTGCGAGAGATAAAAATTAAAAACGCATTTTAGCGCTTTTCTCAATAATTTTGAGGTTATGTTGAAAAATGATCAATACAAAAGTTTTAGGTCTTTTAATTATCTACAACTTTTTCATAAAACTTTTTTCGATAGGGTGTATAATTCAGCCACAAATCGTAAAAAACCAATATCCCCACCCCTCTTCCGGAACTTTTGCTTAGTCATCTTGATCTTTCTTAATTTACATACTGCTAAGAATTTTTTTGTTTCAAACTATATAAGTTTAGAGAGGGGAAGGGTTAAAGTTTATTTTAAAATTAAAATTGATTACTCAACTGACTGCAAGATTTTGTTTTACTTATATGCGTTTCCAATTCTTATGTAGAATTAAGTTTCAGCTACTGTTTTAAATTTTTGTTTTCCTACGATTAACACTGTAAATTCGTATACGTAAAGGGAAAAAAAATCGTCTTACCATACTTTGATGCTCAAATATTTATATCCAATGGGCCAATTATAAAAAAATAAAAATTCTTAAAGTAACCAGACTACTCGGGATCGATCCTCGAGAAAATCAAGTGGTTCATAATATCGGCAACCCACCATGCCTCCGAGAGTATGTAAAACCGTCGGTTCTGGCTTGTAGTAATTAAGCCTTGTAGAAAGCGGTAGTCGCGGACTGAACAACCCGTTACACGAACTTTATCGTAATCGTGTCAATCTTCAAAGGCTGTTAAATTAGTTATTTTAATGAATAATTTGAATTTAATAGCTTTTGGAGTCATATGACAGTTGGCATATGACAGTTGACAGATGGCAGTTGACAGATGACAGTTGGCAGATGATAGAAGGGGGCGTCAGCGGATCCCTATGGGGGCCTACCGAAGCCCCGATGGGATTGGAATTGGGATCGCAGGCTTATCTAACGTAAGGCGATACCTACTAATTGCCAATTCAGCCTTTGCATCATAGTCCCTGTTGCTCCAAAGCCGTTTAGATTTGTTCATTGTAGTATGTCAGTTTCTAATGTTTGTTTAGTACATGATTTTAGCGGGTGACTCTTTTCCATTACTATGAAAAACAGTGTTTAAAAAAGGCTGGAAAACATTCTGCCTTCATCTTTGTCACCTTTCATCGCAATTACTTTTCTGACCTGACCTGAAAATTCAAGTTACCACAGATAATACGTTTCAATTTGGATAAATCAATGTCTAATGCCTTGTTCGCAAACGGCTGCCCTGGCAGCGATAACAGCCTCATCAGCAACATCTGGAAGGCGACGAAAAAATAGCTTTCCCCGGTATACCATTTTTAAACGAGTTTCTTTTATTAGTTTTTTTTTTAGAAAGTTGGCTGCAAATTCAATTTTCTTTTTGGCTCCAATATGTGAGCCATGGCATCAACGTGTTTTCTTTGTCATTTGTTAAAAGCGAACTTGGACTTGGATCCTTGTTATGATGTTTATTTCGTAATATAAATTGGATTTTTCCGGTGGCTATCATATAAAAGTATTATATATATAAATGCTTTATTTAGTCAAAAAACAACTAATACATAGTCAGTACAGTTTCACATTAAAAATATATTTATAAATGTAATAATAATCAGTTATTAATCTAACTGAATACTAAATACTTCAATACCTAAATTACCTACTTACATCTAACAAATATTGTTTTAGCTTAAAGTTTGAATTCATTAATTGATTTATACTTTCTTTAGTTCTTCTAGCAAGTTATTAAATTGCTGTAAGCTTTTAAAGAAGATTGAATTTTGAGCATGACTAGTGTTGACGGTCCTAATATAAAAATCATTTCTAAGTCTTGTATTATGAGTGTAAACATGATGGTTGCAAGTAATTTTATGTTGGAGATAATCAGGCGCGTGACCTATTTTTATTTTAAATATAAAAACTAATAAAGGAACATATATTTAATTGAGAGCCAGTTTAAAGCTGTCCGCATTTCTACAGTAGGGGTCAATCTAGGACATGATAATATTATTCGCATAGCTCTATTCTGCAACTTTTCGAATCGATCCCTTTCATTCTGGTTTAAGAGATATAATACTATTAAGCAGTATTAGGTATTAGGTCAGCGTCATCTGCAAATATGTGAAATAAACATTTAGTGTGAATGTATGTAATATCATTGATATAAATCAAAAAAAGCAAGCGACCGAGGACACTTCCTTGTGGTACACCTCGGTTTATTTCTAACTCCTCACTTTCAAAGTTTTTAATTTTGACTTTTTGTCTTCTATTTGTTAAATAGTTTGACATCCATTCTAATACTGTACCACTAAACCCTGCTTTTTCTATTCCTATCGACCATTTCAAACTCCCTTTGGAGGTCCAGAAAGACACCGACAGTAACACATTTTTTATTAAGATTTCCTTTCAAATCGCCCAGCACACATTGTAATGCAGTTTCGCATGAATGTTTACTGCGAAAACCCGAGTGAACTTTGGATAAAAAAAATTTTCTTTCTATAAATTCAACAATTTGTTCATAGACTACTTTCTAAAAGATTTTTTCAAAGCAGCTAAGCATATTTATTGGTCTGAGATCAGAAGCTTTATTAGCATTAGATGGAATTTTCTACGATATTTCATGTTTTATAGATTTAAATGCTTTTGTCTAATTTTCAGAGTTATGTTTTATCTGGATTTTTCGATGAGGAAAATATTGTGACTCCACTAACATCCTCGACTTTTTGGGACGTCTCTTTATCCGGTATTTGGAACGTTATTTTGACAGTTTCTTTTTCAGCTTCTCGTTCCTGTATTACTACCCTTCGCTGGTGTTATCCACAGCAATTGAAAAAAAAAAATGAAACTTTTTATGATCAGGTCAAAACTGTACCTGGAACATAAAGTAACGATAATTCTAGGATTAAATAAATAAATTATAAAACAAAAAACACAATAGACTAATTATGTTTGAGTGGTTTTCGAAAACTGTAACGAACGACATTAAATTACGAAGTTGAAATTTCATGCGAAAAAACCCAAACAGAAACTGTAACGAATACACACATCAGGTAACCGGAAACGCTGAGCCGACGCGGCATATGTAAGCCACATCCGCCTCTCTCTATACGCGTTCCCGTACCACCACCCGAACACTTACCCCCTGCAACCCCCTTGTGACGTCACTATACGCGCATCCGGCCCCGTTTCATAATTTATGTTTTACACAGTTTTGTAATTAGTAGCATTATTTTCGCCTTGCTTTGCTCTATACTGGATACACGGTACGGGTGGGTTTCTCGTCTCTGCGCTTGTTGTTATTTATGCTTTTTCATTTCGTATGTATACTCTGTATGTATTCGAGGGAACGTTCATTAAGCTCTGCAGCTTTTTTGAGGGTTTTTTTTTATTTGTTCATGAGAATTATTTTTTTAGCGGTCGCGATGATTGTATTTGGTATACTTTTTATGAAGAATGTGGGTTGTGAGCCATATTCGATATGGATTTTTTTTGCTTTGGCGGTTATGTTGATGTTTTCGTTCATTTCATGCTATAATTTCGTTTCAGATGCGAAATGATGATAAAATGCTTGTCATAGATTTCTAACATTTATATTAATAGAAAAATGAAAGAAACGACAATTAGATTTAAATTGGAAAGGGAGAATAGATAACAGTGTGAGGAAAAATCAAAGAAAACAAAATTCAGAAAACAAATATTTTTAGGAAGACCATAAAAGGCATAATATACAAATCAAATATCAAGATGTATAAGTTGCGTTATCAGGAAATACTAATTCCTTTATTAAAAATACAAAACATTTTTTAGAAAAATTATCAAAAATCAAAATGGCAAATTCAGATAAAATGGTTAGTTTTGATGTATCTAGTTAGTTTATTTCCAAATGATCCTGTCTATAAAACTCTTAATCTTGTGAGATAAAAGTTGACAATTGATAACATTAAACCAGTTGAGAATGCTCTTCTAGCATTTCCAGAGACCGAACAAATTGTTATGAAAGTATTAATAAAATTACACTACAGTCTACTCACTTTTACCGAAATCGTCATTCATTTAAATTCAATGACATGTTAAAATTCAAAATTTTCATATTTTGGGCGACATCAAACCTAAGATTACTTTTTGACACTGTAGAATTTTAAATTCATAAACACAAAAAATCAACATACACACACAAAACGAATTCAGATACCGAACAAAGTACCCCGCAGTTTTTGATAACTTTCGGTGGATTTCTCACAAAATATATGCGCATTTATCGGCAAGTTAGGTGTTCACCGCTTTACGTTTATGGTTTATATGATGCATATCGTCCCTGTAATTGCAAAATGTCGTATGTCAAAAAAGGCCACTTTTCAGGAGAGCAAAAAAACTTAATATCTTTTTACTTTTTTGTTTAATTATTTCAGAAATCAGTTTATAGCTTATTTTTATGATGTAATATCTTGTTATATGGCATTTAAGGCGTTAACTTAACGTGTTTGTGTTTTATACACGAAAATATTCTGGAGTGCCGTTAGATTTATAGCTCGAACGAAGTTGGCAGTGATCGAATTTTCATTTTCTCTTTTGGAATGTGTTTTTGACACTACATACTTAAAAGTCTATATTGTAGTGTGACACTTACTGGGTATTATATTGGAATATTGGTAAAGGGAAATGACATTACTTGTTATTCTGTGATAACAAAATGTATCTAAAGGCAGGTATGCAATACAAAATTTTTATTAAATGGGAAAAATGGAATCTCTAACCTAAAAAAAATTAGGACAATTTAGTTTAAAATAAAATAATGTTAAAGTGAATTTGAAATAATCTAAAATAAAATCATATGAATTTAGAAAATGGTTATCTATTTAAATCTTCCAAAATGGTCGAAGTTTTGTGATTATTATTGGTTGACATTTTGCTGTCATGAGGATAAAAAAAAAGAAAGTTGTTGATTAAATAGACGAGAAAAATTTAGAGAAATTTTGAAAAGAAAGGTAAAAAAAGATATAAAAAATAGTTTGGTTGGTCTGGAGAATATAATTTTCAGTAGTAATACCCCTAGGGCCTTGATAATACCGAGATAATTTTGTCATAGAGAATGCTGAAAGCGTGTTGCTTGATAATGGCCCGAGGCCGAAGGCCGAGGGCTATTATCCTTAAGCAACACGCTTGAAGGATTCTCTATGACAAAATTTTGAGGATTTATCAAGGCCCGAGGGGTATTCGATAAGATAATTTTTTACTTTGTAGATTTAAACATTTTTAAACTAGTTGTCAGTTTGACGTTTAATTAATTTTTAATCAAAAACTTGACTTGCTGAAAACACCAAACTGAAAACACCACATGTAGGGTGTTATCGCTGTAATCCATAGCTGATTGGATGAAATTTGACACATGACTCTAAATTAAGTAATTTGATTGGTTACAATAGTTAGTAAAAAATTATCAATGTAATTAAAGCAAAATTACCAATGGATTGATTTGTAAGTAGTGTAAGCATATTAAACAAAAAGGAGAGTCAAGTGAGCAGTAAAAATATAAAAAGGGGCATATACTGCTGACCCTTATTGCACTAATAAAAAGTGAGGTATTTTAAAATAAAGTATAAATTTTTTTTGACAAATCTCGTCATATATAGTGATTAGTGTAAAGTAGAGTAGAGTTTACATCTATTTACCCAGTGGCGGCGATTGGACATTAGAAGTAGGGGGGCGAATACTTTGTACAAATAATTTTTACATAACTCCTACTCTGAAATGTTTAAAACGGAATAAACATAACATTTATTTATCGATACATCCCTCTAAAAGTGGGGGGGGGGGCAGCTGCCCCCCTGCGCCCCCTTAATCGCCGCCACTGTATTTACCGTTAGATGGTGGGAGAATAGTTTAATATTAATTTTTTTATTTGTATTTAGATATTATGGTATGGGCATATGAAAGGTAGTATGAATTAGAGTTAATTAGTTAATTAATTTTATAAAAAAAATGTAAATTTGTTTTAAAGATTTTTCATTATAATTGTTTTTTGTTCTTTCAAAGTTTCAATAAAGTTGTAATCAATGGTTACAAATTTTATATCGAACTCACTTCGATCCTGAGGTACAGTAAATACTTAGTTAAAATCTTAAATAACAAAAAAAATAATAATAATTTTGGCGCCCAACATTATTTCATTTTGAATTAAATAAAAATTAAAACAAACAAAATTATTTAAAATTTTAGTTTTAGAAACTAACATTTCTAAACATACCATAGAAGAAGGTAATGTTAGGGGAAGAAGAAAAAAGAAAAAAACTCGCGCAATTGATAAATTATCCTTTTTTGGTCAATAGCGTGAAAAGTGTTGATTTTTGAAAAAAAAAAATTAAAGAGACAAGAATTTGAGCAAATGTTCTTCCGAATAATCTACATTTTTTTTGTTTTTTATTTTTTGTCTGTAACGAGATATGGCCGTTTGAAATTGCATACAATTATATTTATAATCGTAATGTCATTTTTTTCGGGTCAAATATTGAAAAAACGGTCATTCCAATGAAAAAGTTTCATGACATTTCGGCGATATCCTCAGCTTTAAAATGGTTTATTGTACATCTCGATATTATCAGCAAAAAAAAAGTTACGGGCAAAAAATACATTTTCACCGAACAAAAATATCTGAATTCGAACTCTGTGTGTGTTGATTCTTTGTGTTTATGAATTTTAAAATTCTGACTTCAGATTTTGAGAGGTTTTTCACTTTTTACGACTAACGGCACTCCATTAATAGAACAAAATTAAACACCTCAGCTATTCTAGAATTGTTGGAATTATGTATTATTAAAACTACATACTTTCAATTAAATAGCGCAATGAGTTCACCTTTATCACCAAACTTGTGTGATATGTTCATGGAGGATTGTGAAATGGAAATTGTAAATAAACAAAATTGATGGTTTAGATATGTAGATGATATCTTTGCGCAATTTGGCGACATCGTAGGGAAATATTGATACGTTTTTATATAATATTAATAATTCAGAACCTACTAATTTTACAATTGAATTTGAAATAATTAAATTTGTATTGTTCGACGCAATTTACGTTATTGTTTTACGGAGAAATCAGTGTTTCCGTTTTTATTAAACCTTATTATAATAATATGCATACTCAAACGCGTCCGATTTAGTCACAGCAAACAACAATATCATCTAAAGTAGCCGAGAGTTTAATTTAGGGAAATAGATTGTTAAATCCTAACCAGAGAGTCGACTTTGCATCCGACTGAATGTTTCCGCTACGAAAGTAGTCTCTCATCGTTAAATTATATAATGTTCTAGATATAAAAATTGCAGCTGCTAATCAGTTTTTGTAGCTATTTTTAGGCGTACTGGACGTGCACAAGTAAACATAGTATTTTATCAAATAATATGATCATGAATTGGACGTAGTATAAATGAATACAAAAGTATTTGAAACAGTAATGTGTGATGAGACAAGGAAATTTCTATTTAACTTTAAAATAAAGACCATGGTTAATATATGAAAGGACGTTCTAGACACACTGCAATCTTCTAGTTTTTTAGTAACGGATTGGAGATTTTGCAGAATCTAGAATTGGCTTTTGACTGGTTATTAGATCTGTGATCTGTCCAATGGTTACGATTGCTTCAACTTGCACCTTCCTTTTGATTGACTGGAGGATTGTGAAGTGAAATCATACGTTCCTAGTAAAAAATAGTTTCAAAGAATGGCAAATAAGTGAAACCAGACTTGTAACATACTTGATACCTACTTTATTTTAGTAATAGTGTTGTTTTTTAATTTTCCGTGTATTGTTTCTTACTTCCACCCGAGTGTAATTTTATTTCTAAACATTTTTTTCTGTACCCGTTATTAAACGTTAAGTTACCAAACAGTAATTATTAATATTTTTTTGACAAATCAATCATGGCCAACTAACAATTGGTAGGTTTACATTACTAATTAATACTTTGCATAGAGAAATAGAAATATCTCAAAAACTAATAACTTTAAGTATAGGGAATGGTTAATAAAAATAGAAGAATAGAATTACTGAGAAAATAATGTAATCAAGTTTTGACTTATTCGATTTAATAAATATTCGCAAATTCGTTAGTGTTTATAAGCTTTGACAATCATTGAAAAACTTTGGTTTCAATAAATTATTATTCTTATACTCCTTTTTAATTATACAAGGCCGTTGAACTTGTTAAGATTTCCACATAGAATTGGTTATAACTTTTTAAATGCTCTGTATAATATACTATAACCTTATATTGTTGTAATGGAGAGGTAAAGCGGATTTTAATTTTAAGGTAAAATATAGGGTGTTTCATTTAAAAAAGCATAACTTTGATCTGGCACCGCGTTATGGAACTCCCTGTAACATTGTAACTAAATTTGAAGTGTGAAGCTTAAAGCTGCTACAATTTTTATACACAATATTTTTTTTGGTATCTCTTATGATAACAGAGCTTTATCACACAATCAATCACCCTGTATAATGGTCTTGATATTCAAAATTTATTTGAAAAATTTAAATGAACTTTATGGACTTGCAAATAGATAAAAATCTAACTCAGAAAGATCATATAACTGAGGTAGATAAAAATTAGAAAAAATGTTGATTTTAGAATATTTTAAAAGAATAAAACTTTGCTACTTTTCAATCAAAATTTTACTATAGTGCTATTAGTGCATAAATTCAATCTTTATAGTAATAAGAGGAGCAATGCTCAAACAAAATATTTGGAAGTTGTAGAGATCATTTCGAATTTCCGAACATAATAATTACGACAATTACTCTTTTTGATGTGAAAGTTTATATGTAGCAAAACTCAAATATTCTACGCAACGCGCAAGCTGTATGTAGGAGATGGAAACATGAAATTCGGTATTAATGCAGGTAATAAAGTTATATTGACTAAAAATACGATTTTTAATTTCATTTTGTGGCCTTAAGTTATTTTCCCCAAATAAACACAAACATCCCCAAAAACTTTTTTCGGTGATTTTGATCTCTAGTATGGTATCAACTATTTTTATCCCGCTGTTTCAAATTTTTGCTTCTTTACATTTTTCTAGAAAATATTTAAAGCTCTTAAAAATTGTCCCGAAACTATTGGCCAAAAAATTATATTGAACGTATTTGAACTGATTCGGAAAACGGTCTCCATTTTAAAAGAATAAAATAGAAAAATTCTCTTGACAACAAAAAATATTTTTCTACTGTTTTTGCTCTGAGAAATTTTTTCATACATTTTGAGCCTCTCAATCAATTTTTAATCGTTTGTTGTTTTTTATAAAAAGATAAAAAAATTATTTCCGGCAGTTCTATATAATTATAATTTTTTATATGTTTTCGCAGAAAAATTTTGTTTTATCATTGATTTTAAATTTTTAGATATTTTTCCAATTTCATTTCGTCCGATTTTCTTTTTAACTTTTACTTTATCTCTCTAGGTATTTATTTCTACCTTCTTCCTTTGCCGTCAGGAGGTTTTTCTAGTAATACTAACGATGCAGAAAACGAGAAAACGCCGACAATTGACTCTTGCTAGAAAATGGTCAAATCAGAACCCGAATCTTTCTGGTACTCTTTGGCTTATCCTGATTCTTATGGCAACTGCGATGTGGTTGAAAATAACAATTATTGTTATCAGTACTGCCTTGAAAACTTGAGGGATTCTGAATTCTGATAAACTTTGATAAATACGGTTTCTTGTCTGCATCACTGTACGTCTAAATAAATGTTTTAAACCATTTAAGCAAGGAAGATATTCTACAAAATGTCCAAAACAAACTATGAAATAACGATCACTGATAAAAAAGATAAAAATAGATAACCAAAAACATAACCTATTCACACTAACCAAACCCAATTTAAAATGTAGATTATTAAAATTTTTCATTTACTGCTAACAAACTGGATGAAAAATAGGTGAATTACCAGAATAAATTGAATAGACCCAGTGCAACGGGTTCACCCCACGTTGCAGCTGTCACTAGCGACAGCAGCCTCAAATTCGAACACGTTAACGCGAGACCGGTAGTCCCAAATAAGGTACATTTTTTTGCTGTGTTTTAATTTATCACAGCCTGATGGAATTATTTTTTCTATCATACGTAGTTAACTAGATGAAATGTGAATGTTATAGAAAGCGAAAGAAGCTTTTTAAATTGGTATATTTTTTTCTTTTGTTTTTTTAAACTAATAGTATAAGTCTGACACCTCTCCGCGCTTTGCTCAGACCACTTTACGGACAGAAATATACATCTGAACCAAAATAATTTACTAAAGGCAACACTTCACGACGTTGCCGATATGATATAGCGAAAATTCTTGATTTATGCAATCACTTAGAGTAGTTACAAATTGACCTCCAAAGTGTCAATGTAGAGTAGGGAGGGTGAGTTAGTCCCACAGCACTTAGGCCACATCTGACCCATTGTACATCCTCCCGAGGAGTTGTCCTCCTAGGTCATCGTCCATCCTGTCTTTCCGGGAAAGTGGACAATTCACTAGGAGACATCTCCTTTATTCTCTCCTTGCCATTGTAATAATGTAAGTTTTAATGTTTGCTCAGGAAATTAATGATCGATTTTCTCTTTGATTTTTTCGGAGTACAATATAAGACCTTATTGAATATTTAAATAATATTAAAATAAACTGATTTTTTCTTATATTTTGGTTTTTCCAGCTGTAAATCATTACAGTTACGTTGAGGTTTATCAATATATCGCATAAAACTGAACTAAATGCTATAATAATTCTCTTGGGACTACAATGGCGATTAAATAAATACAGGGTGTCTCTTGAATGGACGCACAATGGGTATAACGAGTCAAAATAATACTAGTAGTTTATATAATCTTTTTCCTAAACGTTTCGGAAATATTTGACCCTACAGGTCGGACCTTCATCGGATATTTTTTATTGTTTGGTTTTGTTTGTTTTTAAAATTTAATGACTGACTATAAAAATGGAATTTAATAACACTATAAATTTTGGTGGATTCACCCGTCTCAACAAATTGATTTTTTCTTGAGAACGATGTCACTTATTAATACCGTACAAAAGCATTTTGTTTTTTGAAGAATGTTTGGGCTAAAATTAAAACTAGTTAAAATCTAATAACGTATAATCAAAGACACCTATTTCCTATAGACTTTTTTAAAAATTCATTGATTCCCAATTTTTTTTTAAGTTCACGACAGATGATATCAACATGGAACAAATAAATAGATTTTGAAGATGTCAAAATCTGTTGCCAACATATTTTTTGTGATTTTTATGGGAACGATTTTAAAAGGATAGTATGCATTTCCATATTATAAGAGAATTTATACTTTGTCATAACTGAAGTTTTCATAATAATATTATCATAAGAAAAAACCCAGGGAAAAACTTACGATACTATCTCGATATAGAGGATATTCTTTTTGCAATTAACTCTTTTTGTAAAATAGGCATCCAAATGTTTGAAATATCCACCGAACAATTAGATACACATTTATTAATCTTTAAGCATATCAGTGTTTATAATTCATACATAATAAACAAAGTGTCTGGCTGCATGGATCCACTCCCAAAGCCAAAAAAAAAAGCATATCAGTGCCGCTTCTTTAACGTTGCGATTAGATTTTTTAATAATCTAGTTGTATTTTATGGCCGATATTCCCAAGCATATTCACATATTTTTTATATTGTGTGTGTGTAGCTTTTGTGTGTTTATGAAATTTAAAATTCTGACTTCAGATCAGATCAGAAGCCTAGGGTTTGATGTGCCCCTCCGTAGCTCTTCGAGAACACCTTCAAAATGGGGTCCAGAACATGAAAATGTTGAAGTTTAAAATGACATTGAATTTAAAGTAGACACAGAGTGAATGACGATTTTGGTAATAGTGAGATGAGTGTGGCTGTGTTGATTAGAATAAGAACTGTCAATCTAAAATTTTATTAATATTCTCATTACAAATTGTTCGGTCTGTGGCAATGCTAGAAGAGCATTCTGAACTGGTTTGAATTGTTTATTTTTAATGTACGATTGGTGTTCTTTAAGTCTTATACGAAAAGGTCTAGATGTTTCTCCTATAAAAAATGTATTACATATGTTTCTTTAAATAATTATTAATATATTTTTATATAAACAAGATACAAGAATCGCATATAGAACAAATAATACGTTGGGAAGGTTTATCAAAAATAATAAAGACATAACTTACAAATTTGAGAAATCGACGGCATATAAATTAAATTGTGAAACTTGCTCTAAGGTATATATTGGTCAAACAGGCAGAACTTTTAGAAATCGCCCCCCCCCCCCCTGTATCCGGGCCTGACTTAGCTTATTGTATAGTCACTTGATAAGTCACTTGATTAGCGAAACATGTTGTGTGTTGAATAAAAATTTGTATTTTATATAATTATAATTTTTGTTGTTATCAGTTTTTTGAAAAGAAGAACATTTACTGTTATTTTGACCCGTACTACGCACTTTTAAATTTTTTGACCTATTCGCTGATTACAGCAACATTTTCAAATCACAAAATTGTGAATGTTACTACAATTTTTTAAAGTATTAAACAAGTAAAATTACATTTAAATTTTAATAGGATACAAAAAATGGAATTTGTCAATAAATTTGCGAATAATTACAGTAATTTCACCTTACATCATAGCTTGTATCAAGATCTAGTAAAAATCAATGTAAAATCACCCCCGTGGAAGTAAGATCACTTACTGTGGAACAAAACCAAATCAACAGGTTATAAACAAAACAAGTGTACACACTGTCACCCTTACACCCTTCGCCAATAACCTATCCCATATTCGTAGGACCCCATATACACAAATTTACCCCTTAAACGAGGGTCTGCAAAATAACAACACCTACTCATGCAAACACAAAGAACAGGTTGAAAATATTCCAAGACTTCCCCTCTGTAGGTGCGATTGATAATCTGCGGGGTATTTTGTATTCCCCCAAAAACTGCTTTTGACCCACATTCACCTCGAAAGAAGGGGGCAACCCTCTCGAAGTGTAACCCTCCTTGCATATCTCTGCCCTATATACTTGATACTTAGCGTCAGAGGGTATGTTACAAATGATTACCCAAAAAATACCTATAGATATAGTTAATTGGAAGACGATAAAAAGTCAGACGTGCCAGACATACGCAGTTTAAGGAGGCACTGAATGCAGAGCCCCCTTAAATATTAAATAGTTACTCAGTTATTAAAATTATGATAAACCGATCATGGGTTGAAGTTTTAAAAAGATTAGTTTTTTTAGAAATCGCTTGGTAATTAATTGTGACAATAGGAAAAACTACCAATTTTTGATAAAGGTCACTTCAATTTATTTGACATTATTCATTTTTGAGATCTGGTATTTCAAATAAAATAAAAATTGATCAGCCGTTCCGTTAGCACATCCATTCTATGTTTATTTCCTACAGATTTGTCAGAATCGACAATAATCATAAAAAATGGCGAATGAACTATCTCTATTTGGATCATTCACCAAATATTTGAGAATAAATTAAAGGTATTGAAAATGATGGATCTCGCCCATTTTGACAAAAAAAGATTAAAATCTCACGACACATTGTGATAACCTGAAGATCGCACATGAGATTGTGCCGAAATGTGGCCTAACTAGCACTTTCTACAAATTACATCGAAGATTATGATTTCTCGTGCCCAAAAATCCTAAGTTCCAAATTTTTATGTATACATATCCAAAAACGGTAAAGTTATTGCAAAAAATAAATCTTAAAAGTTAACAACCTTAACCCGAAAAGGAGTCATCATCATCAGTTTCCTCACTTCCCACGGAAATAATAATTGGTTCTATTTTTTCCTCTATTAACATATCAAGTTTCCAGAGTTTCTCTTCCTCTGCTATGACATTTCTTATAGCGTTTTGCCAATTGTCCGGTGAAATTTTTGATATGGAGTCACATAATAGTTGACGAACATCTTGGTTGTATTGTTTCTCGCGACATATCCCTTCATTTGAGCCCAGATTAGTTCAATGGGGTTAAGTTCACAGTGATAAGATGGTAACCTCAACAATTTAACTCCATGTTCTTTTGCTATTTGATCTACACTATACTTCTTAAATTTTGGTGAATGTTGTTTGTGCCACTATTTCTTTGGTTATTAGCCAATCGGAGAGTTCTTGTTTTTTTCCATTTAGTGTTAGGTAACGGTTCCTTTAATCTTGAATGGTAACTGGCATTGTCCATAACTATTACAAAATTGGTCGGTAATAAATCTATCATTTGACTGAAATATTCCTTAAAAACATCAACAGTCATTTCGTCATGGTAGTCTTTCGTAGAATTTGAAACAAATTCTAACAAGCTGAATGATAATTAAACGGGGACCTTTACCATTTGGAAATTTTAAGCCAGTACACAAACCTTCTATAAATACCTGACGAGCATTTGTAACCTGTTTATCTTACCAAACGTTTTTTACAAAATGTCCTTCATTTATCCATGTTTCATCTAAATAAAAAATATTTTTATCTTCTCTTCTTAATTTTCTAATTTCCCTTAAATATTGCCTCCTCCAACAAATAATTTCATTTTTCTCTATGAGCGCAGATTTTCTATCGTTCTTCTCCCAAACGAAGTCTAAGTCATGTAAAGTTTTCCACAATTTGTTTCTTTTAACGTTTGGCAAAGTTTCGTCTCCATTAATGTCTACTAAAAGTTTATCCAAAGTAGGTATCTTTTTTTGTAAATAAAACGAATGCACTTTTCTTCGGATCAGTTGTTTCATAGTACCGTTTATTTGCGAGTGCGTTTTTTTCCAGTTGACGTTTTACGTACTACTGTAATACTTCCATCCTTTCGTTGCTTCAAAAGTCTATAAATGGTTGCTTCAAATCGTAATATTTTAAAGTGAGGAATCTACCATACTTCTATGTACAATTACTTAAGGAACACCTTGTATATAGACACCAAATAGCAGTTCCAAAGAACTATACTCGGTCTCCAAATCAGCTACCTATTTATAATTATTTTGACAGTTATTTTTATTCGGGAAGATCCATCTTAGTATAATATGTTAGACGCTCAAATCACTGTCAAATACTTATAAATTAATTATCAAAAATATACTTTTCGTAAGTAATATCATCTAATTTTTCCGAAAAAAATCGAAAAAACACGAGGATTTTTGCACATGCACGAATGCATTTTGTTAAAAAAATATTACTTTGCATTTTGTTTTTTCGATTTTTTCACAGGAAAAATTAGATGGCCGAATGGTATTTGACAAGACTATTTCATGAGTAACAGATTATTCTGCATACACACAGCTTACAAAACATACTACCTATTATATATGCATACATAATAAATATGTAGGTATTAATTTGAAAACTGATGAAAAACAGGTACTTTATTTAATAACAAAATACTACAAAATACACATCTGCAAATTCCTTCGTTTCGCATTACGAGCTGCTCTACTAGACTTGAAGATAATATCTTTAATACGAGTATTAAAGTTTGCAACACGAGCCAAATGCGAGTGCAAAATAGCTATTTCGTGCCAGTTGCATACTATACTTTTTCTACAACTGCTTTCTATAAAATCGAATAAAAGATTTATTTTAATAACTTGAATATTTTACAACGTAAATAATAAAATATGGATAAATAAACTGAAAAACTGGTAAAGTCATACCCCGTAAATTCCTTATACAATTTATTTATAAATATTAAACGTACAATTATTAAAAACTATCGGGAGCTTCTTTTATAAATATTTCGGTTTGTATCCGTCTGACTGCCGATAGATATTAATTCTGATAGTCGCTCTCGACATAGAATATTGTGTCCAAAGCGTAGAACTTTTCATTTTTTTGCCAATTAGGTTTTGCGTTCTCACCACTTTTTCCAATTCATAAAGGGGGCACAAGATCGTTGATATAATTTTTTTGATGTTTGTGGTAACCAATTTAAAGTTGTTACTTTTGCAGCTGCATGTGTTAATGTCAAAGTCACTATCCCATTCCACTTTATTTATTTAATTGATATAAAATGATAGTTCTCAGATACGTGAGTTCTGTCAATATTAATTATACCGACAATGACATGTCCAAAATGATCGCATAGTCGCCTTAGTTTTTAAGAATAAATACGAGATATTTCATTTCGCACGGGTTGCTTAGCAACCTGTGCAATATGAAATGTTGTGTAAAATGTGCACAATATAAGTTTTAATAGCTGAATCAAAATGGTGATTTATCATTGCAGTCAGAAGTCAGAAGTAAACACTCGATAACCAAGGCAAGAAACATTATAAATTACATTTGTGTTATCGATAATAAAATCTATTCATTATTTGTATACAATTTAAAACTGCAAATGTATTTTGTACATATTCAGTGGATCAAAAACTATATTATCGTTTCTAACAATGTGCTATTGAGGACCACGCTGACCTACCGTTTTGTTTTTCCTAATATTTAGAACGTTAAATATTTAATAGTCGATCCAAATTTAATTAGCTCGTTTTCCTTTTCGATTCAAGTGTTTCGATGTTCGTAATCACTAAATAAACGGATGAATAAACTACACGAAAAGTTCCCATCACTCGATGCATTTCGTCGGCCCGTATCCGTATCGTAATCGTAGGCTTTCCCCTTCGTAAAATCGGTAGACAGTGCAGGAGGGCGATCTCCTTCTTCAGCTCCACCCACGTGCCTTGGCACGCGACAAACCTCACACTCCGGAGCGGGGGAGGAGCAGGTGTCCGGCGAGAGCCATAAGGCCCCGAAGGGTTAACCTTTCCCCAAGCCGACAATGGAGGACGACTATCGGTAGGGGAGATCCCAAAGTGGTTATCATCTGTAGGTACGTGGGCGACTTGTTGAAATACCGTTTTGTTAGCTGATAATGCGATAAATCGTGCCTGCGGGTAATATTTATTTAATAACTTTTGTATTCTTTACGTTTCGGTTTTAAGGATTTTAAAATTAGATGTTGGAAGATCAAAATAAATTTATTTATTTATTGAAATGGAAGTAAATAAGTGAAGGCCCGGGACGGCGTAACCTTTTTTCAAACTGGTGGATGAACCAATTTATCGGGATTATTTTTGAGCTAAAATTTTTATTTTAACTTTATGTAGCTTTTATACGCCGCCGCCGTAGCCTTTTTTTAGAAAAAAATTTTACCTTTAAAAAAATCAGCTTAAATTCGTATTTTTTATCAAGTTAAACTTAAAATAAAATATAAAATGCCAGAGGTGCCGAATTTTATATTTATAAATCAAGTCATTTTTTTATTAAAATGTTGTGCCAATATCATTCAAATAACTTGACCTAGTATATCATCAGATGCCGATAATTGTTTTTCAAAGGATATATGAATCACATAACACATATGGATCACACTGATCAAACATGCTGTATTTAAGATGAATAATTAAATTATCTATATCTACTATAATCACACTCCTTCCGTATTTTATTTAGTGAAAAAAAAACAATCATTTCTGTTCATGATTTACAATAAACTGAGGATTTCTGAAATGCGAAGAAACAGGTGTCTGAAATATACAGAAGAAATGTTGATTATAGAATTTAGTGATAAAACGTGTTGTGGACACTTCAATTGATATTATTTATTTTGTCTTCCATATTACCAATTTTGTTTGTCACATTTGAAACTTCATTTATGATTTCCAAACATTGATTCCAGTTCCTATGATCCCTACAAAAATATTTTTTTAATTTAATCTTCCATCTGTGATAATTTCTTTTAATTTTAGTTCTCAAAATCGTGTCTCTTTCCTTTTCTTGTTGTTTTATTTCTTCATTTTTATTTTCCATTTGTGCTAATTTTATTTGTGAAATTTCATTAATTTCTTCCAACCTGATTTTATTCTTTGAACTTTCTTCTTTTAAGGATTTATCTGAATTTTTAACATTTTTCTTATTCTTCATTCCATCCTCTTTTATTTGATATATTTCTTTAATAAACCCTGTTTCTATTACTTTCTTATGTTTCTGCTCCTGTAATTCTTCTACCTCTATTATTCTTGCAATCATTACTTTTTTTATTATCTTTTCTTGTCTTCTTCTATTTGTTTATCTGTATCTTTTCTTAAATCTTGTCTAATTTCTTCTAAGCTATTTCCTACACTTCTTATTTCTTTTTTCATAGTTTCTTCTAAATGCATTATATCTGTCTTCAAAGCTTTCTTCAATTCTATCATATCCATTCGAATACCTGTTTCCTTATTTCTTTCCATGTTCTTTTCCATCTTTTCTTTATTTCTCTTTATTACTTCTTGTATATTTTGATTCATGGCAATCACCTTTGCATCTTCTATCTTCTCTTTTCGGTTCTTCTGTATTATTTGCTGTTCTTCATTAACGCTACTTTTATTTTCCCCATTGAAATTTGTATCTTCCAAATTTATTTCAGTAATTATACCCTCCTTGTCCTTCCTGAATCTTTTCAATTTATGTTTCTTTCTTCGATTCCTCCATCTTTTGTTCAATTAATGGGTTAAATTAATTTAATTGCCCCACGTTGGGCGCCAATTGAGATGATTATGAAATTAATTAAGATTTGTACTTTTTTAATAATATCCTTTATTTCTAATTTTCACATCTGACATTTTTTTCTACCTCTCAAAAAACCACCTCTGTTTTTAAGTCTCCTTCACATATTTTTTTTAAATTCTATTAAAATAAGCTTCCCATAATTTTGTATAAACTTCACAATTTACATACAAACATAATATTTCTGTTCGACTCGCACCACAAAACTACTTGGAATACAAATAAATATTATTTAGGTTAGGGAGAAAAACAATATTACTGCGTTCCAATCTTGCATAACCCTCAACTAATTTGCCTAAAATCAGCGTTCCTCTGAGACACCGAGTTCTAAAAATAGAAATCCGATTGTGCACAGTCCAGGTGGTGGGGTATTTATATAACTAAACCTGTGAAATTACAGAATGAATTCTGTAAACCAGTAATTTTCACAATGTATTTTCACGTTGGCGATATTTTTCATATACATTATTCTGTGAATAATTTTACAATGTACTTTTGAGGCAGATATAATGTAAAATGTGGGTCACGTAGTATTTTTGTGACTATTTCACTCATCTTCGAATTTTCACAAAATATGACATTTTGAAAAAAAATAATTACAGCTACAGACGTCAAAATGAGACCTTTTACTTTGTATAATTACAGCTACAACGTCAAAATGAGACCTTTTACTTTGTTTGTGAAATAGTCTAATAAAATTCCACTCGTGATTGAATTCATCTTATAAGTATTTCTCTTATTTCATAACTCAACTGAGTTGCTTGAAGAAAACACCACTCGTCCTGCGGACTCGTGGTGTTTTTAAACAACTCAATTTCGTTATGAAATGAATCGACAGACTTATCGCGAAAATTCAATCACTTGTGGTATTACTATTGAAAATTACGATACTTATCGAATTCTTTCAAAATCATTTTTTAATGTCAAAATCAAAGCATACAAACAGTTTATATTTTTATTTGGCAGCTATTAATATTTAATCACTATTGTAGAAAATAAACGCTACCTTTGAATAGTTATTCAATGCAATACTTGGCGATAACGCATTTTCGTATTTTTCTTTGACTTTTGAGAAAGTAAATTTATACATGTTATTTGGGCCATTTCTGTGATGTTTGGACGAGTTGAAATAAATGTTTCACTTGTATCTTTACTATTACTATTCATATTTTCAATTTAATTAGAACAACTACTGAACGCGAGTGTAGTTGCCTATGAAATGTTATTTTTCTTTAGTTACGTATTTTACGCAATATCAACAATGTCTTCTGAGGTAAAAAATAATTTAATTTAATTTAAATCAGAATCAATAGTATCAGTATATTTTTGTCGTATTAAGTGACAATTTGGTTTCAGTGATGGAAATTACTTTATTGTTTGAATAAGATCTGTCAGTTTCAGCCTATTATCGACTTGTCATCGGTTTGATTTAATTTTATTTAATATGCACCCCGGGTACAGTCTGTTGTCTCTTTCAAATTTATCTTTAAATCAGTATTGATCGTATAAGTCCAATAGATGCGTTTACACAACTAGAAAATTGTAGGAAAATCTTAACTGAAAATTTGCTTTCAAAGTTATCACAAAACAAAATAAATATCAAAATTATACATTCAAAAGGCTGCAGAATTATTTAATTACTTAAAACGTATACACAAATTCGACAAAATTTAGTCGTGTCTTTTGTTTCTTTGTTCAAATTTTCATGACTCACTGAGAATCTCGAATCAAATCGAAAGAATTACTGGAAAAACGTATCCTTTCAATTTTATTACGCATTATTTGTCTACTGATTTATATGACGTAAATTAAATCCCGCCAAACTAATACAAGACGAAATTTATGGTAGCTTAGAGAAGCTTTGTGAAGCAGAAACAAATCATATATTTGAAAATGAATGGAGTGTAGGTAATAAAAAGACAGTCAGGTAAAACCGGAGCGGATGCATATAGAGAATTTGATCCTTGGATAAATACGAAGTTTATTTAATGGATACAATAACAATAAAGTATGTCCAGGTGTGAATCCAGGTCAACTCGACCTTTTTAGGTCTTCATTTCGTCGATGTTCTCTGAGAAATTCCTATTGAATTCTAAGAACGAAATGTAAAATAGCTCTGGTTACAATTTTGTGTATTGGGAATAATTTTTTTATACTGTTAAATTTGAATATTTTGGGACAAAACTTATAGAAGGTTTGCAATGCAGTTGTGATTCTATAAAACATAATTTTTAATATTTTTTCACTTAGAAAAATCAACAGATTGGACCTAGGACTGTACCTTGTGGGGCACCAAGTGTTAGAATCTGTATTACTCTAAATACCGTATTCTTTTGTTATTTAATGGGAATTAAATGTAGATTTTGATTTTTTTTTGATGGGGTCTTTCTAATTTCTACAAGAATAAATGGTGGCTGAAAGTGTAAAATTATATTTGAACCAAATTACATTTTAAAATAACTGTTACATTTACAATAATTATAATAGTTACATTGCAATAAATATTAACCTCTTATACAGTTTATATGTATGGTGACAGCACCTGTATATATCATGGCTGGAGTTTTTTTAATTAAATGGATATTTCAAATGAGAATAAAATTGAATTCAACAACAGATAACAAAGAAGGTGCTAAAGTATTGAAAATATAAATTATTCTAAGAAGCGTCTATACAGATTTGCATAATTCTGAAAGATGCGTATTTTGCACATCTTACTAAATGCACGTTTCTCTAATAGTTTGATATCTCATGATAGTATATTATAAAATTTGGGTCCTAAATAGTTCACAAAATTTGTGAAATAAGTTTGGCTTGGGGACATTAACATACATTTTAGGCACCGTTTTCGTTTCATGACTATGACAGGTTTTTTTATTTTGACATTTAATGGCCTTAGTGCTGTTCCATACATACCTCCCACAGCAAAGATTCCATACCGTAAAATCTATTCAAATTCAAATAAACTGTTATTAACAGATCTATATTGACACATTATTTGAGGACGAAATAGTATATTACATATCAAGTGTAACCCGTTATGTACAATATTTTTCCTACGACTAATAATTAAAACAAATTCCAACGATAAAAATTATTTAATAAAAAACAACAATTAAATGAACTTAATATGTTAGTTCTTAGTTTTAAACTTTGAGTCATTGATTTGACAGTTCCTGCCTTCTAGATAGAAATGCAAAATTCAAAACTGATATGAAATATTCATATCGTATCAGTTTTAAGTTCATCACTGTTTTAAATATGAGAGATATAGTCAACTTTCTCACGTATTTATTTATGCGATATAAGCTACTTTCGCATATAGTCGTAGGAAAAATTTTTAAATCAAGAATCTTAGTTTCTTTGCTCTATAAGTTACATGATGATAGGTTTTGGTCAATAATAATGCCCAAGTATTTGGTACTTTTAGTTTCATGTATTGCAGAATTTATGGTCTTTGATGTGAGGACGATCAACGGCTGTTTTAGAAAAGGAGATATAGTTTGTTTTATTCACATTTAAGGATAATTTATGAGTATCTAACCAATTTTTGACATGTTTAACTCCTGCTGCAGCACGACTCCTCACACCTTCCCAATCCTTATCACTGAAAGTGAGTACAGTATCATCCACATATGATGACTTGATATATAAATTAAATAGTATGGGCCCCAAAACTGTTCCTTGTGGAATACCAATTTTCATGATTTTAGGGTTGCTATCTTTGTCCCTTATTTGCACCCTCTGCTCTCTTTGAGTAAGACAGCTCTCAAAGATCTTCAATACGGTACCTCTCACCCCATTTTGTGCAAGAATATTCAGGAGCTTCTGATGTCGCACCATGTCGAAGGCCTTTGCTATATACTTATACATTTACTATTATTATTCATCTCATTAGCTATGTGTGATATCAATTTATGCATTGCGCCACTTGAGCTACCACCTTCTGTAAAACCATATTGACATTGATGACTTTGAAAGATTTATATGAACATAGATCAAGTCTAGGATAATAAAATAACCTATTTTCTTCATTTTCTTTATCCCGTTGGAAATAAAATCACCAAAATAAAGGAGAAATCACTTTATCTTGAACTTTTCCTTTATATTGAGAGTCGATGTAACGTTAAGAAATAAGTGTTTTGACCCTTCCCATACAGCACATGTACATCCTATGTACGTCCATTGAACGTACATTTTAGATATTCAAAATATCCATTGGACGTCCCTTATTGGACGTAAAACATCCAATGGACGTACATTGGACGTCCATACGGTACCACTTTGGACGTCCAATGTACGTCCTTTCAGGCGTCCATTGGACGTACTTGTACATCCATTGGGAATACTTTGGACGATCAATGTACGTCCATGTTATGTCCAAAAGAGGAACAGTGGACGTACTCGTTGGGATTACTGACAAAAATATGACGGCAACAAAATTAAAAAACTTTTTCAAAAAATAAGTGATTTTAATTTCCATAAAGAAGAGTATTTAAAGTACAAAGCCACAATGAGTTATAGAAATGAATTAAAAGAATTATTTTCTTTCACTGGCTCTCCTCAGCCATTTCATCAAGCAGTCCTCTATTTCTTTTTTTGAGTTATTCGGATATGAATTCTCTGCAGCACCTGTGGAATAAAATAAATGGATACATTGGAATTTTTTTAGAGTTGTAAAAAAGTACTCTTACTATAAAAACCTACACACTGAAGAATGTATATATTATTTTACTTACACAACAGAAGATCAGCTATTTTTAAACCGACGAATTTCTGTTTGTTTCGCCTTCTAAGATAGCTGTAGGCAGAGATGCCAGTGAATTACTGAAGAGTTGGCACATGCACCTCTTTACAAACTCATATACATTGCTGCCTCCTGTTCATTCATTTGAAACAGATATAGAAGATTCACCAAAATATAAAGTTTTACCCACTACTACACTACACAAGAGTTTTATACTGATATAAACGTATAACCCGTAAAACACAACCTCACAATTCACAATTGAAAAGATTCGACAGCGAAACTGACGCCATGTACCATTACCTAACCTCAGATATTCTTCTTTTTCTCGACGCGGACGTTTACGTACAGGTCAGGTCAGGTCAGGTCCAGATATGTACATCAATTGGCTCATCATAACGCAATACATCGGCTGAGTTTGTGATTTAGTATGTTTTACCTATAGAATATATTTTCATTTGGAATAAAAACGAAATAGTACGAAACATATATTTCATCATAATAATATCAGTACGAAAGTATTTTTTTGTACATTATATGTACGTACAATGGATGTACAAAACTGGATGTCCATTGTACGTCCATGTCCTTACGTACAGTGGATGTCCATTCAACATCCATGGACGTTTGGACTTGAACTGGACGTAAAACGGACGTCCATTGGATGTCGTGTGCTGTGTGGGTTTAGTTTGGTGGATTTTATTTCTTCTAGAAGGATATTTCGAACCACCAATGAATTAATTTGTATGTATTTTCCGACCTAGAAAATTCGTGTGCGATTACTAATACTGGTTTTGTTCCGCAATTTCTAAACTAAGATCTAATAAAGTGCTGTTAGGCTATATAAAAGACAAAAAATATTATTAGATATCAAAACAAGCATACGTATTCTTTCATCATTTTTTAATTAAATATAAGAAGAATAAGAAAATCTGTTGATTGACAAAAATAAAAATAATTCCTAATCAAATCGTGCGTCACCACGACCTCACCCTTAGATTAACCGTTGCGTAAGTTCTGCTACTAATATCCGCGATTGTGACACTACGATAAAAAAAAAGTGATAAAACATTTTCCTGCGGTTTTTTACCTTTCTCTTATGTCCTCGTTTGACAGTGATCTATTAACATCGGGGGCGTGAAACACGGGGGCAGAATACCCTTGCACGTTAGCCGAGGTAAGGGATCCATCCGTCAAACGGACGACGGGACGGTCAGCCGGCCCTCTGAGCTCAGCAGCGTGTTGGGTCGTTATCCCTTCGCCCTTTTGGACGGCTAGACGGTCGACCAGACGAGGACCCAACCCTTGAAGATAGCCGCTGGGGGATATGACTTTGTGGTCGGCCACCGTTTTCCGGAAATCTCCACTGTTTACCCCGAAAAAGGATTCACGCGATTCATGCGTTGCGATACCCGCAGGGCCGGACACAACAAAGTGGCCGCCTACTATAAAAGACCAATCCAGACGTTACGCACAAATTGGTCAGTCGAACGAGAAAGTCATCGGAATTGTCCAATTTTAAATTTGAGTTAAAATTTACCGAATAATAAGGTCAAAATCGCGGGTATTATTAAAAAATAATTATTGACTGTACTTACTGATAATTCAGGGTGAAATTTTCTAAACTACACTGTAGTTTAAATAATTAATATTTAAAAAGCCACAAAATTATATTTTTAATTTGTACGATTGTTGTCGAAAAGTGGGGGTAAAAGAAGTTTTCCATCCCACTTGTATAAAATTCTAAATGTTGGAGATGCAAAAGGTGTAAGCAATTTTCGTTAAATTTGTTTTTTAATTACAACATCCCATATATTATCTTGGAGGTTTGGAGATCTATTCCTATATTCAATATTAAATAGTGGATGAGAGAATTCTACTATAAAGGAAACACTCTATATAAAAGTAAATCAAATAAGAAGGGTCCTACAGTCATGAATATTTCTTTATTTGTAGTTTTCTGGAGTTATATCAAAGTGTTTTCGTGGTTTGAATTTTTATGAATTTGTTGACCCTATTTGTAACCCAATCATCTGGTCCTGAAGCGGCGTTTGGCATTCCCAAATCCTCAGTACGACTTTCGCTGACTAGGTGGATGTTAAAAGAACACCAGTCACGCTGGGATCTCGTGCCGGACCAACAAAACAGTAAACGAATGGTTAAAGCGCCATCAAAAGTACTGACAGGTGATATTCAAATCTAAGAAGAAATCAAATAAGGCATGTAACGGACATTGTCACCTTAGGGAACACCTACATAAAATGGGCATCTTTCAAGATGAATCCATATGTAGACTATGTAGACATATGTAGAGCAGGATGAAACAGCCTCTCATATCATACTAGAGTGCCAGGCACTTACACACTGGAGGTAGAACCTACTGGCGTCGATAAACTCGCAGGAGGACTTTCCAAAAGAAAATCTGGTGAAAAGGCTACTCAGCTTGATAAAGGTAACAAACCTCTTCACCTGAACATAACGATGTATATACAGTATTAAGGCATTTATAAACCTCAGTCAGGTACATCGTCATAATCAATCAATCATATCCTCTCAATACGGATTTCTCAAGTGTCAATCAACCGCTAATCGTAGAAATTTGAATGAAAACTTCTGTTTAAGTGATTTATTTGACAGCTTTTATTTTGTTATTATATTATTTCTGACAATTCTGAAAGCCAGATCTGTCCTGATTCTTGTGGTGGAGAATCCTCGTAACTATTTTTACATCATAAATATGATACTGCTACATTACTAGATATCTGTAAGTCTCTCGAGCATCTGAATGTCTTAAAGAGCTCCCAACCAAGAGCTGCCCTCTTAATTCGTTTGTTTATTTATTTATCTATCCCAAACTCCATTCCAATAGCATGTTCTACTCTCAGCCATTGCCAGTCATTTCATATTCTTTAACATTATATGCACCTTTCACATGATATGCAGGAAATTACGAATTGTGTCGAACGCCTTGCGACAGTCAATCCAGGTCATTGAAAGATTGCGATTATACTGTGAGTTGTGGGTGACCTATTAATCAATAGGTCCTCTATACACCCAGTTACGTCTTTCTTTGACCTACTTGGTTCAAATGTCTTGAGAGGAATACGGGGTTAGTAGCTCTTGTATAAAGGATATGCATAAAACATGTGTAACAGAAGTTGTAATTGTTTATATTTTAAAAGTCCCAGTTAATTTGGAGAAGTAATAGTGTGACACTCGGCAAACTAAGGCGGAATTGGCTTCTTCTGGCTCAACTAAGAGTTAAACACTCTGGCCAAATGTTGATTCTTCCACCAGCAGTTATTAGGGCCATCTAGTACAGGTGCAGCTAAAATGTTTGTTCCTTCAGAATAGTACCAATTTATTATTGTACTTCATGTTGAGGATGCTTGAGAGAAACCATATGGACGAATAAACACAGAGAACAAAATGAAAATATATAAAACAACTGTGAGACCGATTCTAACCTACGCGGCAGAAACTCGACCCGACACAAAAAGAACAAAACAGATAATGAGTAACGTAGAAATGAAGAATCTAAGAACAATAAAGGGTATAACACTCAGAGACAGACAAACAAATAAGAGCATACGTGAGCAATGTAACATCCAGAGCATCAACAAATGTGTAAAAGCAAGGAAAAGAGACTGGGTATAGTCATGTTAATAGAATGGAACCTGACAGATTAGCTAACATCTGCAAAAATAATAAACCTTACAGCAAAAGACCAACAGGAAGACCAAAAAAAAGATGGAAGGACAACCTACTGGCAACAACAACAGAGACAGAATGATAGCAGACAAACAGGAGCAATCCTAGTCAGACGAAGAAGAAGAAGAATATCTTGAGGAATTATGTGTGTGAGTAATTGTGTGTTGTGTATAAGTAAATCTCTTTTAAAAAGGCTTCTACACAGTCAGATGTCGGTAATCTACCATTGGAGAAGGTGGTTGCAAAAGGTGAGAAGGTCGTTTTATGAATAATGATCAAAAAACAAAAACTGCAACGTTATTTAATAATAAATTGCATGCTTTAAAATGCACTGACTATAAATATTTGCAAAAATTATATGAGAAAGTTAAGGATACTAAAAAACAATTTGATGCGAGCGTTGACTCTAACCGATACAATAAAATCACGTTTTTATGAAATATAGCGAAGTTGACAATATGATGTGCGTGAAATTTTGCTCCCCGAACGGCTATACACTTGGGGCACCCCAATATCCGGCCCTGGATCCCAGCGAGGGATCACTTCGGTTGGGATGAGTTGGGATGATATCCACTTTATGTAGGCGGGCGGCCGTTTCCAGACGAAGGTCGATTTTATTTGGGTTATAAGGGAGTTGAAAAGAGTGACACGTAGACAATGGTTATTCTTAGAGGGACGCATCTCCTTGCCAACACTGACACATGTTTGATTCTGTAACTGATGCTCAAGATCAAAATAGTTACGTTTCACGAGACGCTCGTGTGCGATCTTCCTGATGGTTTGTAAGTTCACTGCAATATTTTTTATTTTATTTATAATTTTATATTAAGCATTATGGGGATTCTAAATAAGTAACAATGAGCAATTTATTTATTTAATGTTATCAGGATTTTTTTGAAGAATTTTAACGTCGAATGTGTCACTGAAAATTTAGTTACAGTGAAAATACTTGAGCTGAATAAAAAACGTTCATTTTGAATAGTGATTATGTGATTGCAAATGTTTTTGAAAGTTTCTAAGATTTAAGTTGTAAATAAAATTTAGAATGTTTAGGTCTGTTAAAATTAAAATATTATTTATTCAAAACGTTGCAAAATAATTTAGACGATTTCGCTATGCTTATGAACGAAAACAATATCATAAAACGTGATGACGATGACGTGGCGAACGAAGGTCTGCTCTAAAAGGATTTGAGCTTTATATGCAGAGCTTCTGGGGTTCACTCCTAAGGGGGTGAATTGAAGGGAGTTTATTATTATTTCCTTCTTTTCCACTTAGGCTATGGTCTTGCTTTTTGGGAAGTACCGGGTGTACAACCTGAGGTATTTCCTTCTTGAATCTTGTTTCTATAGCACTTTCCGTACAACACAACGGCTTTTTGGAGGGTCAACAGGTTATGTTTTCCAGGAAGTTGTTTTATCGCTTCGCAGGTGGTGTGCGATATGAGACCTGTTGCTCCGATGACTACTGGGATCACTACAGTCTTCATGTTTCATAGACGCTAGATTTTTATCTGGAGATCTTTGTAGTATTTCAAACGTTTTTCTGCCTCCTTCTGTTGATGTTGTAGTCAGAAGGGACAGCCACGTCTATGACGATGCATGTCTCCAGCTTCTTGTTCTTGATTATGATGATATAGTATAGTACGGTCGGTTTCAACTTGCATGCCCCATATTAACGTGATGTCGGGGGTGTCGATGACAGGGTCTGGACTATGCTCGTACCACTTCTCGTGAACTTCTATGCCAAATTGTTTACAAATGTTCCAGTGCAGGTTTGCGGCGACTGTGTTATGACGATCAAGGTATGCTTTTTTGGCCTGGATAGGGCACCCCGATACTATATGGTGGATGGTTTCAGGGTAAGCTCGACAAAGTCTACATTTGGGGTTGATGTCAGTTTTCATAATCCTTGCCTTCATATGCTATGGCCTATTCTTGACATGCAGTAATTAACGCTTCTGTCTCTGCTTTCAGGTTTCCATGTTTCATTGTTGTTAATAGTTTCTTTTTCAGGATCTGTCCATGCATGCTTTTTTCTTTCCATTTTTCCTTTCGTTCCTTCAGGTATGTTATTTTATTAGTATTATTATTATTATTATTATTATATGCCTCAACAGTAGTTTAAATTCGAGTAACAGTTTACGGCTCAATGATTTTTGTACATGTTGTTGCTTTGTCTCAATTATCTTGCAATTCTCAAAACTTTCAATGTACTTAAAAATTGTGTATTGTTCATTATTGTATCTTTAGTTATTTTTGAGGGGATGTGGAATTTTATCCACCATAGAAACGATTTTGGTTTTCTAAAGTTCTTTTTTTCGTTTTAACAGATATATCTCAAAAAGAACCAAAACCTTATGATTTTTTGCAACGAAATTACAGGCGGTGAGATTGGAAATTCAGTTGTCTTCGGTTATTTTGAAAATAATGATGAAAGTTTTGTTATTATAAATTCGGTATTTTCAGATCGAAACATATAAGACATGTTGTATACCCACCATTAGTATCTAGCAATCAGTTCCTTCACCAGAATTTTTATTTTTTCTGTAATTGTGCAACAAAAAAGACTCTACATCAGAAGTAGCCCGTTTGCCAGAGCAGAATTTAGACCAAAATCTCTCATAAAATGTGATGTAGCTGAAACTAGGCTCTTAGGTACTTTTTCGGGTATATAAAACGATAAAAAAATCTTTGCTGCCCTAAAGTCTATGCTAAGTTCACAATTTCGAAAACAAAATCTAAAATTTGGTTTTGGTTTTTTTTACAGCATTCATTCGACGCCATTTTTATTTTCAAAATAGTGTTTATTTATTTATATAAATCAGAAATTAATTTTTTTAAATAAGGTTAAAAATACACTTTATAATGTGTAATAATTTTTGTTTATTCAACTTTATATTTTTGAGTAATTTTTAATATAAGAAATGTATTAGAAAATGCATGTTCTTTGCTTATTTTAGCAGCCCCCACAGCCTCCCCTGGATCCGCCAATGCTATCAACTGGGCTAAATGTGTACAGTTTGTATTTACAATTTCCTCAACATAATAACCCAACCATTCCGATATGATTATAACGACAGTGATAAGGATTATAATTGTATAATAATAATAATAATAATAATATATGTTTATTCACAGAAAAAAATACATATAGGTACATTGTAGAATCTACAAATAAACTGTTCATTTCCACAGAAGCTGATTTAAAGTCAGCTTGTTGTATGTGGTACTCACAAGAGTTTGAACTTAAAAACTTCATAATTCATGTTGAACATGTCTCCTCTTCGCTATAATCGTAGGCCATTCTATTAAAACTTTTCTATTGTTCGATTTTCTAAATCAGAAACCAATTTAATGAGTCCAACTGTATACTGATCTGACACAGTATACATAATATGGGTATTCTTTAGGAAAGCGTTGATGTATTTTTAATAAACATTTTGCTAAGTTACGTTACGATTTTGTTTGAAATGTAAGTGCATCAGCCGCAACTTCTTTACAGCATTGTGCATTGAGTTACAGAAAAATAACGATAGGCAACAAAATTGACACTCATTCACTAATATCTGTATCTGTAGAGTAGGGAGGGTGAGTTAGTCCCACAGCACTTAGGCTACATTTCACCGAACACGCACTCTCTCATTGACGATAACTCCGGGCAATCGCATAGGACATGATTGACCGTTTCGTCTTCCTGTTCACAGATCCCGCATAGAGGTGTGTCCACTAGCCCCATTGTATGGAGGTATTTCCTTAGTTGACAGTGGCCAGTTAGAAATCCTACTGCTAGACGTAGGTTTTTCCTGGTCATCGCCAAGTATTTCTTCGACGCCAGCTTCCCAGGGTCGCCCAGGGCAAAACTGCATCCCTTGATTTCATCCCATCTCTTTACAGATTGAGCATGGGTGTAACGTTTGGCTAGTTCCGCAATTGTCGAAGTCGTCAAGCCGTAGGTGTCGCTGGGTCCTAAAAGTCTTAGTCCGGCCGCTTTCCGGGCTAAGGAATCGGTAATGCGGTTATCTTTACTCCTGTCCTGCCCTTTAACCCACCTCAGAATAATATTATTATCTACCGAGGCGTTAGCTAAAGCTTGATGACACTCTAATACTAGCCCTGATGTAACACGCTGTCTATTCAAGGCTAGTAGAGCTTGTCTGCTGTCAGTTCATTCACTAATATTCTAGACTTATTATTAAACCTCTTTTGCTCAATTTTAGAATTTTCCAATTAGTTTTCTATATTCCAATTCAATCGATAAAAAAATAAACTTCGGTTTATAAAGGGAAAGACTCGTTTTGTCCCTCATAGCAACGTCCTTGAACGCCCCGCGAAGAAACCTCCAATATAAGTTATTTTTATCTACATCTAAGAATTTTCTTGAGTAAGGTCTAAATACGTACATTTCGTTACAACTTATATACTAAATTTAAACGTCTCTATCAATCGTAGCCCCTTGAGGAGAATTCAACACGTGGTAGGGAATTCCTGTCTAAGAATAACCATTGTATACGTTTCTTTGGTCTTTAAACGGGAAAGCGAAATTGGGCGTAATGTGTACTTGCATCGGGGAAGAAAGGGGATTTGTGAGGGGAGTAGGAGGGTTTTAAACTCATGTCATGATTGTTTAGGGTTTGGTTTGCATTATTTAAGATCTAATATGGGGTATTTGTACTCGAGAAGTAGGATAATTGTTATCTCCTACTATATATATTAGATCCATTATTCTTAGCTTTCATATTGAATGGGACACCATTTTGGTCGTCTGTTAATGAATATAATAGAATGTTCATGCTTCTATTTTCTATCAGAACCTCATCAGTTCTATTTTTGTAACCAAAAGTCGTTATTTGAGCAATTTAAAAAGTGATCTCAGGTCTCAAGTTGAGAAAACGTGTTGCCGGAAAGCGGATTAGTTTACCTTTTATGCTGTAACTGTGGCACCTCTTTTGTCCGCTTAACAGTTGCAAATTGTGGTGTAAAATAGCCTGAGGAAACTACAGGAAAACCCAGGTTCTCGATTCTATACATCTGCTGCTTTTATGATTCGTTATAAGGCTGTCTTAGATTAAGGGGGGCCTAGAAGGTCTAGAAGTCCAATCTCAGAATCATCCATAAGCCTAGGACTTCTTGGATGATCCTGAGTTTGGGTTGTGGTAACTCCTTTTTTGGCATCAAGGGTAGTGCGCGGCTGAGTTGGTTCCTTGAATGAATATGTCGGTAAATCTGGCTCAGTACATCTTCTGAATTACTATTCTAGAATATCAGTACGTATGAAGTGTATTTTGAGTTTTGAGTTTTTTTGCATTAAGTTTTAGTTAGTAAGCTTAAATGTCAGTCAGTTTTGAGGTTAGGACGAAACAGCCCTTTTGAGCTGTAGCCTCCGAGGTCTCCCGATATTATAACCCTCGATTTTTATTTTTGGGAAATGGTAAGAAATAAAGTGTATATAAACCGAGAAGAACTTTGTGCCAGAATAAGACAAGCAAGTCAAGAAATCAGCATCCATGAACTTAGACGAGTAGCTAGACAGAATAGTATAATAATTGAAAAATGTATTCGAATAGACGGAGATCTAGTTGTGAGAGTTAATTATTTGTATTATGAAAATTATTGTTGCATAGTTTTCCTAAATTTAATCAGTTATCATAAGAATAAAATAATTATTCCTTTGTAAGTGTTATTAATTTTGCTGATATATTTGAATACATACATATTAAATTGTCAATGTGTCAAGTTATTACTTTCCATGGCACACTAATTATCAAATTACAAAGAAAAACCTTCAATAATTTTGTGTATACAGTATATCTCAGTAAGTTGGAATCATATGGGAAACTTTTTTATTATTAATTTTTTGATACACCCCCGTAACTGACAATTTTGAATTCATTGAAAAATTTAAGAATGGTCACAGGGACCTTACAAACCCATACTAGACTTCCGTTTAGGTATAAGCAAAAAGTTAGCCCGGATTAAAATTTTTTGATTTTCCTTCTATCCCACTAAATATTTTGCAAATTTAATTCCTGCATACTTATTGATTATAATGTGATGCAGAACTTTTATGAAGAATATTTTTTTTATCTCAATATTAAAGGAATTTTTCATTTGTTGTCAACTTTTTCAGACATACTAACGACACCATCGACCAATATTAACAAAATGATGATGAATTCAAAATTATTAGTTACGGGGGTGTGTCAAAAAATGTTGGAATATCTTGTTCAAAATTGTATGTAAATGTTGACACAAAATGTCATTAGAAACACTTTTTTTTCATATTTCAAAAATAAAGGCAAAATTCATATTTTTTGACAAATCTCGTATTCAGCTGAAAAATTTTTATATCTAATGGTTGCATTTTAGATTTAGACCATGCATAACTTTTTATAAAGAATAACTTTTTTCCTAAAATTAATAATAATCCCATATGGTTCCAACTTACTGAGACATAATGTATATACCAAAATAATGAAAAAGTTCAAAATGCGAATTTTGTCATGAAAATCGGTATTCTGAACAACTTTTTCTAATAAAATTTTTAAAAGAAAATTATCGAGAATCGGCCTTATTTGTCAATTCGTAGTAGGCTAAGTTTAAAGTTCAGATTTTAGCTGATTATCTGAAAAAATGTGACCCATCACCCTGTATAAGTGTCCAAAAATTCTAACCTGTATTCCTTCCAGTAACGAAAATAAGGGGGTGTCTTCATCTTAAATGCGACACACTGTATGTATTTTAATCTATGAAACACGACATTAACAATATTTTTCTTATACCTCGTTATTTAACCTTCCTATCTTTTCTTCATCCTTTTCTCAAAAAACTCGATTTTTGTCTCTAAAACTTGTGAGAAAGTTACTTTTTGTTGATTTTGTTTTTATAAGGTTTTTTATATTTTAGTATTTTTATCGGACACGGAATTTTTCTTTTTTTATTTTGATTTTGATTTTTATATTATTTTCCGATTCTTCTTTATAATAAATTGATGCATACCTTTTTCACGATAATCCTATATTTACTGACTTAAACGAACAAATAATCAAAAATCGAATTAAGTATGACACATAGTCAACCTTAATAACGGCGAATAAAGAGAAATAATAAAGTTGATGGATGTTCGGCGTAGACATCTAAAATTTAAACATTGAGTAGAGACCGGTGGTGGGTGACTTTCTAGCAGCTGTCAACGTTATATGAACCACGTGCTCGCTACCGGGATAGACCAAGTGTTTATTTCCCATTTTACTCGGTGATTTCACTTCGATATTGGGGTAGACTAAATAAAGGGATTTCTAATCATAAATATTATTAATTCCTTGTTTTAGATGTAAGCTTTCCGTTCGAGAAGCTTGCAAGAGAGAAAGTGGGACAGATAAGTCCATATGTGGTGAACAGAAATTTAAAGCAAGCATTAAAGAGTACATGAGAAACTTGGCATATTTAATTTTCACCGAACAAATTGTTCGGTATCTGAATTCGAACTCTGTGTGTGTGTGTTGATTCTTTGTGTTTATGAATTTTAAAATTCTGACTTCAGATCTTGATAGAGCATCAAAAAGTAAACTTAGGGTTTGTTGTGCCCCTCCGTACCACTTTGGGAACACCTTCAAAAGTTTGCTTTTTAATCTTAAATTTTATTAATACTTTCATTACAATTTGTTCGGTCTATAGCAATGCTAGAAGAGCATTCTCAACTGGTTTTAAATATCGAGTTCTTTTTATTTATGTAGGTTTTAAATGATAAACCAGTGTCTTATCTAAAAATCGACTAAGGAATTATAAGTATTAATTAGGAACTCGTTCAGAAAGGTTCGAATAATCACCATGGGCATTCCAGCTGACATTTACCATCTAAATAATAAATGTTATTGTAACGTATGTACGTACGTGCCCTATTAGTAGGAACTTGGAAGAACATCGTCAATAGGGATGCACCAAACAGTTTTTGAATCAAATAGTATTGACAATCAAGTTAAACTCAAGTCAAACAGTTGAAGTTAACAGTTTTTTATCAAACAGTTTGAGTTTGAAAAGCTGCTTTGCTTAGACAACGAATGCAACATTGCGCCAAGATGTATGCAACCAAATATGCAGGATTCAAACGGTTTAATATCGTCAAACTGTTTGAAATCAAATCAAGTAGTTGCCGATCAAACAGCAAGTGAAGTCAGTTAACAGTTAATTTTGGAAAAGTTTTGATTTGAATAAAGAATTAACAATAGAGAACTGCATCGCTTTGAGCTGAAATAATCAACTCCATTATAAGTATTTAAGGAAGTACCTCTAAGACCACTTATTAAAGTTTATGTTGATGAACGCGTTCATGTGTCCTGCTGAGATCACAAAAGCACATTATTTGGTAGTTTAATTGTAACATTGATTTTTAATTTTTTTAATTTTCATGAATCGTAATTTATACTAGACACTCTTGAAAGATTTCTATTTAAAAAACAAAATAACGTTCTTGCATACACTTCAAGAAATACAAAATTATAATCTTATCAGCAAAAAACTTGATCCGAAAAACTTTGTTTCCTCAAGAGATAACTAGGTATTTTCTCCTCTTCGAAAAAGGATATCAAAATGCAAATCTCGAATAGTTAGATACTTCTGGCATGGGGAAAAAGTTCAAAGAAATCTGCTTTTAAGTATCTTTGTACATAAATAAAAGACTAAATAAAAGTTTTCGTCCTCTTTATCTTGTGACGGAAAACTCAATTGATAAGAGTGATAAATATATGAAGAAATGACTTTTTGTTTTTATTTTTTGTGTGCTGCTTTAAATTTGGGGAAAGAACCGCAAATTTTTTATTATTATTTATTGAGTTATTTATGAATATTTTCAGCTAAGAATCATCGTAATCGGTTAAGTTACAATTAATTTTCAAGTTATCTTGTCTACTAGTTCTAAAAAACGACATTAAAGTTCAACATGATTTTGCCTCACCGCTTTGGCCTGGTTAGAACTTCGTTGTTTATATGAATCTTGAGAAAAATTTTGGTAAACTTACTTTTCAAAAAGCATTTACTTTTAGAATAAATAAAATTTTTAAATAATTGTCAGTTTTCTGCGAAAGTACGTACATTATTTATTAAAGTTTTAATATTGTTATTAAAATCATCTTCAGAGGTACAATACGAGACACAATAATTTCCCATTTAGTGCAGGTATCAGATTTTATAATATATAATATAAAAAAGCCACTTATAAAATTTAGAAATGAACTTAATAGCATATTACGTATCAAGAGTTGTAAGTAGCATATTACGTACGAGTGGAAATATACGTACGTAATATACTTACGTACGTAATATACTTACAACTTGTGTTATGTACTATGCTTTATCTACGTCTCAAAGAAAACTAACTATTTTTTTTAAATATGAATTTTAAATACTGACATTTAAATAATAATTGACGTTTCTAATAATTTCATAGTAATGACAGATTTAAAAGTGTTGAACTAAATCGATTTATTTATACTATATTTATTTATTAAAACCAACCACTTAAAAATGTTTAAAATGACACCTTTATTAATAAATAGCAATAATTGTCCATTATAATTTATTAACTGACTGACATTTCTGTCAAACTTTTACAGCGTTCTTAGCAGATTCAAATTATATAATGTAATGTATGTTGCCTAACTTGATTAAATTAGCATTATTATTAATAATTTAAATAAAAATGTAGATAAATTAATGTATCTGATTATTTCCCTTGTCTGTCAAATATCAATTTCTAACCAATCACGTGCTTGGAAACTGATTTGACGCAGCCAATCAAAACAAAATAAAGCGACTATTCACCTTGGTGGTAAATAGTCGGCTATTTGAGCCGCCCGTAAATTTCAAAATTTTCAAATAAAACCTATATCTACTAATGGTATTACAAAGTTGCTTATAGTTAACAAATTATCGATCTTTAGTAGCAAATACACAAACGCAACTGATTTCGCACTTTTTCTGAAACTATAAATATATTAATTCATTCCTTTCTATGTAATATCGTCCATTTTACGGCAAACATAGTAGGCACGCTACTGCCAATCTGAATTTTGAGAGTTTGCTATTAAAGTTTATTACAGAATTAAATTTGACACATTTTGTTAAAAAGTATTAGCAATGAGTAGATTCGGGAGTAAAAATCTTCAAGAAATTGATAATATAATTAAATTAAACGTATCTGCCAACACAGTAAAGAGCAAAACTCGTATTTGGAGACAATTTATACATACGTACAGAATTTTTTTTGACTCGGGAAATAATCTTATTAAATATAACGCGACCTTGACAAATTAGCTACTATTTTTATTGCTACTAAATTTCTCGAAATTTAGATGCAATAAAAATAGTCGGCTATTTGTCAAGGTCTTGTTATATTACTGTTGATTATTGTTATGTCTTGATAAATATTCCAAGACAATAATCATTCGGAAATTAACGGTTTAAAACTTTTATATCGACTTGTATAAAAAAACCCACGCAATTTATGTATTTTTGCGAGGGCGCCTTAAATATTATTTTTTAAATATATGGTTTTTGAATTTTTTATACGTAATATTTTCTTTTGTTACCTGAAAATGATATTCATTTTCTATTAGGTCAAATTTGTATCCACCCTCCTCAAATTTTGATTTGGTGGTAAATATACGGAACACGTCTGGTATGCTCGTGGTACTATTTTTTATATATGCGCTAGTTGTTTGGACAGCCCTTGATATAGCAGCGCACCTGGTGAGCTGGCTACCGGATATTATAGTCAGACAGACAGTTTTCTACCACTTGCATCCAATATGGCAAGTATATTCACATAGTTAAGATTTAAATTTTGTATTAGATCGTCGTTTACTTTATGAAAATCGTTCTGGTCCGTTAAAACGGTTTGTGCTTAAAAAAAGTTATGTTTTAGTTCAAGATATACAAATTACAGTACTAATCCACATTTTTAGCATTTTCTTAAATTGATATTTGAGTTTATTATGTCCATATCTATGGTTTATATAACTTCGTTATTTTTGACATTAATCCTTAACACTAAGTTCACCCTCTCATTTAAATTACGCGGGTTTAATGTTGTCATAACAGAAGCCTTGCCTACGTCATTTAATCAATTAAGGAGTGTCTACTCGGTCACTCGTTATGATCTGAGGTAATTAATGGGCGAGAACACTAATTTCTGGAAAAAGTACTACTACTCGCATTACGACGGGTCAAGTCGAAAAATATTTTTTTCGATTTTTTAGTCGAAGTAGTTCTTTTTTAAAAGAACGGGACTTTGGCCAATCACTGAGAGCGCTCGAAGGCTGAACGAACGAAACAAGTTGCCGAGTATATAAAATAGTCCGAAGCAGGTAACAGTCTGAAGGTGAACCTGGTTACAGCGTTGCCAAACATTCTATTTAAATTGCTCAACTTTATACGCAGATATTAGATCTCAGTTATTCACAAATTAATGTTATTTGAAATGAATTGAATATACATATATATGGAACTTACAATATGAACTCGTAATTCCAAAATGTATGTCGATTTTAAGTTTAGTTTTCGGAAACTCGAAGTGATATTTATTTGGTAATCCCGTGAAATATTAAAAACGACAACAATGAATGAGCAAGTCGCATTTTTTTACTGAAATTTGGTGTTTTTTATTATACAAACAAGTCATTTAGTGGTTATATTTTAATTATTTACACATTTAAACTGGATTTACTCATTTGTGATCTTGAATATTGATAATGTCTAAGAATAGACACTTTGTGCCAAATGCTCTTCAGAAATCCTCAACCTGGTAAAATTACGATAAAAACAAATACGATTAAATAATTTATATTATCCTTATATGAAACTAATTGTTAATATTTTCTTTTATCATTTTATTTAATTAAAAATAATATTGATTATTTTTTCAATTGTCAAAACAGTCAGATTTTGTGGTTTCAGCCAATAACCGATCATTGAGTTGTATACTGATAAAACCGCTTGTTCGTATTTGTTTTTTGATAAAACTTTGTTTATCTTTTTTGAAATGTCAAATATAAACATTTAACAACTTTGATTTAGTATTATCAATTATTATTATACTAAAATTTATTGCAAATTTATGTTAATACCGAAATTTCAAAATGTATTTCTAAACTAATCTGGTTTTATTCGTTTATTTCAAATCGCATTAATACTTTTGCATAACTCACTTCAACACTAAACTTTTTGCTCATTAAACATCAGTTTTTGAATACCTAAACAATTTAAATTAGCTAAATTAAGAAAGACTTTATTTCAGACTATAAACACTGCACAAATCTGTTCTTCTTCTTCTTCGCTTCGTTTATGTCAAACTCTAAACACAATTACACATGCCTTGATTTTAAAATGTAGTAGATAATTCTGTAGGTACTAGATTACATAAATGGTTGGATTTAGAATAAGTTAAAAAATTCTGAACACATACACAATTTATTCCTTTAATTAAATTATATACTTGAATTTTACATACAATAATTACATTATATAAATATTAATCTTAAATAATACTTCTAGATAGGCAATTTGCATTATGTTAGTATAAGATCAATCACCTAATTCAATTGAGCGCTGTATTTAAATCTGTAACACCTCTCAATTTGTCGATTACATTTAAAACATGGAGGCGAATAGATTTATGTGAAATTGATAAAGAAAATATTGAACATTTGTGTGTAAAGTGTGTTTTGTATAAATGACTATATTTATAGATTAAATTTTAGGTTTCCACACTCAAACGCCTTTATTTCAGGCAAAACCACGAAAACAAACTGATTTGAGATAAAATCACTTGTCCTGTGGACTCGTTTGTTTTCGTGGTTTTTCCAAATAAAGCCGTTTTCGGGAAAACCAAAAATTTAATTGATCAAATTTGGAGGACTCGTGGTACCTTTGATAACCTGGTTTAGCCTAAATGGACTACCGCATCTAAATCAAAATATGGAAAATTTTTATATAAGAGGGGTTATAAATGCTACCTAGTTTTCTAATAAAACAATTATTTTCAAAAGTAATCCCCGGATTCAGAAAAAAATGCAATTAAAGAGATTATTAAATTTAATATTGCCGCTCATTGTAGTGTGTGCTCATTAAGTAATTATGCTAATAAATAGTCAGTCGCGTTACCTTTTTTTAATTATTTTTGGGTTACTGCATGTAGTAACGTCGTGGTAACGTTAACGTTACAACAGAGCAACGACATTCATTTAATCAGTCTATTTCACTTTATAAACGGAATAAAAAGAAATGAAAAATGTAATTGACAATCTGGCAACAAAATTAAATACTGCAATACTATAGGATACCATCGCTACCATCAAAATTTAAATTTTAATAATTTTTTTCGTGGGTTTCCGGGGGGATTTTAGCCGTAAAATTTTGTAATCTTACTTAAAATGGGCCACATTTTCAGAAAAAAAATAAAAAAAAAATTGGTGCGGTTGTCCATTGCAAAAATATTTCGATTTAAAATATTTTATATTTAATAATTTCTGCTATTTTGTATTTTATTCTGTTCAAGCGAAATAAAAATATCCTGGACCTTTTGGCGTGTCTTGACATTATTGGAGGTGCAATTTTTAAAAAATTAAAGGTTTATTCAGGAGGGTAATCGCTGCAAAAACCTTTTGTATACATGCAAGAAAGTCTGATAAAATACCAAGACATGTTTCAAAAATTCATGACTCACTAGGTGTCGCAATAACTGGACTAGGACGATCAAAAAAATCGAGGACAATGAATTAAAGATTCTATTACTCGAAGAAGATCAGAGACAAATGCAAGAGGAGCTGATTGAGTGACATGGGAATGATTAAAAAACAAACAAATTGAGTGCCATATGAACTGAAACCCAGAGACATTGCTAAGCAATTTTTCAGTTGAGAACTGCTGATTTTAAAGGCAGTAAAGAAAAGGTTTTCCGTCGGAATGTAACTGGAGATGAGAAGTGGATATTCTTACAACCCCAAGAAGAAAAAATACTACGCTAAGCCCGGTCAATTGACCTCAACATCAACACCAAACACACATGATTCTACGATTAAGCTCTGTATCTAATGGGACTAAAAGGGAGCTGCTGAATCCTGGATCCTGGCGATCCCATTACCAGCGATCGCTATTGGCGGCAATTGATTTGTTTGAGCCGTGCATTGCGAAAAAGACGTCCGGAATATAAGCAAAGACATGATAAAATTATTTTTCTTCATGACAACGCTCGACCTCATGTCGCAAAAGTCGTAGAAAATATTTGGTAATCGAAATTTGGCTCCAAACTTGGATCACCTTAAAGGACGAGTCATTTTTTCGAGCTGGAATTCGAAAATTGCCTGAGAGATGGGAGAAAGAAAGCGATGGAAAATACTTTAATTGAGCTGTTCATTCATTTTGATTTGAAATAAATTCATTTTTGAACACAAAAAAACGGACCGACCTAATTTGTACTTTCAATACATACAAACTATTGATATTGAAATAGTCTTAAAGAGATACAGATATGTCGGTGACTCCCTAGAATTTTTTTTACTATTACTTTCTTATCTACTACTACTAGTATCATCTACAGGGGTGTAGATGCAGTTTAACTTATTAATTATTTATATTGATACATGTATTTTTTATACCATATATTTTTAATAAAATTCCCAATTTTATGTTCTACTTAATGTTTATTTAAAATTTTTTATTTGGGTTCCCTGTTATATTTAGCTATTTTTTTATTTTACCGCTGCTTTTTAATTGCATCACAGCAACTAATTTATAATTTGCTTTTTTATTTATTTTCGTTTTTATTTTGTTTTAGAACCTTTACCAAGATGGTTTCCTACGTGGCGAATCACGAAGAGGGAGGGGAAAAGGAAGAGGTGGAGCGGTAGGTTATTGTTTTGTTTTTATTTTCTTTTAATTTTTTTATGCACTAGTTTTACCGCATTGATTTTGCATTTTAAAGTATCAAAAAAATCCTTCAAGCGCTCTTAAAAAGTTTTACTTTAAAGTGTCTCCTAGAATATTGTAAAATTACTTATTTCCGAAAGGACAATTCAATCCCGCATAAAATAGCCTGTGGTAATCACCACCGGTTAACTTTAATATTTCAATTTTTTATTACAGATTCAATATCTACAAAATTTTAGTTTCAAAGTAGGTACTTTTAATGGAAAAATTGAAAATAATATTATAATGCAATCTGTATTACTCTAGGTTTTCGGTTTGTCCAAACATTTTTCTATTGCTTGGAGTTTTAAAAAGGTTATAAAAATTAAAAATACCGGAAAAATATTCAGATATAATAATATTTAACAAGTAGTAACGGCACCCGCTAGAGAGCAGGAACAATAGACTTCTAAACTAAACAAAAAATTATTTATTAAATTTGAAAAAAAATCTTAAAAGATACATCCGTAAAAAAATGTTATTTACTTAATCGTTTCATCATTACTCGACCAGTGACGGATCTAGGGGGTTTTCAGGGGGAGGGGCATCAGTTAATGGAAATTTGTAATCAAAGTGATTAAGTGATAAAAATTTGGGATGAGTCTTCATATTCAATACAACGAAAAATTTTTGTTTTAGTCCAATAAAGGAAGGAGCCAACCCGGACATCAGGTCTGTCCGGCACATCCGTAAAAAATGTTATTTACTTAATCGTTTCATCATTACTCGACTTTTGGTAGGCTACCAAAATAGTTTATTCAATAGATCTTTAACTTTCTTCGTAACGTCCAACGTCTCAAATGTTTACGTCAGTTTTTTTCAATTTAACTCATGTTGTTTTCGGTGATTTAACTACCGTATATTATGTGCAAATGCTCCAAAATATTTAACTCAAAATGAATTAGAAATAAATGTTGATTGACGACAAAATAGCGAGGAAGTATTAAATTTGAAAAATCGTCGTAGAAAGATGAAATTTAGGCGTGCACACATTCAAGGTATCCTGAGTTCATATCCGTTGTCCGTTAGTCTCTATCGGTTCTGGAAGCTGAGTTATAAATGAGTACAGACGGACTGACGGACAGACAGAAGCGTTCCATAAGACTTTTCTAAACTTTAAGGTTTAGAAGTCTAAAAATGACCGTGCTGGGGCACATTTCTACTCGACAGGTTTTTTGTGGTTACACGAGTGTATTTATTGTCCTGTTATAAGGACAGAGTGTAGGGTTTCAACAAAAATATTTCTTTAATTCTAAAATTTAATTATTTTAACGATTTGGGTATACTTTTATGATTCTTTTTCTTTAACATTTTTTCTATCTCTTGGGCATCTGCGAAATTGTTTTATACTGAGAAATTCTACTACTTCATTATATATTGTTAATTTCATTAAAATTCATTTTCACCGAACAAATTGTTCGGTATCTGAATTCGATCTGTGCGTTTGTGTGTATGTGTGTTGATTCTTTGTCTTTGTGAATTTTAAAATTCTGACTTCAGATTTTGATAGAGCATCAAAACGTAAGCTTAGGGTTTGATGTGCCCCTCCGTATCACTTCGGAAACTCCTTAAAAATGGCATTGAATTTAAAGTAGACGCATAGTGAATGACTATTTTGGTAGACTGTGGCTGTGTTGATTAGAATGAGAACTGGGAACTGTCAATCTAAAATTTTATTAATAATGTTTTTACAATTTGTTCGGTTTATGGCAATGCTAGAAGAGCTTTCTCAACTGGTTATCAAATAGAATCCCAAAATACAAAAAATTGCAAAGATGATGTTTAAAGAATCGAACAAATAACCGAATCAAATAGACTTCATATTTTCAATAATTTTGGCCAGTGTTATGCTCTGAAATCTGAAAACAGGATAGAATACAATGTAAATGTATCAATTTAAACTGATTTAAACAATTTTAAAAGCCTTATAACTATAAAATTCTATCTGCAAAATTTAACATAGAATTTCATATAAACATATAAGGAGATAAAATTGAAACTATAATAATGAGAAAAAGTTTTAATTTAAAAAAATTATCATCAAATTAAAGAATTAGTGTAACCTCAAAATTACAAACCATTATAATTTGAAATAAAATATTTCTAGACAAAATATCTTAATAACAATCTATTAAATTAGATCTCTTTTTATGAAAAATTCATGATAACAATGAGAAATTACATTATAAATAAATTTATTAGCAAGTTTTAAAAATCAATAGGTACTAATGAAACTTCAAAGTTAATGTACGAGTTTAATATTAATTAAATTGAAACTTGTATCAAAAGTATACTTTTCAGTCAGTATAAAAAAACAGTTTGTGTACCCTTCAGCTCTTATAGCAACGCCCTCCCTAACTACACTCTTATAGTAGATAATTAAGTATTTTACCTACAAATAAAGTAAAGTATTTGGGTATCATACTGGACCATAACCTACGGTAGGATCAACATATAGAGCATTTAAGGAAAAATTACGTAGTATACTGTTTAAATTCAAACAAATATGCCATATACTGACCCTTAAACAAAAAATAATGGTACACCAAAGTCTCGTAGAATCGCGTCTCAATTATGGCATAACGGGATGGGGTATTGTAGCCAAAACATATATGACACACCTTAAGATTCTACAAAAACGATTACTAAGAACAATCCTCCAGAAAGATTATGACTGTTCAAGTGACACTATGTATCATCATCATATCAGACAACTCTACTTTGCTAGTATAGGAATTAGTTTATTTTATAATAAAATAAAATTAAAAGTATTGACACATGATTATTCTACTCAGAATAAAGACAAATTTGTTCTTCTTTACATGAAAAAACAATCGGTCAGAAAAGTTATCTATTCTTAGGACATAAGATATACAATATACTTTTTATTATTAATTTTAGAAAAAAAAGTTATTCTTTATAAAAAGTGGTGCATAGTCTAAAACCTAAAATGCAACCATCAGATTCAGTCGTATACAAGATTTGTCAAAAAATATGATTTTTGCTCGAGAGTAAAGTACCTTTATTTTTGAAATATGAAAAAAGTTATTAAAAAAATTTGTATCTAATGACGTTTTACGTCAACATACCGATTTTGAAGAAGATATTCCAACTTTAAGAAAATTTTCATATTTTACATTTTTTGATACACCCCCGTAACTGATAATTTTGAATTCATCATTTTGTTAATAGTGTTCCATGGTGTGGATAGTGTGTCTAAAAAACAAATTAAAAATTCCTTTATTATTGATTTAAAAAAAATATTCTTCATAAAAAGTTCTTCATCACATTATAATCAATATGCAGGGATTTTTGCAAAATATTTAGTGGGATAGAAGGAAAATCAAAAAATTTTAATCCGTGCTAACTTTGTGCCTATGAACGGAAGTATAGTATGGGTTTGTAAGGTCCCTGTGAACATTCTTAAATTTTTCAATGAATTCAAAATTGTCAGTTATCAAAAAATGTTAAAAATGAAAATTTTCTTAAAATTGGAATATCTTCTACAAAATCGGTATGTTGACGTAAAATGTCATTATAAACAAGTTTTTTTACTAACTTCTTTTTCATACTTCAAAAATAAAGGTACTTTTCTCTTGAGCAAAATTCATATTTTTTGACAAACCTCGTATACGACTAAAAAAATTTGATATCTAATGATCGTATTTTACATTTTGGAACATGCAGAACTTTTTAAAAAGAATAACTTTTTTCCTAAAATTAATAATAAAAAAGTTTCCCAACTTCTTACTGAGACATACTGTGTAATGTAATTCCAAATTATATAATAGAACAAACCAAGCTGTCTCTGTGCAAACAAGCAGTTAAAAACTTTGTCTGCCACGTAGTTTTATACATAACATTATTGAAAATTGAATTGTCAAAATTTTCAAAAAATTCCCACATTGTTCTCATACTAAGTATATACGAAAATTATTTTATAATTGAATGTTTTAATCATACCATGCCACAAACAACAAACAAGTAACCTGTTTACTTCGTGGCTCTCTTGTCGTTTATTTATTTGTTAGTATAATTTGTTCCATTGTATTTTTTTACTGACAGCAAATAAACATTATTATTATTATTATTAATACTAATCAAATTTCAAAGTTAAAGCGCGAGTTTAATATTAATTAAATTGAAATGAAACTTGTATCAAAAGTATTCTTGTTGTTCATAGTATGAAATGATACAATGAAATATATGCCCAAAAACACTTTATTTTCCAAAAAAATATGTAATTTTCCTAAAAAAAAATCAAAAATTGTAACAAGAAGGCTTTGCCCACCGACGGCAGAAATCATTTTCTGATTTTTAATTAATTAAAAATTTTGAAATTGATTTTCATATACCAGGTGTGATTCCTCACTCGACCATTCACTGTTGGGTTCTAATTAACAGTCCTGCTCCTAAAGTGGCGCTGGGAAACAGTAACAAAGCCTACACAGAACACGAGGCGAAATATCCATAGTAGTTGAAGCCGTTGACACAGAAAAAAAAGAAGGCTTTGACTTCAATGAATAATAAAACTACATTCGCCGGTATATCCAGGTCTTTTGATAAAAAAAAACCTTCGAACAGCACGTATCGATGTCAATCTAAAACAATTGAAATTGTGACGTAAGCAGAAATGAAATAATAATTATCAACATTTACCTGTGAAGAGAAAAGGACGTTTTTCCCGAAATTAAAGAACTTCCACAAATGATTTCACAAGAATAATTGTTGATCATGAAGTTCCTGAAAATATCCTGTGTTTCCCGTGTTCCAGAATTTTATCAAATCCAGGGCCGGCCTAATAGCAAAATGTTGTGTGTGCAAGACTGAGTTTTGGCGCCCCTTACAATGAAAATGGGTGTAGAAAACCCCCTAAAAAATGTTATTTGTGCTATAAAACGAAATTGTCAGAGCTTAATATTTATTGAATTTGACACAATCATTGTGCTCTGTAAAAACAATGAAGTGGAGCGTTTAGAACCAGTTGAACAGAAGTTATGAACATATTCAAATGGCTAATTTGCATTAAAAATAATAGTCCAATAAACGAAGGTGCCAACCCAGGCATCAGGGCTGTCCGGCACCATTTTTTTTAATTTGCAGGTATTCATGTTTCCTTCACCCCCGAAAATCTCAGCTGTCCGAAATTTGTGGAAGGGCGGGAAAATTGTCCATTGGTTTCAAAAATGTGTTTTTTTTCGCCTATTTTCGCTGATATTTCCGAAAATGTGACACTTAGGGATTTTTTGTTTGGACGAAAATGAAGATCAGTTCATTATCTACAAAAATGACCCTTATCATTTTTGTCAAAAATATGATACTTTTCGACATAACCGGCTCCAAAACACACCCCCATTTTTAGCTCCTGTCCTGCATTTAGAGAGCAGGCTCTAAAGGAAGGACAGTCCCAAGCGGATTACAAATTTTTCACTAAATCACGTAAAAATTAATATTTTTTCATGATTCAAAGTTCAGATGAAAGAAGGAACCTGTAGCTATAATATCATGTTACTTTTTACTTTTATCTATTTCTCTGAATTATTGAAAAACTGGGCCAAACTTTGTTTTTGCTCGATATTTTGACCCTCCTATAAATTTATTCATATTATTTTTATAAAGACTAATTTCACCGAATCCTTGTGGATAATGGGGCTTTGCAAGGTGTTAAATATATTCAGAAAGATTCAATAAATTATTTTTGTGTATTTTCATAAACAACACGTTTTTTAGGGCGTTTTTTTTTGGATTTTCGAAAATGCTCGGGTCTATCGGGAATTAACAGATAATCAAGGACCATATCGGTTTTCAACGCACATCATTAGAAAGCTTGTCCCTTTTTTGATGGCATTTTTACCTTTTCTTTTTTCATATTTTTTGGTTTTCCGGAAAATTGAGAAAATTCTCACCCCTATGAAAAATCGACATTTTTTTTGAGGATTATTTTCTTTTCGTGCTAAAATTTTTTGGGGTTAGAAATTGTACTAAATAAAAGATCACATTCTAACCTTTTCATCAATATATATCAAGTATTTCATTAAGTTTACGAGAAAAAACTCTGCCTTCAAACTTTCTAAAATTGGATTTTTTTACAATAAATTTATTAATCAAGTGCAAAAAGTGAAAAAAAAATTGGTTATTATTATTGCCTTATCTTTTGTCTTCAGACAAAAACGGGAGGATATTCAAATTTTCCGTTTTCACCACAATAATTTTGCTAATTATGATAAGGAATCGCCGTATTTTCAGATTCTCAAAATTTCGAATTTTTGAAACGCCGTTTTTGCAAAAAATATTAGTGTAGCGAAGAAAATCATAATGACAACTTTTGTAAACAAAAATGCTGTAAGTGTCATATTTCGGCAGACATCGTCGAAAAACGGATTTTCGGGAATTATAGAGCCATTTTCCCACCCTTCCACAAATTCCACGTAGCTGAGATTTTCGGAGGTAAATGTACCCATGAATAGGTACCTGCAAATTAAAAAAATTTTGACGGACAGACTTGATGCCCAGGTTTGGGGTTTTTCTGGCGTTAATTTACTGGACTATAAAAAAATTTACCGAATTATTTTTTCATGTATTTTTCTCATTTCGGCGCCCCTTCCCAAATCGCACGTGTGCGACCGCACACGTCGCACAGGCCTTAAGCCGGCCCTGATCAAATCCCAAGTTTTTAAATGAATAAGTGAATCGCACATCGTAAAAGGTACCTAACTTTCAAATATCTAGATATGTATCGAACAATAATTTTGACAAGCTTGAGCAACATCAAAAGAATAAAGGCCTATATAATAAAATATGTAATCTACGAATAGTCACATTCTAATTTAAATAAAAATAAAAGCTAGCATAAATAAAAGTAGGGTTAGATTAACGAATATTTAGTAGGAGAATTTAAGTTATAAAAGGTATTAAAAATGGTAAAAAACTAGCTTCTCTTGCTTAAGAGATGGCGCCAAAGGTACAATTATATTTTGTTTAAGATTGCAGAGTAAGTTAACATAAAAAACAATTTTTTTGGTTGTTTTAAAACAAGATTTATCTTTGCACATTTTCAATTTGTTTACTTTAAATATTAAATTGAACTATATTTCATCGGCTGTATGCAATAGTGGCACAACTCAAAAATTGGTTATTTTCGGAAATCCTGATAAAGGTATCAGTGACATTAATTTTTTTTATTACAACTTTAGGTAATTAATAGTACTATTATTGTGCCATTAATGCATACAATAAATAGTGGTTTTTCAAGCACTTTGATAATGTTAAATCAATTTTGTCTATTTTTGAGTTATGCCACTATTGCATATAGCCGACGTTTTGATTATTTGGTCAGCTAAGCACGGGATAAACGAATGATAATTAAAATTTAAAGAACATTTATTAAATAGTAATCGGTACCTATAAATTGTAAGAAAAATTTGTTTTTTTTTAACTCAAATAGGGAGAAAATGATGTGTTATCCATATCTCGTATTTTTTTTTAAATGTTATATGAATTTCGTATAAATGAGAAACACTGCAATCAGATGAAAGGAAAGACCATGCTGCATTTATAACAAAGCGTCGAAAGCTGGCTGGCATCGAGATGCGTTATTTTCAAAGTTGATCCCTTGGAAAGGTGGTAGTTATTGATTTTCCTGGCGCGCATGATCCGCACTCACAGAAATTCGCAATTATACAGCATAGGGGTTTCTTCTACAGAGAAAATTACAAGTGAATCGCATTTGGAGCGTGCCAAATCCAGCCTTATGAAATATGTCATTGCGCGTAGTCTCGGGTGAATTTTGGTTATTCAATAGTTCGCTGTCGTCATATTCGAAATTCAACACACGTATAATGCGTACAGCTATGACAAAATTATGCCGCTGGAGCGGATGATAAGTTTTTTAATAACATTTTCACTAGACGCACCGCTCTCAGCTCAGCTCGATTTTAAGGTCGAATTGGGAAATTAATCATTGTGGAAAATTATGCGGTTTGCTTCACTAACGAATTTAATTTGATCCTAATTGGAATTTAGATTAGTAATTTGTTCCAGCTATTAAAATATATTTAATTTATTTTGAGTAAATCTTAATTTACCTCTTACCCCAATTTCGTGTTGAAGCGTCTCATTTTTTAACCCTCCGTTAATCGCGTCCATTTTACTTACATTATCGCGCTTTCTTATATACAGGATGTTTCTCTAGTAAAGTCTCTGGGTGATAGATCAATAGATAGAAGTCCGGAGAGTCAGTTGTGACGCGTTAGATATTTACAGGTTTTTTTTGGTTATTGATCAAACCTTTGTGTCATTTTTTACTTCCTGGACCGACTTTGTTCATATTAGGCTTTATTAACCTATCAGGCTCTGATCCACTTCCATTAGAATCAATTCAATATCAGGACCGGCCTTCAAAAAGTTAGTTTGCAATTGCATGGCAATATTTTAGCGAATTTATAAAAATTTTACGCCAAATTAAAAAATAACCCCATTGTCCAAGAGTATGTTTTAATACACTCATCTATAGTAAAATTTTGACGAAATATCTAGGGGATTTTATATAGATATATTTTTAAATGTCCAGGCACTGAAAAAAACTTTTATCAAAAAACAAATCCACAAACTGTATAACACCAATAATATAAATAAACCTAAAGAAAAAACGAACTATATTTCACTACTCTATGTCAAAGGTACCTCGGAATGTATTCAAAAAGTTAAAAAAAAAACATAACATCAAAGTTGCTCGCAAACCGAATAATGATAGTAAAAAATATTTCTCGAAACTAAAACCAATAACAGGCGAGGGAGAAGACAAATAGAATAAATTGTAAACATTGCAATGGAACATATATTGGCCAAACCATAAAAACACTGTCATAAATAACAAGGCAGAGTCCTCTGCCCTACAGGCCCGTGCGCAAGGGGGAGGGGATTTGGAACCCCCTGAAGAGGAAAACTTCTGTATCTTTACTTGAAATATTTGAAAAATAAATTATTCCAGAAATGTATAAAACTGATATTCTATAAATTTGAATACATCATACTTTACTTTGTGTACGTCCGTTTTAGATAGTTTTCTTTATATACAGGGTGGCGCAAATTTAATTGAACACTATTGGGATTTCGGAAACCATTATAGATACAAAGTTAGTTAAATAGGAAAAATGATGCGTATTTTCAAGACAAATTGATTGGTTTTTCAAAATTAAAATATCAAGTCCGTTTTCAGAGATATTTGGGGAAAACCGAAATTTACGATTTTCGTTTTATTTAATTAATACCTTCATTTTGAAAACTAGAAAAAAATTTAACAATACATATACAATTTTTTAAAACAAAGTTTCAACTATTTTTTTCTCTATCCAACCATGTAGGCAATGAACTGTACTTTAGGAATTTTGCTAAGTACGGTCCTGTTCCATTTTCACTGAAAACATTTATAAATCTTTTTGAATAAAATTAATTAAAAATTGAGTATACTTTGACCATTTTCCAGAAATTTTAATCAATTTGAAACTAATTATCTCATAGATAATTACTAAAATAACACTAACTAATAAATTGCACAGCATCATAAAATCAACAAAATTAAGAAACGTCAAAATAAAGGATAATTTTTGTGTCAAAGCCATCTTGATATGTTTTTTTGTGATTAAATTGTGTTCTTTCCTACGTGAACTTTTCTTGAAAATTTACATCCAAAATATGCTCAATAAATGAAATAAAATAAAAAGTACAGGTCCGTATTTAAAAAAAAGTTGAAGGTAGCCCTTCAAAGACGAAACGTTGTTTTATAAAATTGGATACGCTATGTTAAGCGATATTTGGCCTTCAATAAAAAAGTTTTATAAACTTTTTTCTATCTTAATAAAATAAGGTTTTAATTAAATAAAACGAAAATCGTCAATTTCGGTTTTTCACAAGCATCTGGGAAACCGCACCTGATATTTTAATTTTGAGAAAACCAATAAATTCGTCTTGATTTAATCAACTTTGTATCTATAACGGTTTACGATAGTGTTCAATTAAATTTGCGCCACCCTGTACAGTTCAAATCGGCAAACCGTACCAAAAGTCTGTTTACATTACTTTTCTTTACGATGGACAAACTATAGTTCTTTCGTTTTTTTATGAAAACCCCCTCGAGCAAATCCGGCGCACGGGCCTGCTTATCAAAATACTCTCTAGAAAAAATGATATTGCTTCATATTAAAAATGACCATAACTCCGTGAATAACCGGAATGACATTCAAAGTTTGTCCAAAATTTACAACAATTTAATAAATTAATTGCATCATTCACAAATTTACATATTTCCGAATCACCTCATATATGTATTGAAATGATAATCAAACTTTTAAAGGTTTTTAAATTTCTTAATATTCTTTATTTTCCAATTAATCTTACATTTTTAAACTAACAATCTAATCAACCTAAACAAACATCTAACAACCAACAAGTCCTTTTTACATATTTTTTTTAATTCGCTTAAAATACACATTCCATAATTATGTCCCATTTTTTATACCATATCAGCATGCCCCCAAAATTTGTTTTCTTAATTTATTTTTATCTTAAAAAAATAATAAAATCAAATTTTAATTTCTATTTTTCCCACTAAAATTTTTTTTTTGATTTCTTTTCGTATACTTAAATTCCCTTCCTCTGCTATTCCCAAATTCATTATTATTTCTTCTTTTAAATTTTCTTCCTATATACAAAAATATTTTTTTAATTTCATCTTCCATCTATGATCATTTCTTTAAAAATTGTCTATTTCCTTCTGAATTTCCTTAATTCTCTCTTCTGCTTTATTCTCATCTTATTTTTGTTCTTCTCTTAATTTTGTTCCTGTCTCCTTCACACTTTCTTCTACTTGTTGATGAAATTCTGTTAAAGTTTCATACCATTTTCCTTCTAGTTTTTCCATCCTTTCTTGGGTGTCTTGTACCCCCAATTTAATTGCCTTCATTCCTTCTTTAATGTCTTGCTTGACTTGTTTTACTTCTTTTTCAATTTTTTCTTTGAAAATCTCTTCTTTTTCTTGTATTTCTTTTATTCTATTTATTTGTAAATTTTCTATTTCCATGATTCTTCCAACCACTTCTTCCCTCATCTCCTGTTTAGTGATTTCTATTTTATTTTCCATGTATAATTTTGATTCTTCGAATCTCTTTTCCACATTTCCTAGTTGTTCTTCCATTTTCTCTATCATTGTTTCATTATTTTGTTTCAATTCTTGTTTCATTTCCTCTTTTATTTCTTGTTTCACCTCATCCAGTTTATTATTTAAATTTTTATTGTCTTGTTTCATCTCTTCTTTAGATTTTTCAATTACTGCTCTTATCATTTCGAACATACTCATCATATCTATTTCCCCTTTTTTTCGGGAGTCTCTTTCTCCCGTATATTTTCTTCTATTTTCCTATTCATACGGATCAAAAATTTTATTTGCCCCACGTTGCTGCGCCAATTGAAATGATAATCAAACTTTAAAGGTTTTTAAATTTCTTATTATTCTTTATTTTCCAATTAATCTGACATTTTTAAACTAACAATCTAATTAACCTAAACCATCATCTCCTAACAACCATTATTATATTTTAAAGTCCTTTTTACATAATTTTTTTTAATTCGTTTAAAGTACACTTTCCATAATTTTGTCTCATTTTTTACACCATAACATATTATAATCCTATAACCCTGTATACAACATTTCTCCCTAATTCATATTTTACTCTTTTTATATTGTGTTTTCTTAGCAACTACTTTTTACTGTTACAACTGTAAATGTCTGTGTTTACATTTTACAATTACCGAGTATGACAGCTACCGCTGATTATGTTAATTTTGTTTTATCGTGTAATTTTGCCTTTATACAAAAAATGTTTTAATTATACCTTAATTTTGTAGAACTTGACAATGGCTTAAATAGAGCCGAAACGTACTTCGTTAAATAAATATTTCCCAATAAAAAAAATATCATTTTTGGACCGAAAGTACCAAGGAACTTAATATCCTTATTTAATACTTATTTAATTTTAGCAAAATTTAACAATTAACATACCCATCTTAAAATCTCATTTAGAATATCTGTATAAAAAAATTATTATTTTAATTTAATATTGTAAAAAGCAGCCTGCTGTCATTACTTCCTGAGATAGGGACTGGGGCAAGTTTGAATTCAGATTTTACACACAAAAAATAAGTACCTTTTGTCTGAAATTACAATTTCATTAAATATTAAATTCTTAATAAAAAAAACTGAAAAAGAATGGTAAAAACTTCGAAAATGTCTGGAAATTACGTCAAATGTTACAAGCAGTGCCGGATTAAGAATTTCGAGGCCCCTAAAAATATTTTTGAAATAAATAAATACATGAAAAAATAAGAATATGTGAAAATGTTTGGAATAATTCAAAAGAAATTGTTTTGAATGTTAGTTTATTTTTGTTAACTAATAAACATAATATCGAATAAATATCAGATTATGTACGAAAAGGTAATAATGAATAATTTGAAAAACCATCGTAAAAAAACTTTTTAAAATAAAAAGCGTCAATAAATCTGCCATTGTCGGGGCCCCTTGTCATGCTGAGGCCCCTGACTGCAGTCCCTGCTAGACCATAGGTTAATCCGGCACTGGTTACAATCGCAATGCCAAATCTATAAATTAAAAAAGGAATTGATTTGTTTAATCATCTTTCTTTAATTCAAAAACCAATGTTTTTGTCATAGACGGTATTATTTGTTATAGACGATATTACTTCTCATAGACGATGTTACTTGTAGACGATCGTATACATTAATTTTGAATAATTTTCCAGTTTCTTACCCACTCTACCTCCATATTTATGTCCCAACATTTTTGTAATGACTCACATACTTACTATCACTACTGTCATATGTGTGTATGTAAATATTATTCTACTTCAATTATCTGGCTAAAAATAGAGCCTGAGATATTCCTGGTTCTCTTGCCAAAGTAGTTGTTATTAAAAATTGTTAAATATGTTTTGTTTTGTATAGCCTATTTAGCCTTTTTACTTATCCTTAAACAGCTATAAATGTTCATCCAAATAACCTTTATTACAACCGATAAGAAATTCCGAAGCAAATAAAATGATACTATACAAAATTAATCTTTGTAATTGTAGTTTGAATTTAATTCTTCAATGAGAAAATTAATATAACGAGACCCTAAAATTGTAATATCATCATTAGTTCTATTCATGGACCAATTATATCCCTAGAGCGGTCATTTATTTAATTCTCTAAACAACTGTCTTTACAATCAATCCGCAATATCATTTCCATTACCATTCCTGTACTAAAACTCGGCAACCAGTTATACACCCAAACATGGATGTTTTAATCTGTTTTAATGAATAGTGAAAGTTGTTAAACTCTCTTATACCAACAAATATAACAACGTGTAACCAATTTATTCAAACAAACAAAAATTAAGTCAACCAGACGAATATTAAATCGATTTTGTGATATTCTTGATAACACAACGACATAAAAATCGTAGATATTCGTCACGAGTCGAGGCAAGCCGGTGCATTCGAAATTATCTACGTCATACGTTCAGTTGTGGACGAGGTTATAGTGCACCTGAAATTGATCGCTGAAAAAGAAAAGTATGTTGTGTGTTGTGTTGTATAATTAACCGAGCGGGGGTGGGGGATTCAGAAACTTTAGTATCGTTTCTCGTGCTATACGTGTACGATTGACTTGTTATAGTTTTAATAAATAAATGTGTTCATTTTTACTAAAATTAGAATTAAATACAATAATAATTATACATCTAGGAATAGATTGTAGATTATATTATCGATTTTTGATGGACAATATTGTTTATTAATCTGTGCTTTTGGTTGATAAATTACCTTGAAATAAATTCAAGGTGTAACTTTCGGTAGGTATACAAATATTATATAATTTTTACTAATAATTAGGTGAAACTAACGATGAAAATGGACTTTGTGATTAAATTTTGATAGAAGTTATCTCCCGCAAGGTTTAAGTGTATGTTTTTAAAACGCGTGTGGTATTTTAGAATATCGTTTTAATTTTTCAAACTTTTTGTTTTTTCTATAGTAAATTACAATAAATTATATTAATTTTTTGCATTTCGGATAGCGTTTATTTGACAATATATACCCCTAATGTCTGCACACTTTGGTGGCATAAAAATGAAAGCAGAAGATGTTTTACGTATAGAAATATATTTATGCATGTTCTTTCAAATACTACGGGGATAAAGTAGGGGATAAAAATGAATATGCCTCATGGTTCAAACATACATAAACCATTGAGGGTATTTTTTTTAAAGTCAGTAGTAAAAATATTCATTTCAAGTCTATTTTCGGAAATGCCTATAAAAATGTTTATGTGACAGCTGCATAAAAAATATCTGAGCATTTTTAAATTAAAAATAAAAACTATTAGAGACACAGTACAAAATTCGTACTATATTCAGTATAGTTATAAAAATAAACAAATCAAAAAATAAAAAATTAAACGATGGTGCTATTCCCACATTGGCACAGAGATATAGTAACAATTCCCATAAAAACATGAGGTTAATGACTAGCCAATCAGATGACATTAAAATAAAAACATATCAATCGTCTATATAAATTTTATACGACGTTTTTGTTATGTCCAGTAATATTAGAGATAAGGAAGCAAATAAACTTATATCTATTTTAAGAAAAATATATACATTTATATCGAAAAGTTACATTTCTTTGTTTTTTTTATATTTAGTTAAATAATAACGAAATGAATATAATTTGAAGAAAAAAATTATCGGATATAGAAAAAAGCGAAGATGGAAAAAGTCCTTATACCCAAGAGCAGTGTTTCCCAAACTTATCTAAAGCGCAACCCTGTTTTTGTAAAAAAATATGTTCACGATCCCCTATTACACTTTACACTGATGAATATGTTAAATATGGTTTTACCGTTAAGTCTTGTCAAAAGAAAGCATGAAGTCATCAAAATTACTTCGAAATTTGAATAACAAACATCCAGTAAAAAACACAAACCCGTAGAATTTTTTGAAAGAAAGCTGAAGGTCCTTCACAAACAGCAAGATACTTTTTCACTGACAATCACTACTATTGAAAAAGCATTATTAGCACGTTATAAAGTTGCCAAAACTAGTAACCCTTAAACAATTACTGAAAATCTGAGTTTGCCAGCAGCTGTTGAAATGGTACATATAATGTTTGATGAAAAAGAGACTGACAAGTGAAAAACAACGCCTGACTGTCCAAAGAAGAATTAGTGATGTGGCAGAAGCGCAAGTTGTGGAAAATCTTAATAAATGCACGTACTTCTCTTTTCAAATGGACGAATCCAGATATATCTATCTAAATGTATTGCTATATGCACAGATGGAGCTAAAGCTATAACAATAAACAATAGAAAATCAATCTCAAGTTTAAATGTCTTAAACAATTTCTTAGTTCTAATGGCCTAAAAAATTCTACTCACTGTAATCTATTTTTTATGGCAGGGGTTCAAAATAATTTTCCCGTACTTTCGGGACTAAAGTGACAACTTCATTCCATTATGACAGGGACTGAAGTGTCAACTTGCGCTCGGCCGATTTGCTTTCTTACCTGAAATCGACCGATTTGCGCTCTGCGATTTTCATAATAGTTATTATACCCGCCTTATTTTCTTCGATCGACCGATTTGCGCTCTCTTGAAATATAATTTTAAATTCAAACCATAACGTTTTATAAAATTATAAAATTTCTTATTAGTTTTGTAAGTAGAACATTTACTTCTGCAATTAGGACACAATTCCGCACTTCTGTCGCTGCAACATTAGGCTTACACAGATGTACGGCTTCTTTAATTATTCTGTTATTCTCTATAATATTATTGCCTCGACATATTTCCGTTTTTTCTTTCATACAACTCCAAAAAGTCTAACCATTTTTATTTGTTTTTTTTTCAATCGAAAGATATATCCTTTGTACAAAACACACCGTTTCCCCTTCGTGGTTTCAATGATTTGCACATCCATTTTTAAAATATTCACTCAAAAACTAAAAATAATTACTATGCACAATTCTCAACACTACTTTCTCAAAGAACAGAATGTAAACGAATAAACAGCAACAATAAATTATATATAGGTAGAAAAGTAGATGCAATAAGGAGGTACCTTAATTGCATTTTGACAGGACATCTTAAATTCCGTTAAAATAATAAAAAAAGAAAATTTAAAAATACAAAACGAAAGTTTATATTATATATAAACTTTGCCAGACCTAAGTCTGAATAAAAGTGTGATGGGAAGATGGTTTATTATTTTTCTTATAGTTATCATCTTTTTTTTAAACAAATATTTATTTTCTCGTTAATTGTAAAATGTTATGATGTGAATTTAAAATTATTCAGGATTGCTCAGAGTAGAAAAATGTAAATATTGATCCATTCCAACAATATTAAAAAAATCATTTTAGTTTTAGATGTAGATATTATAAATAATTGGTGAATATTGGTTTTAGTACCCCAAATATGTATTACCAATTATTTTTCTTATTGTTAATTGTCCATTTGCATATTCAGTGAATTTTTAATGAATTTGCTATATTCATTATTTATAATTATAATTAATATTTTATTTAAGTATTGACAGATAGATTTTATGTTTTAAAGAAATTCCTTAATCATGTGACACATTTAGTTTCATTCTTAAAATGACCTTTTTAATTAATTCAAAAATCAAAACGTACGTGACTATAGAAGCTTTGCATCTTATCAGTTATAAATATTATTCTGGTTCGATAAAGGTAAATAAAACTGATAAAATAGGTAGAATATTTTTAGTCATGTTTATGTAGAAATAATTTCATTAATATCGACTGCAAATTTTATTATTTTGGGGAATATTAAAAGTATAGTGCTAGGTAATGAAATTTTTAAAAAAAATTGTGGAAATTTGTTAAATATTTATTTGGATATTCACTTGTTGTGAAATATTTAAAATAGAAAATATTGGACTATCGTTTATTTAGATATTTATTCTTCAACATAGTGCCCTTCAAGAGTAATCCCTTCATTCCAACGTTTCTCTAACATTTCGATGGCTTTTTTGCAGAAAAAATTATCTTTAGCCTCAAAATCTGCTTCGTAATATTGGGTTTTGTAAATATTTTCAAACTTTAACAAAGCTTCTTCTTGCAAATCTTTGCCACCTGAACTTGAAGAAAAAGTTTCTAGTTTATGACGTGGATCTAATATTTACACAACACAATACATCCAATTGGTGCGCTTATAATATCTCACAATTTTTCTTCAATTTCATTACTATATTTTTTCACATCTCAATCTAAGACCCATTGTTCCAGTTTGTCCAACTCCATTTTTTTTATACAAATTGAATACTTTGATTTCCTCCTTTAGGAGTAGAATATCGAAAAAATCCCTTCTTGGTCGGTTGCTCTGGATACTATTTCCCAAATTTCGCGTTTCTAGTTTACACTGATAAAAAAGTTTATGTAAAATCACATAATATTACGTTGACCACATGTAACCAACGTAAAATCATTTGAAAATATAGATATTTATGTACACATCCTATTACCTTATGAATTCTGTAAAAATACTATGGAAACTCACTAGATCTAGAAATTATTACTGTAACTTCTTCATTAATCTGCGAATTTACTTGGTAATTATTTGGTGTGAATTCACAGTGACATTCAAACACATAATAAAAAGAAAAGAAATAAGTATATTTATCTACGAGTATAAAAAACACTAATGTTAATACATGGTTCACATAGCCACTAACTGCTTAATGAAATTGAAAACTTTTTTTTTAACGGCTAACACTTTTCTTGAATCTTAAGGAACATTCTCTGTATGAATTCCACAGTTGTGGGTTGTGGATAAATCCTTGGGGTATTTTATATTCAAAATCAAGAAATTTTCGTATCCATTATCATTTATATTTGTCTTTTCCAGATATACAAAATAAAGTGTCGTAGTTTTTTTTTTTTTTTTTTTGCGGAGGTGAAGGAAAACCCTTTATGGGAATGTTATGAGCCTAAAATCTCAAGGTCTACTGTGAGACTCTCCTTTCAAAGCATACTCACTAAAAAACTTCACCCCCTGGTTGGGTCCGTCTGACCGAAGCCACCGGTGACACTTAGGCCTATCGGCCCATTGTATCTTCCCTCTCTGTTTACAATACCCAGTCCAGTACCTTAGTGCCCCGTACAAGCTTGTACAGGTCCTGTACTGAGTGGGAGTTGTATAGTTCTGGGTCACCTATTGGCTGCCCAAAAATTTGCTGTCTTTTGCGGTCCAGTGCTTCGCATCTACACAGTATATGTGTCACTGTTTCTGTTTCCTTACCGCACAGTCTGCAGGTAAGGTCACCATTGTATAGTCCCATCTTGTTGAGGTGCCCCTTAACTGGCGTGTGGCCGGTAAGGAGTCCCGTAACTGTTTTCAGCTGGCTCCTGTTCATCTTCAACAGGTCTGCCGCTCTTTTGTGGCACGGTCCTTTGATGTATTCTTTCCCGTGTTTGTTTCCCGGGACGTTTTCCCAGTAATTTTTATGTTTGTCCCAGATCCAGTTTATTACAGACACTCTTGCTGTACGCTTTGGTACCTCTAGTGTCTGTCTACGGTTTGGGGGGTTTTCCGAGCCTCTTCTTGCGAGTTCGTCTGCTTTCTCGTTACCTACAATTCCCTGATGTCCCGGCACCCATATCAGTTTGACGTAGTGTCGTAGTTGGTTTCTAATTAGTGATACATTTATTGTGGGCACTAGAAAAATTAGAATTTCATACAATTGAATACTCACCTACTTCGATTTCTGGCCGACTCACACTACAAAACTGCTTGAAATACAAATAAATATTACTGCGTTCCAATCTCGCGTAACCCTCAACTAATTTGACTAACATTAGCTTTCCACTGTGACACCGAGTTCTAAAAATAGAAATCCTATAGTGCGCAATTCAAGTGGTGGGATATTCACATAACTAAACCTGTACAATTTCATTCACAGAATGAATTCCGTAAATCAGTAATTTTCACAATGTATTTTTACGTTGGCCGTATTTTTCACATATTATTCTGTGAATAATTTTACAACGTACTTTTGAGGCTTATATAATGTAAAATGTAGCTCACATAGTATATTTTGTGAAAATTACCTTACTTATCAAGTTTTTTCACAATCATTTTTTAGAGTGTAGTCTGACGGTAGAATAATTTAAAACCTTGTATCTTGGCCTTCAGTTTACCATCTTTATTTGATTGTAAAATTTCACTTCCTTCTAAAATAGACCCCTAACCAATTTACGTTGTGGAACTCTACCTAAAAATAAATATTTAAAAACTTTATATTTTTAATAAACCAAAGTAGAAACCTCTCCTATTCAAACGTCAATCATAAAAATCGTAATTTATCATTTTGTTTGTTTGGTCCTTTTCAGAGCTACCGCGGTCGAAAGCCCACTGGTTCAGCTGCACCCTTAGGAGGTGGTAGTACCTTGGTCTCGCCTGAAACTAACGGCAGTTCTGTAGTGGTGCCCACCGTGCAACCTTCATCGAGACCTAGTCCGCAACCGACTCAAATCCAGCCGCCGATGCCCGTCCAGCAACAACCAATGGTAAGACATTTTATTTTAAAAAAAGAAACCGAAATTTTTATATTTTCTTAAAGTGTGTATATTTAGGAATTTCCAAAATATCGAAAATTGACGAAGTTATAGCGTTTCAGTTTGGATTTTTTTACGTAAAAAATATGTTTTTAAAATGTGTATCGTATTATTCTTTAAATTACTTTTTTAAACTTGTCCATGCAAAAATTCGAGCACTAATAGACCTTTTTTTAATTTGTTTAATAAATTTTTCGAAAATTTTGAAAATTCCTAGTCCTTAGGTTATTATTAAATTTTTTTCAAATGAACAATTACTAAGATATTGAATGTACCCCGATTGCCGATTTTCTCATAAACCACCATATTGTATTTCATTACTCTGTCATGTTTTAATATTTTTTTATTCATTAGTTCAAATTATCCTTAATCCTTCCCTAAATCCAAAAAATTAATTAAAGAACCAAAAAATTTGAAAAATTAGCAGTTTTCTTCCTTGAGCTCCTAGTGATCCAAACATTCTTACTAGGACTCTGGTTAATATCTATAAATAATTATTTTACATCAGTTTTCAGTTCTATTAATTGTTGTCCAGAGACAACTCAACGATACCAATCAAATATTTTTAACAACGATATTACTTTCTTCTTTAAACTTGCAACCATTGATTAAATTAAATCACTAGTATTATGTTTGAAATTGGATGCTATTGGAAGTGACAATATTTCTGCAAAGATGCTACTACAACTTTCTCTCCCTTATTACAGATAATTGGAAATATGCGTTAATAAAACCTTTGCCTAAATCAAATAGTGATCTCCGCCTAACTAGCATGACTGTCAACATTTTTAGAAAAAGTTATTTATCAACAAATGTACGACTATGTATTTAATAATAACATAGTTACATATATATACAGTCAGGATTTCGAAAGGAGTTTAGTCCAACAACACTACTTCTAGATTTAACTGATAATACACTTCGGTTCTGCTAGATTTTCCTAAAGATTTCGACACTATCGATCATGCTCTTCTGTGTGCTAAACTGAAACATTTTGGATTTGACGAAATTTCCCTACGATATTTCAAATTTTATTTATTAAACCGTTATCAAAAAGTAAGGGATATCTCAAGAATCTCAAATAATAAATCGGGTTTTAGAAGCTATTTGTATCTTCTCAAGTAATCATAATCTTAAACTAAATGCTAAAAAATGTAATTCTCTGCTATATTATTGTCCTCATACCTCCAAAGCCACTGTTGAACAAAATTTAAAACTAGTTATTAAAAATGAACCATTCAAAACTGTTAATAGTTGTAGAAATTTAGGATTCATTTATGACTGTAGCTTTAGATTTCAAGATCATGTCATTCTTTTAGTAAATTCTACGTCAATTGTATAGAAGTCGGGGTATTTTAAACTTTACATTACGCAAATTATTTTGTAAAACTATGGTGATGTCAATTCTTAATTATGGGCTTTTGGTGTTTTATCCTTGCTCAGATCAAGTTACTAAATTTCGATTGCAAAAAACTCAAAATAATGTTTGGCGTTTTGTCTCTGGCGTAAGGAAATATGACCCTGTATCAAATAAGTTAAAACAATTTGGATGGTTGAACATAGGTGACTTGTATAAATACCACCTTGCCTCTTTGATATACCGAATTATTTTGACGTCGAATCCTATTTATTTGAGGAACAAATTAGTTTTTAGTGGCTCATAGTCTGTCTCTGAGATATCCGCATAGTCTCATGTTACCAACATATAGTTTATCAATTTTTAAACGGTCATTCACTAATAATTCAGTTTTAGTTTTTAAAAGTATTTCCCAAAGTTTAAGAGTTAAGTCTCTCAGTTTTTTAAAAGAAAATTATGAACAAATTTTGCTACGTCAGTAATTTTATAACATTTTTTTATATTTGTGATGTAAAATTTAGTGAATATTTTAAATGTGTAACGTCACGAGTTTTATTAATTTTGTATATTATTATCTGTAAACTTGAGGTTTAGTAGAGTAAAACACAATAAAATATTGCTTGTGGGACAAGTGATACCTCATTTTAAAGTGCTTAAATAGCCACAAAAAAAATAGAATTTTGAATCCGTACCTTGCGAGCAATTTATTGCTTATAAATTTTACGATGTTTATGTTTAAATCTTTCGAACCTGTCCCGATAGTAGCGCGTTCTTCTGATAAAAATGTTGACAAATAATCACCAAAAATAACTTTCTAGCGTTATAAATAGCCATAAAATTGTTTTTATTTCGGTACAGCTTATGATTTACAAGAAAAAGCGTCGTGTTTAAACGATTAAGTGAAAATCCCCAAAAGTAAAGGAATATCCTGTCGAGATAAAATGAACCTTTTGTAGAAGTTTATTCGGCAATTGGGGTTGAGTTGAGACAGGACGAATACGATTTCGTTACCCCAAGGGGGAAGGGTCCTCCTCTTACTCGACCTACCTCAACGGTAGGGGAGACCCTCCAGCTATCAGACGGTGATCTCCCCAATCCCCAATACCCAGCTGACAATGATAACGGGCCTTTTCATTATCAAGGTTACAAACAAGTGCCCATTTTTGGTAGAACCCTACGAAAAGAAAGGTAAATAGGTACAAAACGTTTCCTGTTTATTTATCTTATTTTGGAGAGAGAAAGCGAAAATAGACTAGAATAATTGTTTGTTGGAGTGAAGGACCTTTTTCATTACTTTCTGGGCAACTTGATAATTGAACGAATGTTATTTTAACAAAGGTAATGCCACGAGTTCTTCAAATTTAATCTATAAAATTTGACAGAATGAATGGTATTTGGAAAGATTATTTTTTGAATCATTTTGTGTTAAAAACAGAGAAAGACACTTTAAAAGTTCAATATTTTCTTTGACATTTAAACGTCAAATATTGATATAATTGATTGTATACCTACCAACGTAATATAAGTTGCCTATCTAGTAGTAGGTATTTAAGATTATTTATATAAGGGTAACGTTTAGACGTTGACATTATTAGTCAGTTTTAAACGGATTTATGGATGGAGCTGAGTTGTGTGTTAAAGGGATTTAAAATAAACGAATAAAAACAGGTTAGTTTACAAATATATTTTGAAATTTGGATATTAGGTAACATAGATTTGCAATACATTTTAGTATAATAATAGTTTATAATGCTAAATAAAATTTGTTAAATGTTTATATTTGACATTTCAAAAAAGGTAAACAAAGTTTAATCAAAAAACAAATACGAAGAAGCGGTTTTATTTTATTTATTATCAGTTATTGGCTGAATCCACAAAATCTGACTGTTAATCGTAGAAAAACTCGGAAAGTTTTCAGTTAATCTACCAACTTCGAATTTGAATATTAAATTTAAAACTGTTTTAACATCGGCTCTTCTATTACATTTTTTCTGCTTCTGATTTAGCTTTGGTGGTTTAACATTGGGCTGGTTCTACATCCAAAAATATATTTTCCGAAAATCAATAAAAAATTAAGAACTCTACAAAGGTAGATGCTATATTATAGATATTAGTTTTATCACACTTTGAAATCACAAAAAAATACATTCAAAAATACACAAATAAAACTGGAAATAGACTGGAAAAGTTTTCGCTTTAGTTTTTTAGGACAAAAAAAATATACTAATTTTTTTAAATTTTACAGTGTGAATAATGAAAGTTCACTTACATTTAAAATTGAAACTCTGTGAAAATACATTAAAAATAAAAAATAAACACGTAATTTAAAATAAAAATAAAAAATTTAGATTTAAAAAAAGTTTTAGATATTAACGGTTTACTTTTTTTTCGGCGTTGAATATCGAAAAAGCCCTCCTACGTGACAAATGGAAACTACTTTCCAAACTTTGATGTTTCTAGCCCCAGCTGTAGAATATTTCAAATGCTTCATACGAACTTCAATATTCTCTATCATGGCAAATAGTTACAATTTTCGAAAACGGTGAAATACATATATACAGGGTGGTCCTTAAGTAATTGTACATAGAAGTATGGTAGATTCCTCACTTTAAAATATTACGATTTGACCCAACTTGCTCTAATAAAATATTGCTAATAAGTAATATATGGGGTGTTAAAGGTTAAATTTTAAGATTTATTTTTTGCAATAACTTTAGCGTTTTTGGTGATTTATACATAAAAATTTGGAACTGGTGGTTTTTGGGCACGAGAAATCAGAATCTGGTACCTACTTCGATGTAATTTGTAGAGGGCGCTAGTTATGCCACATTTGTCGCATAAATGTGCCATAAACTTTTTTGCTCTTTAAGTTAGCGCTATTTTTGTAAAAGAATATTAAATCCACGTTATTTTACTGGAAAAAAAGCATACTTGTTATTAACCTTAAAACTTAACTGTTTACGAGATAATCGCATTTTAGGGATCAGCTGCATGATTACACTGGTAGGCAAAGAAAATTTTTTTTCTGGCCCTGACATCATTCTTGCTGATCTCCTGAATCCGAATATGACCTCAATCTAAAAGTTTCATTACAATTTGTCTATGGCAATGCTAGAAGAGCATTCTCAAGTGGTTTTGTATATTTCGTTTATTAATATAATAAATTAGATATTTAGGAAACATCTACAGAACATAAATACTATTTTCTGTTTACAGACTCCGATGCCTTTCTACGCAGATCCCAATAGATTCCCCACTCCAGTATGGCAAGCAGATCCTTCTCAAGGTAAAAATATAAAAATAATCCTACGAAAAACTTGTGTTGCAGAGGTAATTTATTTAAAAAAATTTGTTATAGGTTGGACACAAGGCCAATTTATCCAGCAAATACCAACTGCAGGTCAACCAATCGAAACCTATCAACAGTACCCAAATGGTATATACCAAGCGACCTATCAGCAACCAGCGTTCGAAACAAACACTTTTTACACGGGAGCTGTTCAAGTTCTAACGAATCCCAGGCCGCCTAGCGCGTCTAATCAGCAAGTTCAGCTAGCGCCTCCCCGACCGAATTCAAATTATTCCCACACTCCAAGCCCTAGTCCTGTCCAGCAGCAACAACAACAAACTAATACCGGAAGACAATATCAAGAATACAATATTGCTCAACAGACAGGTGGTCAACAACAGTCTTCCCAACAAAATTTTATCCAGTCTGGCTCTGGAGCAACCGGTAATGAAAGCTCACAGACTGGGAGTAACTCTAGACCTGGATCGGTGAATACAATTATGAATCCACCTACTCCCAATCCGAACTTTAGTCCCCAAACTCACCAGCAACAGCAGCAGCAACAGAGTCAGCAACAATCATCTCAACAACAAACTAATAACACTTATACTTCCATCAGTAACTTCAGTCCTAACCCTTCAGTGAATTACGTAAATGCTAATTCGGGAAACGCTCAGCCTGGGTATCCGCAGGTGAACAGCAGCAGTCCGCAGCTAACTTCACTCAACTCTAGTGGTTACCCAGGCCAGGAACAATACAGCGGACAAGAACACGACCAATGGCAGAACGATGGACAAATAATGTGGGAACAGCAAGTCAAAGTAGAACCTTCATATGAACATCAAGATCGGCAAAACAACCAGTATATGCAGGAAGTCAATAATTCTCCATCTAAAATAGACAATGTTCATATTCAGACAGACAAACAATTTTCACAAGCGGATAAAGTAAATCTTAATACTAGGATAAAAACTATGATACTCAATAAACAACAAGAAAATAATAAAATGGAAGAATCAAAAGCAGTAGAACAAAATTCGACCGGTCATTTTTTATCGTATAGCCACCATCACCACCTAAAAAAACGTTTAGGTGATGATGGTGGCTTCCAGAATCGCTATGATTCAAAACAATATGTTAATCTTCCACCAAGACCCACTAGTAAGAGCCCGATCAATGCTTATAATATTCCTTTGGACCAACGTAGATTTGCTCAAATGAATAATGTACTAACTCACGAAATGTCTAATAAACACAATATGTCGATAAATAATTTTCAAAGTAATAAACCCTCAAATCCACATTCAAACAAAAATTTAAACTTTGCGATTAATAGAACTGATCAAAATGCAAAAAGAGAACAATATCATGATACGAAGTATGACTCCTTTAATCATCAAATGCGTGGAGAGAGGCAGAACGACGAATTTTATCAAAGATACAACAATTTTTCTAAATCAATCGAACAACAAATGCCTAGAGAAGGTTCTTATCAAGACTTTAAACCCATCAGTCCTATCAATAGGCTTCCTCCAGTTAAACCTGCTACTGCTAAAGAAAAACGAACCAAAAGCACTTGTACTTCAACGCCTTTGAAAGCTAAATCTGTTGGTTCTCCTGACAAATGCAATAAGCAAATAGGAATGGAGATTCCTGAATGTAAATGTTTTCCACCAGATCAAACTTATACTGAACCTGGTACTTATTATACTCATTTGGGCTGTGCTAATAATTTAAAGAGTTTGAGGTACGATCTTGAATGTCGAACTGGAGTTACTGGGATTTCTATTAGGATTGAAAAATTGAGATATACAGGAAAGGAAGGAAAAACATCGCAGGGGTGTCCAATAGCAAAATGGGTATGTGTTTATGAATGTTAATATTTTAGAGCAGGGCCAATCATTTTTGAAACAAAAAAAAATCTTAACAGTATGTGGATGGTCAGAAAATTTAGGATAAATTATAAGTATGAAGAAACGAAATATTTATTAAAGTGAAGATGACGTTGGGCTCTCCTCCACTTACTTCGACTCAATCAGTTGTTTTAAGTATCTGGTGGGGTCCAATGCAGTCTTCACGCATCGTTTAGAGATACGATGTCGAGCTGGTCTACTTCTTACTGATGAGGCACAATAATGCCGAAACCAATCTAAAAATGACAGGCTCCTTTAGTAACAAAATCAAAGTTGTTGGGTTAAGTCCCGAAACGATTCGGGTTCCAACCGCGTCTGGACTTCTGTAATTCAATACCTGTTGGGGCAAATAGTCCAAGGAGTAGTTGTCCAGACGTTGGTGCAGTGTGTTACATTTTCTAATGTCGTAATTCTTCGGAACTTATTTCACAAATTATAAGTAAATTAAAAAAAATAAATTTGACAAATTAAAAGTTCTGGAAGCGGGAGGGTTGGATATTGGTTTTTTTACGATTTGTGGCTGAAATATGCATCCTATCGAAAAAAGTTTAATGTAAAAGTTGTAGATAATTAAAAAATATAAAACTTTGGTTTTAATTAGTTTTCAACATAACCTCAAAATTATCGATAAAAACCATTTTTTTCGTTTTTAATTTTTATCCTAATTATCCTATTTATTTTTTTCAATTTACTTATAATTTATCCTGAATTTTCCGATCATCCACATACTGCTATGAATTTTTTATGAATTCGGGTATTTAAAATCGGTTTGGCCCTGGTCTATTTGGGACAATTCTCATTTGGTTTTTCTGTAAGTTTTAAAATTTTTACAGGTAATCCGTCGCCAAGATGAAAACGAAAAGTACCTAGTACTTGTCAAACAACGAAAAGGTCATCATTGCCACTCTGCTTTCATAGTAATTGGGTTCGTAGTATGGGAAGGTATAACTCAAGGAAACGCGGATGAACTGTACTCTCTACTAACCGATAAACTAAATAAATTTGGACTTCCGACGAAGCGTAGATGCTCCACTAACGACCCAAGAACTTGCGCTTGTCAAGGTATTAGCGAGAATACTTGTGGTGCTAGTTTTACTTTTGGATGTTCTTGGTCTATGTACTACAATGGCTGTAAATTCACGAGATCCAAAGAGGTTAGAAAGTTTCGTATGACTGAGAAAAATGATGAAGCAATAGTTGAAGAAAAACTCCAAAACTTATCAGATCATATCAGTCCTATTTATCGCTGTCTTGCACCTCAATCATTCAAAAATCAGTGTCGATTTGAAGATATCGCATCAGATTGCCGATTAGGTAGAACTCCTGGTAGACCGTTTTCTGGAGTAACAGCCTGCATGGATTTTTGCGCACACTCTCACAAAGACATGCATAATATGATCGATGGATGTACTGTCGTTGTTACTTTAACCAAGCACAAAGGTTTTTCGAAACCGCCTGAAGAGCAATTACATGTATTACCCCTTTACGTGCCTGAAGATACCGATGAATTTGGATCTAAGGAAAACCAAGAACAAAAAGTTGTTAATGGAGGCATAGAAGTCTTAGAAAAGTAAGTAAATTATTCATTTCATGGCTTACTACGGTAAAATTAAATATTTTATTTTCTCTCGGTATCATACGATTCTGCTAGTGACAAGTAACTCGAAATCCTCGAAATAGATGGCGCTAGTTAGGTTGATTTTTTACGTACGTGGACATTCTAGAAACGAATCCTTAAAAAAAAATTACAAGCTACTGAAGAGTGCGAACGTATTTACAGACCAGGATGGAAGTTTTTTGGTACTGGATATTACATATTACAGCCTGTATACTTAAAACTGACCATATGCGATGTCATGACAGCTGTCGGAACGCTGTCAACACGTCCGAAAATGGTCTAGGATTTCCAGTTTTCTTGATTGGGAGCCGTAGATGAGGTCTCGACTCGTTAGTCTCGATTATCGGAGCTGTGACACTTCTAGGGCTGCTGTCAGCTTGTTGCTAGCTGTCATGATCGACAACCACGAGTTATGTCACAATCTATAGGCCCTGAATCACAAAACTGGAAAACTCTGTACATTACAGCTACTTTAACACTTCTGCAACTGTTGACGGGTTTTTGAGAGCTGCCATAATCGAGAATACCTAGTCAAGAGCTCATCTATAGCTCCCTGACATGAAACCTGGAAAACCCGGAACATTTTTGGGAATTTTGACAGTTTTGGAGATGTTGACAGCGTTTTGACAACTGTCATCACATGAGCAATTTTATGTCTCCAGGCTCGAAGATATCATATCCAGTACCAAAAGACATCCTTTCTGGTCTGGAATTACGTTCGTGGAAGGGGGATGCCGCGCGAGATGCGCCCGTGGAAATTTTTTTTAAGGATTCGGTTTTAGAATGTCGAAATATATAAGAAATCGTGGTTATTATATAGCGTTATTGGTGCGTGTGAATGAACAAATTGAGAATAAACGACTGATTGCGCTGACCGCCTATTGTACATTGTTTTTATTGTTATTCAGTCGTCTGGAGTTATTTGTGACGTGCAGAACAGTAGCCAGTAGCGTACCGTGTATAATATTTAAGCAAATATACACAAATTTACTTTTCAAGTAAAATAAAACATCTACTCCTATGGTCGGCGTGTAAGTTCAAAGCGGAGAATGCGGTTATGTTTTTATCGGTTTTTTTCAGCTCATTCAATTGAGTTCTCCCAAACTATAGCCATAAAATGCCATAAACTTGCACAATAAATTCTGTTTACAATTAAACAAAGTCGCAATAGTTATTGTTAATAATAGTAATTTATGTATTAAGGGAATTATAAGGGCCTTAATTCCCGAAGGCAAGGTTTGCGTCCCGAGGGCATCTGAGAGCTCAAAGACCGTAGGACTTATTTTGCACCGAGACTTGTCAATATGTTACCCTTATAATGTTAAGAATATAAATATACTGCCACATTACAAATATTTTATAAAAACCTGGATAGCCAGTAATAACAGATATATTTTTTAATTATTGTATTTGTCAATTTATTTCATTTTTCCTTTTTTATATAATTAAATATTAGATGTGTCAAAATAACTCGCACACAGGCATTAAAATGCCTCAACTAGGTATCAACGTTTATTTTTATTTTTTAATCGAGAGTACCTTCTTTCCCCGTTTTCATGCTGAACACGATGGTGGTGTTCAATATCACTTCCGAACCCTCCACAGGTCAAAATTTAGCCCCGGAAGGGATTTTTTTTTCATCTCAACAGCAAAACGGGTGTCCGTTTCACGGGTGAGTTTTGCCCTGTGGAGGGGTTGGTGAGGGTCGGAAGTAATCTTCAACATTACCACCGTGCTCAGCATCCTCGAAAAAGGGGGGGTAAAGACGTTTTTTTACAGGGAAATGATGTGCTGTCCGTTTAACCTCTTTAGGTGGTAGTTTTTGGCCGTTTAAGGGGTTCAGCTGGCGAAAAGAGAAATTCTGATATCGCCATCGTGTTCAGCATCCTCGAAAACGGGGGAGGGGGGGTAGGTACTCTCGATCCGGTTAAATTTTGGTCCATGTCCTTCCGACTCACAGATGCCACTAATTTGTAATAGTATGTATTTTAGATGTGCTACCATCTATGGTAAGAAGAGAGTATTGACATTAAATTTTGACCGAATCTAGTCAAGATGTCACTCTCTTCTTTTTTATCCCTTTCAGAGATTAATACAAAGTGAGTAAACCAGTAAGGAATTTTAATTTATTAGATTCGACATCCTAAGACCGGTTTCTGCCTTTCGGCAGGATGTTGAATCTAATAAATTAAAATTCCTTACTGGTTTACTCACTTTGTATTAATCTCCGAAAGGGATAAAAAAGAAGAGAGTGACATCTTGACTAGATTCAGTCAAAATTTAATGTCAATACTCTCTTCTTACCATAGATGGTACCACATCTAAAAATGTTATCTTATAGCGGATATAGCTATTGACTTGTACGAGTTTGGAATTTTTATTTATTGGATTCGAAAAGCCTAACTGATGAAGCCGAAAGGCAGAAACCGGTCTTAGGATGTCGAATCTAATAAATTAAAATTCCTTACTGGTTTACTCAGTATGTATTTTAATTTGAATCTCTTTAAAAAATAAACATTATTATTATTATTTAAACACTTGATTTAACATTTTTTTAGATATTCCTGTGAGGTACGAACGTCTTCAACGCCAGCCGAAAAATGCGTAGTCAAAAGAACAAAAAAGAAAAAAGGTGAAGACGGAAAAAAGCAAAAACGAAATAAATCCTTAACACCGGAAAAGATTTCTTCATATCAGTCAACAACGTCTACCTCAATGGATATCTCTAAAAGCAATGAAGTACAAAACAGTCAAGTTTCCAGTACGGTATTAGGTTATCCAAAAAAAACTAATTTGAGGTACGAAAACTTTTCTGACAGTAGTAATAGCAGCTATTCTTCTATGTATTTAAATAAAAACGATCATGTATATGGTAACGGCAGTTATCCTTCTACTCCCTCTCCTAGTTTACCAGAGTTTTCTGTTTTCAAAACACCTCCACCTCCTCCTGCTAATTATTTGAATAACCTACACCAACATCACGACATTTACTATCCAAATAGTTCTTACAATCAAGATTATTATTATTACAATCCCCCTAGCGATCCAGCTTCTCCCAATTTTAGTAATTATTCGGCACAATTTAGCAACCATTCATCCTATAGTGTTAGCAATCCCTTCGATGATTTTTATTCAAACAGTATACTACCAAACGATTCTAGTGAACCAAATGAAAAAACCATTAACATATCTTACACTGATAACAAAGAATGCTTTCAAGATAGCGAGATCGGTGGTGTGGCGATATCTCTTCCACACGGCAGCATATTGTTTGAATGCGCAAAACACGAACTGCATGCAACTACAGCTCTTAAAACCCCAAATAGGTTGTCTCCTACACGCATATCCCTAGTATTTTACCAACATAGAAACATGAATAAACCCCAGCATGGTTTGGATGAGTACACTGAGAAAATGAGACGTAAATTAGACCCCAGTATTGATTCGGATAAGCCTGACGCTGATTTCAATGTAGATGTTAGCAGTATTATTAAACCACACAGTGATATTGTTGTAAAAACATCAACACTGCCCTCATACACTTTTAAAACAGTTTTTCCAATGTTTCCCTGTATCGTTACAGGTCCTTATCAAGAAATCTCGCCCTTTGTGTATCCAGAAAAAACCTGAGACGCATTTGCTTCCAGTTTAATATTATTTTTACCCTTGTTGCAAGACTGCTTTAAGGTTACTTTCCTCGTTTATTTGGAATTACTCCACGTATCCGACCCAGAAGAGAAAGTTCTCAAAATGAACACGAAAATTTGGAAGCAGTTAAAATTTATATACCATATGCTAACTTCATCAAAAGACTGATCCTACATAAAAATTCATCAATCAACAGGGTTTTAGAATATCTCTTCTGGGAAATCAATCAAGACAAAACTGCCTACAATAATCGGAAATAAACCATTGCATTTGATTTAATTTTAATTGTGGGTATTAGTTATTTCGAATATATTTTTTAATGATGACGTTAAATTCACTGGTTTATTTCGGTATAGAATAATATGAGTGCCTCTGATCTCGAACTAATAGATATACAAAAAGAAATACAAAGTACAAATAAACTATTATAAGTCTTAACAGTAACCCATCGTACCAAAAATTTAATTTTCTTAGTTCGATAGGTAAAGCGTTATATTCTGCACAATTTTTTAATAAATTTTTTATATTGCGGATTTTTATCACGATTAAAAGTTTTTCTATTCCACCGGATGACATCGAAGTTAAACACCCCGCAAAAACTTTTAGAGAAGAAAATATTGTTTCGCCATCTTAGATCTTAGCGTTTTTATTCCGCTCGGGCTGTCAAATTCAACATATAAATTCCTGAAATCGATACACGTAGTCCTTCCATTAGTTGAGGTTCACCATCACTAAAAATTTGTGTTGATATTAATGGTTATTTAACGAACAAGTGTGTTAATCGCTATTTTAATTCACGAGTTCGTTACAGAACTTTTCCGTAGACCGTACTTTTCAAAAATAAAAATATCTTAAGAAATTGATACAATGACAGATAGTATTAAAACACCTTCTTGATTTAAAATGAATATGTATGTTTGGTTGCCTACACCATAGGTAACTGTCAATATAAATGTATAATAAGAGCAATGTACGTTGGGTTGCATATAATAAAATCGTTGATTAATAGAAAATTATTCATTAATAGGGGTCATTAATCAACGATTTTGAGTGCGTTAAAATACATCATAAATGGTCGGTCGACGGAAAAGATATTTAATATTTTACCTTTTATATATTTTTTAATATTTAATTAATTTTTAAAGAATGAAAATATCACGACAGAAAAAAACGATAGTTTTCCATTTGATTGTTTCTAATTTACTTTTTTAGATATTATCCCTTTTTTAAAATAAAATTTAGTTTTCGCTGCAACTGCAGTTTTATTTATAGAATTTCCTAATTTTTTTAACATTACAAATTTTTGAAACCACGTAGGTAAACGTCGCGTCGGTTAGCAATTAGAGAAAAATTAATGAAGGCCAAACTGTTGGAGCCACAAGGCAGAATGCTGGTCGTGCGGATTTGGAATCGAATGTATTGAGTTTCAAACACATTTTTTTTATTATCATATTTTGAGTGATTTTGGTATCCATTTTGTATCCATTTCCATGGTTTTTTAAAAGAATTTTCGGGTAAAAAGACCAAAAAAATTAAATTTCGGTTTTTTAATGCCGCAGTTGTTTTTTCTCTAGATTGAATTTTTGTGCCGAATTTTCTCAATTTTTTAATTGTAGAATTTTATTTTTTTTAGAATTTTTAATATTCTTTAATTTCTGAATGTTATTTCAAATGTAAAATCTTTTTGAATTTCATCTCTCAGATTTCTATTGTTGTCATTTTGTTCAGACCATATTATTTTTTTAATTACTGAAATTTTTGCTTAATGTTCACATTGTTCTGATTTTCATTTCGTAGTCCCTCATTATTTTCCTGTTCTTTTTCAGGAAATTTACATTTTCTTATGAAAAACCCTAAAAATTTTTTTTTAATAATTACGATAATGCCAATTGAGTCCGGCAATAACAGACGAGTCACAAAACGTTTCTTTTACTCCAATAAAACATAATTTTTTCATCAAACGTCAGTTAGTTAATTTTTTTAAATATTGCAAAAAAAAAACGAGAAATACTTTATAACTTTAACACCCTGTAGCAGTGGTTATCATTTGACCCACGGTTATATTAATATTAATATTTATATTTTGTGGTCCTCAATCTAATGTTTAAAATATTGTCCATTTATTTTGTATGATTAGTCACGCGTAATCAACATTAGCAAAAGTATTTTTCTCCGGGAAATTTCAACGTCATAAAAATGAGTAAAAAAGTTTTTTGATGTTTGAAGGAAAACATTTTGTGGGTTCCCAACATTTGTTTCCTTATTTTTCTTATTTTTTTCCATTAAAACAAATGGCAACTAATTTAATTTTTCTTTCTAAGATTTTTATCGTAAAATTTTATTTATTTCATACATTAATATTTTTTAAATTATATTTATGTTGTGGTGCCTCTTACAAGCCACCCGCCCCCTCCCATCCGATTTAAGAAAACCCCAAAAAATATTGGTAAAATTATTGTTTAGTGACATCATCAGGACAGTGATCTCAAAAAAGGAATTTGAGATAATTATTGATAAAGAGAAAGGTTTCTGGATGGATTTCAGTTACCAATAAAAATTCTACCTATTTGCTAGATTTAAAAGTTTTTGGGAATTGTGCAATACTTCCTTGTTATCCGGTACAGTAGTTTTTTCTATATTATACTATACAGTTTTTCGTGTTACTCAGGTAAACTTTTATACCTTACAATTGAACATACAAAAGAATATTTAAAGCTAGATATATATTGGATACTGTAAATAAACGCCAAACGGTAGTTGTATATATCAAGATTGATATTTGTAATTTGTTGTTTATTTACAGTAGCCGTAAAAAATTTAGAATGTAAACTGTTAAAAATATGATATAGTATTGTAGAAAATCCGTAATTTTGCCTTTAATATTTGTGTTTTACGGATAAATATATATTTTTGAATCGTGAGCCGAAGAAGAAATATTTAAAGTATGTGAAGTTGTCAGAGCTGATACATTAATTAAGTCAGCATCGACGTTTTTCATGGAGAGGCCATACGTGTTGTATATGATAATGTATGCATTTATCTTTTCTAGTTTTAAAAGTATATTTTTGACAAAAAAAAGAAAGAAAGTATTTATAGTGTTCTTAAATCGCCTACGAAAGTAAATTATTGTATAGTGTTAGTATACCCAGTCACTTCTTCGAAAGTATAAGTATGTTAATGATGAAGTAAAAATGATGCCAAATATTTAAAAATAGATTTTAAAAAAATTGTATTTATTTTTTAACGATAAATTTCTTCCAGGCCAGTTTTGGCAGCCAGACTTTTTATGTACTATAATTTCTTTTAAAACATTATTTATTTATTTATTTTTATTGAATTTTTATTTTTTTTTTGTATATTTTTCTCCTAGATTTGATCTTTTTAAACGTTACCTCTCAAAATTTTAGCTCCGATAGACTCAAACTGAAGGTGAGGTGCAATAAATATTTCACAGTATTATGAAAATCTAGGAAGGAAAATATACACCATAAATAATTTTCAATCACTCATTTGCTACAATGAAGATTGTATTCTATTAAAACGTTATTATTTTTTATAAAAACATTCCAATACTTTTGGGAAATAGGTATAGCAACGATCCTCTTTATTTACGTTTATATTTTAATTAAAAAATCATGGTATTGAAATTAATTAGGTCATAAAAATATTAAAAACAATCTAATTGTGATTTTTCTGATAGGAAAAGCAAAATTTTAGCACTATGGGGATGATGATACATTTATCGAAACTGTGCTTGTTTCAAAATAAAAATTTTGGGTTCAAAAACTATATAAAAGTAAATTCTAAAAATATATTAAATATACAGGATGTATCATGTTGAAGATTCTACAATTTTTTAGGTCATGATTTTTCTGTTCAAAATTTAAAATTAACTTGACTTTTACGCGGTGAGGTGATGAGTATATATTTTTTAATTGCAGACATGCCAAAATGTTTAGGTGTTCGGACGACATCTCGTTTAATTTAAATTTAAATTTTTTTCTGTTGTTTGGATGCTTTTTAAAGGACCCCGCACAAAAAGATAGGAAATGGCCGCTCGGTCAAATTGTCTGAATTTTTGATATGTTATACATTTTATCATCCTGAACAAAAGTCTCAATGGGCACTAAGCTCCAAAGTCCATGGTTTGGCTGCTATGGAGCTCCGAAGCTCCGAAGCTCCGTGACTCCACCATAGTATAGAAACCTTTAAAACGCATATCACCTTTTTAAAAATAATATTTTAATTATTTTAATGTATGCCCTTAAGTTTTTGAGGATGCTGAATTTAAATATGATGTCAAATCCATAATATTGACAGTTGACAGCTGTCAAATGCTTTAAAGAAAAAAGAAATCTTATATTAAAGAATGTTATCATATGTTTTTGAGGACGCTGAATTCAAATAAGATGTCAAATCGATAATATTGACAGTTGACAGCTGACGAATAGCTGTCAAATGCTCTTAAAAAAATAAATCTTACACTTAAGGAATAAGAACTTTGTTTTTGAGGACGCTGAATTCAAATGTCATGTCAAATCGATAATATTGACAGTTGGCAGCTGTCAAATGCTCTTAAAAAATAAAGAAATGAAGACGCTGAATTTAAACATGATTTTAGAATACGTTTGTTGAAACCAATGAAATTGGCGTCCTCAAAAACAAAGTTCTTATTCCTTAGTGTAAGATTTATTTTTTTAAGAGCATTTGACAGCTATTTGACAGGGGTCAACTGTCAATATTATGGATTTGACATCATATTTAAATTCAGTATCCTCAAAAACTTAAGGGCATACATTAAAATAATTAAAATATGATTTTTAAAAAGGTGATATGCGTTTTAAACGTTTCTATACTATGGTGGAGTCACGGAGCTTCGGGGCTCCATAGCAGCCAAACCATGGACTTTGGAGCTTAGTGCCCATTGAGAATTTTGTTCAGAATGACAAAATGTATAACATATCAAAAATTCAGACAATTTGACCGAGCGGCGGCCATTTCCTATCTTTTTGTGCGGGGTCCTTTATTAAATAACTGAATTTTAATTTTTGTATATGAGATTTTATCCAAAAAACTATTTCCCCAACAAACGAAATTTGCAAATTACATAAAATTATTTATACCTGGTGACAATGAAAGTAGGTCCAAGCTTATATCCTTTTCATTTATTGACTGATTTGTGTGAGATTTAGTATAAGATACAATTTTGAGTTTAGCAAAAGCAGAATTCAAAATGGTCGACTTCCGGTTTCGCTGGAGGTGCCTTTAACTTGGATTTATTGTGATCCGGTATAGAAGAATACTATTTTCAATGTAGCAATTAGTAGTTATTATATGTATATATATTTTTTACACAAGTTTAAGTAAACGTAATTATTCCCAATTGAAAAGCAATCTTTCGAATACTTGTATATAGTCGAGTGGATACTTCTGATAATTTTCTCAAATTTTCATTCATATGTAATATTAGGCATTGACTCAGCTCATAAAATTCAAAAGCAATACTTATTGATAAATTCATATCATGAAGGGAAGTATCTGCTCAAAAAGAATGTGTTTTATTAAATATAAAATAATCATTTGTATTTTCACTAGTTATAGATTTTTTTAGTTTAGCATTAAGAACAAAATTAATATGTGTATGTCTTGTGAATACATTTATATAATATTATTGTTTTATTTATTATCCACCTCTTCCATAGTTTTGAATAAAAGTAAAAATAAATTATGATAGAAACAGGTGTTATTTTTAATTTTTTTTTAATCTCAGGAGGCATTTGAGTTTACAATAAGACTCTGCATTTTTATGACATTCGTGGTGTAGTCCTGAATTGGTTAGAATATATAATAACAGTCGTTTAATTATTCATTCATCCATTCACTGGTTAAAGCCCAATCCAAACCGCTTTAACAAGAACCATCTAATGGGAGGAGTGACCTGTCCATCCACTAAGAAGAGCTTTTTAGTTATTCAACTCATAAATTAGTAAAACTGGGTAATAGTAGGGGAGGCCAAGAAGGGATTTTCCGCGTTACTCGAGCGCGTCAGAAATACACATGGGGAAAAACCTTGCACCCTGTAATGTACCCCTACCATATATGAACCCTTAATACAGGGGGGTGCGTTGAGGGCAGCCCGTCAGATTAGTAAAAAAAAATCGATCCTTAGAAAAACTCGAGCGCATCAGATTAAGAAAAGGTAAGTTAAGTACATCCAGAAAAGTGTATATTTCAATAATCTGTCAATTTGAGCGTGGCATAAGGAAATGGGCGAGTCACAAATTTGTAAAAAAAAACGGTCCATTGTGGCTAAACGGTTAATATTTTGAAAATTTTGTTTATTCATGGATATGTGGGTTGATAAAGGCCACATTTTAAAATTATTTTGAAATATACAGGTTGCCCCAAGAAAGTGTGGCGTATCAAAGTTATATTATTTCTTATGGAATTCCCTATACCTGAGCTTTTTAGTTTTCGAGATATTTTGATATTTCTAAAAATGGAAGCACTTATAAGAAAACCAATAACTTGGAAACCTATGGAATCAGCCAAATCCTATTTTAACTGAAAAAAATTAGACTAACAATTGAAAGCAATAATTTATTTAGAGTTGTTTAAAATTATACAGTGTGTCCAAAACGGGGCGATTCTCTAATGACATATTCAAACGACAATATCGTTCTTTAGATGTGCTACCATCTATGATTAGAAGAGAGTATTGACAATTTTTAAAGCAAATAATTCCCGATTATTGGGGTTGCATACACAATTCGCATTGTGTGTTGCAAAGCTTTTATTTGACTGATTCTAGTCAAAATGTCATTCTCTTCTTTCGTATCCCTTTCAGAGATTAATACAAAGTTAGAAAACGAGTAAGTAAACTAGTTTGAAAGTTTGAATAATTAAATCGTTAGTTGGTTCACAAGTATTTTATTAGTATATCTAAGTATAAAAAAAGCTGCTTAATACATGAAAAAAAAGAAATGCAAACGCAAAGAAAAATAAAGTATTATTATTATAATGTTGAAATAAAGTCTGTTAAAACTCTATTAGCTATCCAGGAATTTAAAGACATTAAACATCTAACAGATTCATAATTTTTTAATCTATTCCTTCCTCTATTATTTTCTCTGTTTCTAGCTGATTTAGAAAGTTTTTTTATGAAAATGGTGCTTTGGGTGTAAATATGGATGGCTTAAAAGACGTTTTTGCTTTATTATTTGCAGATAATATAGTTATTCTAGCTCATTCGGAAATTGATGTAGTAAGAAAGTTAAAAATTCTAGAAAAATATTTCCGGTTGAAGTTCATCTTCAAAAAACGAAAATTATACAATTTTGTAGGGGAGGATTTCAAAAATGTAGCACTAATTTTTATTATAATAACCAAATTGTCGAGACAACAAATAAATTTACTTATTTAGGCGTTACATTCACTTCCTCTGGACTTTTTTACGAAATGTCAATTTTATCTGCTACTAAAGGAAAACAGGCTGTAGGATCCTTGCTCATTATAATATCTAAAACAAAAATTAATACCTGGTTGCCTAGAATGAAATTATTTGGATCATTAGCTCTTAGTGTTATGTTTAATTGTGTTCCTTCGTGGGGTAAAAATTGACTTTAATGTTTTTAAGTTTTCTCTCAATTGGATAGACAAAGTTCAAACTATGGATAATCATCGTTATCCAAAGATTTGCTTTCAACAACAACTCCGTTTACGAGATAAAATTGATGCGAAGTATAATTGGGTACTACAAATGAAATATCTCTTTATTCAAACCAATTCTTTGGATGGTTGGAACAACCTTAGTAACATTAGGGTTAATTCGTATAGATGAAATTTAATTTCTAAGTATTACAAGTTTCTACACGAATCAGATGTTTCGCTTCTCGTTATCCCCATTTGCTTATTTTTAATCTACTTAATACATCGCAAAACCCAAGCACTTATTTACTTTTATCATTGCCATTGCCCATTCAGACTACATGCACTCTGGCCCAATTGCGATTGACTAACAAATTTAAGACTAAATTTACTTTAAGCGGTGATAATTATTTCATTAATCCAGATCTAATTTGCTCTGTATGTAATACACAAGAAAAAGAAATACTTTTTCATGTCCTATTTGAATGTCCTATTTACACTGTAATGAAACAAAATATATCGTGTCTTCAGAAGAACAATTGCAAGAAGAAGCAATAACGTTTTCTTTTTCCTTTTAGATTATATTAATTATTCTAATAGATTAAATGAAATAACTATCTACTCATGTACTTCTTGTTGTAAACTTTGGTTTTAGAAGTAATAAAGCAATAATAATTCCTTCGTTTGGTAATTGTTAGAGAAGCCCTAAAAAAAATCCGCTCTCTTGATGATGATGTAGCAGGTAACTGGGACTGGGTTTTTACTCCGAGATGTTTGAAAGAAAGCTAGTACATCTATATCAAAATTTTCGGAAATCTTTACATTGGCTTTGGAGGGCTCCCAGTAAACACAAGGATATCCAATGGATGTCCAATGTATATCCAAAACGTACAATATGTACATCCATTGTGTTTAATTTTCAGATAATTAAACATGTAAACTCATATTCGTTCAACCGGCAACGCCGCACCAAAATACATTTGCGAACTGCGTTCAAACCAGGAAGCGGTTTCATCAAAAGATAATTTTTTTACTCTATTTCACAATAATATCACGCCATAATTCTAACCGTCTCGTCTAGACAATAGAAAAAATTTTACATGCTTGTTTACGCGGTTCACGCTAAAGAATCTTTCGAGAAGGTGTTGCGCAATCCGGGAAGGGATACATTTGAAACCGATAAACTTCGCCGATTTTAAACTCAGTTTGCTTCGAGCCCTCATTATGAGCGCATACTCCGGGGTTACAGAAAACCTCGTAAATAAATTCATTTTTCATAATGCCTCTTAGTACGGCAAGTCAGTGCTTCGAGAATTTAAACAGTGCGTCTTTAACTGCGAATCAGGTTAGACCCTCCGTTGACACCAGCTCAACGTAAAAATATTTCATCTTAACAGTGGTACTTTGCTGCGTATCAGGCGGTCCACTTTATTGTTCACTTTATATTTTCAAAATCAAAACTCAGTGCGTTTCTAACTGCGAAACAGGTTAGACCCTCCGTTGACACCAGCTCAACGTAAAAATATTTCGTTTTACACAGTGGTACTTTGCTGCGTATCAGGCGGTCCACTTTATTGTTCATTTTATATTCAAATTTAAACTCAGTGCGTTTCTAACTGCGAAACAGGTTAGACCCTCCGTTGACACCAGCTCAATGTAAAAATATTTCGTTTTACACAGTGGTACTTTGCTGCGTATCAGGCGGTCCACTTTATTGTTCATTTTATATTCAAATCTAAAATCAGTGTGTCGCTAGCTGCGAATCAGGCTAGGACCCTCCAGTGTCTAATTATCACTCACGCAGAACACACGCAAAAATAATATTTTCTGAATGATGTGATCATTTCTTTTAATTCATTTTTCATTAATATGTGTTAGTGCTTGTTAAGCACATATTAATTATAATACTTTGTTCATGATTACTAGTTTAAGGTAATCCTTGTTCCGTTGTTGTTTTATTCATTTATTTATTTAACAAGTTTAATAAATGGTTAAATAAAAGTGTTCATTGTTTTTGTTGAATGAAGTTGAGAAGACAAACCTACTACAGTACACATATACTCAATCTAATAAATACAGTCCATTTTACGAATACAACGATGCAGTTTAAAAAGGCGGTAACACATTGTTGGCCGTCCTGGGAAACTGGCACAACATAGGGTTTATTCCAGAACCCTCAACACATTGGATGTCGTTTGATGGACAAGGGATGACCATCGGCCACCAACTTGGACGTCCAATGGATGTCCATTTTTTATTTAATATGAACATGAACGTGAATTGTACCAAAATGGACAATAATTGGATCTTCGATGGACATTTCATGGATGTTATCTGGACCTCTGATGGAGGTTTATTGAACATTACCTGGACCAGTGATGGACATCTTATAGACTTCAGTTCCTAGTTTTTGAGAAATGTCTTTCCATCCAAAGAATAATGTAATGCATTAGATTTTCCCAGACGTCTAGCATTATTACTACAATCTACATATAGATAGATCAATCAGCACCATTTTCAATGTATGAACTCATTTACGGGATAAAAATCGATTCATATAAATAACAATATATATTCAAATATGAAAATGTTTTAAACAACACAGAACATGAAATAAAAATATTCTAAAATAAATAATTAATTTAAAAATAAAACTGAAATAAACGTACATTTCTGATGACGATGAGTCAGCTTCACTATTATAACGTTGCTGCTCGTTTTCTGTGAATGTAGACTGAACACTACCACTTTTAGGATATTTGTTGACTGTTGAACACAATCTTTACTACTTTCCCCAGAATTACTATTATTGAAATCACATATATTGGGATCAGACTGAAAGCTCGAAGCAGGTGGTGAAACAAAAGCAGAACTTGATGGAAGGATTTGTGCGTTACTGGTAGAAGATAAGTTATCTCTCTTCGAGTTCTCTTATGTACTTTGTTTAAGTACTTCTTTCGTACGACGTTTTTCTCCATTCTTACCTGGCGATCAAAACACAAATCTCTTTTCTTTTTTGAAGAACTTATTAACAATGGAAAATGGAACTAATGAATATTGAATATACTCTAAATCCATTAGAACTTGGAACCAAATAAATAACCTGTCAATTGTCAGTTGTGAAGTTAAATTTATTTCCAGGAATGCCAACAGTAACAATGCTACCAATTGGTTAAATTTATTTCGAAGTTAATTGGTCCATCAGAGGTCCATAATTGATCCATAAGAACATTGACCGGAAAAGGATATCCATTGGATGTCCATTAATGGTTATCCATTGTATGTCCATGAACGACGTCCACTAGACACCCATTGGACGTCCTTTTCTGGTACATGTCCATATGGACCAATTATGTCAATCGGATATCCTGTGTTCACTGGGCTGATTTTGTTAATTAGTTTTGATTGACCTTGACCTTTTCGTTAAAATTCTCGTAAACTTAGGTTTCGTAAATATTTTCAAACTTTAACAAAGCTTCTTCTTGCAAATCTCTGCCTCGTGAACTTGAAGAAAAAGTTTCTATTTTATGACGTGGATCTAATATTAATACAACCCAATACATCCAATTGGTGCCCTTATAATGTTATACAATTTTGTCGCGTGAGGATTGCAGGGCAAAAATGAATTTTTCATCAATTTCATTCCTGTCTTCTTTAACATCTATCTAAGGCCCATTGTTCCAGTTTGTCCCTATAACGTCCTTTGGGAGAGTACATTACTAATCTCCTTCTAACAGTATAGATATTAAAGCAAGTCTTTAGTTGTTTGTAAGTTCTTGTTATTATTTATAGGCCTGATGATGGCTAACAGCCGAAACGAGTCGCCATTTGTATTTTTCATTTGTTTAACTTTGTTTTATTTATTAGTGTATATATGTTTTGAATGATTTTAAATAACTGCAAGGGCAAAAGACTGTTTTGAAAATTACAAAAGTAGCGTCATTAAAACTACTGTAACTTGTGAATTAAACCTCAGATCGTCCTGAAATTTTGAATTTTAAATGTCATTTTTATCTCTAAATGCCATAATACTTTTGAGTTTTAACAATAAACTAGAATCGGAGCTGTTAAGTTCGTTAAAGACTACGCTATTAAAAGTACCTAATGTTCGTTTTTTATTTTTTCTTCTTTTTTATACCCTTATTAATAAAAGTTTTGCAAGCATACAGATTTTCACAAATTCGTGCTTTATTCATTGTCATGGAACAAGTATTTTTAAATAAATTAACCTATTCTACCGAATTTTATATATGGTTTAAATGCACAAGCGTTTAGAATAAACATACGTGAAAATCGTCATGTGGTCTGCAAACATAAATGAGCAAAATCACCTTTGGTGGTGGCATATCTTCGTCTCACACAAACTTTAGTTTAACTTTCGATCGGACTGCCAAACCGGTTACCTGCATTCAACCTTCTTTCAAAAATTATGTACAAATTCCATTAAGCAATTGGTCTAGCATTCTTATAGTCCAGTCGATGATAGTTTCTGGTTCCGAAATAGTTATTTATGTACCAAGGCGTGATTAATAAGGTAAATAAGAGTGCAATTAATATTTTTTTAAATAAAGCCCATTTAAAGAGATATACGAGAATAGTAAAACCAGTATAATCATTAGAAAATATACCAAAGCGCAAAGATTATCCTGGTCCGCTTGTATTAAAAAAATGACATCCTGCAAACATTGATAGAAATGAGCTTAAAGAAACCCAATACTCAAAAATGACCGCCTTGGTTGAAAACTGATGTTATGTTAAGTATTTACTATTAAAACTGTGAAAAATATTTTATTGTTGATTTTTTTTGTAGAAGTTTAATTCTTTTTTACTAATCAGCGAGGACATTAAAATTAAAAATGATTTCAATTTATCATCAAAAATATCTTAGAAAATTTAACTTTTGTGTTATATACAGTGTGCCCCAAAAAGTTTTATACAAATGGAGAAAAAATCTCTGCATGACTTGTTGATCCATAATCATCAGGTACACATGTTTAAAACATTGTATGGAAGATATGGAAAACAAAAAGTAATGATTTGGACGGAGAGAAAAATACGTACAAAACTGTAGTGGAGGGCAAAATGTTCATTGAAATTGTGAATAAGTGGCAAAAAATTATAAACAATTGTAAATTATTGATATTCCCAGATAAAAAGAAGACAATAAACACTTCAGAAATTGTTAGATAATTTATTGATAACCAACAATGAATAATACCCCACACAGCACAATCACCTTCCTAGAATGTGCATAGAATATTGAAAAAGTATATTTGAATATTCTATGAATATACTAATTTCTGCTATGAATATTCTTAGAACATGGCAAAGGCCAGGGTATTGTCAAGTGCTGAGAATATTCATTAGAATGTTTTTATAATATTCTATGCCATACTTTTAGGTACCTTTATAGCATTTTGTAAAAAAAAATATAAATATTTTCTTGTTTTATTCTTAAAACTTAGGTATAAAAAACGTTTTAGAACATCAAATTTTTGTTGTATGCCTTGTATGCACACTGATCCACATTCTCGTCCACATTCCTGCCATCAACACTATCTATCTATCTATCTATCTGTGATGGGGGTGTCGATACACTGCGACCTATAAGATCTATTGTGCCCCCTACTGCTGCCCAATCGTTGAGGATGTCTCAACGTTTAGAGCAGTTCCTCCAGTCCTATTGCTTTCAAAAAGTTCAGGATGTCGGTAGGCTTCAGGTTAGGTAGATCTTCATCTTCTATTTGATATTCTCCGAGGTATCATACCCTTGGATTTTGCAGGGTAAAGCATTCTGAGAGAATGTGGATAAGGGTTTCCTCCTCTTCCTCGCAGAATCTGCATTCTTCTTTGTCTACTAATCCGAGTTTCTTTAGGTGGCCTCTCAGCCGGCAGTGCCCTGTTAGGATACCCGTTAGTATTCTGAGCTTATTTTTACTTTTACTGACGCAGTCGTCAGATCTCTTCTGGTTATAGTTTCCCAGTAGTGTCTTGGCCTGCCTCATTCCTTATAGTACTATCCAGTATTGGGATCTTTTGTTACTTACTTCTTTTCCAAGTTCATCAAGTATTGTACTGGTGCTTATTCCGCAGAAGGGTTCAGGTCCCAGAAATGGTGTTTCAGTCCCTTTTTTTTCGAGTACGTCTGCTATTTCATTACCCTCCACTCCAGTGTGTCCCGGAACCCATAGGAGGGTAACAGTGTTGTTCTTGCCTAGTTTGTTTAGATTCTCTAGGCACTCCCAAACCATCTGGGAGTTGATTTCGTGGGAGTTCAAAGCATTAATAGCTGCTTGGCTGTCTGACATGATGATGATCTCTTGTCTGCGAAAATTTCTTTCTATGTTGAACTGGACACATTTTCCGATGGCGTATATTTCAGCTTGGAAAATGCTCGGAGATTTGCCTAAACTTTCAGAATATTTGGTTCCAGGCCCATATACTCCTATTCCTGTTCCTTCTGTTGTTCTAGAACCATCTGTGTACCATTTAATGGCACTTCTCTTGAGTTTTGGGATGGTATCTTTGTCCCATTCGCTTTTGTTACTTAGCTTTGTGTTGAATTCTTTCACAAAGCTAAACTTCTTTGTCATCTCATCTTGGGACATGTCCCAGGTTTGATGATTTCCAGGAAGGAGTCGAAACTTGCGTTTAGTTGATCCTTCTCTGGTCATTCTGTAGGTTGTTCTTATCGCTATACTCTCCACTACTATATGGAGGGGTGTAAGGCTTAGGATTACCTCCATGGCGGCCGTTGGGCACGTTCTCATTGCACCTGTTATGCATTCGCAGGCTAGTCTTTGGATTTTCGCTAGATTTGCCTTTGTACTGGCCAGCTTAGTTCTGCTGCCCCAGACCACTGCTCCATAAGTGATGGCCGGTCTCACTATTGACGTGTACATCCACTGCAGGATCTTTGGGTTACATCCCCAGTTTTTTCCCGCAAAATTTCTGCACACCATTAGAGCTTTCGTGGCTTTGCTGGTTACTTCTTTTTCGTGCTTATTCCAGATGAGTTTATTATCTAGTATTAGTCCCAGATATTTGACATCTGGCTTCCATTCAATAACTTTCTCGTCCAATTCGATGGTTTTGAGGTTAATGTTTCTTTTCCGTGTAAAGGCAACTAAGGTAGTCTTGGTGGAGTTCACGCTAAGTCCCATCGATTGACACCATTCTTTGGTATAGTCCAGCCCTCTTTGAACTATATCGCTGACGGTATTCTCGAATTTTCCTCTTGCGATTATGACTATGTCATCTGCATAGCCTTGACACGATATACCAATCTCGGTCAAGTCGCAGAGGAGTCAATCCAATGTTAGGCTCCACATAAGAGGGGAGGCAACTCCTCCTTGTGGACATCCTCTGGTTGTGCAGATGGAAACAGTGTCTTGTCCCATTTTAGTCTCTGCTATTCTGGTAGACAAAAGTCGCAACATCCATCTGGTTGTCGTGTTGTCTACCCCTCTTTCTTCTAGTGCTCTTTTGACGGCTTCGTGTGGTGTGTTGTCAAAAACCACTTCTATGTCTAGAAATGCACACACTACAGATTCTTTGTTCTCTAGTGCATCCTGGATTTCATCTGTCGATTGCACCAATGCGGTCTCCGTGGATTTGCCCGTTTGGTACGCATGCTAATGGGGGTGCAGAGGCACCCGTTCCAGGATTTCAGTTCTGATATAGTTATCAATTGCTTTCTCCACCGTTTTCAGAACGAACGATGTGTGACTAATTAGTCGAAGGGATTTAGGATTGGTTGTATCCCTTTTCCCTGTTTTAGGAATGAAGGTGACTCTGGCCCTTCTCCATACTTCCGGTATATATTCCAGTTCTAGACTGCTACGACACATACTCACTAGGTGTGGTAGAAGCCATCAACACTATCTAACAGCACTATATGATCTTCAGTTGCTAGAGTTTTCTTCAACCTTCTTTTGACTGTTCGGTAGTAGGACCTTGGATGTCCTTCGGGCATTTTAACATAAAAACTTTATTTACTCTTTAAAGTTGTTACTTATTATTTAATATTATCTATACACAATGTAATCTGTCAAAAATATATTTTTATAAAGAATACCGCCAATATAATAATTTCTCAAAAAAACATGTTTATGTAAAAAGTGATTGTCAATGTAGGGGCTCTTAAGGTACATCATTTCTTTTAAGTAGCCACACAAAAAGAAGTCTAGAGGGGTAATGTCTGGAGTCCTTGAATACCAAAGAAACTCTATGTACCTCCCGATTTGAATGAATATTTTGCCCTCCACTACAGTTTGTACGTATTTTTCTCTCCGTCCAAATCATTGCTTTTGTTTTCCCTATATTCCATACAATGTTTTAAAAATTTTGTACCTGATTATGGATCAACAAGTCATGCAGAGCTTTTTATCAAGAATAATTTTTTTTGTGAAATTTAAGGTAAACTTTCTCCATTTGTATAAAACTTTTTGGGACACACTGTATAACGAAGGAACATTTAAAAATAAATATAGATTTTACCATTTGATAATAAATAAAAATGCACAAAAATACATCACGTATCATCGGAAAGAAAAATTAATTTGTTGTTTTCATTTTTTTATGAAAAATGTAGTAAAAAAGTTGTAGAACGTTATATCATACCTGCTATTTTTAAAATACCAGCAATAGTAGTTTATAGAAGTGAATGTGTGGAATAAATCTTGAATTGCCGTGTTTTTCGCATGGGCAGTTGTACGTTGCGTGCTCTAGAGTCGGCAAACCATCGGTATTATTTGTTTTCTCTCCGGAAGGAAAGACAAAAAGGAAAGCCAATAAATTATGGTCATTATATGGTACTGTAAAAGGAAGATGTGGTCTCATTTTCTTCATTAGTACACCCGTGCGAAGCTAGTTTAATATTATTTATGCCAAATAATTCAAAATCAGTGAATTATTTAATACATAAACCAGTTTAATGTTTGTCAGAATATTAATGTCGCAGATAAATGAACATACACGATTTAATGTAAGCACTATGTAATATCATTAAGGCTAGGTAGTAACAATAATAATGGTAATAAATCTAGGAAGACATATACTTTATAAAAACCCTTGACTCTTCCGAACCAGGAAGGTCATTCATGAATTTAAATCATTGAAATAAATTCAATCACCTTCACCGTTTTGTTATGAAATAAAAACAAAATTAATCGATTAAATCAGATAACATTTAAATATTTAATTGTGATTTAATTTATGTCAATGATTAAATTAACTTCAAAATATTAATTTTATTAGAATAGTTTATTTATGTTAATAATAAATTTTACTTCTGCCAGGTATGTTTTTTTTAATAGAAAGCAATTATCAATATTTTACGGAGAATACATACACACAAAAAATTGTAGAATAACCTCCCGATAAGTTAAAATCTATAAATTCATATAAGTTCAGAAGATCGACTAGGGCTTTTCTTCAAGAAAGACCGTTTTACACAGTGGCAGAATACTATAATGTGACTTAGACTTTTGGGTTACAGCATATAGAAGCAATAATTAAATTAAATTAATTGAAAATTTTAATTTGAACATTAAATTATAGTGACGGGTATTGCATATCCAATGGAATTGTTATTTATATTTTGTTTGTGCTTTGTTTTGTCTAGTAATTTATATTTTTATTTTTATTATTATTAGTTTTAAATTCGCTTTTTCTATAAAATTTTTGTAATTTTTCTTTGAAGTCTGTCCACATATTTACCGTATATCTTTTTTTATAATAACACTATTGCGTCAATATATATCTTACTATGGATATGGATTAATAATAATTATTTTGTTTATATCACTGCCTTTAATGTTTACGACAGTGCGACTTGTTTTCGCGGAGAGTTTTACCAATTCTACATATTTTATTTACCTTTTACCATGTACCAATTCTAATATAATTTATTCATTCACCTACATCGGTTATTGGTTGTTATTTTTTTTTATGCTTGTCGTTTCCACAGATCAATTAACTCATTAAAGTAGAGCAATTATTAACATTAGCAAAAGATAAGATCGTTACTTGCATCTTTTTCAACATTCTTGTACCGAATTACCTGAACTGACTGGACCAATCCCACCAAGATTCGAGTCTTCAGCCTCGCCGAACGTCGTCATAGTTTCTGCTTCTTTAGTGTTTCGTTTACCTCTACTCGCCGAACAGGTATTAATGTTGATGGTAGAGTGAGTTACATCCGTGCTCTTGTGTTTAATAAGTGGACTGTGGACCTAATTTTTCACACACACATACAGTGCTGGTGTCGCAATTTTTTTCAGAGTGGGTTTTGGGACTTTGGAATTGGATCACAGGAAATATCCAGAGGAATTTTAAGGTACGGGAAAGATGTTTTAGTTTAAATAAGGAGAATGGAAATAAGGGCAGCCATTAACTGGTTATTTAGGTGTTAGTGGCAAAGCAGAGTGTAAATAATCTAGCAGGATGGATAAAAATTCGGTACTTTCATTTTATTACAGCCTATCCCGATAACTTTCGATTTTACGTTTTGTTTTAAACAATAGATATCTCGATTTATGTATCCAAGTGTGCGAAAATTCATCAAATCTGACTATTTAAGATTGTTTTCGTATGTTTTGGAACAATTTTAAATATTTCAGGGGTCTTTTAAGTAATATAAATTGTATAAGGATACGCGAGACAAAATTTTGAGACATTTTCATTCAACAACTTCTTTTCCCAAGGACCGCGATTTCTCATCTTATTTACAATGATGTATTTTTATACATGAGTCGGTATTAAAGCAATAAAACATTGCTGATCTATAGGCGTGACACATACAACATACAACTTTTTAAAATTATTGTTAGTTCCCAAGAAACATAAATAAAACTTTTGCAACCCCCAATGCCATTTCGGAATTTTTGCTTTATAATGTCAAAACTCACTTTTATCTTTTAGATGAATTTTTTTCAAGTCGTAAAGCAAAGTATTGTATACTCGAGGAGCAAGGAAGAAGTAACTTCTTTGAGTAATAGTTTTGGAAACTTGTGGAACTCTAGAAGTAGTATTTCTATTTCTTGTGGAATAATCATGTTGGAGACTCACCAACTCATATTTATGCTCGTGTTGATTAACCAATAGCGAATGACAAAAAAGAGCTGCCTGATATCGAAGTGCTTAGACTGATTGTACAGAGATTCTGTGGAATACCTGAACCCTTTATTTAGCATAATTTTGAGTATCCAATTCAGGGTTACCTCTAATTTTTTTAAATGATTGTTTGTGGCTCCGCCCCATTCAAGGATACCGTAATTGAGATGTGGTTCAACAAGTGTATGATAAATAATTTTCAATTGATCTGCATTAAAAATTTGTTTCAGATATTTGAATCTCCATAACAATGATCTAATTTTTTTTTATACATAGGATACATGTAAATTCCACCTCAGGTGAGAGTTTAGATATATCCCCAGATATTTGATTTCTTTCACACGTTGGATTTGAAATTTTTCGCATGAACAGTTATCATTGGTTATTGTTAAGTTATCAAATGATGGCAAATTAGAAGAAAGACAAGTGAAGGGCATATAGTAGGTTTTGGATAAATTTACAGCCAAAAGTTTACTTTTGAGAAAGTGGAAAATTTTGCTCATTTCTCTTTTCGCTATTTCTTTTAGTTCTTCCCAAGTATTTCCAGTGAAAATTAGTGCAGTATCATCTGCGAAACTCACAACATCTCCACAAGTCTGAATGTTGAATAGATCATTGATGTATATTACAGGCTACACTAAGTACTTAATATATGGAGTGTTTCTTATTTGAATGCCGATATTTTACGGGGAGATTCTTGGGACATTATTCAGATAAAATTGTCATATGAAAGTAAAAGAAGATCCAGTACGTTGAAAAACATTTTTTTATCACGTTTTCTTTAGTTATCTCAAAAACGTTAGTATGGCATAACTGTGCATTTTTTTGGCTAAGCCAAATTTTCCTCTTATGCCCCAGAAAACGTGGTACGCCACTGGTTTTCTTCAAAATAGAATGTTTTTTCTTTATAATTAGTCATTTCTAACTTAAAAACAATCCTGGTCTTTTTTGCTTCTGACGCATTGTTTTCGATTAAAAAAGTAAAATATTTTTACATGCTCCTTTAATATCTTGGTTAAACGAACGCCACTGGTGTGAGTAGAAAAATTTGGCTTAGCCAAAAAATTCCCGTTATGCCATTCTAATGTTCAGCAAAATTCGATCAAACATTTGAACGCGTTTTTGAAATAATTAAAAGAAAAATGTTATATGTCCCGTATCTTCAAGAAGTCCCTACGTTCATAAGATAATTTATCTTTAAAATATCCCAAAACTATCGGCATTCAATTAGTATACAATAAAAAAATGCATTTAAAACCAACAATTAATGTTTAACGAAAAATATATCCTTACTCAAAAGTGGGTTTTAAAAAAATTCAAAATAATTTCCCAACTCTTTAGTGGAATGACTTTGGAAAATTATTTTGAACAATTAATGTTTTAAATCTTTTCGAAAATATTTTTTTTTTGCTTAGACCCTATTTATTCAGGCAGACACCGATTCGTCCATAATTAGAAGATTCCTAATAGGCCAGTAGATATAGACATGATTTTTACAAAATTTAACAATAATTACAAAAGTTTTCACACTTCAGTTGAATGAAGAGTAAGTTCAAATGATATTGTGTATTTTGCAACCTTTTTTTCTGAACGGAAAATATTGAAAATCACGATTTAATGCATTTTCTCATTAATAGCTCGAAAAAAATTTCAAAAGTTCTGCAAACTTTCGAAGTTTTGTAAAATAGCATTTTACATCCTCTGTTAAATTTGCAGCCATTCAAACAATACGGAAAGATTTCTTTTATCGAAATCAAATTGTTGTTCATCCCAATTTTTCGAAGAAAATTCCAAAAGTTCTGCAAATTTGAAAAACTAACTAAAATAATGTTCTTGAGAAGTGCTGTAATTTGCAACCTCTTGCGACAAACGGAAAACATATTTTTTCATGAAATTGTTTTTTTCTATTAAAATAAACATCGAAGTTTTTACAAAAGTTTTGAATAATGGTTGCAAATGAAAATGTCCTAACGTACAATGTTTTCATTAATTTGCAACCTCGCCCGTAATACGGAAATGGTAGTAAACTAAAAAAAACATATTTTCGTATTTGTACTCTACTAAAAAAGCAACTTAGCAACATGGCAGCGACTAAGGCAGACGTGTGTGAAAATACAATCAACCAGTACAGCGTATAAGAAATGTACTTTATAGATAATCAAGTATTTAACTGGACCACTGTCGCCTTTCTTGTGTTGCACTAACTTATTCAGCTATATTCCCAAATCAATGAGTAATCCTAAAACTATTTGCAAATAGTTTCCAATTTATGGTCATATGGCGAACAAAAAACAAAACAATTGAATAAAAAAATGTTCCGTTGAAAAAAGACGGTTTCAAATCTCTCTCAAAATATTAGTCGTTGTTATAATAGTCCAGTCAATGAAGGATTAAAAGGGGGGTGTAGAGTACGTGAGCGAACGTGCAAAAACGGACTTGAGGGATGTATTTGGAGTAGTTAGGAAATAAATATACTAAAGGTCCCGGAGCGTAGGAGGTGCGAGGGCTGCAGGGGGGCACGGAGAAGGTCACTTTTTTCGGCTTTTCGCTTATATCTCGAAAAATATGCACCATAGCAAAACAGTCACCCAATATCATAAAATTTACTACAAGATTGTTTAAATTCATTTTTCCTATCTCTTTTGGTTCTAAAGATATTTGCTAGCAAAAAATGCAAAGTTTTGAAAAAAGTTTTTTTACCTCTCGCCCCAAGAGATTCAAGACAACTCAACATTAATTTCTTAAGTAATATTTTTTTAGGTATAGAAGGTTCTAGAAGGCTCTTAAATCAATAACAAAAAATAGAATGTACAGTTTTTTTGCGAATGTAGAAATTTGCTGTAGCTTTTTTATTAGTTTATGTTAAAATAATAAATAAATATATCAGTTAAAAGATCGTTAAATCCTCTACAACTTCTTTTAGAAAAAGTTTGCTGTAAAACTAAAAGTTTGGCCGCTAAATAATTAAAAAATCTGTTGTGTCGCCACAAGACTTTCCCGGCAGTTATAAAATAAAAATTAAAAAAAAATAATTTTTTTAATTTTTATTTTATCCACATATCTGTACCATATCCTTTGGGAAATATGGTACAGATATGTGGATGATGTAATTGCTGTTTTTGATACTAAGAAAACTAACTTAGCTGACTTCGTGACAAAATTAAACTCTCAATTTCCATCCATAAAGTTTACCTATGAAATAGAAAACAATGGACAACTACCATTTTTAGATACCTTGGTTATCAGGAACGAGAATAAGTTGGAATTTGACATTTTTAGGAAAGATACCGCCACACGTAGGTATATCCCATCAGATTCTTTTCATTGTAATCAGCACAAGATGGCTAGCTTACATTTCCTAGTACATCGTTTATTAAACTTCCCCCTAAGTAAAGAAAGATTTGATAAGGAAAGAATTTGATTAAGGATATAGCTGCAATAAACGGTTAAGACGAAGATTTGGTTGACAAACTAATCAACAAACATAAATTTAAGAAAAACCTACGTGACACCAGGTTTTTCCAACACGAAAAACAGACTGAAAAATTCGTTTCAATAGCGTATAATCCCACTTACACCAAAGGACTTACCAGCGTGTTCAAAAAAGCGGGTTTAAGTTTAGTTTTTCAGTCTAACAACACTTTAAAACAGTTATTAGGTAATCCCAAGAATCAAAACAGTAACTTGGAAAAAAGTGGTATTTACGAAATTAGTTGTGGGGATTGCGATAGAAAGTATGTTGGGCAGACTAGACGCTCTGTACAGGTTAGATTTAAAGAGCACATGGCTCACTTAAAATGTGGGCGTACGGAAAAATCTAGTATAGCCGAACATGCTTTTAATCAAAATCATAGAATAAGTATAGACAATGTAAAATTACTTAAAAATGTATCCAATAATAAATTGTTGGACGCATTTGAAAGTATAGAAATAAGCAAATGTAAAACTAGTTTAAACAGAGACAAAGGACCAATTCCTCTCAGTCTGCTTTTTAGTTTAATCCATTAGGTACGGGCGGGTTACTCATCCTTGGTTGATTAGTCACCCTTGGCTGACCGGGGATGACAGGGCCAGGCACCGCCGGGGGAGGGGGGTTAGTCATTTAGTATAAATAGCTGTTAGAAATAGTTAGTTGTTTAGTCTATCATCAACTCCTGATGATGCCAACATAGTTGGCGAAACGCGCGTAGAGTGAGTGAAAATTGTGTTTTGGTTGGTCGACGATAGTTTTCAACTTAGTTGATAAACCAAAGGTTCCAATTTCCCAATTTAATCAAAAACCCATATACCAAATTTTAGCTCAATCGGATTAAGCGTGCGGATCCTATCGTGGAAGAATACAGACACACAGACAGACAGACAGACAGACGGACAAACTTCCATCTGGAAATCGTTTTAATCGTCTTAGGGGACCTCAAAATGGATGTATCCGTCGTTATGTAAATTTTTTTATTTAGCGCGTTCACAATACTTTCCCTTTGCGAGGGGCCGGGAAAGTAAAAAACATGAGTTAAAAAAACTTTTATCAAAAATATGCATTTTTTTCTAGCAAATACCTCTAGAACCAGAGGAGATAGGAAAAAATAAATATAAAACAATCTTGTAGTAAATTTTATGATATTTAATTTTGTATTGGATAACTTTTTTGCTACGATGCATATTTTTATAGATATAAGTGAAAAGCTAAAAAAAGTGACCTCCGCGCACCTCCTACTCTCGGTGACTTTTAGTATATTTATAGTTGCCTTCAAAATAAGTTGCACAAATTGTTTTGATCGTTTTAACTTACTGGCCTATTCCTTGAAAGAAAGTGTTTTTATAAGTCGTTATCTTATCTGTAGAAAAGTAATGTATAAAAAATGAATGAATAGAAATAAAAATTATAAGTTAAAACGATCAAAACAATTTGTTTAACTTATTTTGAAGGCATTTATACCTCCTAACTACTCCAAATACAGCCCTGAAGTCCGTTTTTGCATGTTCGCTCACGCACTCTATAACCCATTCATTGACTGGACTATAACTGCAATTGGCAGAACTAATATTAGTAAAAAAATTAAGGTTCTGTTTTTCGTATGGGGTTGGAAAGTTACATATCCACTGAGACCGATATTCTCTTTATTTGCAACCATGATAAAAACTTTTGTAATTAGTTCGAGGCTTGTGTGTATTGAAAATGGCCGCGCCGAGAAAAAAGGTTTGATAAATAAATGATCCGTTTTTCAGAAATGGTTGCAAATGTACCAGTACATGTTACATTTCTTTTCCGTTTACTTACCCAATTTGCATAACTTTTGTAATTTTTTTAAACAAATTACAATAAAAAACTCATACAAATGAGGAAAAAACAAGGTTCCGTAGCTGTTGAAAGGTAGCAAACTTAATGCATGTTGTAAAACATTATTACTAGCGATATTCCTAGTTTGCAGAACTTTTGCAATTTTGAGTGTAAAAATAAAAAAATAAAGCGTTTTTTGTAATTTAAACAATGTTCCGTTTATCGCAGACTTCTGCAAAATTTTATAGTTTGTTTTCATTAATGCACTAATATACCATCGAAGTTTCAAAACTTTTGGAATTAATGTTAATTGATTGTCTATATCTACTGGCATATAACGACAATAATAAGTTAACAAAGAAAAACAAAATGTAAAGAGCGACATTCGCTTCTCGTTCAGGGATCGACCAGGATTTTTTTAAATATACCCACAAAATAGGCGTCGGTATGGAAGAAATAAATAGCTGGGAAGTCCTCAATAACGTCGCAAATAATTATTTTGACATCTTCAGTTTTTAAAATCATACTTCTATAAAAGATAAAGTAAAAGTTTCAATTTAGTAGACATTTGTATAAAAATTATTTTTTTAAATTCCTTAATTAACTGAGAGGTCTGAGATAATAGTGAAATATTTTATAGTCAAATATGCTTTTCTGTGGTTAATTGTTTTTAATTACATATTACATAAGTAACGTATACTTTATGATGTTTTCTTAAGAAACTTAAGAAACCTTGAAGAATATTTAATGACAAACACAATTACTACGTTAAATAAGAAATCTTGAATAATAAATTGCAATTAACAATTAACCAGTAATGCGATTATAAAATCTAACAATTTTTTGATGACAGGAAGTTTTGATCAATTGTATGATTAATGTTGAAATGCGTAGAAACTTGGATTTTAAGAAAGACGTGACAAGAGGGAAAAAGCTACTATAGTATGACCGTTGTGGTCAGGTGATGTATGCGGGGAAAAAACTTGAGGTTAGAGAGAGCCAGAGCGACGAGCTTGGAAATCCAAGAGTAATAATGGTGGAGAGTAGATTTGGTTTTGAAAACGAAGTCGCTCTTTTCTATTTTTTTTTTGTGATTTCATAGATTCGGCGTCTCTGTTTCACGTAATCACTATATGGAAGCTAAGGGAGGAAGGGAGGAGGGGAAATTAACATGTAAAGATATCAGTTTTATTCGGATCGAAACGGTTTCTAGAGCCGTGTTCACGTTTTTCGCAGAGAAGAAAGTAACTTTTTTTCCTCCGATAGATAGTCATGATCCGAGTAACTTTGACTCGATGTAACTTTTTTAATTTTTGACCAATCCGGGTCAGCAAAATGGCAAACTCTTTCTGCTGCAGGATATATTAAGGAGAGGATGATTTTCGCGAGAACTGACAAATGGCGACCGAATTTCGGATTTTGCAATTATAAATATTTTACGCGCACCTGCAGGTCCTAATATAGTTAAAGCTTTCATCCCTTCCCTCTCGTCCTGTTTATCAGATCGAGTTCTTATTGAGCTCAAATCAAAGAGAGGAAAATTCCGCATCCGATGGCGAATAAAAATTTTCCCCACTTTACTCTTTCGACGCTAAAATCGAAAAATAATATTTGCAAAATCCGAAATTCGGTCGCCATTTGTCCATTTTCGCAAAAAATCATCATCCTCTTAATACTTCCTGTAGCAGGTTTCTCAAGGAATAGTTCGCCATTTTGCCGACCCGGATCCAAAATTAAAAATGTTACCGCTGGTCAAAGATTAATCAGTGTTTGCCCTCCTCCTCCCCTAATCAACCTTAGACACAGTACTTGGCTCATAACTATCTATCGGAGGAAAAAAAATCATCTCTTCATCATAAGTCACTTTCTTCCCCTCGAAAAACGCAAAAACGGCTCTCGGTGCGTTCTCGGCTCGACGAAATTCCTTATAGCTTCAAATCGCAATATCTCGAGATACTGCATTCTGTGAGTTGGAAAAATATACAAATATTTTAAGCAGCAACCAAACCACCTCTACCCCCCGTTTTCGAGTATGCTGAACACGATCGCGGTATCTAAATTATTTTTGACTTGACCCCACCCCTCAAACAGCCAAAAAATACCCCCAAAATGAAGGAAGCATGGATTCCGCGTCTACCACCGGCAAAATATATCTTCCCCCTCATTTTGGGGGATGCTGAACGCGATAGCGGTATCCAAAATTATTTTTGATTTGACCCCACCCTTAAAACAGACAAAAAACACCCCCAAAATGAGGGAAGCGTGGATTCCGCGTCTACCACCGGCAAAATATATCTTCCCCCTCGTTTTCGAGGATGCTGAACGCGATCGCGATATACAAAATTATTTTCGACTTGACCCCCATCCCTCAGACGACAAACAACCACCCTCTACAGGGTGAAACATTTTTTTTTGCTGTAAACAAGAAAACCCGCGGTTCCCCCACTTTGGGGGTGATTCTTGGCCGTTTGGGGGATGTGGCCAAGTCGGTGTACAGATGTAACATCACCATTGTGTTTAGCATCCTCAAAAAACGGGAGATGACGCGGTTTTTCTTGTTTACAGCAAAAGAAAAATAATCCTGTAGAGGGTGATTTTTGGCCGTTTGGGAGGTGGGAGGACTAAGTGGAAAATGATTTTAAATACAGCCATCGTGTTCAGCATCCTCGGAAACGGGAGGAAGATATATTTTGCCGGTAGAAGACGCGGCCTTTTGAGAGGTGGAGTTAAGTCGAAACTAATTTTGGATACCGCCAACGCGTTCAGCATCCTCGAAAACGAGGGGGAAGATAAATTTTGCCGGTGGAAGACGCGGAATCCACGATTCTCCCATTTTGGGGGTGGTTTTTGGCCGTTTGTGGGGTGGGGTCAAGTCAAAATAATTTTAGATAACGCCATCGTATTCAGCATCCTCTAAAATGGGAGGTAGGGAATTTGGGGATTGGACACCCTCCAAAAGAATTTTAACCACCACCATCGTATTCAGCATCCTCGAAAACAGGTGGTTGCTGCTTAAAGTATTTGTGTTTTTCGAGATTTTTTCCGACTAACAGAATGCACTAAGAACTGCTAGATCGATTTGGACGGGTCGAAATTCAGTTTATGCATTTTCGCGAGCTTTATCACCGAACAAATTTGTGTTGATTCTTTGTATTTATGAATTTTAAAATTCGGACTTCAGATTATGATAGAGCATCAAAAAGTAAGCTTAGGGTTTGATGTGCCTCTCCATACCTCTTCGGGAACACCTTCAAAATGGGGTCCAAAATATGAAAATTTTGAAGTTTAAAATGACATTGAATTTAAAGTGGACACAGTGAATTATGATTTTGGTAAAAGAACTGTCAATCTAAAATTTTATTAATACTTTCATTACAATTTGTTCGGTCTACGGCAATGCTACAAGAGCATTCTCAACTGGTTTTATATCTAGAGACAAGAATAAAAGGGATAAGTATTAGTAGGTCATTAAGTGCTGAATCAAGGTATCTACGAGGGTTCCTATACCTTACCTGAGGGAAATAAACCTTTATGTATTTTCTGGTTTATTATCGCGCTGAGAGAAAAAGTGGCTGATGGATGGGAGACGACCGGGTTTGGGCTGGTTTCTTTAAGTACGTTTAAGCTTTTATATAAATAAGTTTTTAATTTATTGTGGATTTTGTTTATTCTTTTTCCTCTAGTATCATTTAGAAATGAAATATAAAAAAATCGCTTCTTGATTGTTTGAAAAACTGAACTACTTTCCAAATTTTATGTGTTTAGCTCCAGCTGTTTAGAATGAGCATTTATATGTACATAAAAGTAACGAGTAACAATTTTAGTGCCTAGTGATTGAACGTAACAAGCAAAAATACGAATCCTATTAATTTCAAGGAAAATGCCAAGGCCATTAAATACTTTGGTGGTCATAAATAAATAAATAATTTTTATTTCACTTACACTCTTAAAATCATTTTCTCCTCGTTTGGTAGTGAAAGTTAATAATTTGTCGAATTTACAATTTACAATAAATTTTTAAAGTACATAGTTAATTTTTTGTAGTTCTTTTTAGATTTCTTCATGGTTCGTTTGGTAAGGAAATAAATCTACTAATAAAATTTAGTTCACCAGACGTATAATCCCTGCATGATTCATTAATTTTAATAAATTTTATTAGAACTCCATTAAAATAGCAGAAAGTTAACTTTTAGTTAATAAACAAGCAATTAGAGATTATACTACGTACTAAAAAAGTGCAAACAAAAACATTAAATTTAATTAAAAGCGGATAACCGAGCAGAAAATTACTTTATATTTATTATCTTTGTATATTTGGTTATTAAAATCGCTATTAAACTAAATTATTAAATTAAAACGGAACTACTCAAAATAGCCATCAACCGCAGACTCCACCTCTTCATTGTTGGCATATCTTTTACCACCAAGCTATTTTTTCAAGCATTATTTTGATTAAATAAAACTTTCTTTTTCGTCAAACGCGACCGTTTTTTCTTGATTTCATCACTCAAACGCTGCAATAAGTTCTCATAATACTCGCCGTTGATTATTTTTTCTTTCTGAAGATAATGAAAATTATTCCACGCGTATCCCAAAAAACTAAGGCCATGACTTTACCTGAATATGGAACTATATTAGCCTTATTTACTATTATTTTAAATGTTCCTTCGTCTGAGGTGTGAAGTGATGAACCGATATTTCATCCGTGGTTATGAACTTTGTCAAACACTCGATCGAAACATTCTACGAAACTGCTTTTCTTCCATTGTGAGTAATTGCGGCATCCATCTTGCACAGAGTTTTTTCATATTCACATAATATGCGATGTACGGCACTTTTTTAAACTCCTACTATGTCCGACTTGAAGAAAAGGAATGTCAAAAGATTCAATCGGACTCTGAATTTTTTCAATATTTACAAATTAACTGAGAGCATACTATTGATCGCTGCCAAACAAATATTGACAACGTAGCTTCGTCAACCTTCAAATTTAAGCTTTATAAGGTTGGTACTTTTAAAATTTTCTTGCTAATTTTCAAGGGTTATCAGTTCTCTCTCTTTACCCCAAAGCCCTATCTATATTAAGGCCTGTGGGAGTGCATGATATATTTATAAAAACAAGTGCGCTCGCTCAGACGCAGTGAAATTAGATGCCGGAATAGTATTTGTGAGAGAGCAGGTAGCGAGACGAGAGATGAAAGGGAGCGCTTAGCTCCTATCCCGGCATCTAATTTTACAGCGGCTCAGCGAGCGCACTCGCTTTTATAAATATATCACGCATACCTGCAGTCCTCTATAAACTTAAAGCTTTGTGGTAAAAAAATCTTGAAAGAGAACTGATTGCCCTTGAAAATGAGCCTAGCACGAAATCACTAACCCTATCCCTTGCCCTTCTACAGGGCAAAAGGCGTTCGCCCCCCTCCCACCCTCCCATGCTTCCTGATTATCGGATCGAGTTCTTGTATGGCTCAAATCAAAGAGAAAAAAAAAATTGGCAACCGATGGCGAATAAAAATCGTTGCAAATATCAAAAATTAAAATTTGCAAAATCCGAAATTCGGTCACCATTTGTCCGTTTTCGCGAAACCTATCATCTCCTTAATACATCCTGTAGCAGTATCCTCATGAAAGAGTTTGCCATTTTGATGACCCGGATTAGTCAAGAATTAAAAAAGTTACCTCCAGTCAAAAATTAATCAGTGTTTGTCCTCCCTCTCCCCCCAAAATTAAACTAACAGGTTGAAATTTGGACACAATGCTTGGGTCATGACTATCTATCGGAAGAAAAAAAACCAAGCCTCGAGGTCACTTTCTTCCATGCGAAAAACGCGAACACGGCTCTAGGTGTGTTCTCGCCGCGGCAAAAATCCAAATACTATCAAATCGCAATATCTCAAGAACCCCTAAACCGATTTGGACGGGTTAAAATTCAATTTAAGCGTTTTCGCGAGAACTTTATTTTATATATAGAAGTCGTTTCGATACATGTTAATTTACACCTCCCTTAGCTTTCATATAGTGAACACGTGAAAGAGGGACCTCAAATCTATGAAATCACAAAAAAAATATCTTCAGACTTCAGATTTTGATAGAAAGCTTAGGGTTTGATGTGCCCCTCCGTATCTCTTCGGGAACACCTTCAAAATGGGGTCCAAACTATGAAAATTTGAAGTTTAAAATGACATTGAATTTAAAGTACACAGTGAATGACGATTTTGGTAAAAGTGAGTAGACTGTTTCTGGGCTGATTAGAATAAGAACTGTCAATCTAAAATTTTATTAATACTGTCATTACAATTTGTTCGGTCTATGGCAATGCTAGAAGAGCATTCTCAACTGGTTTACTTCTGAATTTGCAGTTGGTCCATTACTTATGAAATATACTGTATACAACTAAATATTATTATAATATAATATCAAAGACAATTTTGAATGAAGAAAATGTACATAAATGTGCAAGGTGCATTAACCTTAATGAACTTTAGTGAACTTCGGGTACGTGTCTTAAATTTTAAACATACATTTTTTATCAAGTTTCATATCAAAGTGGCATAGTTTCCGAGAAGGCTCTCATAAACATGTTGTAAAAATTAAATTCAAATAAAAACGATTTATAAGATAAATTTTGGCTGCGGGTAAGCTGGTGAACATTATATATTGCGTTTTAGTAATAAAACACCGACGGTCTGAAAAAGTTGTCTTGAATTGCGTTTTGACATTTTTGATGGTATTCTATATGATTCGTTTTATAACTTTTTTATACACTTTATTTACAAGCCAGTTTCTAGTTAATCGACTGCTGTGGTGCAAAAATCAAACGTTCAATCAGTTTGTATGGACTTTTTTAGTTAAAAAGTCAACTTTAAGTTCAACTTTAGGCCTCACACTATACATATATCACTTTTACAATACGGATTTCTAAAAAATCTCTCCAAAATACAAGCAGTTAAAAAGCTAGGATATTTATTAAATAAAACTATCTAAACAATCAAATTGCGGCAATAGGGGTTCCCCAAGGTTCGATATTATATAAATGATATTTTCCATCACCTTCGAACCATCTGAATGGATTATTTTTGTTACCATTGTAACAGGCTCTCTGAAAATGCTTATATGAATGGATAACTTTTACATTCTTTTATTTCTATCAATTTTTTTAATATTTTTAGGATTCATTAATTGTTATCTTTGATGCCTGTAATTAAATTTATTTTTAAATGGCTAAATAAATCTATCGATCTATATAATGTCTGTATTTGAGAAATGACTCCAGTTTTCAAATAGACTGGCGTCAAAACTATCTTCCAGTAACTGTACTTTTTTCAGAGTATTTTTGTGACGAAAATATGTATTTTTTAAATCAAAATGGAGTCCCGAATAAAATATCAACACTCACCACTATATATGTGCATATTAATAGAATATACTGAAGCAGGTGAAATTTGGGAACTTCAGTGATCTTAGTAGGACATTTGACAGCGGCAAACATGAAATTTTTTTCAAATACATTTTTATAATACGGAATAAGTGATATTTCTCTAAACAGTATTAAACATTTTCTCCATAATTGCACCAAATATGTTCTTTTTAGTATTATTTCATCAGAGCAGACAGGTGTTCCACAGGGATCGTTTTCGTGACCTGTACTTATTTATTCTTTTTGTAAATTACATGAATAAAATTCCAATACAGACTTATTTTACCTTTTTTTATCTTGAGTAATCTATTAGTAATTATATTATCGCAACATGTAATGGTTAACTTTTGAATAAAAATTGTTATTTAATTCGGCAAACTTAATTTCTCTGAATTGTAATAAGACTAAATTATTAGGTTTTAACAAAAATTATGTAACAGTATCACATTTTAGCACAGTTCCCAGAGAAGGATATTGACCAAAGGCTCGCACAAAATGTGATCTCGATGAAACTTGATATTTAAGGACTTGAAAGGGTGTAGAAAATAATAAAAAAATCTTTGCTGCTCTAAAGTGTATGCTAACTTCACAATTTGGAAAATAAAATCGATAAATTGGTTTTTCCATTATATCTCGAAAAAAAAATTAAAAATTTCGAAAAACTAATAGCACCACGTGAAAGGGCTGAAAATTTTACTAAAAAATAATATTATAAGTTATTTTAAAAAAGAATTTATATTACTATAAAAAATTATTAGAAATAAAAAAGTAAATTCGAAAACTCTACGCGCCGAGCCGTTGAATACAAATATTCAGGCGAGGCGTTCGGAAAAACTATCTTTGTCTAAATGTACAAAGAAAAAGAAAGCGTTTTAAAGAGGAGACTCTAAGCTTTCTCAGGAAGTCATTAGTTTTTATTTTTTTTTTGTTTTCTCATGGACAATTTGACCGGAAGTTATAATTTCTAAAATTTTCACAGATTTTTATAAAACTGAAGATATCTATTAAAGAGGCATAACAAAAAAAATCCTTGTACATTTATCATCATTCTACTTTTACTTTTGATTTAAATATAATGAAAATGATGAACATTATCTCTGTTTAATAAAACGTATGTTTGATTTTTTTACAATATTTATTCGAAGCAATTTTTATTTTCAAAAAAGTGTTTATTTATTTATATAAATCAATTTCTAAATTATTTTTAACTTTAATTAAAAGAAAAATTAATTTTTGCACAATGTTTTCAATACATTAGAATGTTTTAAAAACGAAAGTATTTTATTCAATTTGTCGCGAAATTATTCACATTGATTCAATAGGTTTCAATCTACAAAGGCCCATTTTCTCTATTCAGGAGTATATTCTCTCCTTTCGTGTTTATGGATCAATGCTAAACAACAAATAAAAATAAAGTAATAAAACCATTTTTAGAAGATCACAATCATCTAATTTTATAAAATTATACACCTAAAATCGTTATAGACGTAATTGTGCAATGTTCAATTAATAGGTCATCAAATAAATCATTTTATATAACCAATAAACCGTCAATATTTTTACAATTTTAATTATATAATAAATGTGTTCGTGAAAATGTACTTACACTCATGAAATAAATTTAAAAAGTAAATGTAGACCGTTGATGTCGAAATACAAGGTTCATTCATTCATTTCTACACCAAGTGGTTTTTCTACTACTGCGACTTTGTTAACCTCTATAATATATCGGTTTGTGGTTAATGCAATGCACGTATTTATGTCAATGCTGTTAAATACATCTTTGCCAAATCGGCGATTGGCATCTGAGAATTCGTGTAATAGATTTCACTTATTATTTTTAACTAAATTGGTTTTTTTAATTGAACACCCAACGGATCTTACTAAAAATACAATATATTGAATATATGTGGCATTTAAATTAAACTTCTGCACTGCTGTTTATTGGGATAACAGTCAATAAGTACGTAGGATGACTAATAAAACAAACTTTTAGGAAATTGAAAGTGGACACGAGCCCAAACTTCGCTTAACGCCTTTTGCTTTTTTAATAATTGTACAAATTTTATTAAAATATATATTATTAAGAAAATATCTTTAATTTACTTTCTAACTAAATCCGCTCTAGGAGGGAAACTAAACGCGAGAGCAGGAGCAAAAAATTAAAATTAGAGCAAGTAAACAAAAAAAATGGCGCATGTTAGACGAGGGCCCTCCCCAGATCTTGTCTCTGGATCCGCCACTGCATTGTTGCGATTGTCTTGTGACACGACGCATTTGATGAAAGGGAACTTTTCTCTCCTTCATTTCGGATTTGTTTTATTTATTTATTTATACACGGATAATACCTATTTGAAGTTTATATATTAGATAAGAATAAGTTACAAAAATAATTTTTATATACAGGGTGGTCCAAACCTCGGTCGTAGTTCTATAACTCCTGCTATGCAATTCTTAACGATTTATTTAAAGTATATCTGTCAATGGGGGTCAAAACCAAATATCCTAAAAATATTTTCTTGTCTACAGGGTGGCCCAATAGTAAATTAGGCAAATCAGTTAATTTTTTTTAAATGGAATGACCCAACTTTTTTTACAATTTTAGGTACTCTATGGTCAGTACTACATAGCTACAAAATATTGTTTCTAACATCCCATCCCTTTCGAAGAAAAACAAATTTTACCGAAAAATATTACATTTTCAGACGCCTATTAAAATATACAGTGCTCTCTCGAATTTAACGTTAGAATTTTAAAAACTACAAGTGTGTAAAGCCAATAGATCAATGCTTTTTTTAGACCAAGTTTTAATTTTTTATTTTGTACAGGGTGGTCACAAATTAATTTCACTTTCCAAAAATTTCCAGGGAAATTTTTTCAAATTTCAAATGGAACACCTTGTATTACTATTCATCAACGGAAGGAAAATTTTATACTCTTCGACTTCCCCATATACTTACCTATCTGTCCTCATTAAAAAATAAATTCAAAAAAACATTTTTTACTTGCGTTCGACAAATAGCCCGTTGAACAAAAATTACAATAAAATTTATTTGAAAATTATCTGAAAACATTTTATAAAAGATGCTCAAAATGTCGGCCATTTTCTCCTATGCATATATTTATTCGTTCGGCGAATGATCGAGAAACGTTTCTAAGCATATCAGGTGTAATAGAATGAAAAGCTTGCACAATCCTTTCTTTCATATTTTCGGCTGTTGTAGGTGGTGTTAGATAGACTAGATTTTTAATATAACCCCACATAAAATAATCGGGTTTTGTTAAGTCAGGTGATAGAGCTGGCAATTTTTTGGGACCATTTCTACCAATCCATCTATTGGGAAACTTTTCATCTAATTCATCTGCCACCTCGCGTAAGAAATGCGCTCCTGCCCCATCATGCTGGTACCATGTCAAGTAGAGTAGGAAGACGATTTGCTAAAAAATCTAAATACATCAGACCATTTAAGTTGTCTTCAAAAAAATACGGCCCAATAACATGATCCCCAATTATACCTCCCCTAACATTTACACTCCATCTTTCTTGGCTATGTGTTCTGATGATGTTAGGGTTTTCTTTGGAATAATCCGTTCTTGTGAAATGTAGATTCATCAGAAAACAGCACTTTATCAAAAAAGTTGGATTTTGTTGCAGTTTAGTTTGTGCCCAGTTACAAAACCGCATTTGTTTATCAAAATCGGTATATTTCAGCTCTTGATGCAATTGTATTTTGTAAGGGTGATAATGATGCTGTTTTAAAATTCTTCCAACAGATGTTTTACTTATACCCACTACTTCGGCAATCCTTTTTGGACTTACATTAGGATCTTCTATCACTGTCAAAATTACAGGTAATTGGTTATCATCATCAGTAGCATGTTTGTCAAGTACTGGTTTTTTATAAGCAACATTTCCTGTTTTGGTAAATCTTGCATGTAATTTTTTAAAACTATTTAGATCAGGGATGCGTCTATCTGGATATCGTTGATGATAAATTCTTATTGCCAATAAACAATTTCTGTCGGATTCTCCCAAAACATAGACCATGTCAATTAATTCGTTATTTGTAAAATTCATTATTAATAGAAGAATTATCGCGATCAGTTAAAATAACCTCTAAAATATTAATGTCAGACATTAAATCATCTGATACTTCATTAAGACCCAGCCTACTTGATTGAATGTTCACTTTCGATATAGTTAGAAGAAATTGGACTTTTTATACATAGATAAATGTTTTTTTGAATTTATTTTTTAAGGAAGACAGATAGGTATAAGGTAAGTATATGGGGAAGTTGAAGGGTATAAAATTCTCCGTCCGCTGATGAATAGTAATACAGGGTGTTCCATTTGAAAAATTTGAAAAAATTGCCCTGGAAGTTTTTGGAAAGTGAAATTAATTTGTGACCACCCTGTACAAAATAAAAAATTAAAACTTGGTCTAAAAAAATCATTGATCTATTGGCTTTACACACTTGTAGTTTTTAAAATTCTAACGTTAAATTCGAGAGAGCACTGCATATTTTAATAGGCGTCTGAAAATGTAATATTTTTCGGTAAAATTTGTTTTTCTTCGAAAGGGGTGGGATGTTAGAAACAATATTTTGTAGGTATGTAGTACTAACCATAGAGTACCTAAAATTGTAAAAAAAGTTGGGTCATTCCTTTTAAAAAAAAATCAAGTGATTTGCCTAATTTACTATTGGGCCACCCTGTAGACAAGAAAATATTTTTAGGATATTTGGTTTTGACCCCCATTGACAGCTATACTTTAAATAAATCGTTAAGAATTGCATAGTAGGAGTTATAGAACTACGACAGAGGTTTGGACCACCCTGTATAATATATAATAGTAAAAGTATTTATGTAGAATGTAATTTACGTTTAAGAGCATATAGAGATGAATTAAAGATGTCAAGAGTATTTTTGTTTCCATTGTCCATTAAACGGCACAGTGGAGAGAATCTTACATAATTAGTTCTATGAAACGAGGTAGCAAATAATTCTGAGCTTCTGAAATTACGGGGTGGTACTCGAAAAGAAATCATAGACAGTAATTCAGGACATTTGATGAAATTATTGAGGATCTTATAAGAACAGTATATCTGTTGCACATCTTCGTTTATCCAATTCTTGAATTCGCATACGCTGTCTTATTTGGCTGAGAAATGTTCTGACGGGATATGTAATTTAAAAGATATATATTTCAAGAACCGATTTTGCACTCTTTCTAAGGCAGTTATGTGGTTTTGATACATTGGACACCAAACAACTGCTGCATATTCAAGAATTGGTCGAACTAGAGTGAGATACAAATATTTTAAGGAAGTCAAGTGCGTGAATTCATTTGTATATCTACGAATAAATCCTATCATCTAGAATCCTCTATTTTGAATATATTCATAATGTTTCCTACTGTCCATGATTACTCCAAGATCCCGTATACTGTCCAAATGTACCCCTGCAATTTGTAAACGTGGATACAAAGCTGTTTCAAGTCTAGAAAACACAAGATATTTGCACTTGTTGATATGAAGAGCTAACTGATTGACCTGACACCAATCATGTAATTTATCGAGATCATTTTGAATTTTATTAAAATCTTGGTATAAGGTCATTAGCAAATAATAAAAATTTACAATTAACAAATATGATTAATAAATATATTAAATAACAGAGGGCCTAAATGGCTTCCTTGAGGTACACCAGAGGAGCACCGTCTATATGTCATCCTACGAACTTATCGAGTGACCAGGTAACTCAAAATGCTTTGCTGTTTTAAATCTCTTCACAAGCCCCACGTTGTCAAGGAGTTGGACTGCCTCTATTTCACATATTGATCAATCTTTAAAATAGTATTTTCCTCGTTTTTTAAGTTTTATCTAGGTACAGAATGTATCTTTCCCATCGTCTCGCTTTAATTTTATGGCAAAGGTAGTTTTGTAGGGATAATAGTACTAGAAATACCACTAGATATTTTTTATGTTTGATTTTGAGTAGGTTACTTTCATTGTCGAGTGATTTTGTTAAATAGATCGAGTTAAATTGCTTCTATGAAAGTAAATACGAGAAATCAAACTTATCAATAGTAATACCACAAGTGATTGAATTTTCGCAATAAGTCTGTCGATTCATTTCATAACGAAACTGAGTTGCTTAAAAACACCACGAGTCCGCAGGGCGAGTGGTGTTTTCTTCAAGCAACTCAGTTGAGTTATGAAATAAGAGACAGACTTATGAGATGAATTCAATCACGAGTGGAATTTTATTAGACTATTTCACAAACAAAGTAAAAGGTCTCATTTTGACGTCTGTAGCTGTAATTATTTTTTTTTTCAAAATGTCAAATTTTGTTTTGCAATTGGAATCCATGGTTACGCCGTGAAAATACCACGGTGATAGACCAATCAGGATTGAAAGACAGCTGGTATTATCGCGATAATACCAGCTGTCTTTGGTTTGTGATTGGTCAGATTTTGTGAAAATTCGAAGATGAGTGAAATAGTCGAAGGTAATATTCCAAGACTATGACCAATAGTCGACTATTATTTTCTGTCTAATTCTATCGATAGTGTCTTGTATTTTGAGACAATTTGATGAGACCATATGAACATTTAATAATCTGAATAATTCCCGAGAGCTTTAGCTCGAGGGAGTTATTCTTTGATTATTAAAGTTCATATGGTCGAATTGAATTGTCTCGAAATGCAAGTTGCTCGAGATGAATTAAAGAAAATAATAGTCTCTATTTGTCATAGTCGAGTGATATTCAGGAAGATTATTTCATGAACCTCACAAAATCATTCGCTAAGATTGTCTCCAAACAGACTCCTTTCTCTTTTTGATATTTTCTGGGATAGATTTGCTTATATTTTCACACTGATTTCCGTAGTGGAACATGAACCAAAACGAGACATTTTCAATTTTAAGTGAATGTTTTGACACACAATAGCAAACAATATACAATCGACTAAAATAGCCGCTGATATTTTTTATTTACCTAAATATCCCATTGCATATCATGTGACTAAATTCATGACTTTTCATTGGCGCAGCCATATGTGAATGAAATAATCAAAAATATACTGCCTGATGCTTAATGATTATTTTCACAAGGAAAATTTAAAAAAATATTTTTTCACTTTCTTCATATTTAATGGCTTACCATAAGAAGAAGAACATAAAAAAGTACAGTTTACATACTTTCTTTACTGTTTTTTCTATCAGTCCTAATACAACGTAAATTTTAAATTATGGTAATGAGATATCATCTCATTCACAATATTTAGAATACATTTGTAGCACCGAAATAGATACAATGAATCAATTTTACGTCAACCTGTCGCACACTCTTTTACAATCTAACTATAATTTAAAGTAACATTGAGCACTAATCCAGTCAAATTTCATTAGATTATCCGTATATCTTCTTAGTCCTTAATGTGATCAGCAACCCGGTTCCCTCTGACGTTGATGTAATTGTAGAGAAATCATAACTGGAAGATACGGAAACGCAATTTATTATTATAATTTAATAATTAGTCGCTATGCCAAGATTACTATTATATATGATAATGTCCATACTAGGAAATAAATAATAGCTTTTCCAATGAAACTGCTTTATAGATGTACGTTTTGTTGAAAAATGTAATAATTCGTTAGTTAAAAGAGAAAATCACGCATGCATGTGACAGTAACTACATTGACAACCAGAGCCCAGAGCCATCTATAAGTAAGTAACTGTAACTGATGTTCTGAATTGAACTAACCTTAAAATTTACGCAGCTCTTTGAAAACTGGGCTTATGGACAATATTTAGTGTCTCTTTTAAAAATTCGTTATTCTAAACAATTTCTAATTTGATACAAAAATCAAATTATTATTTTATACAGGGTGTTTCAATATTTTACCAACAACGCTCTACATCTAAGATCCTACAGGGTGTCCCGTTGGTAAACGGAGATATTTTAAAGGTAGGTAGAGGTTACAAAGGGGATTCTAAATAAGCCATTTATAATGGGTCTCTTGGCTTCCATAACAAAATTACAGGGTGTTTTATCAATTATGCATAATCATTCATTTTACCAGAACTTTTGAATCACTTAGTATATCTTTTCCATTCCAAAAAAGTTCAAATTAAATACTTAGATGCTTCAAACTGTGTTTTTATTATCAATCTTTGTTATTAAAATCATTAATTGTGTATGCATGGAAATGTAGTAAATTTGAAGCTGTATTGACGAAAAAAAGTTGTTTAAATCGCGCGTTTATTTTTCTCATCATGGCGATCTCAAAAATGGCTGCAAATGTTTGCGTTTAGAAAATAAAACTTTAAAGTGATTTTTATGTGGCAAAAACGTGGCGAGAATTAATGCAATCATATAATCAACTGCCGCCACTTTAAAGGTATACTAATGGTTCCCAAAACGACACTAAAACTAGCACGCCACTTGTAAGTGGTATTTAAGTGATATGGTTTAGTGGCCATAACTATTATTTTCCACTTTAATGTTTCTGCAACTTTGAGGTAGTCTCGCTTAGTTGTTATAATATTTCAAATACTTTTAGTGGCACCAAAATATTATAAAATTATTAAGTGGCTCCCAGCGGTGAACTTTACGTGATTACAACTAGGCATAAATTAAATGAAGTTATTCTTACTGTCTAAGGGTAGATTTAGTGATTATTACGTAATAGCCAACCAATCGAAGTTGCGATCTCAGTTTCTGTCACTATAATACTACTTGGGGTAGAAAAACATACTACTTAGTACTTACTAAAGAAATATGTTTATTTTTCATTTCGGGGGGTGATATATCCCCCTTGATCCCCCCCTGGCTACGGCCTTGGCGCTGACCATTTACGCGGCAAAAGTCTCATTTTGAAATTGAAGGGAAGTTAGAAAATCAATCGGAAATTTTTAGGGACAGCAGGTATCGAGATGCGGTTTTCTGCATTGTGTTCAGAAAGCGCCCAGGAAAAGTCTATATGGCGTGGTTATGCCATTTTGCGAAAAATGCATTCTGTAGCAATAAATGCATTTTGCAATTGCATACTTACTTGCAACATTATAAGAACGACTGGAAACTCGGAAAAATAGCTCAAAAACCATGGCTTTCAAAAAAATTGAAAACAACGAATTGTTGAGAGATATGAAAATCCAGGTTCGGCTTTAGGAAAAATCGAAACATAATAAAAATATAAAAAAGCACCCTGTATATCACAATTTTAATATTTCCATTTTAGATTTGAATAGAGGGGAAAAACTGAGTTGTTATTCGAATTGGAAAATTTTGAAATTGAAAGTAAAAGTTTCATTTAATTTAGAAAAAACATATTATTAGAGTCATTTTTTCTTTAACAATTTCAAAAATTCACTTCGCGTCATTTTCCCATTTCTTGTTTATTCTGCTTAAAATAATTTTACACAGTACTGGTGTACCTACAGGGGAAAATATTCAATTAGGTATTTTGTTTAAAGTACGGATCTGCTATATTACTTAAAATGGTTTTAAAACGGACAAATAAATAAATATATAGGACTATTTAAATGTCGAAAATAAATCCATTTTGAATATTAAACGATAAAAAAATAATTTTTCTTTTTTTCTCTCTAAAATTTTTGATATTTTTAATATGTTTCCATTTTTCCTAAAGCCGAACCTGGATTTTCATATTCCTTAATAGTTCAGTACATTATTCGTAAGAAGTGTAATCTGTATGCCAAAAATGGAAAAGATATACTGAGTAATTCAAAAGTTCTGGCCAACTGAATAATTACGCATAATTGATCAAACACCCTGTAACTCAGTTATGGAAGCCAACATACCCACTATATATGTGACCTCTACCTACTTTTAAAATATCTCCGTCCACCAACGGGACACCCTGTACATATATATTTATGTATAACGATACTTTAATATTAACTTTTTTCTTGACACTGAATTGAACTTGGCCTATGTTAATGACTTTTTTAAATAATCCACATAATTTCCGATCCAAATTATAGTGTTACCCAATAGACCAGTGTTTATATCTATGTGCCTAGAAGCACTGTTTTGATTACTAATACGATAATTTCCTTTATACCCTCTAGCCCGGATACAAACATCAATCATTGTAACCCAAGAGTACTGCAGATAATTAGTTCGTTATCGTTTTTACAACTTTTAGAAAATCACTTCGTTTCGTAATTTTATATTTGTATATTTCATAGATAAATGTTAAATAAATGTTGATGGCAAAGTGGATAAGTCTAAAAAAAAATTGTACTTCATAAATGCAGATTATGGAAAGTTTGGGAAGCAGGTAGTGCATAAATATGGTAGTGCATTAATATGGATGGAAAGAAACTGATCACTTTTGATAGATGACCATTTAGTTCTAAAACTAGAATTCTCGATGTTTAGATGATGTGTAAAAAATCTTTGTAATATTTGTCTAGTTCAATATAGAAAGAAATTTTCGCAGACAAGAGATCATCATAATGTCAGCCAACCAGCAATTAATGCTCTGAACTTCCACGTAAACGACTCCAAGATGATTAGATGATAATTACAAAAAAAATTCAATAATGAATATTAAGAAAACCCTGTTTTAAAACCTGCAATAATTTACTTTGTAGTAAATAATGTTTTGTTCTTCTTTTGCAATAGTCAAAACACATTGTAATCATTACTTGCAAATGTAGCAAGTGAACCACTGTACTACTTACGAGATGTATAGGAAAAGCTGTGATTTCATGAATTATCCAATATCCCATACATTGTTTATAATTAATTGGACATATCGAAGAAAGTGTAGACACCGATCTATAGAAAGTATCTTGCATTTGCTTTATGTATAGAGTACAACTGTGTCGGCTGAACGCTTTGAATCAATTACAAAAACAAATTACCTTGTAAGGTGTTTAATAAATTAAGATTTGTTTAAATGTATAAATTATTATACAAGTTCAGTGAAAAAGATTATTTGAAATAACATTTTGGCAATTCGTTGTTTATAATATTTGTCACTTGTTTTTCTATATGCATTTTTGTCCAGAAAAACGAATTTGGCATCATTAATTTTACACTTTTCCACTATTTCCCTAACTTTTTCATCTCTCTTCCTGTTAATGTTTTTTTGTGAATTTCGATTATGTCAATCAAATTTTCATTCAAAAATACCACTACGTGTAGATTTTTTAATTTCGTACCATTTTTATTATGGGATTTTCCTATATAAAAATTATAAAAGTCGTCGAAAAATCCACTAGTTAATCTATTGGAGATCTGTATTTTCCAAATTCACAATTTTCTATAATTTTTGAGTTTGCTTTTCCTTTCTCGGATGCTGTCCTTTCGCCAGCTACATCTCAGCCTCTTAGGCTTTTTGTGCCTGAGTTTGCTTTTAGAATTACACATAATTTTATGCATTTCTTTTATTTTCTGGATTATTTCCTTACTTTTTACCCCTTTCTTCACTCCAACTTTTTCGATAATGATATGAATATTACTTAAAAAAACAAAACAAAACCAGTTGAGAATGCTCTTCTGGCATTGCCATGGACAGTATTAATAAAATTTTAGATTGTCAGTTCTTATTCTAATCAACACAGCCACAGTCTACTCACTTTTACCAAAATCGTCATTCACTATGTGTCTACTTTAAATTCAATGTCAAACTTCAAAATTTTCTTATTTTGGACCCCATTTTGAAGGTGTTCTCGAAGAGGTACGGAGGGGCACATCAAACCCTAAGCTTACTTTTTGATGCTCTATCAAAATCTGAAGTCAGAATTTTAAAATTCATAGACACAAAGAATCAACATACACATATCGAATTCAGATACCGAACAATTTGTTAGGTGAAGGTGAAGATTTTAAATCCATATGCACCTACATCTTTTTTTAATATTTATGGACAATATTCATTTAATATAATTGCATTTCTTTATCAGAAACAATTTTGGGTTTTTTATTTCATTCTCAACATATTTTGTCGATAGTGGGTGAATTGTAAATTTTGGCACTTCTGCAACCTGTTGAATATGTCACGTTTCGTGCTTTATAGCCGTATATTGTTATAAAAGAGATGTTTGTTTGATTTTTTAACAAAAGTGGATATTTTAACCCTTTGAAGTCGGATTTTTTTTATCAAATTGTTTAAGATGTTTTTATATTCTTTGTGGTTAGTAGGGATAAGATTGGTAAAAAAACAAAAAAAACCGCCATTTTGAATAGGACATATATGTCCCAGTCAGACATTTATGATAAGACAGAATTTGAAATACCTATTCTGTACAAAACGGTTTCAATTTGAACCAGCAGCAGTTTAGAAATTTGCGTGGGATATATTGAGATGGTTTAAATAATTCTCAAGTTTTCAATTTTTTTTAGTTTTTATTTTAAAAATTAACACGTTGACATCTATCAAATCAAAATTACTAACTAATAAAAAATCCACATAAAACAAACATCTCCTAACAACCATTGTCTTTTTTTAAGTCATTTTTACATAATTTTATTTAATTCATTTAAAATACACTTTCCATAATTTTGTCCCATTTTTTACACCATAACAATATATGTCCCGATAGACTTCAAAGGGTTAAAGATGTAGAGAGCATATACAGCAAAAATTCTTTTTTTCTCTCTCTACAGGATTTATCTCGCCTCAGCCAGTTATGCATCATAAATATTACTTTTCCGCCGTCCACTAGATCATAGAGTGTGTCGTTGGCAAATTTTCTTGTTAGCACGATAACTCGATTAATACCTATGGAACGATCGGGTCGAGACAGACCCTGATTGGGGCTGATGCAAGGATGACCTGACCGATTGATTTTGTGGCAGGTCGGGTATGTCCTACCCCCCTAACCTAAAAATTAAAAAAAAACATTTCTTTTTGCTCCAAAACGCATAAAAAGACGTGATTCGTGCAGAAAACACAAAAAAATTAATACATGTAACCCCCCCCCTTACCAAAAAATTGGAAAAATGATGTAAAATAAGAAAATGTATTAGTATTACTTTTTTCAACCGGAAAAGTTCGTTTTAGGCTACAACCATTTATTTTACTTAAAAGGTAAACAAAAAATGTTCACTAGTTTTGCACACTTACTTGCTTTTTCCATTTCTTCCTTTTTAGCTAGAAGCAAATTAGTTTTAAATTTGCAAATCTAGGCAGTAGTACATTAATTTTAATTATTTATTTTCTGTTAGTATGCACGTTTTAGGATTTGAATTAATGAACCATTATGGGAAAACTAAACCGCTCCAGTATCAACATTACTGGGTATCAATAACAAATTAATTCAGTGAAAATTATCTAGAAACAGATAATATATGTATTTGTGCCACGGCATAGTTCTATTGTTGCCCTGTAAATTACCACCGACATCGTCTCAAGAGGCGGCATCACTCTCAGGTGAATTCATCATCATTCATTGATGATTAAATAAACAAAAGAAATTTGTATAAACATGTGAGTGTTCTGATTTGAGCCCAGAGACGTATTAAGATTATAATTATTTTTTAGATTAAAAACAAGGAATAATGCAGTGTGTCCATAGATTTAGAACAATAAGATCGAGTTTGTTGACATTTCGGCTGGGGACAACAACACGTAACAGTCTAAACGCTGTGTTATTGAATTTATATTATAAGTTTCAATGTTGTCAAAGTTATCATAATTTTTTTCCGTTATTACCAAAATCCTAAATCTATGTAAAAATTATCTTGAAAAATGAGATATTTTGATTCGCTAAAATAATTGTACATCTACGAACTCTAATTTTCGTAACTATTAACACAACAAATCATATTGATAGATAAATATTGACAAAGATACTTTACCACGATTTAAGTTTAGACCATTTCCACGAAAAATTCTTAGACGCGGCAACTGTGTACTGGTTCTACTATACTGTGGTTATATCATAAAATTGTGCGGCCATTTTCTACATACTTTGATTGTTTATTATTGTGTGATTTTTAGGTTATATTATTATAATTTTCTTTTTCACATTGAATTTATTGGTTTAAGTTGATTTATTAGATAAATATAGTTTATTAGTGTTTGAATGCAGCAAAATAGTTTATTTAAATCATTTCATGGGTAAGTTACATTCCATTATTATGAAGAAAGCTAGGGGCGTAGAATTAGTATTTTATCGACTGTATAAACTCTTTGATAATGCCTAAAGGATTGTTTTAACTTATTGCAACGACTTATAATTATGTAGGTTTCTTATATTTTGTTAAAAATAAAGTCACATTTTGTTTTTCTGTCAAACTACCTAAGTATTTAGGTAATATTTTTCATTTAAACAGTTATACGAAGGATAAATATTTGATACTCTTTGTTAGGATTTGATGCAGTGAAGTTCATACCTACAAATGCTTATATTTGTTCTTCATTTCCGTGATAATGACTTTGAATATAAACCAAGTGGAAGGAAATATTTGAAAACAGATACAAAACCAATATCGAGGTAATATACCTATGTTTTTTAATAAATTTAGGCTATAAGATTTAAAAATACTTTCGCGACGCTTTACTAGAATACAAACATTTTTCACTTCAAATATAAGGTACTTCCAGTAATATTGTTTAAACATTATGGCTTAAATTTATGTAATGTAAAAAGTCAAACCAATCTTTTGAGAATATGTTGAATATTTTAAGCAATCAAAAACATTTCCATAATACCGACTGCTTAAATAAAATAAAACGAGGCTTCCTCACAAAAAAATAGTAGATGTAGAAATTTGTTACTTCGGACAACGTTTTCGTTAGTTGATATTTACTAACTAATTTTTTTCTGTTATAGGTTCGATATATTTTATAAGATTAAAACGGTTTATATATTTTTCAGGATTTATCTAAACGTAGAAGGTTCCTACTATACCAACATTTTTTTTATTTCAGGAAGGTACAACTAATAATTCATCAGTGTTTAATTTGTAGTTAGTTCCCTATTCCTACCTCAATCCCGAATAGTCTGATTGCAGAACAACCTGAAAAAAACAACATTTTTTTACGATTAATTTGATTAAATAAATATATTTTCATTAGTATTTTAAATTTCCTATGTAACCGGTAAAATTAAAATCGTTAAAAAAATAAATATATTGTGTCACATCCCATTTCCCTCTGTAACGGTATGCCCATGCATCGCAGCATAAATTCGTTGCCATGTTCTAGACTTTTATATATCTATCTCACTTCATCCTTGGGCACGGAATATTTGAAACTTATGAATGACTTGTTGGGGATGTGAGTGTGTCTCATCTACACATTGGAACTGTTTCTGACAGGCCTAAGTAAAAATCAAGAAAATACGATACAGAAATTTTTTAACAGTTAAAAGAATTACTGTTTTAAGCAGAAATGGGTCAATATTTCGGCATCAGTCGCATAAGAAACCTCACTGCTGAAAAAGCAACACAAAAACATAATGCACCAAATAAAATTTTTTAAAAGTTCGTAGTACGACACATAGATGGTGCCCCAAATACATGTACTAATCTTCAAATGATATGTGTCAAAATTTCATGACAATCTGACGTTTTGTTCACAAGTTACAGTGATTTTAATGACGCTACTTTTGTAATTTCAAAACAATGGAAAAATCTAAATACCCTTCAAGCGAAGCAACAGCTTGATAAGTGACAAGAGAAGTGGTTTGCTGATATTGAAGTTACGTGAGATAGCTGACCCCTTAAAGATGTCAAATGGCAGTTAATATTTATATTAGCCAGTCTACGAACTTTTTGATCGACCATGTTCTCCCTTTACTATATTATCAAATTAATGTATAGCTGATTCAAGCATGTTCCGTTTAGTGTCAATTACAGCATCAAGTCCGGTTCTGTAAAGCGATGTTTTGTAAGATAATATACCCTCATCAAATAACAGCAGTTTGTGAGATATCTGATTAATTACAATAGAAAGCATCTTCTAAAATTATAAATGTAAGACGTATCTATTGTTTCGATGAAAAATTATTGAAAAAAAATACCAATTTTCGCACGATAGTCTGTGCTAGTGAAATATCGACTGACACGATTTCCATATTGGGGGCGTATGAAAATTCTCACGTTTCTAATATTTAATATTTGCTAGTTTTTACTTTCATCATTTTTGTTTTATGTTAGGTTTGAAGTAAATAGTAAATATTGACATGTTGACCCGTATTTTAATTGAAGAAAAGAAAGAAAGTTTTTGATACTTATTCGGACCTCAGGACTATCATTAGTAAGATTTTTAGTTATTTAACGAGGAGATGTGTAGGAAATTTTTATTTCTTTTATTTTCACTTTTGTTTCATTTAAATCTTCAAAATGATATTGCAAGGTCAACAGTAAATTAGGCAAGATCCACTTTGAAAAAAAATATTACGGACATTATGCACAAGTAGTTTGATAGTATTAAGAAAATAAAAACAAATAATTTAAGAATAAATTATATCTAGCAATATTGTAAATTATTGAAATAAAGAGTTTAAAAAAATATATTTGATAATTTTCATTAATCTATTTAAGTGGAAATTGTGTGGTAAGAGAACAATAATAAAATCCTGAATTTCAGCCAACGTTTCGTTTATTTTTTTACTTCATCAGGGCCTACAATGGTGATAAAATATAATAGTATATTACGTAATGTGTTGTAAATAGCATTTTACGCACGAATGGAAAAATTGCGCACGAAGCCGCGTAGCGGCGAGTGCGTAATTGCTTTGCAACACGCATTACGTACTATACTTTACCTACGGTCATATACAGTGTGCCAAAAGTCTGGACTTAGTTATTTCATCTTTAGATTTTTTTAACAATTTTATTTCGAACAGTTTTACAAAATTATAGAGGATATATTATCATATAGGATAATTCATTTTATTTATTAACATTGAAACTTTATTGAAACTTTGAAATTTTATTGAAACGTACCAAACAATGGTTTGGTACATTAACAAATTGTTACATACCTATTAAAAATTGTTACATATTCTTAAGTACAGGTTGGTAATAGAAATTACAATTTAAAATTAAACAAAGATACTAGTAAAAAAAAATAAATACTATATCCCAGCAATTTATACAACAAATACAATTTTATTAAAATTTTAAATACATTCAATAATTAAAAGTAAATTTATTGAAAATTTATTAAATATTTATAAATATGCCCCGATAATAGCAACCTGTAAGAATGTAAGAATTTTTATAAACAAACAATTTACCATTAGTAACATTATAATTGTTTATGGTTACTGAACAATTATTAAATATATTGGATGTATTTCGATTTGTTGAGTCATAAGTCATTGTAAAATTTTCATGTGTTGCGGTTGTTGAGGTTGTATTTTGTAAAATAGCGGAGGATATTCGAGATAAAGTAAGTTCTTTGTTTTTTAATGAATCTTCAACATATCCTTCCGCTACTGAAGACGATTGCCAGCCACCATGTCTCTTTAAATCCAAGAGATCCCCGCCAGCGTCAACTAAAATAGTTGCTGAAGATCTTTGGAAACAGTGTCCTGTGTAGCGATTAGGATTTTCTAGTTTAAGAAATGTTGCAATATCTTTTGGTATACTGCCTAATTTGTTATCCCAACGGGTTGTTTGGTGCATTTTCCATTTGTATATTTTATAAAAAAATGGTAAATTTTCTTTTAGTACCGTCTTGCGTATACTGTAATATTTTTTGATTCTAGAATAAAAATGGTCAGAGATCACAAAATAACGTTGAATGTTAGTTTTTGTATTTGGAATTTTAATAATGAAGGATTTTCCTGTGTCCTCAACATCATCAATTTTCATATCTGTCAGTTCCTGTTTTCGGCATGCACCACTCACGCCAATTATAAGAACAGTCTAAAAATAAAAATTACTGTAAGTGTGGAATATATCATTAGTGGACATGTTTTACCTTCATAAACAAGTACTGATTGTCAGGAGCCGTTTCGAGGAAATCTTGAATATTTTTGGCCGTCAAAATTTTAGATTTTATGCTTCTAAAGCCATCCGGTTTCCTTTTTAATAGCGCTATTAACTTGGAATAGGCTTCTATATTTATGTTGTTTTTTATGTTTAGAGTCGATCTAAGCATTGAGTAAAAGGACCATAGAGAGCTAGGTTTCATTTTTTCCGATTGGTGTTGAAAATATGCTACCAAAACATTTTCGGAGAAAGAATTCACCTTATTTTTTAGTCTCCAGTCCATGAATCTACTGTAACAATTTTCGTAGCGTTCGCGGGATTTACTTGGCAGTAAATTATTCGTTGCCATTTTTACCATTTCCATGACGTTGGGAGGAGTTAAATTTTCGTTTTCACTATCACTTGACATATTCATATCTTATAATTATTATCTAAAACTTATTTGTCTTTCAAAAAGTTTGTTTCTATTATTTTGATTTTGACAGTTGCTATGGCTACGGTGATGACGGGCGGTTACGCGATTACTACCTACTTATAGTTGCCCTTCTAAATAAGTTGGACAAATTGTTTTGACCGTTTTTATTTCTAAAGAAATGCCATTCATATATATTTTTTTATACATTATTTTTCTACAGATAAGATAACGATTTATAAAAACACTTTCTTTTTCAAGGAATAGGCCAGTAAGTTAAAACGATCAAAACAATTTGTCCAACTTATTTTGAAGGCAACTATATGTATAAACTGTGCGTTTTGTTTACCAAAACCGTGCGTTTTGTTTACGGTAAACAAATCTCACGGTTTTGTGTTTACCGTGCGTCATGAGCTATTTACTGAGGCTGTATGTCGTGTGTTTTTACCTGTTTTCTATAGTGGCCATAGGTAAATGTATATAAAAAATATATCCTGAACATGGTTGTTATCCTGTGAATCAATTTCTTATCAATGTAGTTTATGAATATTATTAAATAAATAATAATAATTATAATAATAATTTTTATTTGCAGCTACATACAGGGTGTCTCATTTATCAAGGGATAACATTGCTATATCAGAAACGGTAAGAGATACAAAGATGATTAAATGAAAAAAAAGTTGCCTGTTTTAGAGCCAATTAGAGTTCTACAAACATAATCACTGTATCTCATGTCGTTATCAAGTTATACAGGGTAAACCGAAAATGTCACTTTTCGTTTTGTGCGTCTACCAGGCTTATTTCAAAAAATATTAAAAAATGGAAAAGGAAAAATTTTTTTGATTACAAATTCTAAATAAAATGCCATTATCAAATCTTATCGGCGACGTTTCGTTTCTTTAGGGCTACCGTCTACTTCAATTTTTTAAATACGGACCTGTATTTTTTTTATTAAATTTCGATAAAGCATTAAAAGACCAATTCACTGATATATCATACAATACGATGTATACAACGTTTCGTGACAAAAATAATCATCAATTTTAAAAATCCTTCAATACGGTCCTGCTTCTATTTGGGGTTGTGCGTTACTTGTGTTGGGTTAAAGTTAGTTACAAATAAAGAGATGTCGCAATTGTATTAGAAATCGCGGACGCCAATTCGAACATTTATTATAAGTAATGTAAGTGTAGTTCTTATGTAGTATTTACGATTTGATGCTTTTATTCTTCGTATTGGTTGTAAAAATACAGTGTTGATTATTATTTTTTATTTTTGATCTCTTTATTTGTAACTGACTTTAACCCAACACAAGCAACGCACAACCCCAAATAGAAGCAGGACCGTATTGAAGATTTTTAAAATTGATGATTATTTTTGTCACGAAACGTTGTATACATCGTATTGTATGATATATCAGTAAATTGGTCTTTTAATGCTTTATCGAAATTTAATAAAAAAAATACAGGTCCGTATTTAAAAAATTGAAGTAGATGGTAGCCCTAAAGAAACGAAACGTCGCCGATAAGATTTGATAATGGCATTTTATTTAGAATTTGTAATCAAAAAAATTTTTCCTTTTCCATTTTTTAATATTTTTTGAAATAAGCCTGGTAGACGCACAAAACGAAAAGTGACATTTTCGGTTTACCCTGTATAACTTGATAACGACAAGAGATACAGTGATTGTGTTTGTAGAACTCTAATTGGCTCTAAAACAGGCAACTTTTTTTTCATTTAATCATCTTTGTATCTCTTACCGTTTCTGATATAGCAATGTTATCCCTTGATAAATGAGACACCCTGTATAATAAAAACAATAATAAATAAAAATATATAAATATCGTACCCACAATAACTGCAAAATAGAGCCGACAAACAGTAAAAACTGATATAAAGTGTCGAACCTAGCAAACAAAACAAAACAAAACAAAAATAAACAAGATAAACAAGATTTAAGATAAACAATAATTTATCTAAAAGCACAAGGCACTATATAGTAGTTTTAGAGAGAAAAAAATGTTCTGTTGGAGAGTTATATAAAATTCTTTTATATTCTTTTGAAAAATGGCTGATTCCAAATTGTTTAATAGACTGGGGAATACCATTGTATAGCTTGTAAATATTATAAGAAAACGACCTTTGAAACATACAGGTACGGTGTGGTGGTGGAGATATGTAACCACCAGAACGAATATTGATGTTGTAAACATGCGACCTATAAACAATTTTTTTAAACAGATATGGACTTGAACATAATAATTTTATGAAATAAGGTTGCCATGTGTAATCTAGAAGACATATTCAGCCATTTAGCATCACGTAGTTTATGAGTTACTCTATAATATTTTTTGATGCCATAAATAAACCGTAAGGACGATTTCTGTACTCTTTGAATACGATTAAAATCAATATTATCCCTACAAGGACCATATACGCTGTCACAATAATTAAAATGACCCAGTATAAGTGTATCACAAAGCAGGATTTTAACTGAAATAGTTAAACTGCTTCTATGTGGAAATAACATCTTTAAATTAGCATACGATTTTTTTATACACTTTGTAACATGGCTGTTTGAACCTAAGCTCACTATCTTTAGCAAACGGCACAATTGTATCTTCTATTTTTATTTGCAGTTCATTTTCTACTTTATTTTTATACTAAAACTATAGATTTAGATGGATTAATTGAGAGAAAATGTCTTTTTGATTCCATGGACAATTTGGTAAGGTCACTATTAATCATTAGATTGGCATGCTGTATTTCTGAACTTAAAAAGAGTATTTCAATTGTGTGTCATCTACATACACGTAAGACTTGCAATGACTTAGGACATTATGAATGCTACAAGTGTACAGTGAAACCAAAATTGACCCTTGTGGCAACTCCATAGGAAATAGATTTATTATCCGACCTACCTACACTAGTCTCGACAAACTAACTCCTACCACATAGATAACTTCTAAAAAAATTTGTGACATTGTTAGAAAAACCTATGTACTTTAAAATAGCTAACAAAATGTGGTGATTGATAATATCAAACGCTTTCGAGTACCTAGTCTATTAAAGTCAAAACTATTGTCTTTCTATAATCTATATCTCTAAATATATCGTCAGTAATATCTAGCAAGGCTGTATTGCTGCTGTAACCTCGGCGGAATCCTGACTGATGTGATGGTAAAATTTTATATTTATATTTTTCTTTTTAGGTAAAGGTATAACTTTATAAAATTTCCATTGTTTTGGAAAGGTACTGTTCTCTAAACAAAAATGTATGTGTCATGTAATATACTAAGGGCAACATAATAATAACATTTACAGAGCATTAGACTTAATATCCAGCAAATATTTATATAGGTACAATATTTTCATCTATTAATGCAAATTCAAATAAATCCTTAATATTAGCTTTCATATTTGTATGATAGAAATGTAATAATTCATTATCAGGTAACTGTACATTTACAGAGGGGAATAAAAAATGATCATTAATATCATTCGGTTTGTTAAAATTATCAGGAAGGGTATTGTTTTTATGTTTCAATGCTATTTAAAGACCTATTCATTTCAACAATTGCCTGATCCAAATTTTCGTGTATACAATAAACCAATGTATCATCAGCAAAATGTGGTTGATATCATTCAGATAAATAACAAAAAGCAATGGACCTAACACACTACCCTGGGGTATGCCCATAAGTTCATCTGACAATCCTTTTCCAAATTTAGTATTTTGTCGTCTGTTAAATAAACTTTTAAAGTCGAGAAACGTCGCAACAATGTACTGATTTCTATCAATTATATCTTTCCATTCAGTTATTATATATATTATATAAAATTATACAGTGTCTAGCTCTAAAACCTGATTGGTTGACTAGAAACAATTTATTAATTAATTGGTTATATACAGAGTTTTTCAAGAGTAGTATATTTAATGACCTAAAATTTTCAGCTTTAATTGAGTTCATTTTTGATACAGGAACAACATTGGAAGCTTTAAATTGATCAGAAAACATACCTGTTCTAAGTGATGTATTAATTACATTTAATATTGCATAACCGGCTACATCAAAAAATTTTTAAAGACTTTAATATTTAAAATTTCTGCTTTGTTAGTTTTGTCAAGAGAGAATATAATATTTCTTAGGTCATTCATTCTTAAAGGCACGAATTTAGTGAAATTAGTTGATATGACAGGGTAATCATCTGTCCATTGCTGTAAATTTTGTAAATAAATTTGATTTTTATTGAAGCTCATTGAATATATCCCTCACACGACACGACATATCGACATATCGACAGAAATCAAATATTGAAGCAATATATTGACCGTCTGAACCACCCTTTTACACATGATCTTGATATATTGAGAACTGTTATATAATATTTAATAGACTCTCGTCAGATAATTTAAAAAATAATCTAATATCACTATCAATTATTCGCTCCACACTCGAATTGCAAATTTATGCAAATTAAAAGTGAATTACAATTACGGTTAGGAATCATAACAATCATATTTTGTGATTAGAAAGCAGAAGCGGTTATCTATACCTATAATTAAATTTATTACGTCGAACGATACGCAGAAGAACGGAAGAACATGACAATCTTTTGATCTATTCTTGTTAGACGATCGGAATTTCAATGTTATATTTTGTAGCCATTATAATTTGGATGTTCTACTTAACCGGTGTTGATGTTTGTGTTGTAATAATTGAAATTGATTAATATTTCTGATCGAGACCAAGATATTGGGGTGTTTAACAGTAATTGTAATTTATTTGACTATACCTAGTAGCAATATCTTTTTGCAACTAATGATTTGCCCAATATGTAGCTAAATGCGGGTGTAGGTAATTTATCTCTTGCAATTTAAAATCTCACGTACTTTTTTAATTTTTTTTTTATTTTAAACAAAGTAACTCCGCATCTACTAGGAGTTATTAGCAGGCGAGACACAAAACATACAATAGGTAAATTAAATTTGTGAATAAAGATTAATGTCTTTCAGGAACTTCACTGGTCGGTTCAAGTTAGAAGTCAATATGGAACCTAAATGTCCACTTAATTCCACTTCTTTCATTGTCTTATAGAGGACATTTTATTAAAACATGCTGAACTGTAAGCTAGGTGGTGCAAGTTGTACAGGGTGGCCAAATAAGAATGCGAGGTACTGTATCTGGGAAATTATCCATCGTAGAGGCCAAGAGAAAAACCTGGAAAATATTTTTAAGTTTCTGAAATGGCCGCTAGGGGCGTAACTGCAATCTTTAATCTAAGAAAGTGATATTTCTGTGAATTCCGCTATATTAACCTAACAAAGAAATAACTGATCTTTAAAGTAGAGGATCATCTGAACCTTTTTTGTTTGACAATTTTTGCTGTATCTCTAAAAATAAAGTGGTGGGGTTATTCAAAGGTTTCAGTAAAAAATACCCTGTATATTCGAAACGGCTGAGCCGATTTCAACAAACTTGGGCTAGTTGAAAAGAGCTATTCTTGGGCTACAAATGTTATAATATTTGAAGTTTTGTTAGTTTCACATGTCGCCGCTAGAGTGCTTTTTTCGACATTTCGACAGAAATGGTTAATTTTCTCAAAAATATTAAATACATTGGTATGATTTCTTTTTCATGAAAAAGTAGCTAAATGCTAAACAAGCTCGCGAAAACCGCATCTCGTTATCTTGTTCCTAACCTAAAATTTAGGCCAAAGAAAATTTTACACGGAAATCCCTTAAATTTTTATTTTTTAAACTAATTAATTCCGTTTATTATGTAAGTTATCGCTATAAAAAGGACAGATTTAAAAAAGAAAGGTTTTTAATGCCCCCGTAAATGCTCTAAATGCTCTATGCATTGCTAAAGCCTCTCGTGGGTAGACAAAACTGCAGCATCAATTTCGGCTCTCGGTATGTTACGTAATGCATTACGAATCCGGTTTTTCATAACTCTTTGGTCGTAGGTTGAGTCTGAAAATCAAGACAAGTTAAGTCTGGTGATCGACCAGGCCATGGAAACAGACTTCATCTTCCAATCCACCGCTGTTGTAATACTGCATTAATATGCTCTCGCACAATCGCATATAATCACAATGTGCTGTGCAACCATCCAACTGCAAAAACAAGTTTTGACATGTTTCCAGTGGCACATCTTCCAACAACATCGGTAATTTATTGGCCAAAAAGCCAAGAAAGATATTGCCATTTAGGGATTGCTCGAAAAAATATGGCCCAATAATTCTGCCTCCCAGTATGCCACACCACACATTTAAACTCCAACGTCCTTGGTGCTGAACTTCACGCAACCAATGCGGATTTTCTGCAGGCCAATAATGCATATTGTGCAGATTTTAAAGGGGGCTTCATCGTTCCAAAGAATTTGAAATAAAAATTCTCCATTATTGTGCGAGAGCATATTAATGCAACAGCGCGACAGCGGTGGATTGGAAGAGGAAGTCTGTTTCCATGGCCTGCGAGATCACCAGACTTAACTTGTCTTGATTTTCAGACTCAACCTAATGGATTACGTAACATACCAAGAGCCGAAATTGAAGCTGCAGTTTTGTCTATCCATGAGAGGCTTCAGCAATGCATAGAGCGTGATGGTCTGCATTTAGAGAATTTACGGGGCATTAGAAACCATTCTTTTTTAAATCGGTTCTTTTTAGGGCCACAACTTACATAATAAAAGGAATTAATTAGTTTAAAAAATAAAAATTTAAGGGATTTCGGTATAAAATTTTCTATGGCCTAAATTTTAGGTTAGGAATAAGATATCGAGAAGCGATTTTCGCGAGCTTTTTAGGCAACATTTGGTTACTTTTTCATGAAAAAGAAATCATACCAAGTCATTTAATTTTTTTGAGAAAATTAACCATTTCTGTCGAAATGTCGAAAAAAGCACTCTAGCGGCGACATGTGAAACTAACAAAACTTCAAATATTATAACATTTATAGCCCAAGAATAGCTCTTTTCAACTAGCCCAAGTTTGTTAAAATCGGCTCAACCGTTTCGAATATACAAGGTGTTTTTTACTGAAACCTTTCAATACCCCCCACCACTTTATTTTTAGAGATACAGCAAAAATTGTCAAACAAAAAAGGTTCAGATTATCATCTACTTTAAAGATCAGGTATTTTTTTGTTAGGTTAATATAGCGAAATTCACAGAAACATCACTTTTAATAATAACTTTTTTTTCCGCAAGCCTCTACGATGGATAGTTTCTCAGATACAGTACCTCGCATTCTTATTTGGCCACCCTGTACATACTGGTGGATTTTCTTTCTTCAAAATGTGTTGGTACCTATGTAAGAACTGTGTGTTCTATACGGTACCGGTTTAAAATAACTTGATTCTTTCTATTATTTGGCAAGACCAGTTTTGTGTCTATTCTAGTCTTGATTTGTCTGAGCTTATTGTTTAGAGGTTGTTCCCAGATAGATTGCCATTTCTTCAGTATATAATCGTTTATAGAGGATATTTATCAAAAATTACAATATCGTCTTTGGTAGTTGCTTCACAGGACTACTGCATCTATTTTTTCGTTACCTTTAATCCCTGTATGTGAGGGTACCCAAAATATAACTTTATTGCCTTGTTGCTGCAGATAGAAGAGTTTTGTTTTAATTTTCTGTATTATTAGAAGTGATGGATATAGTTGTTTCAGACCTGATAAAACGGTTAAAGGGCCTGTGATGATTTGAAAGACTTTTTCTGAGATTTCCTTGCACTTCTTAAGAGCATCGATTATGGCTGTAGTTTCTCCAGTATATATGCTGCAATTTTCCAGTATGCGAATATTGAATTCATGTTTTTTAATTCTAAAAGTTAAATATGTTGTAATAATAGTAAAAACAAGGATAGAAAGGACTATTAAATGAAGAAATATTAAAAGACGCAGATAACGAAGATTAAATCAGGGAGAACAAATATAATTTATTTTCTTAAAAGTACATTAAAAAGAACAGAGTAAACCAACTCCAAATAATTGCCTACACTGAAGACCTTATAATTATAGTCAAATTATTTTTTAGTTTGTCCAACAGATTTCCTTTATAATTAAAAGATTAAAACCAGTTTCATGCTGTAAATTAAATAGATGACATTTGCAAATGACTCAATATATTCGTGTTCCCTTATAAAAATTGCGATGAATAATCAACTTATGTATTCAAAATTAGTATTTCCTCCTCTGTTAGTAATAACTTCATCAACCAACTAGGTTGTTATTCTTAATATACATTACGAAAAAATCAAATCCATTGTCCAGAACCTTATTCTCACTGGTACAAAAGCTATACCTAAGAAGTTTTATTGTTCAAACCAGCTATTAACCTATAATAATTTTATAAGCCATTATTCAAAGCAGAAAATGAATACTAAATATGTAAATAACATTACGCCAACAATAAATAATAACAATATAAATAAATGGAATGAGACTAATATTTTCATTGAATACAGTAAATGGTAAATAGTTCTAAAAAAGTGGTATATGAATCTCATGGTCGTTTTGTTAATTCAGTATGGAATACGTAATAATTATGATTGTACAAAAGAATTTAAAAATAAAAATAGAGGTTAATTATGAACAAAATGTAGAAACAAAACCGTTACATTTTTATTAAGAAATAATTCTTACTGAAGCCGGCAAAATTACATGCTTTTGGTGAATAGAACATATAGAAACCATGCGATTTGGTAATGGAGTCAGTAATTTCTATAAATATATCCGAACTAACCAATATGAATATGCACATTGTAGAATTGTGTTGATTGAGCTATTAAAGAGATTCCGCATGGATTTTGTTTGCTATATCAGGTGGAGGAGTTACATTCTCCGTGGCGTTTTAAATTTATAATATCACCCTCTCCATCTTGTAACAGAGTCGCTGAGCTGCGACTAAAGCAGTGACTTGTGAATTCGCCTGGATTTTCTAATTTAAGATAGGACGCGATTTTGCTAGGGGCTTTTCCTACAGAATGGAATCCTACTACTCCATAATGCTGAAGAAGCCAGTTTTTGGAATTTTTCAGTAAAATATGCCAAAAGGACTTCTTCACATGAAAAATAAAACAAGGATTTACCGGTCGCTAACGTCCATTTTTCGGTCTTGACGAAAAATTGTCAAGAAAGTACATATTTTTAGATGTGCTACCATCTATGGTTAGAAGAGAGTATTGACAATAAATTTTGACTGAATCTAGTCAAGATGTCACTCTCTTCTTTTTATCCCTTTAAGAGTTAGTAAACCAGTAAGGAATTTTAATTTATTAGATTCGACATCCTAAGACCGGTTTCTGCCTTTCGGCTTCATCAGTTAGGCTTTCGAATCCAGTATATATGTTCTGATCGGTCTTAAAACATGATGTTTCAGTTCGATTGTTGTATTGTCAAGAAGATAATGAAATTAGTTTGAAGAGTAGTAAGTTTTTTTAATTTTGTTATTGCTGTTTTATTCTACTTATCATTAAATTATTAAACCTTTGACATACATGCGAACTAAATTTTTCTTATAATTTGGTAAACACATGACTACAATTGAATAATTAACTTTTAACTCCGTACTACATGGCAGGTCCAAATTTTGTGCAATTAGTGTTCTGATATTTTTGTTGTCGGAAAACAAAATAATTACATGTAATTTAAAAGACATGCTAGATCGGGTTATTATTCCTTAATGGTAGTCTATTTTTTTTTTATATAAAATTACTAACATTTGTCTTATTATATCATATTATAAAAAAACTATTGTAACTGTATTTTTCGTGGCGACGAAGATAATGTAGAGCCGTTATTTTTCATATTGTTTCATGAAATTTAATTCTACCGTTTTTAACATGAATGAAGATGACACAAAAATAAGTGCATAACTGTATAATTCGAATAACATATCAAACGTACGTTTTCTCGAGCTTTGGTCATTCTGGTATTAGTCGTCCCAAATATCTGTTTTTCTTCTACGTCAGGGGTGTCAAACTCGGGGCCCTTCGGACCGCATGCTGCCGGCCAATATATCAGAACACAATAATATATAATAAAATAACAAACCGACGCAGAATAAAAATAAGATAGTAGCAGAGAAGAGGTGTCAAGTGTCAGGAAGTAAACTATATATTTCTATTTCTTTCTTTCAACTTCTTTAAATGTTATTTCTATGAATATTAATTTGTTTTTTGCGGCCTACCTAAAGTTAACCTTGTTTGTTTAACATCCCTAGTCTACGTCATTTATATAAGAGTTTAAAAATTAAATAAACCAGTAAATAAAGTGAACAGCAAAACCCACCGCGCGGTATTTACACAAACCTGGACAGAGAATAAATTCAGGTACTAGATACATATAAACTTTAACACCTTGTATCTTGGTACACATTAAAAAGTAAAAATAACGGTGGAATACTGGTTTATAACGTTAATTTTGTATGTTGCAAAACTAAATATTAGTCGTTGTGCAAGTGCATGTTGAAATTTTGATCGAGAAAATTTGGGATTATCGAAGAGGGCAGATTTAATTTAAAATGACATACCTAGCTGTTTATATTTTTTTATTTAAGCAGGAATATAAGCTTACATTCTTGGATAAATGAATTTTAATTTTAAAGCATTTTAAGTTTTAATTTTACTTGTTTTTTATATTAGGTGTTTTAATTATGACCAATTAGTATTACAAAATTCAAATATTTTGTCGTAGATATATTATTTTTTCTACAAACATGTTAAAAATGCAATGCAAAACGATTTTAAAATTAAAATTTATCTCTCAATTTTCCTACTAAAACTTTTCTTTTTCTTCTTCGCTTCAAGTTTTAGACACTTTTACTTGTTACGGTATAGTTTAGCCATTTTCAATTGCTGGAATATAAAAACAAAGTTCCCAGATGTGTCGACAAGTTGCTTTGAAGCGGGATCATTTTCTAAAATAGTGGAAAAAATTATGTTTAGGAAAATAGCAGAATTCGCTCTTAAATATAACGTGTTTCATGATAGTCAGCACGAGTTCAGGTCAGGTAGATCTACTCAAACTGCTATCCTAAACTTCCTTAATAACCTCTATGATAATTTTAACAAAAACAAAAAAAGTGTAGGTATTTTCATGGATTTAAGCAAAGCATTTGATCTAGTAGATCATGGTCTATTTAATGTTAAAGTATAAGTATAATTTTAGAGCAAGAGTTGGTGAGTGGTTGAGTTCCTACCTATCAGACAGAAATCAGTTAACAATCGTTAATTTTTATCTATCAGAAACACGTTTAGTTAATTGTGGCGTACCTCAGGGCTCTGTCCTTGGGCCTCTTTTATTTTTAATTTTTATCAATGACTTAGCTCTGACTGTTAACGATGTACTATTTGTACTATTTGTACTATTTGCCGATGATACTTCCTATCTATTTTGTAATAATGATATCTCCCAATTAACTGTTGAATTTCAAAGTAGAATAAATAAGATAGTACAATGGTTTGACGAAACTAAACTTATTGTTAATAAAGAAAAAACTGGGTGAATGATATACTTGAGAGTCATCTATTGAGAATAGATGGAAAATGTACTCATCAAGTTCAGTCCACAAAATTCTTAGGTGTTAACATAAATAACTCTTTAAGCTGGGAATTTCATATACTGTGTAAGAAACTTTCATCTGCATGTTTTGCACTTTTTAGGCTTAGAAGATGATACCAACACAACTCTGCATTTCTTGAAAAAAGCCCTCAATACATGGGTATTTTAGTTTATAATAAACTTCCTAATATTATTAAATCAATAGAACCTTTGAAACTATTTAAGAAAAATTGTTTTTATTCTGTTGAAGAATATTTAGCGTATACATTTTAACTGTTAAATTTTAGATATACGTTTATTTTTTTTTTCTCCTTCCTTAATTTTTCGTATTTTTATGTTTTATGTTCCACATTTTATAAACTGTCTTTTGACTTGTCCCATTTCATGTATAACCGATCATATGGACAATAAAGTTATTATTATTATTATTATTTTATTCTGATATTGAAACAGATTAACTGTACCGATGGATTCATTGGTCTAAGTTTCTCCATCCTGTAGTCTGGTTCACAAGTGCCATTTCCCTCGAAACCTGATCGCCACTGCCGAAAATTATGATTTTGGGCTCATTAGAATCGGAATGGCATCTAGAACGTTCTATCAAAATTCCAAAAGAGGCTGAAAAAAAAATGCAAAAGTTATAAACAATTAAGTAAAATAAAAAATAAGGGTTTGGTGTTTTTGAAATATTTCAAAAACTATTTGAGATAATTAAAATTTGAAAAAAGATCCTTAAAGAGCAGGAAATTTCCTAAAAAAAAGTCCTACCTCCCGGAACTGTACCAACAACCCTTATAATTTTAATTAAGCGGCGAAAATAACGGTAAAAACGCGTAGTTCGGCTGCGGCGTGCATCGCCCCAATCTGACACGTGAACTAAAAAAATTATTTTAACTGATTAAATATTAATATTAAGGAACTAAGTAGACATATCAACAAAAAATTTTTATCACAATTTTTTTTATTAGTTATGCTTTTGTTAACTAGTTAATTTTCACCATTTTAATGTTAACATAAAAACGCTGATTATTTCAAAACAAGAAATCTAGATTTTTTTTTGATTTTTTTGAGCTAATCTTAAAAGAGTTTTGAAGAGATCCCCGTTGGAAAAATTAAAAAATTTTGATTTTTCGTTTTTTTATTAACAATCAAAGGCATGAGTAAAAACAGAAAGAAAACTACAAGTGAAAAGTACAATATTTTTAAAAGTTAAATAAAAAATAATAAAACACTTTTTTCACTAAAAAAATATATATGGTTGTTTTTGTAATATTTTTTAGTATTTAAAAAAAAATATTGCGTAAAATTGCATTTGTTTATAACAAATTGTTTTTTTAATAAACAAATGAAAAGTTAATAAAAAATTTTTTTTTTTATAATACAAAAGAACATAATAAATAATGATTTAAAAAAAAATGGTTCCTTAATATTAATATTTAGTAACAAAAAAAAATTGTTAATTAACAAGTGCGATTTTTGTTAATAAAAAAATTTTTTTAAGGAACGATTTTTTTTTTAAATCATTATTTTCATCAAGCATGAATTTCCAAAGAAAAAGTTTTCAAAAATATTATAAACAATGCATTTGTTTATAACAATTATTTAAATAATGTTAGTTAAAAATAAAAAAAAATTATTGTTATATGGCTTTTATCAATAAGAAAACAAAATATTAACAATGATTGGAAAAAAAATTTTCCTAATGGCTTTATTTACATAAATAATTTTTTAATGCCTTTGATTGTTAATAAAAAAACGAAAAATCAAAATTTTTGAATTTTTCTTCCAACGGGGATCTCTTCTAAACTCTTTTAAGATTAGCTCAAAAAAATCAAAAAAAAATCTAGATTTCTTGTTTTGAAATAATCAGCGTTTTTATGTTAACATTGAAATGGTGAAAATTAACTAATTAACAAAAGCACAACTAATAAAAAAAATTGTGATAAAAATTTTTTGTTGACGGATTATTGTTTATTGATGTTGGTACAGTTCCGGGATGTAAGACTTTTTTTTAAAAAATTTCCTGCTCTTTAAGGATCTTTTTTCAAATTTCGATTATCTCAAATAGTTTTTGAAATATTTCAAAAAAACCAAACCCTTATTTTTTATTTTACTTAATTGTTTATAACTTTTGCATTTTTTTTTCAGCCCCTTTTGGAATTTTGATAGAACGTTCTAGATGCCATTCCGAATCGAATGAGCCCAAAGTCATAATTTTCGGTGGTGGCGATCAGGTTTCGAGGGAAATGGCACTGGTGAACCAGACTATGTAGTTCACAGTTTTTAAAGCTAATTTATTTAATTCCATAAATATTAAATCGACTGTAGATCGTCCTTTTCTGAACTTCTATATAGTTAACGAAAAGTGAACTGCTGAAAGTAAAAGGTATCAATAATATTTTCCCATATTTTATTACAATGGACTGAAATATATGTAAAATGTGATAATTTTTTTATAATATCAAGTGTATCAGGAAACGGAAGTGTTTGAAAATTACGTTGTAACAAAATACAAAATCAGCCTAATTAAAATCTACTAGTTAGGCATATGAACCTTTCTACTTATTCATTATTAAGAAAATTAGTCAAACAATTCGAATTCACAGTTCCCAAGATTACGTTTATTATTAGAATTAACGTGATAGTAACTTTCTAATTCAAGAAAAATACAGCTCGAGAAGTAAATGAGAGAAATAATTCTATTTATTGAAAAGAATGAAAAAATCCTACGCCAATTCTATACAAATTTGAACAATAACACGAACAAGTTCGTAATATTTATTCGCTGTCATACACGTCAATCAAAAAATTTAATTTGTTTACAAGAAAATACGCCATTAATAAATTTGACACATAGTGATTATAATATCAGTAAAAATTTGACATTATAATTCAATCTAACGGCTACTTCTTTGATGTTCTAAGTATTGATATGTAGAATACTCGATATACGTGTTTGGAGTTTGATATTTATATGTAAATCTCAAAAGACGTGCGCAACATCGCGAACGTAACGTTGCGAGAGTAGAATTTGACAAGAAGTTCAGAATTTTTGTACACGTAATAAGAGGCTCTTTTATTATTTATTTAAATCATGATGAACTACTTCAAGAAACAAGCAGAATTGAATTAAAAATAAATGATAATCGAGGGGTAAACCGTAGAAAAAAATATGTACACTAATTCTCAGGATTGTTACTAATTGCTCATGCAATATAATGTCTAGTAATTCCCCACTAATTCCCCTTCAAAAACAGAAAGTATAAGTACTGATTATTTATATTATAAAAATAAAACATCCAAAGTAGGACTTGTTGGTGTGCTGTTAACATTTTGTAAATTTTCGGATTTTTGCTATAGGTTTGTTTGTTTGGTTAATTTTAACGTCTCCTTTCTGCAACTAAGGCTAATCTGGACGGGACCTACAGCTTATCGTGGGCTCCGAACCACGGTCCTCAATCCCCTTAAGCACAGGACTATGCCTTTGTCATGCAGGTGATCTACCGACTAACAAGTGTGTAAATGTTCCACCAACCCCTATCAGTTCCACGAGATATCCGATCTCATCCGGCCTGTATACCGGCCTGAATGAAACTGCGTATGACACAAATACCTTTTTGCACTTGCCCAAAGTCTTATCTGACTTTTATTCCACTTGAATGCGGCAGGATTCGAACCTACTCTTCGAACAGTGACCCAGAGATTAAAGGCTGGTGCCCTAACCAACTGAGCCACGGTGTCCGATTTGCTATAGGTATTTTGCTCGATTTTCTTCATCGATGAGCTGAAATAAATCAGTCCTTTAGTAACTCGGCGAAAGAACGAGAGAATGGGATATTAAAGAAAAAGTATAGTAGCAGAATATTTCACTCAAAAAAAAGGAAAGAGTGAACCAATAGATAGAAATGGTGTACCAACCGTTTGAAAATTAACTAGTTTCAAAATGCTATGCCGTTTAAAACACCCACTAGATTATTCAATATGTCGATCATGGTTTTAAAACGACATACCTAAAAATATACTCGCCACGCGACATCTAAAAATTTTTGAGTGACATGTCGACAGTTTTTTCCAAAGAATAAGAAAATAAATTGGAACCACTTCCAGTTGGCAGAGAGACTAAATATCTCTCATAATTTCTCTAGAATCAAAATGGCCGCTGAAATCGAATGTAAGGGTTCTCAAAAACGACTTCTCAAACTTTCCTTATGAAATCCCAACTCAACCGAGTGAGAGCCTTTAATACACATTTGGGTAGTAGATTCTGGACAGGTTGTTCCATGTACAATAATTTTTAAAAGGAAACGTATGAAGGCTGAATTAACAGATGGTGTTCCCCTTGGAACAATTTTTGGATGCACGAGATAAATTGAACTCATGAAATCTTATGAACTTTCTACTAATTTCTATTTCTGATCTACATTAACTTTTTGAACCACCTTCACCTGCTTTGGATTATCCCGAAGAATGACTAAATCAAATGATTTGAGTATTCGAAATATTTACTATGATCAAATATATAGATACAATTATTTTTAGTATCAAAAGAAATATTACAATATAACTTACCGCCGTTTATTGTAAACCTTTTCAAATTACACAAAAATTTTTGAGTGGTGTCCACGAATATAGTGTATTTTAAGGCTTATAGAAGACTTTTACTTTCTATATCTACTTTATCTGTGCTTTTTAGATAAATATCTGTTGTTTATTAAATCAATGTCAAATGCTAGTAATTAAGGTGTTTTTAGATATTCAAAAAACTTTTATAAATTTGAATTTACAACCAATATCCAACATCCTGTATTCTTACTGATTAATGTAATAAACTTGTACAATATAGTGTTTGTAAATATAAATAAACTCTCAATGATGTTAATAGTTATCAAAAAAGTGTATTAAATTATCTATATCCTGTAGTTTCACTGATATTTATAATAAATTATGTTTTAAAACAAGTACATGCTTTTTGAATAAACATTAACCGCCAATGAAATAAAAAATTATTGAAACAATTTATCGAAGTAAACTGAGGAAGTTTCTTATTAACCGTATAACCTATCCGGAATCTAAAAACAATAAGATTCGTTTTATTACTTCATTATTATGCAGATATGTAAAATTATTCTAGCGCCAATTAACAGTTAAATACTTTTATACCGGGGCGAAGTAATTATAAATTAATATCTCCTCACGCCAGGAAAATTATACTGTGTATTTACATTTATCTGAATCAACATATAGAAAAAATGTTTGCGAATTCTAACCAGGAAATGTCAAATGAAGTCAATAGAATATCTGGTAAGGCTCAAAAAACTATAGCGAAAATTTCACACCAATAAGAAGCATTCGTTTTAGCTCGTTACTATACCACAAAACTTTGCGGAAGAACCATACTCTAAAATTAAAGAAATTAAGGCAGGAGTACCACAAGGAAGTGTATTAGGGCCAGTCCTATACCTATTATACTCTAGTGATATTCCTGAATTAGATCAAAATACAATTGCCACCTTTGATGACACCACTAACGTGGCAGTAGGGAAAACACACGAAGAGGCTTCAAGAAAACTACAAACATTATTAGATAGAATTAATAATTGGACCGATCGTTGGAGAATCAAATTAAATGAAAATAAATCGGTACATGTTAATTATACTAACAATAACAATGAGTATATACCAGTCAGAATAAATAATACCCAGATCCCTTATGCTAATTCAGCAAAGTATCTAGGTATTACTTTAGATGCGAGATTACGCTGGAAGGTCCATGTCAAATAGAAACGTGAATAACTCAACATAAAATTCAGAAAAATGTATTGGCTGCTTGGAAGAAATTCTACCGTCATTATACAGGGTGTCCCGTTGGTAAACGGAAATATTTTAATGGTAGGTAGAGGTCACAAAGGCGGTTCTAAATAACCTATATATAATGGGTCTCTTGGCTTCCATAACCGAGTTACAGGGTGTTTTATCAATTATGCATAATTATTCATTTAGCCAGAACTTTTGAATCACTTAGTATATCTTTTCCATTTTTGGCAAACAGCTTACACTTCTCACGAGTAATGTACTGAAATATTGAGAGATATGAAAATCCAGGTTCGGCTTTAGGAAAAATTGAAACATACTAAAAATATCAAAACAACACCCTGTATATCACAATTTTAATATTTCCATTTTTGATCTGAATAGAGGGGAAAAAACTGAATTGAAACAAATTGTTGTTTTTATCCCGCCACTGATTCGAATTGGAAAATTTTGAAACTGAAAGTAAAATTTTCATTTAATTTAGAAAAAACATATTATGAAACACATTTTTTCTTTAACAATTTAAAAAGTCACTTCACGTCATTTACCTATTTTTTGTTTATTCCGGTTAAAATAATTTTACACTGTACTGGTGTATCTGCAGGCCCGTACTTGGGGGAAAAAATTCAATTAGGTCTTTATTTTTTAAACGCCCAGTATAAAGTAAAGCGGGACAATAGACGCTCATAGTAAATAACAAACATTTATTAATAATTAACAAAATTGCTCAAAATGTCCACTATTTTGTTTTATGCACTTTCTTGTACGTCTTTTTTTTGAAACTGAAAGTAAAATTTGAGAGAAAAAAAAAAGAGAAATTATTTTTTTATCGTTTAATATTCAAAATGGATTTATTTTCGACATTTAGACAGTCCCATATTATTCATATTTTTATTATTTGTCCGTTTTAACACTATTTTAAATAATATTGCAGATCCGTACTTTAAACAAAATATTAAATTGATTACTTTTCGATCGCCTCGTATAATTTTATTTGAACACAGTGGATTATGCTGTATAGGGATACCTGAAATCCAAGGTGTATTCTAAAGAAATAAACAATATAGAAGAACTGCTTCAAAGAATTGAGGAAACCTGCGAGGAATTGAGAAACAATCCATTTATTATAAGAAAATCAGTAAGGGAGATCATTAAACGTGCAAGAAAGTGCACAAAACAAAATAATGGCTATTTTGAGCAATTTCGTTAATTATTAATAAATGTTTGTTAGTTACTATAAGCGTTTATTGTCTCGCTTTACTTTATACTGGGCGTTTAAAAAATAAATACCTATTTGAATATTTTCCCCTAAATACGAGCCTGCAGGTACACCAGTACAGTGTAAAATTATTTTAAGCCAAATAAACAAGAAATAGGTAAATGAAGCGAAGTGAATTTTTAAAATGAGTTTCATAATATGATTTTTCTAAATTAAATGAAAATTTTACTTCCACTTTAAAAATTTTCCAATTCGAATCGGTGGCGGGATAAAAACAACAACTTGTTTCAATTCAGTTTTTTCCCCTCTATTCAAATCTAAAATGGAAATATTAAAATTGTGTTATACAGGGTGTTGTTTTAATATTTTTAATGTTTCAATTTTTCCTAAAGCCGAACCTGGAATTTCATATCTCTCAATATTTCAGTACATTATTCGTGTATGCCAAAAATGGAAAAGATATACTAAGTGATTCAAAAGTTCTGGCCAAATGAATAATTATGCATAATTGATAAAACACCCTGTAACTCGGTTATGGAAGCCAAGAGACCCATTATATATGGGTTATTTAAAACCGCCTTTGTGACCTCTACCTACCTTTAAAATATTTCCGTTTACCAACGGGACACCCTGTATAAGAAAATATTGTTAAACAAACAAATTCTGAAACCGGTATGGACCCATATGTCCAGCTTTGGGGCTGTACCAGTCAGAGTAATTTACTCATAATACAGAGATTCCAGAATAAAGCATTAAGGAGCATAGTCAACGCTCTCTGGTACTGCAGAAATAGTAACCTACACTTGCAGATGGACATTGTTAACCAGACAATTAACAAATTTGCAGGAAGTCTCGAACATCGACTCCACCAACACGTGAATGTCGAGGCCATCCAGATGCTGGACAACAGTGATCTAGTAAGAAGACTCAGGAGGAAGAAGCCCTTTGAGTTAGTGTAAGTGAAAGTGAAAGCAAAAAAAATGAATTTGCACTGAGTCAATGACACATAATTTACATGTTGGCAGGCACAGAGCCTACTTTATATTACTTTAGTGTGAAATTTTCTTACCGAATTTTCAACGTTCTTGAATTACTACCTGGAAATATCTCCTCTAGCATGAATTTTTTTAAAAATTATCCCGAGTTGAAAACCTATGAATTTAAATTCCTACTAGTTTGCTTACTTCATATTCTGATATATTTTGTGTTAGTTTAATCTCAAAACTTGGAATGAAAGGTGATTATAACACCGTCAAGATTTATTGCCATTAGCCAATTTTATTATTTTACATACACTTGATTCGAGTACCTTTAAAGAATAATAATGCACATAATGATCGCACCCTACGTAAAATATTATTATTCAAATTTCATTGATGTTTATTCAGATGGCATATTATATTCAGAGGTCGCATTTATATGGAGACAACCTTCAAAGAAGAAAAGTCCTTTTGAACGGAGGTGGCATTGAGTAAGCGTATTCTAATGATATTTGAAGAGAAATAAAAATAAATCCTATTTAAGGTTAATTACTACCGGTCTGCCGTGTTCAAAGTACAAGTGCAAAATTGTAAAATAAAAATAGACGCTAAATTATTTTACCTTGGAAATTAAATTTTAGAGTTTGATCTTTGTCTACACTTTGTCAAATAGTAAATAATAGTAAAATATTGTAGCTTGATTTCTTTTGGTACGGGATAACACAAGAACCCATTAAAAAAATTCAGTACAAAATGTATCTATAATAATTACGTTATATTAGCTGTATTGTCCTTTACGGAGAAGACCATCCTTTGAAAAGTGATGACAAGCCATTTTTATTAATTGATATTGATATATAAACTTCCAAAATTTTTGCGTTAAATGGGAATTGTAAAATAAAGCATGAGTTGGCTTTATCAAAAGCGGTGCTGTCAAATTTAATTTAAGAATTTTTCTATGACCAACAGTTAATTGTAAAAAAAATTCTTTTTATATTTTGCATCTATAATATTTTACATTATGATAAGCATTTGACTACTCTAATGTTTCATTAGATTACGCAACTTTTTGTATTATACGGTTGGTAATATAAATCAACAAATGACATGAATTGACAGTTGTCTATTGAAATTAAATTTCAAATCTGTCAAATTTTAAAAATTCTACAACAGTGCTACCAACTCATTTTTTTTAAAGCAAACTTCTCTATAATATGCAAAGTATAAATTTATTAAAAAATTAATAAAATGGCAAAATATAAAAAGTATTATAAGCAACTTATTTTATATGGCTGTTATGACTCATCGCTGCGCGATTCGTTTTTTAAACTTGGACTCGTGTCATAACAGAATGCCATATGAAATGCGTTGCTTAATGTACTATTACATGTTTGACAGAAGTATTAATTATAATCTGCATTCGTTTGTTTAGGGACTTGGGTATTCTTATATATACATCGAAATTCTCCGGTCAACTAAAGTCGCATTTTTCGCGAAATGTCATTATACACACTGTTTTACCAACGGATGTGTAAAGCATAGATACGAAGTTCTACTACTGCCGGATGACCTAATTTATAAAACAAAGAAGAACTTCTGACATATTTCTTCTACCCACTTTTAATTCAAAAAAGAAATTTTACATGATGATGATCTCTTGTCTGCGAACATTTCTTTCTATGTTGAACTGGGCACATTTTCCGATGGTGGAAAATGCTCGGAGATTTGCCTAGACTTTTGGAATATATGGTTCCAGACCCATGTACTCCTATTCCTGTTCCTTCTGTTGTTCTAGAACTATATGGAGGGGTGTAAGGCTTAGGATTACCTCCATGGCGGCCGTTGGGCACGTTCTCATTGCACCAGGCAAGTTTTTGGATTTTCGCCAGATTTGCCTTTGTACTGGCCAGCTTAGTTCTGCTACCCCAGACTACTGCTCCATAAGTGATGGCCGGTCTCACTATTGACGTTTACATCCACTGCAGGATCTTCCTTAAGTTTTTTCCTGCAAAATTTCTGCACACCATTAGTAGAGCTTTCGTGGCTTTGTTTATTACTTCTTTTTTGTGCTTATTCCAGATGAGTTTATAATCTAGTATTAGTCCCAGATATTTGACATCTGGCTTCCATTCGATCACTTTCCCGTCCAATTCGATGGCTTTGAGGTTAATGTTTCTTTTCCCTGTAAAGGCAACTAAGGTAGTGTTGATGGGGTTGACACCATTCTTTAGTATAGTTAGTCAAGCCCTCCTTGAACTATATTGCAGAGCGAAAGATACTTGTAACATTGGCAAAACGTATCAGGGCAATACAAAGGAAAATCTTACGTATGAAGACCTTGTTCTAAAAGAACAATTGAACTGCTCTTATTGGACAAAAGTAAGCAGTGATTGATAACAGGACTCATGATTAGACATGCACTAGTAGAGACCTTAAGTGCACCCAGGAAGTTTTAACAAACACTTACAGCGAAAGAACTGGTCAAAATAGTACAGGGTACAAAAATACTGGACCGGGTGGAGTAACAAAATGGGCAGTAAACGCAATAAGCCAGTAGGCTCCAGCGATATCTAGTAGGCTCCAGCGATATCTAGTAGGCTCCAACGATATCTGAGATCTTAGAGGAACTTTATAGTAGATTCGACAATCGACGAAAAAGCGTAATCAACAATATATTGGGATGGTATTTATTTCTGAAACGTATTGTGCACAAGAAGTCTTTTAAGACGTATCAACAAAGATTGAGTTTGCCTTTGAGTCGCTCGAATTCTGTACTATAGCGTGTTGTGTTTGTGATACATGTTTCTCATTCATTATTACACTAGAGAACTGAATGGTGGTAAAAAATAGTTAACATAATATAATTTTATTCTAGAGAAAACTTTTCATTTTAACGAACACTGAATCCCATTGTGTGGGGCGAGCAATTGTTCTGTAATTTTTAAAATCTACAATCTCTAATGAAAAACCAACACTACTTTCTAACGTTGTCGTTGAAAAATAGCGAAACGAGCGATTTAAATCTGAATTTGTTACTATATAAAAGGTATTTATTAAATGTAAATAGTCTTTAATAAACAATTCGAGATAAATATCAGCATTTAAATTTATAAGTGTTATTTCTCTATGCATAATTGAGAAAATTGTACGGTACTTATAAGGAAATATTAGTTGAAGATGTATCTAACGAGGAAGTTAAAGATGGCAAAAGTATTATAATTTTGGGTTTTACGAAGTCATTTTAAGATAACACACGGTAACGTAATGCATGCCCAATGGTGTTTTCCGGTAAGCAAGATTGAAATTTCATGTGTTAAATATTAGTGCAGGTCAGGAGTCGGAGTGACACCCGTTTTTTCCGGACAGGGCCAATTTAGTCTTCCACCATTTTCGAGGTCGCTGAAACCGAATCTGTGAGTAAAAAAGGTTTTTACCCTCGGCGTCCCCTTCAAAACGGCCAAAAACCACCACCTGGAGGACTTAAACGTGCTTTACTAGGTTTCCCTGTAGAAAAACACACTTTCCCCGCATTTTCGAGGATGCTGAGCACTATGGTGGTGTTGGATCTCGCTTCCGATCACCACCAACCTCTCCACCGGCCAAAACCGAGGATGCTGGGCACGTTGGTGAGGCTGAATATTGTTTCCCAACCCCTCCACCGGCCAGTACTTTAAAAAAAAATGAATTTAAAATTCACGCCTTTCGGGGGAGAGTACTGGCCGGTGGAAGGGTGTAGTGCACCGACATACTTTGACAGGCAACAGTTTCTTAACGTTTGAAATAATAATGAAAGTTAGCGAAAAAAAAAACGATTGAAAATAAATCTAAAATGAATAAATATTGCGTCCTAAAATTTAATTAAAAAAATAAGGTAGCGCAAAAATATCGAGATGCAATTAGTCTTTATTACTAAAAGTAGCTGTTTTTTAGTAACTAACAATTTTACGATTTATAAATCAATCGTAGACAGCCACTTAATTGGTTTCATTTCACTTCTGATCTACAAATTGAATTTAAAAATACAGGTCATCGATATCGACTACTAGATACCGCGACTTTAAACTTATGCCAACCAAATGTTTTGATAATTGAATCGAATTGGTTTTCTATTTTTATTAATATCTTTTTTCTCGAGTATAGTTTTACAGTTACTCCTAAAAGAAGTAGCAATTTCCTGTTTGTAATATTAAACCAATAATAGTTTTATAATAGAAGTTTCTTAAATCCCTAAGAAATGTCTAATTGTGAAAATACTGTGAAGATAATTTGGCTCAATAGTGGCTGAAAATCGCATGAAAGGTATTGAAACCTTGAAGTGTCCTCCAAAAAAAGTAAAAGGCCGGCATTTAACATAAGGCAGTTGTTGTTGATTGCACAAACACGAAACTTTAGAAAAACAATTTGATAATATTGAACTTAAAAAAAACGTTGTAAATTGCAAATAAGTGAATTCAGTGTTTCTCTGTCTTTTAAGTACCACCGAACAAATAAAAACTAAATTAAAAAAATCTTCCAAAATGTTAAAAGTTGTGTTAAGTTAAACTACACGAGGTTTATTTATCTTGAAAAAAATATGTTTGATGGATTTCAAGGGCGGATTTAACTTTTTTTAGGGGGGGGAGGGGGTAAAACTTACCAACTAGTCCAAGAAAGGTAGTACATTTTTTTGTAATATTGAGCAGAAACTAGAAACTGACCAGATTGACTTAAAATTTTTTGCAAATTGCTAGGAAAGGTGTCCAGATCAGAAGTAGAAAAATTTCGTTAGTGGCGTTAAGGGAGGAAAAAAAAAGAAAAAAAATGCGCAATCGATAAATTATTCCTTTTGTAATGAATTAATGTTAAATACAATTTTTCATGAAAATAAGCCCCTCCCGAGTTATACGGCGTAGAAAATTACGATTTTCACCACAATAATCGTACATTTCTAAAAAAAATGTGTTTTTTGCCCGTAACTTTTTTTTGGCTGATAATATCGAGATGTACAATAAACCCAAAAAAATGACATTGATGGTTATAAATGCAATTTCAAATAGCCATATCTCGTTACAGACAAAAGAAAAAAAATGGCAATTATTCAGAACTGAAACTTGTATAACTAGTGAGTTCGAGGATTTTCAATTATGCATTAATGGGTATAATTTAGCGCGATGTGATTCAAGCAGTCGACATACAGGTGGTGTTCTAATATTTACCAAATCTTTTTTAAAAGTATCAAATGTAGGAACTTTAACGATTGACATGACCCTTTGGTTGTTATCTATGGAAGTTAGGGTAAATGGTACTAAATATGGTGTAGCAGGTGTTTATAGGTCTCCTAACTCTAACATTACACTGTTCTTTGAATCATTTTCAAAATGAATATGTAGAAACCAATAGCAATTATAGTGTGATTGTAACGGGTGATTTCAACATTCATTTTGATAAGAATTGTCCAGAAAAAAGAAAACTTCAAGAATGTATTGAAAATAATGGAATGAAACAAATAGTCACTGAATTTACTAGAGTACATAAGGATGCAAAGTCAACAATTGATCTCGTGTTAACTAATAATTTCATGTTAAATGCATACGTGGAAAAAAATCACATAATATCAGACCATTTTATTATCCAAGTCGAAGCACAAAACCTTAGCGTTGAATTAGAGAAAACTAAATCAATTCGTATGAAAATAAATTATGATGAAGTGGTCAAAACTTTGGTGGAGAGGGAGTGGGGTTATTCTATAGTTGATGTTGATGTTCTAGCAGATATTTTTATAAATAATTTATTATCAGCGATTGATTTTGTAGCTCCTACAAAATGTATTGAAATACATAATGTAAATAATGAATGGTTTGATAATAATTGTAGAAAAGCTGTGAAAGATAAAAATGTAGCTTATAAAACTTTTGCATTTACAAATGAGGCAGATGATTGGGACAACTATAAACTAAAAAGAAACGAATGTGTTAGGATCTTGAGGGAAGCCAAACGTAATTTTTATGAACTAAATATAGATAAAATCAAGGGAAATCCAAAGTTAATGTGGAAACATCTCAAACAAATAGTTGGCACCAAAAATTCGACAAGCAACATTCATAGTTTGGTATGTGAAGGGATAGAATATAATGATAGTTTTGCGGATGTTTTAAATCAATATTACGTGGGTAGCATACAAAACATTATGTTAACTATTGATATAGACGATGATGACTTTGAAGCTTGCTTGGAAACAGTACCCTATAACGAATCATCAATGACAAAGTTTAGACCAGTTACCTTAAGTAACTTGTATGACATAGTTAAAAGTCAAAAAAAGAAATCTAGTACAGATGAGATAGGGCTCGATATTATTAAGAATCTTTTTCATGTAATTGGTTATCCTTTACTTAATTTATTAAATACTAGCTTAGAGAAGGGTATTGTTCCACTGCGATTTAAAACATCCACAATAATTCCAATCCCAAAAGTAGCTAACACAAACAGGGCAGATCAGTTGCGACCCATAAATATGTTACCTTTTTGTGAAAAGCTTTTAGAAGTAGTTGTGTACAATCAAATCATGGAGTTTATTACTACAAATAATATACTGTGCAGTTATAAATCTGGCTTTAGAAAAGCTCATTCTTGTGAGTCGGCTTTACAATTAGTTGTTTCAGATATGAAAAATTTTCTTGATAAGCCAGGAGTTGGTATCTGTGCAGTTTTCATTGATCTAAAACGTGCATTTGAAACAATTGACCGTAACATTTTACTTCAAAAGTTAAAAAAATGATTGGTTGTACAATTACTTAGTAAATAGGTATCAGGTAACTAAAATCAATAGTGAGGTGTCGAATCCAGAATTAAATACGTGTGGGGTGCCACAGGGGAGCGTGTTAGGGCCATTACTGTTCATAATTTATATAAACGACTTAGGAAAGGTTCTTAAGAAATGTAAAATCAAACTTTTTGCTGATGACA